>CM030364.1:287598355-288198355 GCA_017893485.1 Hemerocallis citrina | reverse complement strand
TTAAACAGAGGCCGCAGTTCCCAACTGCGGCCTAAAAATAACAGAGGCCGCAATTGGGAACTGCGGCCTTAGTTCGGAAGTGCAGCCTTAGTTCATTTCATATTTGGCGTAAAGTGCCAACAGGCAATGTCATGTTGGTAATTGAGTGGCGGCTCGAATCCAGAGTCCCTGGTTCGAGCCAAAGCTTTCCCATAAAAAAAAAAAAAAAAAAAAAAAAAAAATTGGCGTAAAGTGAATTTGAGACCTAGACAAATTTTTCCAAGTAAAAATGTGTTAAATAGAGGTCGTAGTTCCCAACTGCAGCTTAAAAATAACAGAGGCCTCAGTTGGGAACTGCAACCTTAGTTCATTTCAAATTTGGCTTAAAATGACTGAGCCTTAGACAAAAATTTCAAGTAAAAATGTGTTATATAGAGGCCGCAGTTTCCAACTGTGGGGAACTGCGGCCTAAAAATAACAGAGGCTGCAATTGGAAACTGCGGCCCCAGTTAATTTCATATTTGGCCTAAAGTGACTTTGAGACTTAAACAAATTTTTTCAAGTAAAAATGTGTTAAATAGGGACCGCAGTTGAATGTGTTAAATAGAGGCCGCAGTTCCCAACTGCGGCCTAAAAATAACTAGGAAACTGCGGCCTAAGTTCATTTAATATTTAGCCTAAAATGACTTTGAGATTTAGACGTAAAAATGTGTTATATAGAGGCCGCAGTTTCCAACTGCTGCCTAAATATAACAGAGGCCGCAGTTGAGAACTGCAAGTGGTCTATTTTCGAAATTAGTTTAAGAGGGGGGAGAGAAGAGGGAAAGGGAAGGGTTTTGGCCGGGTGGCAGAAAGGGAGGACGGTGGTCGGCAGAGGGAGGAGGTGGGCGGGTCGCGAGGAGGGGAAGATGGGAGGGTTACCGTAGGTGGAAGAAAGGGGGGCTACCGAGGGTGGAGGAAGCAAGGTAGAGGAGAGGGAGGAGCTGGGTGGGCAGGAGGAGGTGGAGGGCTACCGGAGGGGGGAGGAGAAGGTGGCCGGAGGAGGGAGGAGATAGAAGAGAACGGGGGAATTGGAGATCGCCCAAAAATCGCTCCCGAATTTTTGGGTGAGTTCTGGGAGGATTTTCTTTACTTGGTGGTGTTATAAAACTATTAATTTGGACGATCTTTACTTCACTATTAATTTGGTAACTAGCGGGAGCTAGAAGAAACATGCCTATTTGCTTAGTTGTATATAGTAGATAGTAGATAAGTCAAATTTCATAAGGTCAAAACTAATAAACGAAAGGCCCCCGAAACAATGAGTATGGGCTTGTGGATAGCGAAACAGTGAATCATTTACTGCTTGCATGTGGTTTTGCTAGGCCTATATGAACGAATTTTTTACAAAGACTTAGTATTGTCGGCGCATTCCCAGCAACATACAAGACATCTGGGGGAACTGGAAAGAATCTCATGTTCATAGAGAGTGCATTGATGTTTGGGGTATTGGGGTAGTGGCAATCTGCTGGGGAATATGATTAGAGCGGAACAATAGGATTTTTCGAATAATTCATAGACACATCATGCATCAACAATTGTTATTCAAAATTATATCTAATATCATATTCTGGTCTCAAACGACAGGTGATGATTCAACAAAGAAGGTAAAAGGGATGTATGCTGACATCCTTGCTCCTATCAATGATGCAGAGCCAGAAGAAAGGGAAGGGTCAACAAAGGAGTGATCGGCAGGGCGAAGTTGACTAGCCTCGAGTGGTTATGGAATTACTTTGAACTATTTTATTTTGTCTTGTTTCGACGCTTGAGGCGTTCGAAGTGTTTTGTAATTAACTGTTTCTACTGTACTTTTGGGTGAGATCTATCTTGTACGGGATGAGGTCTCTTTTTGGCGGAGTATGAGTATCATGGCCCATGTGTGGGGATGACATGAACATTATTTTCCGGTTCTTGGTTGTGCGTTTTGTTAAAAAAAATTTAATGAAACACGGGGGTCTCTGACCCACCTTTTATGATAAAAAAAAAATTGAGTATGGGCTTGTCCCCAACATAACAATCCTTCTACTCATCTGCAACAGCTAATTTTAGCAGATCTTGAGGGAACACTGAGAATTAAGCACCGAAAAATGGATGTTGAGAACACCCAGAATATAGCCGAATAATATAAACTTCATCAAGATACGAGCAGATAAGTGAACACATGAAGTTCGAATCAAAGATGAGGCTTTTTCTAGCAACATGTTCAAACTGATAGCATGAACCATCAACTAAAATTTGTATATGAAAGAAAACTGACATTGTCTCATTTGAATTCTGTCACTAACAAAAATAAATCAAGGAAAATTATTACAATCTAAATCAACAAGTTGGTATAGAGGTCCCCATATACACAGATGAACCATTTCATATGAACTTTCAACATCCATATCCTTTGAACTAATGCTAAATCTTTAACTTAGAAACATAAAACCAAGTTTGGTACACAATCTAATCTGACAATGATAAAAACAGATCTCGTCACAAGGAGAAATGGTTGCAATGAAAGGCATGAAATACCCCAACATAGTTCTTTCAGAGTCTGAATAATCCAAGAATGACTAACAATTCAGAGAGGCAACTAGCGAACACCAAACAACTCAAGGAACTTGTCCTTCCTCGAAAATGGGACACTGGAGTTGTCAAAAAAAGGTTGTGTTGTCCACCATTCCAACACTTGCTCCCGGAAGTGAGTCTGAAGCTTCAACAGCATCATTTTTGTGAGAACGACGGCGAGACGCCCGAGATGGCTTCATGCTTCTCTCCTTCTTCACACCGAGGAATCCACATGCAAGTGCCTCTAGTGCTTTAGCAGTTGGTGGTCGGTTTCTGGTGCTCTGCCTTCGCCCATTCATTAGACTCGCCTGTTGACCATCAACACCACGTGCCTGGAAGGAACTATCATGATCAAGGTGCTGCATTGTTCCCGAAGAATCCTTGATTGGCTTCAAATCACCCTCAATGGCCGAGGGTCCTTCAGTATCAAAATTCTGGGGTTGTAAGTTCAGATCAATCAGAGATCCTTGTTGAGGATTTTCCGGAGAGGATACAGCCACCTGGTCTGCAACATTTTCTTTACTACTACTACTACTTGCAGTCTGAAAATGCTTGTCCTCTTTCTTTAACTCCTCGTAGTCTCTCTGTATAGAAGATCTATTACAAGCACTTAGCCTCCGTCGCTTGTAAACAGGAGCAATGGGATTCTTTCTTTCAGATTTTACTTTGCGACTGGATTCATACTTCATATCCTTCAAAGTTTGCTTATCAAGCTCATCTCCATATATAGGACAGCAATCAGTAACAAAACGATCTGATGAGGTGGTTATTGGTTTCTTATCATCACATGGGCCTTGATCAGACTCCTCCAAGCTATTTAAAGACTTAGTTTTTTCATTAGACGTATCTTCACTCTTAGTTTCTCGTCCACAATTAAAGGGCCGGCGATATCTTCTGTTGGCATCAGCTGGTAAACACCTCAACTCTCTCACTACCCCAGGAACCAAGCTGGTATCTACCACAGTAAACTTGAGTACTGAGTTGGAATCAGGGAGTCTTGGACGGAGATAACAAGGCCGCTGGTGCTTAGATTGGCCATATTGTACTGCTAAGTTATCGACAGCAGTCTCCTCATTCTCTTTGGCTTCATCAGCATCCAACTCAAGAAGCTGAGGGTCTGATGTCACTTTGTTCATGACATCGGTCAGTGAATCATAATAGTGGGTCCCTTTCTTCAGTTTTTTCCTTGAAAACTTCTTGATCCCAGGGATCAGAAACACTAGACCGTGTTTTGAAGTGAAGGATCTGACATCTTTGGGCTGCTCAGAGTGCCATCCTCTGGCAAGCAAACGAGGCCAAATAGCCTCCCAGAAGAGATCATTGGACTTCGCTTTGCTTATCCTGAAATCTCCAGTCAGAAAGTTGATGATTTCCTCTAATGTAAGTAAGGAGCATGCTTTGCCTACAGGTATTTCAGGCCGAGCTGAGCCAACTGGGTTTGGTCTAACTGGATCTGGTACGATACCTGTGAGGTCTTGCTTGCCCTTCCCGATTCCAATAGCTTGTACAAAAGATTCCATTCCAACAATGGACTTCAGGGTGAAACTGAAATCCTCTAGAGAAGCACTTCCCTCATTGAAAGCCTTAAAAGCCTGCCAATAGGGACAACAGTTGATATACAGTGTATCAGTAGGGAGATGTATATTATGATTAAGAACGGACTAAATCAAAATAACAAATAATTTTAGGCAAAAAAAATGATGCTGGATTTGCTATCAAATAGGTGGATAACAAATCATGGCTTTTAAAAATGAATTTCAGTGATTTTCAAACTGTCAGTGTAGACAATTTTGGTTAAAATTTTTTAAAGCTATTAAGATAAGAATGATTTGGTTTAATATAAATCAAAGACACTATACATGTTACATAATATTCTGTCACGTTCTCACATTTTGCGACCGTGAAGTGAAATCAATGCATCGCCATACTGCCATTTTTTCCATGCAAAAAATGTTCATGTTTAATTGTTCCTCGTCTTTTTCCCGTTGTTGGTTTCTATAGCTTGTAACTACAATCTTATAGATTTTTTCTAATTATTCAGAATAGTCAATAAGGCGATCAAGTTTCTGATGGTACCTAAGCAGGACAATATGGCAGAGGCATCGCTTCAGTTGAGATGATCATCTCATCCTTTGTTGAGACTATCTTTCAGTCTATCCCACTTCAACATAGTTGTATTAATGTATAAGTCACTTTACACAAATCTATCTTATCATTCTTGTTTTCATGACATTTTTTTCGAACTTTGTTTTTTGTTGTTGTTGAGAATACACACTTTTTTGAACTTATCCCCAACTGCATAGTTCGTTATAACCTCATGGAAGTACTTCTCCACCTTTAGTATCCCTGAGTCTGTAAGAACATTGCCAACAACTCATTAGGCTGTACCCTGTTTATCAGATTCACTGATATATAATACAATTTAACGGTGGTTTAGTCCAATTTGTTGGCTTGGGGTGATTATCACTGCCCTTCATGTAACTCTTTTTAAGTACATTATATGAATTTTTAATTATTTCACGCATTCCAGACTTATTTCATGTTTTTCCTCCAAAAAAATTTAATTTTCTTTAAAAGATTTTTCTGCCATTTCGTTTTTATTGCCCAAACTATATACAACCCATATTTGAAGTCCCACATACTGCTTTTTGAATTTCCTAGTGAGACTACCTCTAAAAAATGGAAACAGGATTGGAACTTTAGAAACAAGGCTCCAGCTTGCAATAAAAAGTGAAAGAAATCCAGACCAAACTTTGACAAAATGCAAGCTATCAGTTAGATGTAAAAAAAATGTAGACCATAAGTACGCATATTAAGCATGGACAATAAGGATGGAAAGAATAAACCTCGAGCAAAGTGTCCTGGACTTCTTTCGATCTGCTAGGTAGTAAGCGCGACAGTATTTCCTGCTGTCTTGAACCAGTGAAGATACGATGCCCAAAAAACCACTTTCTGCTTCTCATCTTTCGACACTCAACCCATCTACGGTGGGCATCAGATCTAAAGAATTTTCCATAGTAGAAGGACAATATATCACTCATCTCTTTACTCTCAACAAATTTTTGTACCTGAACAAAATTTTTCCCAAATATGTAGAGGCCAAGAAGAAAACTTTCTAATTCAGCATCGCTCCAAGAAGATACCAGTAATTCAGGCAATGGGACATAAGCTTGAGGAAGCGCATGATTACTGTCTGAAATATCAAGTGAATCTCTATGTACTGTACTGTATTTTGAGTCTAGAAATTTATCGGCATCTACACTGTGAAGCCACATAACTGGGATTGCGAACTCTTCCCTAGTGTAGGCATTAAAATCAATGATGTTCACATTGTCAATTGCCACATTTTGTAGGTGAAGTGGCTCTGGTTTAGATATTAGGGAAGGAATTGCAACTTGGTACTCATCTCCTAAACGCGGAAATATCTCTGGGTCTCCAAAGAAGTCATCTGAATTTGAGGAACTTGGAGACGGTGACTGATCAATACAAGTCTCTTCAACCAAGTCCATCTGCATAAGACAGAAAAAAGACAATAAGCCCTATAATTGAGGGTAACAAAAAAGAAAAGGACAAGCAAAAAGGAGCCAAGAGGAGCCATTTGTAAAACATGGCAAGCACGAAACTGAAACTAGTATTGCGATTGTTCCAAGAAAAAAAAATTATGCTAGCTCAAGATTTAAATAAAATTTATGATTTCCAGCAGTTATTCAGCCTAAAGGCCCTAAAATACTCATTATCTGGATATCGGACTCTGGCTGTGGGGTTCAGTTCCATTAATTCTATGGAATGTAGAGTTCAAAGCTTTAAAAATCTATAAAATGTTTCGCAGTAGTAAATATTTATTATAGAAGAGGTAAGCCCGGTCACGTTGAATTCAAAAATAAATCATTCAACCCTCCCTGTAACTTCGGAGTCGTGGAGTAGTTGCAGGTCATTCAATATGCTATCAGTGCTAACAAAATTCCCACAAGGTGTAGTGAAAATTGCGAATTGAAACATAAGTGATTGTTGCACATAGTTCAGGCTGCAGTCCACTAAAAGAGCGCCTAACCTGCTCAGGCATGTTAGAATATATGTACATAAATTCCTCAACCCTCAGCCTTGGAGTTTCGGTGTAGTGACAAGATCATTTCACAATGTGCAACGATTTATATCTATGAAACCTAACAAGTTAGTGACAAGGTTCTAAATGTTGCGTTCCGACAGTGTGTCGCTTAAGAATTCCATGTCGGATGTCTGATGTTGGGGAATTTCTGGGATATTCGAAAACATCGGAATGTTATTTTGGATAAAAATCTCTCCTAGGGGGTATCCGCAGTTATTAACATTTAATACGCGGACGATACTCTTATCTTTGGAGAATGTGACCCAGCCCAGGCTACACTTCTTAAGTGGGGTCTAAAAACTGGTCGGACTAAAAGTGAACTTCCGCAAAAGCTTTATCACCTTCTTAGGTTCTACGGGACCAGATGAGCTTGCAGTAGCAGATATCCTCAACTGTCCGATCCAGAAACTCCCTATAAAATATCTCGATCTGCCTATTGGAAGTGGCAATATAAGGAGGGCTGAATGGAATGCTCTGATTGATAAAATTGGGAATCGACTAGAGGGATGGAAGGGTAAAATGCTATTCTTCGCAGGGAGACTGATTTTGTTAAACTATGTCGTTAGCTCAATTCTCTTATACTTTCTGTCATTCTACGAGATTCCGGTTTGGGCCATCAAGAAGATTGATAGACTAAGGCGTCACTTCCTCTGGTGAGGTTCGGGAACCGATGGGAAATGATACTCACTTATCAAATGGGGGGTGGTGTGCAGAAGAAAAAAGTTTGGAGGATTGGGAGTTATCAACCTGCGGCAAATGAACCAAGCTCTCCTCTGTAAATGGTGGTGGAAACTCAAAACTAAGCCTAAAGCGAAATGGGCTTCACTTATCAAGGGGAGCTACAACAGGAAAGGTTGTGTGCATAGGAAACCGAAGAATGTGTCATCCATGTCAGGGTTCTGGCGGGGAGTTGCTAGGACCAGAGATATTTTTCTAGTAGGAGCTACCTTCTCCATTGGCAATGGGGATACCATTTGTTTCTGGAAGGACAGATGGTGTGGTCCAATCAATCTTAAAAGAAGATTTCCGAAGCTATACAAAATAGCTACAGATAAAAATGATTGGGTCTCTACTCAATGGAGTAACCACAGATGGAAACCTAGGATCTCGGGGAGGTTAAGCTCGGATGCTAGAAGACAAAAACAAGAATTACTTTTATTCTTGCAGGACTGGAAGCCTTCAAGGGATGATCATCATGACAAGATGCATTGGGCAGGTGGCGTTGGTCAAGTCTACTCAGTGAAGTCCACTTACAAGTGGCTGAATGATGGGGGGGGGGGGTGCGGACTACCGATCACATTTGGAGGATTAAAGCCCTTTCGAAGATTAGGGCGTTTAACTGGTTGGTTACTAGGAATGCAATTCTCACTAGGGACAACTTGTTAAAGCGTAGGTGGCAGGGTCCGGCAAACTGCGTGATGTGCTTACATAATCCTAAAACGGTGAATCATCTGTTCGTGCAGTGCACCTATGCGAGAACGATTTGGGGGAATCTGTTCAACATGTTACGATTAAATATTCCCCAACCGGAAACGATTGGGGAAGTCTGGGGGGGTTGGCAGGATGCTAACTGATATGGCTAAAAATGGGATTAAATCGGGACCGTTCGAATCGGGCACGAATCTTAAAGGTCAGGGGTAAAACGGAAATTTACCTACAAACGGGTCTGAAATGAGAACTGGGCTTTTCTTCAAAGCCCAATAACCCATAAACGGATCCGCCTTAACTGGGTGTGGGTTCCAACCCGCAAGAAACCCAGTCCAGCTGGATAGAATTAGGGTTTATGATTGTCCCTAATCAACGGCCCTGATCACTTCTATCCATCCACTGGGAAGTACGGATTTAATCTTATCCCGAAACTGGTTCCTAAGGCGGCTATAAATACACCCCATCCCCCACTGTTACTAGGTAATCAATCTTTTGCCAATCAAAGCTCTTTCATAATCTTTCTGATTACTGACTAGAGCGTCGAAGGGTACATCGCCGGGATCAACCCCGGTGTTTCGCACTTTTTACAGGTTCGCAGCAGCGGCAAGAGACCAAGTCAACAAGTTGGTGAAGGTCAACAAGTCAACAGGTTTGCTTTATTGTTTTCTCCAAGAATCCACAAATTCATCTGTTTGCTCCCACACCAAAATTAGCAGCAACAGATTGGCGCCGTCTGTGGGAAACGAAGAAGCAACCCGACCTAACTTCATCAGCGAGACTAGTTTCAAGCCATGCATCCAAAATAGAAGGGGAAGGCAACGGTCTCCAGCCAAAGAACCACTTCTCTTCCTCCTCTCCCTCCTCCAGCTCAAGGTACTCCTCCTCAACAGGCCCCTCCAGGGTCTCGGGGGGCTGCCCAGGGGGGCTCCCGTCAGGGTCGTCCGAAGCAACATCCTCTTCATGACCATGTCGCGGGTCCCAATCCTTCAGTTGAATCTATGGCTTCTCGAAGCCCTCCCGAGCGGGATCTTCATCAAGTGATTACCGACCGCCAAAAGGAGGTCGACCTCCGAACTCGCCTGAATGGATGGCGAGCCCTTGCGGGAGTCCATCAACCTGAGCACCTTGGGGCCTCAAGAGTCCGGACCCCCGCCGACCGAGAACCAGAAGATCCCCTCCCCCGAGGAGGTGAAGCGAGTCCCCTCAGCGTCATCGGCGAAGAACTCATTCTCTAGTAAGCCGAGCCACACATAGGGACCGCCAAACTGGAGAGGCACCAGTCACAAGGGCGGAACTTCAAGACTTCCAAGCGGCAGTCTTACAGGCCCTCAATATCGTCCCAAATAACGACTAGAGGCCACCTACCCAAGAGCCAGCTAGGAGCCACCGCCTTCACACTCTCAGTCCTCGTCCATCTCCAAGCTACCATCGCCGCAGCCCCAGTCCATCCTCGTACGAAGATGAGTTCCGGGGCTCGATAAGATATGATCAAAGAGGACTCAATCTACCGCCGTCTCCACGAGATGGAGAGGCGCCTCGGCTGAATTGACAAGGAAGGAGAGCAACGGGCGATAAACCTCCGCCCGAGCAGACCTTCATTCTCCCGCACCATCATGGAGGCTCCCGTCCCAGAAAACTTCGAGTCGTATACCGAGGAGTCGGACCCCGCGGACCACATAGAGAGTTTCAAAACTCTCATGATGATCCGCCAGGCTTCAGACGCCCTCCTCTGCAAGATCTTTCCTGCCACGCTGAAGGGGTATGTGAGAGAATAGTACTCTCGACTCGCCCCGGCCTCCATCTTCTCATTCGATCAGTTCGAAGGGCTCTTCCTTACTCATTTCGTGAGTAGCCGCCGGGCCGAGAAAACAAGTGTATCTCTGGTGACCCTCAACCAAGAAAAGGGTGAACGCCTAAGGAATTACATTCGACGCTTCACCGCCGAAGCCCGGTCCATTCCCTCCCTCAACCAATCAGTAGCCTCTGCAGCATTCGAGCGCAACGTCACCGACGCTCGCCTTAAGGCATCCCTTGCCAAGAAGCCTCCTCAGAACTTCTCAGAACTCCTACTTAGGGTGGAGAAGTACATACGAGTGGAAGAGGCTCTCAACCCCCTACTCTTGAAGAATCATCTTCCGGGAACAAACGGAAGAATATGAGCGAAGAGGGGTCCCAAAAATCTCAGAAGGATGGCAATGGCCAGCGCCGCCCAACTCATTGCTAATATATCAGAAGTTCTTATGGAGGTGGACAAGGAAGGGCTACTCCGCGCTCCCCCTAGAATGAATACCCCTGGCAAGAAGAGGAACAAGGATAAGTGGTGCCGCTTTCACAGGGATCACGGCCACGATACGGATGATTGTCGGGCTCTCAAGGACGAAATAGAAGAACTCATACAGCAGGGACACCTGACCAAGTTCATCCAAAAAGATGGGGCCGAGCTTCCCCCTTGAGGAGCCTACAAACGAACAGAGAGGCCCGCCGAGCTTCAAGACTCAGAACCTGGGGCCATCTTCCACCTCATCTAAGGAGGTCCAATGGAGGGAGAACCCAGCTCCTCCCAAGGGGTCTTCACCTTATCGTAGAAGTAGGATCTTAATTTTCAATAAGGCCGATGCTTGTAACCCGGCCAATAGCATGTAATAATGGCTCGCCCCATTGAAGCAGCCACTTAGTTTATCTCAATAAAACTTTACATTTTTTCATTGAAAATTATTGCTCTTGCTTCATCTCTATCTCTCCGAGTCACATATACGACTCGTTAAATGGTGAGTTCAGAATCCAGCTTCTCCTACATGGCTGCTCCCGTAACTTACTAAGCTCAAAAAACGAGTTTGGAGTCCAACACTTGGTTCGACGTTGCTTTAGCTGCTTGCAAACAAGCAAGGGCGGGACAGCTCATCATTCGGAATTGCTCCTACAACTCGTTAACCTCCTCTAACAACGAGTTCGGAGTCCAACACTTGGCTCGATTCCGCTTCAAATTACTCGCTCATAAGCGGGTAAGAAGTGGTTCGCCATTCGGAACTGCTCCCACAACCGTTGAATCTCTCTCTTAAACGACGAGTTCGGAGTCCAATACTTGGCTCGATTCCGCTTCAAATTATTCGCTCATAAGCGGGTAAGAAGTGGTTCGCCATTCGGAACTGCTCCCACAACCGTTGAATCTCTCTCTTAAACGACGAGTTCGGAGTCCAACACTTGGCTCGATTCCGCTTCAAATTATTCGCTCATAAGCGGGTAAGAAGTGGTTCGCCATTCGGAACTGCTCCCACAACCGTTGAATCTCTCTCTTAAATAACGAGTAAGGAGTCCAACACTTGGCTCGATTCCGCTTCAAATTACTCGCTCTTAAGCGGGTAAGAAGTGGTTCGCCATTCGGAACTGCTCCCACAACCGTTGAATCTCTCTCTTAAACGACGAGTTCGGAGTCCAACACTTGGCTCGATTCCGCTTCAAATTACTTGCTTATAAGCGGGTAAAAAGTGGTTCGTCATTCGGAACTGCTCCCACAACCGTTGATTCTCTCACTTAAACAACAAGTTCGGAGCTCACAACTCTCTCCTAGAGTTGCTCCTCAAACTTGTCTCCCAAATGGCTCTCTCCTAGAGCCAAGCTCCTTGCTCCGCTCACCTCCAAAGCGGACCTCTTCTCAACGAGTTCGGAGCTCACAACTCTCTCCTAGAGTTGCTCCTCAAACTTGTCTCTCAAATGGCTCTCTCCTAGAGCCAAGCTCCTCGCTCCGCTCACCTCCAAAGCGGACCTCTTCTCAACGAGTTCGGAGCTCACAACTCTCTCCTAGAGTTGCTCCTCAAACTTGTCTCCCAAATGGTCCTCTCCTAGAGCCAAGTTCTTCGCTCCGCTCGCCTCCAAAGTGGATCTCTTCTCAACGAGTTTGGAGCTCACAACTCTCTCCTAGAGTTACTCCTCAAACTTGTCTCCCAAATGGCTCTCTCCTAGAGCCAAGCTCTTCGCTCCACTCGCCTCCAAAGCGGACCTCTTCTCAACGAGTTCGGAGCTCACAACTTCTCCTAGAGTTGCTCCTCAAACTTGTCTCCCGAATGGCTCTCTCCTAGAGCCAAGCTCTTCGCTCCGCTCGCCTCCAAAGCGGACCTCTTCTCAACGAGTTCGGAGCTCACAACTCTCTCCTAGAGTTGCTCCTCAAACTTGTCTCCCGAATGGCCCTCTCCTAAAGCCAAGCTCTTCGCTCTGCTCACCTCCAAAGCGGACCTCTTCTCAACAAGTTCGGAGCTCACAACTCTCTCCTAGAGTTGCTCCTCAAACTTGTCTCCCAAATGGCTCTCTCCTAGAGCCAAGCTCTTCGCTCCGCTCACCTCCAAAGCAGGCCTCTTCTCAACGAGTTCGGAGCTCACAACTCTCTTCTAGAGTTGCTCCTCAAATTTGTCTCCCAAATAGCTCTCTCCTAGAGCCAAGCTCTTCGCTTCGCTCACTCCCAAAGCGGACCTCTTCTCAACGAGTTCGGAGCTAAAACTCTTCCCGAGAGGTGCTCCTCAAACTTGTCCTCCAAGAACGGACTTTCCCTAGAGCCATGCAAAGCTCTTCTCAACTTCGCGAAGACGAAGATGTTGCGAGACTATCTTGACCTTGAGGAAGGAGGATTCTCCAATTCATCTCTGAAGAGAACTTGTAGATCTTCAAAATAGCTTCGGAACAAGGGGTCATACGCCCCGATCCGACCTCCGTAGCACTGGGAACATCGAGAAGAACTCTCCCTAGACTTCGACACACTTCGCCGAGCATTCTTGGCACCGACGCTCAAACGTGAGAAAAAACTCTCGCATTGGACCTCGGCACACCTTGCCGAGCGCTTTTGCCACCGACGCCCAAACATGAAAAAAATCCTCACATTGGGACTTCGGCACGCCTTGCCGAACGCTCTTGGCACCGACACTCAAACATGAAAAAAATCCTCACATTGGGACCTCAGCACGCCTTGCCGAGCACTCTTGGCACCGACGCCCAAACATGGAAAAAATCCTCGCATTGGGACTTCGGCACGCCTTGCCGAGCGATCTTGGTACCGATGCCCAAACATGGAAAAAATCCTCACTTTGGGACCTCGGCACACCTTGCCGAGCGCTCTTGGCACCGACGCTCAAACAAAGAAAAAAACTCACTCCGGACTTTGGCAAAGACTCGCTGAACCCCTTCTTTACACATATCGCCGCGCCGAGGTATCTCTGCACCTCGGCAGGAGACCCCGAACCCCCTGGACTTCGGCCTCTTTCCTAACACATATTTGGAGGGGGTCGGCAGCGTCGCCGAAGCAACTTGCAACCGGAGCTCAAATGAGAGAAATTTTTTACCTCGGAATTCGTGCTCAAATACGATCTGCGGCTCGGATCTGATCAATCAAATATATATATATATATATATATATATATATATATATATATATATATATAAAGGGGCTAAACGGGTCGGTTTGGACCCGTTAAAGGACCCAACCCACTTCAGCTTTCACTCTTCTTCTCTTCCAGACTTCCCGCCAAAATTAAAAAGCTCCAAGAGCTGTCTTTGAGCGTCGGCATCGACACCACCTCCAAGAGCCCTGCCTTTGAGCTTCAACGTCATTTTCAAATCGCCATCGACCTCACCATCGAGTTCCTCTCCTTCCCCGCATCACAGAGCTCTAATCCAACCTTCACGAGCTCATCAATGCCGATATCACTCTTCATCAAAGATACTCGAAGCAACTCCGAAACCCATTGCCGAGCTCCACGCCTCCGCTGCCGAGCTCCAGCTCCGGTGACGAGCTCCAACGTTTCCTCGTCGAACTCTGCTCTCGCCGAAGGCCTCGTCGACATCAGTCGTCGCCGAGCTCCCCATCGCGAGCTCCGAACCCATCGCCGCCATTCCATTAATGAGCGTCGAACTCGAGCTCGCGACCAAGCCCCGCCACAATGCCGAGCTTAAAAGCTTCAAGCTCCTCTCCATTGCGTTCAAGCTTCGCCGAAACTCCCATGGCC
Source organism: Hemerocallis citrina (assembly GCA_017893485.1). Taxonomy (NCBI): domain Eukaryota; kingdom Viridiplantae; phylum Streptophyta; class Magnoliopsida; order Asparagales; family Asphodelaceae; genus Hemerocallis; species Hemerocallis citrina. The sequence continues at coordinate 288,184,261 of CM030364.1, read as the reverse complement.
GAAGCTCGAGCTCCACACAGTCGTCGCCGACACCTTCACGTCGGAGTCGGAGCGTGAAGGTCGGCAGTGATCGTCGAGCATTCGTGGCACCGGAGCTCAAACGAGCAAAGAGCTCCAACATCAGTCGTCGCTGAGCTCCCCATCGCGAGCTCCGAACCCATCGCCGCCACTAATGAGCGCCGAACTCGAGCCCGCGACCAAGCCCCGCCACAATGTTGAGCTTAAAAGCTTCAAGCTCCTTTCCACTGCGTTCAAGCTTCATCGAAACTCCCATGGCTGAAGCTCGAGCTCCAGACAGTCGTCGCCGACACCTTCACGTCGGAGTCGGAGCGTGAAGGTCGGCAGTGATCGCCGAGCGTTCGTGGCACTGGAGCTCAAACGAGAAAAAACTTCAACTTCAGTCTTCGCCGAGCTCCGACGAACTCCTCTCCATTGCCGACCTCCTTCGTCGAGTTCCCCCCGAGCTCCACGTCCGACAAACTCCGCCATGGTCTCGCCGAACCCAATCACCGAGCTCGAGATTCACAAGCACCACCACCATGCCGAACTTTCCCTCTCGGAGCTCCGTTACAGAGCTCCGTACTCCCACCACTTCGTCAACAAGCTCTCCTCCAAAGCTCCGAGCTCCTCTCCTTCGAGCTCCACGTCGCCGAGCGCTAACTTCGCACGCCGAGCGTCTTCAACCTCAGCTTCTCTCGCCACCTTCGTCAAAAGCTTCGAGCCCATCACAACGTCGAGCCCTTCTCGTCGAGCGTCGATGCCATGGCCATTGCTATCTTTCCAAGGGGTCGAAAGCCTAGACGACGAGACGAAGAAGAAAAAAAAAGGAAGTGGAGAGGTAGAAGACAGAGGAGAGCGGGAGAGAAAAAAAAAGAAAGAAGAAAAAAGTGCAACAGCAAAGAAAGAAAGAAAGAAAAAAAAAAGAAAAAAGTCAACGGCTCACCGTTGACTTTGCCATGTGGCGTCGACAGGGAGTTCGGCAACTTTTGCCGAGAGTTCTTAGCACCGGAGCTCATATGGGAGAAAAAATGACCTCCCGATGCGCGCTCGCTTGATCGCGATCAACGGACACGATCGCGCCACGTCACCAGGTATTTATTTATTTATTTATTTAAATAATCGAATTAATTATTTAAAAAATCCGAAAAAAATATTTAAACATCGGAAAAAATTAATTAAAAATTCTAAAAATAATTATTAATTCAGAAAATAATTTTTAAATTCTGAAAATAGTAATTATTAAATTAGAATAATTAATTAAATTTTTCGATAATTAATTATTTAATTAGGAAATTAAATAAAAAATTCGAAAAAATTCAGAAAAATCTGAGAATAATTTTGGGTATTTTACAAGCTCAGAAAATCACCGTTACACCCTGAGCTAGATCCAACTCCCCCGAGAACTCCGATAAAATCCCGTACACCATTTGAACAACAAACTACTCCTCAAATGCTGTTAAACTCAGTCTTCAGGAGTGAGGGGGCTCGTGATATGGCTAAAAATGGGATTAAATCGGGACCGTTCGAATCGGGCACGAATCTTAAAGCTCAGGAGTAAAACGGAAATTTTACCTACAAACGGGTCTGAAATGGGAACTACGCTTTTCTTCAAAGCCCAATAACCCATAAACGGATCCGCCTTAACTGGGTGCGGGTTTCAACCCGCAAGAAATCCAGTCCAGATGAATAGAATTAGGATTTATGATTGTCCCTAATCAACGGTCCTGATCACTTCTATCCATCCACTGGAAAGTAAGAATTTAATCTTATCCCGAAACTGGTTCCTAAGGCGGTTATAAATACCCCCCATCCCCCACTATTACCAGGTAATCAATCTTTTGCCAATCAAAGCTCTTTCATAATCTTTCTGATTACGGACTAGAGCGTCGGAGGGTGCGTCGCCGGGATCAATCCCGGTGTTTCGCACTTTTTGCAGGTTCGCAGCAGCGGTAAGAGACCAAGTCAACAAGTTGGTAAAGGTCAACAGGTTTGCTTTATTATTTTGCTCCAAGAATCCACAAATTTATCTGTTTGCTCCCACACCAAAATCAGCAGCAACACTAACTATCAAAGGTTTCTTACAGACCTTTGGGAAATTGGGATTGCGGCTATTTGTTGGGGGATCTGGCTAGAAAGAAATAATAGAATATTTTGCCCTGCACACAGACACATCACTCACCAACAACTGCTATTTATGATTATTGCTAACATCAAATTCTGGTTTCAATCGATAGGTGCGGAGTCCTAAAAAAAAATCAAGGAGATGTCCGCAGACATTAGTTCATCAACCTATGAAGCTGATTCAGAGGAGGGGGGGTGGCACCGGGGGATGAGTGATCGGCATGTGGCTCCGAGGATATGTGGGGGTGCTAACCTGCCTCATTTTGTGATTCTCTTGTATTTCTTTCGTTTTTGGGGTTAAGGGACTATCTTGTATGGGATGGGTTCTTTATTTTTGTGGGATAATGAGTATCATAATCCACATGTTCGGATACATGAAGATCATTATTTCTTACTTGGTTGTTTGTTTGATTAAAAACTTTTTAATGAAACGTGGGGGGTCTCGACTCACCGTTTACAATAAAAAAAAAGACAAAAAATCTCTCCTAAATGTGAAGTATATCACCTTTACATACACTATATTAAAATCTCATATGTAACTCAAACGATATTGATTACAGCTCAAATATGTGGTTGTTAGCATGAAAACACCCAGAAAGCAAGGTGCATTATAAATTATTTAATACAAAAACTGTATATCAATATAATCACAATTATAACACACAGTTATAAACAAGTATAATGTATAAATAAAGTGAATAAACATGTCTACACAAACATGTAAAAGTACAACGAAATTATATATTAATAGTAGAACTATAAAATCAAAACATACACGACATTAATGCTAATACTTATACCTGTTAAGATAAATCAGAGAGATGAAAACAATACTGAATATTGAATTGAGAAATAACTGAGTATAATATTTCCTATATATAGGAGTAAACCAAATACAAAATTAGCCCAATACCCAATATGAGACTATAATATCTAACACCCCCTCTCAAACTCATGATGGGTCAAACAGAGTGAGTTTGCCTACTAAATATCGAAATCTCTGAATAGTATGAGATTTGGTAAAACATGAGATTTTTTAACTTATGCTAAAACTTGAGATTTTAAGAAAGACATCATATTTACTGAACAGGCAAACAAACTAGTGAATGTTTCACAGAAATTTAATGTTTTCCCTTCCCGAAAATGTCAGATTCTTAGGAATGTCGCAATTTGCTTACCAAATGCATCTATAGAGAACCGTATCATTATACCACTTTCTCTAGTTTCATTTCTTATATAAGGAAATTCGGATGCTTACTGATTCTCCCAAGTGAATATTTTTACATCAACGTATGCGCACTGATCTACCAGAGTGTTGCAAAAAAAAATTTCCCTTTCTGACATAATTGAGCACAAAATTGTCATCCCTATTTAGAGAAAGAACAACAGCTTCAAAGTGCCTTTAAAATGAACAAAAGAAGCGAGTGATCTCAGTTCCCACCAAGACATCATCGACGCGTTGGTCATTTACTTCTTTACTAGATTGTTTAGAATTCGAGAGAACTCCTTATCAAGAGACCATTCCTAATCACAATACTTGTACAAGCATGTCTAAAAACAAATCAACTTCCTAGACGAAATTGACACACCATTTTTTTCCCATTCCACTCCAAATCCCTAAGCCATCCAAACCCCACACCAAAACACAACAAATCAGATTCGCCTAGATCCAACAAAACCAAATACCAATCAAAATCAAACCAACAAACAAACATATATATAAAAAAACACCCCATGCATACATACCCACCACACACTCAAAACCCACTAATCACTACCAAATTCCTACAACCGAACACCACCATCTCCGCATTTCCTAGCCCAAGAACACATCTTGGGCACAGAAGAACAACTCTCCATACATCAAAACCCAACCCAACCCAACCCAACCCACCAAATCAAATCCCAGGGCCATGCCAGAGCCAGCACACACCAGGATGCTAGAGAGAGAAAGAACAAGATGGGTTTGTGAGAGAGAAACCCCACGTGTCAAAAACGGGGGCTTTCCAGTTTCCAACCCAAGCCAACCCAACCCATTCAAAGAGGCAACAACCCAACAAGTTACATAGACATAGAAACCCATACAAAGCACAAGCAGAGCCAACCCCAGCCAAAACAGAGCATAATAAACATGATGTTGATATATTTTTAGAGGGAGAAAGAGAGAGAGAGAGAGTTGTTACCTCGGCGCTGGCTTGAGAGGAGAGAGAGAGAGAAGCGAAAATATGAAGAGAGGGAGGGAGAGAAGGCAGGGAGGAAAGCGATTTATTTATGGTCTTGGATGAAATTGTTGGGATCGCATGTTGGTCACTGAACAGCAAACAGTATAGTAAACGGTTAGATAAGAGACACGTAGTGGCTTTTCTAAGAACCGTACGCTTTCAAAGACATTTCAAAGCGGGTCATTTTTTATTTTTTTACTCTAAATAGGGATGACAAGTTTTTATTAAGTCCTATGAAAAGGGAAAAAAAAGTTCGAGCATTATGGTTAGGTAGCATATCTTTTGTGAAAATATCTACTTGCTTGCATAATCTCTGTGTACAAACTAAACTGTTGGATTTATACGCTAGTATTTTTCACGTGCGATGTATATTTTGATCAGAGTTGAAAAATTTTCACATGAGATATACATGTTAAGAAATAGTTTTGGACTTGGACATGCGTTGCACGTAATTGAGAAAAAATATTTTGAAAAAAAAACTACGATTTGTACGTGCAATGTACACGTTCATTAGTAGAATTGGAGTTGAACGTGCAACATATGTGTTTGTTCGATGTTAAAAAAATATTGAAATTTTCATCAAAAAAAAAATATTGAAATTTTATTTTGCACGTGTGTTGCACGTTTAAATAGGTGGAATTTTTGTTTGTTTGTTTTTTATGTAATTAATGGGAGAGTTGGAGTTGCACGTGTAATGCACGAGTTTGTATGTTGAAAAATTACAACTCCAACTCTTCCATTATATATAGAGAGATATATTAGATACTATGTACGATTTAAAGAGAAGACGGTGAAGCCATAAGAGGTTCGAAGTGGATATTAGAGCAAAGAAGAGATGTTGTTTCAGCTGTCTGGCAAGATGCAGTCAACTGTTATTTTAAGGGTTGACTGTTATTTTAAGCCGACAACCGACAACAACAGTTGTTTCAGTTTTGGACCGATTATGGATAAATATGTTTGAGCCCAACGATCTTTCTAAGTTAGATTGAATGGCTTCTATCGTGTGGCTTTCTCTGCAGGACATATCGGACGATCATCGTATCGAGAGTCAAGACTACAACCTAGGGTGTCTCTAGATCTCTATATAATATTATAATGGCCTCCATTGAGAGGTGTGCCAAATGTAACACCCCGCAAAATTGAAAATCTGTGGGTTCATCAGCTTGTGAAGACCGAACGTAAGAATCACAACAGATTTAATTAATTCCCAAAATATAGCATAATAGAAACAAAACTTGAATCAATGTATTAAATGTAAATGGAAAATAGTCAATTATACGATGTCATATGAGTGTGTGTAAACATCAAACATATACTTATTATAAAAATATGCACAATCCAAATATGCTCTTTTAATGCACGCTTCCCTCGTTTATGCAATGCCTAAACCTAATGAATGTACTCCAATGCATAATCCCGTGTAAGTCGCACTCCCAGGATATTGGACCTTCCCGGCATACCCCTAGCCACATACCGTGAAATTTTCGGGCGTATCCTCAGCCACGAACCCTAGCAAGTTGATCTCCCGTAACTACGGACCTGACATGCATACCCTAAGCCATACATTGTGGATTTTTCGGGCGTATCCTCAGTCCCGAACATTTCAAAGAACTGCAAGCTCTTTACCAGCCTTTTCTTCCTTACCTTTGCTACAATATCCCATCTTCCGGAAGAGGCATGTAAATTTGAAAGTGACACGTAATTGGAAGGGTTCCCAGGTTCCAACTCAAGAAGGGCGGTGTAAGCCAAATCTTGCATTTCTTGATTGTTGTGTTTCACAGAAGAACTAAAGAGAGCTCCCCATACACTAGGACCAGGTGGCAATGGCATCGAATTAATGAAACTCAGAGCCTCTGAAAACTGGCAAGCTCGAGCAAGCATATCAACGACACAAGAACAGATTTCACTAGTAAGAACAACCCCATAATCCTTTATTAACAAATTACAAATCTTGAGTCCCTCAGATACCAAACCTGCTCTCCCACATGCTGAAAGAATACTCACACTGGCTATACGATCAGGTTTAACCCCAAGGCTGCACATTTCCCTAAACAAAGTTACAGGATCCTCACCCTTTCCATGAATCCCATAAGACGAAATCATCGAACCCCAAGAGATGGCATCCTTACTCCAGGATTCGTCATCATAAACACGTTTTGCACTATCCAATCTCCCACATTTGGAATACATGTCAATCAAAGCATTGTTCAACTTTGCTTCGCGATTCAATTCCATTCTAATGGCGAATGCATGAACCTGTTTCCCTTCAACTAACCTTGCAAGAGATCCAATACCCGGAAGAATACTCACCAAAGAGACCTTGTTAGGAAAAGTCCCATCTTTCAACTGCATTTCTCTAAAAACATCCAAACCTTCCTCAAATATTCCATTCTCCACATACCCATTAATCATCGCTGTCCACGCAACCACATTCTTAAAACCCATCCTATCAAAAACCCGCCTTCCTAAATCCATTCTCTTCCCCTTCGAGTACATCTTCACCAAACAACTCCCCACATGAACATCCTCCTCCAAACCCAAACCCCTCCTCACAAAATAACAATGAATCTCCCTCCCACCAATCCCATCAAACAATGGAATAACACTACAAACCGTAAACCCATCCATCCACATCCCCTCCCTCCCCATCGACCCAACAAGCCTAACCACATTCCCCTTATCACCCAACCTCACATACTCCGCTACCATCGCATTCCACGATGCGACACTCCTAACACACATTTCATCAAACACCTTATGGGCATCACCCATCTGCCCACATTTCAAGTACATACCCATGATAGAGTTTGAAAGAATGGTATCCGAGCGGAACCCGTGTTTGAAAACAGGGGAATGGATGGAAGAACCCATGATTAGGTGGTGGGTTTCAGCAGAGTCATTGGAGACAATGGAGAGGGTATATGGGTCAGAGGTGAGGTGGGGCCGGAAACGGGCGAAGAGGGAGATGGGCTCGGAGAAGATGCGGTTGCAAGTGTAGGAGGAGATGAGGGAGTTGAAGAGGAAGACATTGGAGGGGATGAGGTTGAGGGTGAGGGAGAGGGCATGGGCTTGTTGGGTTAGGCGGAGGGAGGGGTGGTGGTGGGTGAGGGAGCATAGGAGAAGGTCAAGCATTTGGGAAGGCTCAGGCAGGGGGAGGAATGGGACTAAGTCAAAAAAAACTCATATATCAATCGTGTAGTGGTCACTGAATTTCCACCTCCAGTAAAAGGTTGCCTACCGCTCCATTTGCTTTGATTTTTCAGTTTCTGATACCTATGACAATATGTTGTTCTATTTTTGTCTTACATATCTTACGGAGTTCTAAATTTCAGTAGTTAATGTCTGCAGAAATATATTATCTGTATATCGGATATATAGCTGATTGGTCTATAGTTTTCAGGGACATTATATTATGACAGATTATGCATTGATCGCAATATGTGTTGAGCCTCGCTGTTTACCATACTTGCACACTTGCACTGTGCATGAATTATGGTAGTTCAACTCCCAGTTATGTTCTGGCTCTGGCCTTGTTTTTGCATGACCATGGTGTAGAGTTTATTCCTAGAGTAATGTACTCTGGTTGGGCTACTTTGGAGTTTTCGTTATAATATGGAAGAGACAAAAAAAACATGCGGTATTCATAAACCCTGGTATAAAGGTCTGGGCCTAAAATTTGCCTTCGTTACTATCTTTCGGGATCATATATATTAATCATACTCTAATACTTTTTTGTTTCTAGTAGCTATTATGATCTATATGCACATTTCTTTCAATTTGAATTCCACATTTTAAAAACTAAAAATGCATTGAATTGTATAACTTTTGCTCTTTCTCATTTTTATAGAAATAATTCAAAGCAGGTAATTTACAAAAGGAGCAGCCATTCACCTGATCAAAGGCAGAAAGCTTCAAGCGTAACAAGTGTATCAATAATGCTCGTATGCAGATGATTATTTGTATAAATCAGTGATATCTAGTGAAAAAGCTTATGTGAAACTGTCATCTTTGGAAATACGTCCATTTCCTTTCATTACCCATAGGAGGTTATCCAACACTGTATAAAGCATATCTGAATAGTGGTGAGAGTTATCGGCAACAGAGAAGGAATGCACTCTACTGTTGACACTGATCCAACTACAGCCAGGCAATTTTCTCAAACCTCCCTCCTTCATCCTTTTCCTTACCTTTGCTACAATATCCCATCTTCCAGAAGAGGCATGTAAATTTGAAAGTGACACGTAATTGGAAGGGTTCCCAGGTTCCAACTCAAGAAGGGCGGTGTAAGCCAAATCTTGCATTTCTTGATTGTTGTGTTTCACAGAAGAACTAAACAGAGCTCCCCATACACTAGGACCAGGTGGCAATGGCATCGAATTAATGAAACTCAGAGCCTGGCCAGCTCGAGCAAACATATCAACGACACAAGAACAGATTTCACTAGTAAGAACAACCCTATAATCCTTTATTAACAAATTACAAATCTTGAGTCCCTCAAATACCAAACCTGCTCTCCCACATGCTGAAAGAATACTCACACTGGAAATATGATCAGGTTTAACCCCAAGGCTGCACATTTCCCTAAACAAAGTTACAGCATCCTCACCCTTTCCATGAATCCCATAAGCCGAAATCATCGAACCCCAAGAGATGGCATCCTTACTCCAGGATTCGTCATCATAAACACGTTTTGCACTATCCAATCTCCCACATTTGGAATACATGTCAATCAAAGCATTGTTCAACGTTGCTTCGCGATTCAATTCCATTCTAATGGCGAATGCATGAACCTGTTTCCCTTCAACTAACCTTGCAAGTGATCCAATACCCGGAAGAATACTCACCAAAGAGACCTTGTTAGGAAAAGTCCCATCTTTCAACTGCATTTCTCTAAAAACATCCAAACCTTCCTCAAATATTCCATTCTCCACATACCCATTAATCATCGCTGTCCACGCAACCACATTCTTAAAACCCATCCTATCAAAAACCCGCCTTCCTAAATCCATTCTCTTCCCCTTCGAGTACATCTTCACTAAACAACTCCCCACATGAACATCCTCCTCCAAACCCAAACCCCTCCTCACAACATAACAATGCATCTCCCTCCCACCAATCCCATCAAACAACGGAACAACACTACAAACCGTAAACCCATCCATCCACATCCCCTCCCTCCCCATCGACCAACAAGCCTAACCACATTCCCCTTATCACCCAACCTCACATACTCCGCTACCATCGCATTCCACGATGCGACACTCCTAACACACATTTCATCAAACACCTTATGGACATCACCCATCTGCCCACATTTCATGTACATACCCATGATAGAGTTTGAAAGAATGGTATCCGAGCGGAACCCGTGTTTGAAAACAGGGGAATGGATGGAAGAACCCATGATTAGGTGGTGGGTTTCAGCAGAGTCCTTGGAGACAATGGAAAGGGTATAGGGGTCAGAGGTGAGGTGGGGCCGGAGATGGGCGAAGAGGGAGATGGGTTCGGAGAAGATGCGGTTGCAAGTGTAGGAGGAGATGAGGGAGTTGAAGAGGAAGACATTGGAGGGGATGAGGTTGAGGGTAATGGAGAGGGCATGGGCTTGTTGGGTTAGGCGGAGGGAGGGGTGGTGGTGGGTGAGGGAGCATAGGAGAAGGTCAAGCATTTGGGAAGGCTCAGGCAGGGGGAGGAACGGGACTAAGTCAAAAAAAAAACTCATATATCAATCGTGTAGTGGTCACTGAATTTCCACCTCCAGTAAAAGGTTGCCTACCGCTCCATTTGCTTTGATTTTTCAGTTTCTTATACCTATGACAATATGTTATTCTGTTTTTGTCTTACATATCTTACGGAGTTCTAAATTTCAGTAGTTAATGTTTGCAGAAATATATTATCTGTATATCGAATATATAGCTGATTGGTCTATAGTTTTCAGGGACATTATATTATGACAGATTATGCATTGATCGCAAGATGTGTTGAGCCTCGCTGTTTACCAAACTTGCACACTTGCACTGTGCATGAATTATGGTAGTTCAACTCCCAGTTATGTTCTGGCTCTGGCCTTGTTTTTGCATGACCATGGTGTAGAGTTTATTCCTAGAGTAATGTACTCTGGTTGGGCTACTTTGGAGTTTTTGTTATAATATGGAAGAGACAAAAAAAACATGCGGTGATATGGCTAAAAATGGGGTTAAATCGGAACCGTCCAAGTTGAGTACGAATCTTGAGACGTGAGGGTAAAATGGCGATTCCGCCTACAAGAGGGTCCGAAATAGGTGTTGGGTCTTCTCCCCAAGAACCCAGTAACCCACGAACGGACCCACCAATAAGAGGGTGCGGGTTTTAACCCGCTGCACACCTCACCCAACAAGATAAAATCAGGATCCCTGACCAATCTTGATCAACGGTCCTGATGAACGTCAATCTTTTCGCTGGGATTTGGGGATTAAATTCCTTATCTGATTACCGGAATATACCTTATCAGATTACATTCCTAATCTGTTTACAAGGAGATTATTCTATATCAGGTCACGCGGATTACATCCCTAAATTGTTCTCTAAGACGCCTATAAATACCCCCCATCCATCTCCATTAAGAGGTAATCAATCCTTCACCAGTTTTTGTGCTCATTCATAGTCTTCCTAGATTACTGACTTGAGCGTCGGAGGGTGCGTCGCCGGGAACAACCCCGGTGTCTCGCACTTTTTGCAGGTGCACGGCGGGAGCGACGATCGACGCCCCAAGGAACAGGTATACAGGTTACTATTCAGTTTCCCCAAGAATCCACAAGTTCTATCTGTTTGCCCCCACACCAAATTTAGCGGCAACAGATTAGCGCCGTCTGTGGGAAACTAACGAATAGAAACCTCTCCTCTTCCCCGAGAACAGGTCTTCTCCAGCCATGCCGCCTCGCAAAGTCAGGTCAAGAGGGTCTAATCGAGTGCCCAACCCTGACCAGCAAGAAGTCCTTCCTGATCCCGCTCAGCAACAAGGGCAACTCCCTCCTACCATGGAAGAGCCGCTCCAACGAAACCCTCCACCTCCTGATCCAAAGGGCCCTAACCCTCAGAAACAGCCTCTTCACCAAGAGAACCTCTCCATCCACAACGCCTCCAGTGCCTCCATGGCCTCCCATCATGCCCGAGCCTCTGGTCGCCACAATGCCCCTCCCAAACGCCCGGAAGATGACGACCTCCGTCGTCATCTGGATGAAAAGCGGGCTCGGGGGGAAGCCTCCCGCCAGCAAGAGCGATCCCCCCGTCACCGAGAGCACAGGAGGTCCCCCATCCGAAGAGGGAGAAAGGACTCCCCCGATTATTACCGAAGAAGGCACTCTCCCGAAGGTCGGCAGCAGCCTAGGAACAATGAGGCACCCATCACCCGTGTCGAGTTCCAGCAGTTCCAAGCAATGGTACAACAGGCCCTCAACCTCCGTCAAAACCCCAATGAGCCGAGGGCCCCATCCCCTCCTCCAGTCCGAAGCCCTCGCCAACGGTCCCCCTCTCCTCGTCCTGCACCAACCAACTCCCGGCGTACCCCGAGTCCTCGTCGTTCCCGAAGTTACCGTCGCCGCAGCCCTCGCTCCCCCTCATACGAAGACGAGTCCCGTGGCCCGGCGGGTTACCGTCGGAGGGATGACATCATGGACCGCCGTCTTAACGAGGTGGAAAAGCTCCTGGGTCAGATAAACCGAGAAGAGGAACTCAGGGGGAGGACCCTACGTCCTAGCCGGCCCCCATTCTCCCGAACCATAGTGGATGCCCCTGTGCCGTTCGGCTTCAAACCTCCCCAATTCGAGAATTACACCGGGGAGACCAATCCAGTTGATCACATCGAAAGCTTTAAGACTTTGATGCTCCTCCACCAAGCTTCCGATGCCCTCCTCTGCAAAACATTCCCCGCGACACTCAAAGGCCCGGCTCGAGAGTGGTACTCTCGTCTTGCCCCGGCGTCGATATTCTCCTTCGAGCAGTTCGAAACCCTCTTCATCACCCACTTTGTCAGCAGCCGAAGGACCGAGAAAACCAGCATCTCACTATTGCACCTCCGTCAGCAAAAGGGGGAAAAACTGAGAGACTACGTGAAGAGGTTCACAGCTGAAGCTAGAACCATTGCCTCCCTCGACCAATCGGTTGCTACCGCAGCATTCCAATTCAACATTCTCAATTCCAACCTCCGCTCCTCCCTCGCCAAGAAACCCCCACATGACTTTTCCGACCTTCTCCTTCGCACCGAAAAGTACATTCGGGCCGAAGAGGCCGAGCAACAACCCAACTGGGAGGTGCCCGCCTCCGGGCTTAAAAGGAAGGGGACGGAAGAAGAAGGAGCCAAGAAGCTCCAGAAGGATAATGCCGGCCAGCGCCGACCTCCCCCTAGATTTGAGAAGTTCACTCCCCTCAACGCTAACCTCTCAGCCATCTTCATGGAGGTCGAAAAAGACGGGGTCTTGCCTCTGGCTCCCAAAATGAATACCCCCGCCAAGAGAAGAGATAAAGAGAAATGGTGCCGCTATCACCGGGACCATGGGCATGACACCAACGACTGTCGTGCTCTGAGGAACGAGATCGAAGCCCTTATCCAGAGGGGACAACTAACGAAGTTTGTAAGAAAGGACCGAGCCGAGCTCCCTCCCCCGCCTCGGGGGGCTAACAAACGTCCGGAAAGAGAAGAGACGCCAGACTTCGAGGAAGAGCGAGTCCTCCACCTCATCCATGGGGGTCCGATGGGAGGCTCCTCGAACTCCTCTCGGAAAGCGTTTATCAGAGAGGTCAATTCAGTCCGAACCACGCCTCCTCCCAAAGGCCTCGGAGTGCCAGTCACCTTCTCCGACGAAGATCTCGAGGGAGTTCGTATCCCACATTGTGACGCCCTCGTCATCAGCCTCCACATGGCAAATTTCAAAGTGGAGAGGATCTTAGTTGACAATGGCAGCTCCGTCAACATCCTATTCCTCTCCGCTTTTAAAGGCCTAAAGCTCTCCAGAGACAGACTCAAGCCCGCCGGTTACACTCTCCATGGGTTCACGGGGGTTCCGGTAACTATAGAAGGGGTGATCACCCTCGATGTAACTGTCGGCCAAACCCCTACCACCAGGACAGAGCCGATGGACTTCATGGTGGTGGATGTTCCCGCTGCCTACAACGTCATTTTGGGCAGGCCTGGCCTCGCAGCTCTGGAAGCAGTTCCCTCGGCATACCATCTGAAGATGAAGTTTCCCACCCGATCCGGGGTCGGGGAAGTAAGGGGAAATCAGGAGTAGGCCCGGAAATGCTACATGACCTCAACCCTTGGGCCCGTCCTCTCCTTAGAGACCCTGGAGATTCCCCAAGATTCCACAAGACCGACCTCCGAGCCAGCGGACGAACTGGAGGAGGTGCTCTTCTCTGAACAAGAGCCGACCCGCAAGTTCTTCATAAGCAAGACCCTCCCATCCGCCCTATACTCAGATATTGTGAAATGCATCCGAGCCAATCAAGACCTCTTCGCATGGTCCGCAGCTGACATGCCCGGTGTCTCCGAAGAACTCCTAGTCCACCGCCTGAGTGTTGATCCGGGGTCCAAACCGGTTCAGCAGAAGAGGCGCAAGTTCGCCCCCGAGCGTCAGCTCGCTATCAAAGAGGAGGTAGATAAGCTGTTGAAAGCCCGATTCATACAGGAGGTAAACTACCCGGAGTGGTTGTCTAACGTAGTAATGGTGAAGAAGTCCAATGGGACGTGGAGAATTTGTATTGATTTCACCGACCTCAACAAGGCTTGCCCCAAAGATCCCTTCCCTCTGCCGAGCATCGACACTCTGATTGACGCAACCTCGGGACACGAGCTCCTCAGCTTTATGGATGCCTTCTCAGGTTACAATCAGATAAGGATGTTCCCTCCAGACATCCCGAAGACATCGTTTGTTACCGACCAGGGCCTTTACTGTTACAGGGTCATGCCATTCGGTCTCAAGAATGCCGGAGCGACATACCAACGCCTAGTCAACAAGGTCTTCCAAGCCCAGATCGGCCGAAACATGGAAGTGTACGTCGATGATATGCTTGTAAAGAGCATCCGAGGTGTTGATCATGTGGCCGACCTTCAGGAAGCCTTCGACGTCCTAAGAAAACACAGTATGAGACTCAACCCGAACAAGTGTGCGTTCGGCGTCTCATCAGGGAAGTTCCTCGGCTTCATGGTTAGCCAACGAGGAATTGAAGCAAACCCGGAGAAGATCAAGGCCATATTAGATATGGTCCCTCCCAGAAATGTCAAAGAGGTTCAGAGGTTGACTGGTCACCTAGCCGCCATAGGGCACTTTCTGTCAAAGTCCGGGGAGAAGTGCCTCCCGTTCTTCAAAGCCCTCAGGAGGGCTAAAGGATTTGAGTGGGGGCAGCAGCAACAAGACTCCTTCGACCAGCTTAAAGCCTACCTCGTCAATCCACCTCTCCTTAGCAAACCAATACCCGGCGAGCCACTCTACCTCTACCTGGCAGCTTCCGAACAGACACTTAGTGCGGTCCTAGTCAGAGAGGAAGAAAGGGCTTAGAAGCCCATTTACTACGTCAGCAAGGTGCTCCGGGACGCCGAACTCCGGTACCCGAAAATTGAGAAAGTGGCGTACGCCCTAGTAATGGCCGCGAGAAAACTTAGACCCTACTTTCAGTCCCATTCGGTGGTCGTCCTTACCGACCAGCCGCTGAAACAGATTCTTCACAAACCCGAGACTTCCGGTTGCCTCATGAAGTGGTCGATCGAGCTAAGCCAGCACGATATAACTTATCAGCCTCGGACTGCAATCAAGGCACAGGCGCTGGCCGAATTCATAGTTGAGACTACAATCCCCGAGTCTAGCCAAGCAGCAAAGGGACCCCCCGTCTGGTCGGTCTACGTTGACGGATCCTCTTGTAGCGAGGGAAGCGGGGCAGGAGTCATCCTGGCAGGACCGGATGACTTCATCCTCCAATACTCCCTCCGGATAAATTTCAAAGCCTCGAACAACGAGGCCAAATACGAAGCACTGATAGCCGGGCTTCGAATGGCCCGAAATGCTGGGGCACAACGGCTACAGGTCTTCAGCGACTCCCAGTTGATTGTCAACCAGGTCCTCGGCGAGTATGAAGCCCGCGACGATAGAATGGCTAAATACTTGTCCAAAGTAAAGAGCCTCATGGCGCTGTTCGACGAGGCTCTCATCCAAAGGATCCCTCGAGAAGAAAATGCTCAGGCCGACGCCTTATCCAAGTTAGCCTCCTCTTCCCTTCAAGGTCTGGAACAGACCGTTTTAATAGAAGTCCTCCTGAAGCCGAGCATAGAGGACGAAGCGCCAGACTCCGCTGAGACATTTTCCGTCCTCCTCGAAGATAATTGGATGAAGCCCATTGTTGAATTCTTAAAGGACGGACTCCTCCCTGAAGACCCAAGGGAAGCACGAAGTATCAGGACCCGAGCCGAGCGTTTCACTTTGATCGAAGGCATCTTATATAAACGCTCCTTCACCCAGGTGGATGGTCGGCCTTACCTAAGGTGCCTGTCCCCCAGCCAGGCCGACTACGCCCTGCAGGAACTCCATGAGGGCATCGGCGGAGCTCATTCTGGGTCCAGGGCTCTAGCGCGCAAAGTGTTGAACTATGGATATTACTGGCCCACTCTCCTACGGGATGCGGAACGACACGTTCGGCAGTGCAGCTCCTGTCAAAAGTATGCAGACATCCGATGCCTTCCGCAAGCACCGCTAACCTCCCTATCAAGTCCGATCCCCTTTGCTATGTGGGGAATGGATTTACTGGGACCGTTTCCCCCAGCTCCCGGACAGCTGAAGTTCCTAGTCGTGGCAGTCGACTACTTCTCTAAATGGATAGAAGCCGAGCCCCTGGCTACAATCACCGAGCATAGAGTAGTTCAATTCTTCTGGAAAAACGTGATTTGCCGCTTTGGTGTCCCCCGAGTCATAGTCACGGATAACGGGACACAGTTTACTGGAGCCGCCTTCCGAGCCTTGTGTGAAGACCTCTCCATACAACACCGATTCTCCTCCGTCTCCCATCCCCAGTCGAATGGCCAGGCTGAGAATGCCAACCGACAGATTCTTGCGGGAATCAAGAAGAGGTTAGACAAGTGTTCCAAGGGGCTATGGGTCGATCAGCTGCCGAACGTACTCTGGAATCACCGCACCACCAAGCGGACCCCAACAGGCGAGAGCCCATTTAATCTCACCTATGGGGCCGAAGCCATCATCCCCCTAGAAGTCGGGATACCCTCTCCTCGCCTGATCGCTTATGAAGAAGAGCAGAATGCTAGAGAGCTCAGAACAAGCCTAGATCTGATAGACGAAATCCGAGAGAGAGCTGCCATACGCCAGCAAGCTTACCGAAGAAGGATCGAGCTAGCATACGACAAAAGAGTCCGCCCAACGGACCTCAAAGAAGGGGATTTAGTCCTTCGGAAGTTGGCCATCTCGTTCCCCGGGCAGAAAAGCAAGCTGGCCCCGAACTGGGAGGGACCGTACAAGATCTCGAAAGTAATCCGCCCTGGTACGTACAAGCTAGAAGATCTCGAAGGCAGAGAAATTCCCAGGACGTGGAACGCCGACCATCTTTTGAAATACCAAGAGAAGGCAACTACGTCTCTCCAAGTAACTCGAGATGTCGAACCGTTCCCTTCCTTTCACTAGTAGTGGTTTGTCTTTTTGTTTTTATCATTGTAATAACGGCTAGCAACTTTAGAAGCAGCCGATCATTAGATATTAATAAATGAAGTTTCTTCATGTTTTCGCTACTATTACATCCCTCTGCTTGTAACTCTTTAATATCACAATGGTTCCGGAGTCCAACACTTGGCTCGATTCTACTTCGCGAGCTCGCTCCTAAGCGAGCTAGAATTAGCTCGCCATTCGAAAATGCTCCCACAGCCGTTGAATGGTTCGGAGTCCAGCACTTGGTTCGACCCTACTCCGCAAGCTCGCTCCTAAGCGAGCTAGGAGTAGCTCGCCATTCGAAATTGCTCCCACACCCTCTAAATTGACAATGGTTCCGGAGTCCAACACTTGGCTCGATTCTACTTCGCGAGCTCGCTCCTAAGCGAGCTAGAAGTAGCTCGCCATTCGAAAATGCTCCCACAGCCGTTGAATGGTTCGGAGTCCAGCACTTGGTTCGACCCTACTCCGCAAGCTCGCTCCTAAGCGAGCTAGGGGTAGTTCGCCATTCGAAATTGCTCCCACACCCTCTAAATTGACAATGGTTCCGGAGTCCAACACTTGGCTCGATTCTACTTCGCGAGCTCGCTCCTAAGCGAGCTAGAAGTAGCTCGCCATTCGAAAATGCTTCCACAGCCGTTGAATGGTTCGGAGTCCAGCACTTGGTTCGACCCTACTCCGCAAGCTCGCTCCTAAGCGAGCTAGGGGTAGTTTGCCATTCGAAATTGCTCCCACACCCCTTAAACTGACAATGGTTCCGGAGTCCAACACTTGGCTCGATTCTACTTCGCGAGCTCGCTCCTAAGCGAGCTAGAAGTAGCTCGCCATTCGAAAATGCTCCCACAGCCGTTGAATGGTTCGGAGTCCAGCACTTGGTTCGACCCTACTCCGCAAGCTCGCTCCTAAGCGAGCTAGGAGTAGCTCGCCATTCGAAATTGCTCCCACACCCTCTAAATTGACAATGGTTCCGGAGTCCAACAATTGGCTCGACTCTACTCCGCAAGCTCGATCCTAAAACGCTCCGACGTCCCTAACCTAGTAAACCAAGGACCCCGAAGTCGAACACTTGGCTCAATTCTACTTCGCGAATTCGCTCCTCAGCGAGCCAGAAGTAGCTCGCTATTCGGAGTCCGAAGCTTTAGAAGTTACGGCACGGCAGACAACGATCGCGAGAACAAGACACACAAGTTCGACAATAACGCTTTTATTAATGAAACAGATGTGGTACAAAGGCAAACACAGTAGGAGCACAACTCATCAGAGAAAAGTTACAACGCCGACTTATTACACTTAGCGAAAAACAAAAAATAAGCAAAGAACTCGCAGAATCGACCACTTCAGCGCTTCTTCGGAGCTGGAGCGTTCCGCTTCAAGGACACTCGAGAGTGACGACGCTTGTCCCCGGAGCGCGACCCCAAGCCGGCAAACTGGGACGTATCCTCGGCACCGCTCCTGGTAGCTACACCGACGGACGCCCCGCTCGAGGAGATTGCCACCGAGCTCTGCGCGTCCCCCGGGCTTGGTTGGCCGATCCGCTGATGGGTCGCCATCTCATAGAATGTAATCCCCCGCTCACTCTCAGCGCGAGTGCATGACGTGCTTCGAACGTTGATCGGCCCCGAATGTGGCTTAAGACGGGCCACTTCCGCCTCCAGCTCCGAGATCCTGTCCCGCAACGAGTCGTCTTTGACGTCGACTTCGAAACGTGGAGGTATTGCGGAGTCCGGCACTCCAGATCGGCTAGCGACAAGGCGCCGAAGGTGGGTGACCTCGATGCTTTTATCCACCGTCGCCCTCTTTAGCGCTTCAACTTCGGCAGTCAACTCGACTCGTTCAGTCGTCAACTTGGCCACCTCGGCCGTCAGCCCCTCGCCCTCACTCCGGAGCTTCGCCTCTACGGACTGCAGATGCTGTATCTCGGAAAGCAACTCGTCCTTCTCCGCTGTTATTCTGGACAAGTTATGACGAATGCACTGAACTCGAATCTCATTACTGAAATCAGTTGGCAAATGTTCACCTTCGGGTATAAGCTCGGCGATTCTGCTTTCCAAACGACGAATCTCGATGTCTCGCCGTCCAAGGACGAGCTGGAGATGCCTTCTCTCGCTTTCAGCTCGGCGCAATCCGAGCTCGACCTCGTAAAGTTTCTCTCTACACCTAGCCAGACACAGCCTTGTCGCCCGTAGGCCGGCCTCG
This sequence comes from Hemerocallis citrina, assembly GCA_017893485.1. Lineage (NCBI taxonomy): Eukaryota > Viridiplantae > Streptophyta > Magnoliopsida > Asparagales > Asphodelaceae > Hemerocallis > Hemerocallis citrina. Next base: position 288,165,048 of record CM030364.1, on the reverse strand, counting down.
GCTGGAACTTCCTCGTCCGGGCGAGCAAGCTCGACGTCTTGGGCAATCACCATAAGCTGCAAAGAGATCAGAATAATCAGCACAAACGCCGAACATGGCCGAAGCGCCACACTTGGAAAAATTTTCATCTCTAGAAACAAAAGGGGACAGTTCGGCAAAAGAAAGTGCGTAACACAAAAACTTCCGAACATCGACACTTGCAGAAATTTTCCTTTCATTAAACGTCAAAAAAAGCGGTGGCCAGTCCGCTATTAGGCATTACAAAGTTCGAAAGGAAAAACAAAAAAAAAAACAAAATCAAAAACAACAAAACGAAAGGCGGATTCAGTGCCCGACCTCTTTCCCCGGGCGACGAGGCGGAGTAGGCGTTGACTTCGCCGAAGGAGACGCCGCCGCCAACGGAGTGGTCGTGGTGCTCGGGACCTCGCCAGTAACCCCGGCATCGGCATCAGCGTCGCCCTCCTCCTCCTCCTCTTCCCCTTCGGACTCGGGGTCGAAGCCCTCGACGTGTCCGGGGAAGAGTCGCCATCCCGAGACGTCCACCCTGGGGTATGCTTCTCGCACCCGGTCGAGGGCAATGGCGAAGGCCTTCGCCATGTTCTGCGCGAGGTACCCCTGGGCCTTCTTCAAGGTGGCGTCCTCCGCCTCCTTCATGGCCGCCGCCTGCTTCGCCTCGGCCTCGACCAACTGGTTGGCCGACCCCTCCTTCTCCCGACGCAGCTCGTCCTCCAGCCTCTTCACTTCGGCCTCGAGGTGCTGGATCCTCGCAGACCGACCTTCATGCTCGACTCGGAGCTTGTCGAGCTGGTTCGACATCCGAGCCTTCTCGTTCCGAGCCTGGTCGGACTCCTGCTTCAGCTCCTTCTCGAGGGCGGTCAGCCTCTCGGTGAGGTGACCGAAATGGACGACGATCTACAAAGGAAAGAAGAAGAACTCAGAGAGTTAGAAAAATTTTGTGATTCAAAGGGATGAAACGAACGAAGGGAACTCGAAACTTACCGATACCGCCGAACGAGCGATCTCGATCACGTCGTCGCCTTCCCTCCCCGCGTCCATGGCGGCGCGGTCCTTCGGGGTGGCGAGATGCTTGACGGCCTGCATGCTCGCCAACGAGTTCCCGAGGAACCCATCGTGCCTCCGGACCTGCCAGTCCAGAATGTGGATCCGCTTGTGCTCCTCCGTCAGGAGCTCCTCGCCTGCTACGGTCAGCGGCGGGGTTGGCATGGCGAGCGCGGCGGCAATGGGGAAATCCCCCACAGGTGCAGGAGCCGAAGGCCCCGCCACGGCGACGACCGGGTCGTCAGCAACCTCCACCACCTGGTCGGGGGCCGCAATCCTCGGCACCTTCGAGGTCGAGGGCAGCTTCGACGCAACCCTCTTGCGCTTCTTCGGCGCCTTACTGGCGAGCCCTGCCCTGAGCGCCAACACCGCCTCGTAGTCCATGGATTCTGCATCAAAAGCAAAAAATGATTAGCACAAAAAAAAACGAGGCAGCAAGTACGGAAAAAAGAACTTGGCGAGAGCCGCGTACTAGGATCTACGCGGCAGAGCCCTCCCCTGAAGAGAACGTCCTCCGTCAAATCCTTCCAATCATACTTCGGCCGGTCAAGGAGGGTCCGGACCGCCTCTTCCTCTTCTACTGTAAGCTTCGGCAGCGCCGTCGCCCTCTTGGGCACGCCTTCTGCCCAATTAGTGGGGATCGGCCATGCTTCTCGAGCCGCACGACGACCCACTTCTCTCGCCAGTGCTTTATAGAGTCGGGGCAGACGACGAGCCTGCCGCCGTGCCTCGGAGTCAGATAATACCGATACTCCGACTTGTTCCCTTGGTGGAGCCGGTATATCGTCCGAAGCACCTTCAGCTGCGGCTCGATCCCCGCGGCCTGGCAGTGGAGAACGAAGCCATTAATCACTCGCCACGCGTTCGGCATGAGCTAAATGGGGCAGACCCCGTACCAGCTCACCACGGTAACAGCGAACGCGTGGAGAGGCAGCCGATCACCGGCGATAAAGGCATCGACCGGCCAGCAACACATGGTCACTGGCAGCGGCGAATTAGCCCTAACCCCGGGGCCCGGCAGCATGATTTCGTACTCCTCCGGGATGAAAAAAGAGTCCCGGATCGCCGCCAGTTCCTCCTCGCGCAGGATCGACGCCGCGTCATCCGCCTCCGTCGTCTCCCTCACCTCGTTCTCCTCGAAGGACCTCTCCCTCCCATGGATGATTCGCTCGGCCTGGTCCTTCGGGAGCTCCCTGACCCTGTGCAGCCCCGTCAACGGACCTGGCAGCTGTCCGAACTCCCCCATCCTCTTCGGATCCTCGACGATGGAATCCTTGCCGAACACCTTCCCCTTGGTTGGATTCGGGGTCGAGGCCTCGACGCCTTCAAGGGAGGGCTCGGACCAAGAGACTTCATCTGAGACAGAAGCTACAGACATAATTTATAAATTACCTTAAAAAGAGAGAGCTGCCGAGAAACTTAGCCTGAGTCAAACACCGGTCACCGGAAAAATCGCCTGAGACACAAGAGAACGCCTGAGCAAACGAGAGGAGAAATGAGAAATGAGAGGGGGGGAGGATTTATAGAAGAGGGGCACACCCCACGAGGCTAATGGGCCCGTACGACCGGCCCATCTAAACCAAGCGGCGGAGCGATCCCAATCGTCACCTCGATAACTGCAACGAATCATGACTTGAATTTAATGCGCATCCCATCTGATAGAAGCCCAGAGGTCACTGCAATTAATGAACGTCCCATCTGTCAGGATTGTCAGAGTTGTCAGAGTTGTCAGAGGTGTCAGGGATTCAAATGGCGCACAGAAAAGACAAACCCCCCAAAAAACGACAAGTCTGGGAGCTCGGCACTCGCTGCCGAGCGTTCGTGACACCGACCCTGTTATGGGGGAAATGTCAGGTTCGGCACTCACTGCCGAGCGTTCGTGACACCGACCCTGTTATGGGGGAAATGTCAGGTTCGGCACTCACTGCCGAGCGTTCGTGACACCGACCCTGTTATGGGGAAATGTCAGGTTCGGCACTCACTGCCGAGCGTTCGTGACACCGACCCTGTTATGGGAAATGTCAGGTTCGGCACTCACTGCCGAGCGTTCGTGACACCGACCCTGTTATGGGGAAAAAGTCAGGCTCGGCACTCACTGCCGAGCGTTCGTGACACCGACCCTGTTATGGGGGAAATGTCAGGTTCGGCACTCACTGCCGAGCGTTCGTGACACCGACCCTGTTATGGGGAAAAAATCAGGCTCGGCACTCACTGCCGAGCGTTCGTGACACCGACCCTGTTATGGGGAAAAAGTCAGGCTCGGCACTCACCGCCGAGCGTTCGTGACACCGACCCTGTTATGGGGGAAATGTCAGGTTCGGCACTCACTGCCGAGCGTTCGTGACACCGACCCTGTTATGGGGAAATGTCAGGTTCGGCACTCACTGCCGAGCGTTCGTGACACCGACCCCGTTATGGGGGAAATGTCAGGTTCGGCACTCACTGCCGAGCGTTCGTGACACCGACCCTGTTATGGGGAAAAAGTCAGGCTCGGCACTCACCGCCGAGCGTTCGTGACACCGACCCTGTTATGGGAAAAATGTCAGGTCCGGCACTCACTACCGAGCGTTCGTGACACCGACCCTGTTATGGGGAAAAAGTCAGGCTCGGCACTCACTGCCGAGCGTTCGTGACACCGACCCTGTTATGGGGGAAATGTCAGGTTCGGCACTCACTGCTGAGCGTTCGTGACACCGACCCTGTTATGGGGAAAATGTCAGGTTCGGCACTCACTGCCGAGCGTTCGTGACACCGACCCTGTTATGGGGAAAAAGCCAGGTTCGGCACTCCTGCCGAGCGTTCGTGTCCCCGACCCCGTTATGGGGGAAAAAGGCCAGGTTCGGCACTCGCTGCCGAGCGTTCGTGACACCGACCTCGTTACGGGGTAAGGAACGAGTTCGGCAGATCGCCTTCCCGCTCCCAGCGCTCGCAGCTATGCCGAACTCGCCTTCCTCCCCAGAAAAGCTTGCCGAACCACATATGGACCTCGGCCTCCTAGTCGCCGAGCCCTGGGAGGAGTCTAAGGCGCGATACAAACGTGTGAGGCCCCCGAACGACGAATTAACGCTTCGCCAGGGTCGAAAGGATATCCTTGCAAAAATGCCACACGACCGTCAGAACCCATGAGCAGCTCGGAGCTCGATCCACTTGGCAAGTCACCTCGCTGCCCCCTCCAGACTCACAACTCTCCACTTGAACTCCGATATAACTCCGCTAGCCATCAGTGTAACACCCCGCAAAATTGAAAATTACAATTTTGCCCTCGTGTGTTATGCACGTGTATTTTGTAACGTGTTTTCATCCCGTATTTTGATTATCGACTATTTATTTATTTCCAATATTGATTTTTCCCTATTTTGAATCAACAAAAATATAATATTTCGATATTTGTATTCTACGTGCTTTTTACGTGTTTTGATGCACGTGCTTCCACCACTACGTATAATATTTTCTATAGGTTTAAATTATTTTTATGTATTTAAATCTATTTTATAAAACGAAAATTTGTTTTTCCCCTTGTTTTGATTAAAATGCATTTTCGACTTTCTGCACGTATAATGCACGTGCTTTCTACGTGTTGCGATTTTATCATGAAATACACAAAATTAGTAAATATATTTTTCTTATATTGTTTTCGATTATATTTAATAATTTTTCATCAATAAAATTAATTTTTTCGCATTTTGATATTTTACGTGCGATGCACGTGTTTCCTACGCACGTAGTAATTACGTCATAGAATGTATAAATTAATAAATAATTTTCTTATATTGTATTTAACATTTTTTGTTGATAAAGTCAATTTTAGTATTTTGGTATTTTACGTGCGACGCACGTGTTTTGGTGTTCGTAGATGAGTGTATTTGTTTCTAAAATAAAATTCGGAGGGTGTGTAACACCCGGTAGTTTTCAAAAGAGTATAAAATATATATTATATAACATATATGTATAGGTATAGTATATGTATACTATACAGTGATATAAATATAGGTTGATATATATATAGGTGATAGTTGCATGTTAATATGTTGTTAATGAGATGAAAGGAAGGTGTGAATGGGGCCCACGGTGAGAATGGAGCATGGGCCGGTGGTACGGGCTGGTGGTTAATGGGTATAATGTGCTATAAAAGGTGTAATAGAAATTAATGGTTGGAGGCCCATTTGATTTGAACACAGCACATGAGAACCGGTTGAGTTATGTGCTGTGTTATGAAAAATGGGTGACCGGTTTTGATGGAGTGGGAAGAGAAAGAGTTTGGGAGTTAGAGAATTAGAGAAGTGGGTATATGAAAGGGTGGAAGTTTTTAGGAGTTATGAAATGTGAAGAGGTGAGAATTAATTTGAGTAATTTATTAGGTGGGTAATTTTGTAAATTGAACCCTCTACAAACCCTATAAATAGCACTTCTCTTCTTCTCATTTCACACACCAAAAAGAATAGAAAATCAAGAGAAAGAAAAGAAAAAGAGAAGAGAGTGTTGTGCTTGGAGGCCATTGCTAGGAGGAGAAGAGCTAGGAGTCTTGGAGCTAGAAGTGGTGATCATTTTTCCAATTGTTCAAGCTTCAAAAGGTGGGTGATTTCTTACTTTCTAGTTGTAGAAATATCATGCTAAAAATTATAAATTAATCTTATGAGATGATATTGTTATGTAGGTAATTTTTATGCTAAAATACATGCTATGAATAATATGGGATTTTGATGTTTGATACCATGATTCATGTTAAAACTTCATCTTGGGAAAATGTATGTTTTGAATGAGATATGAAAAGTAGATTTAATTTACACTTTTGTATGTGATGAAAAATGAGTAGTAAAACATAAAAGTGGGTGTCTCCTACTTTCTAAATTATAGATAATGTGCATGCTAATAAGAAAATAAATGTGTAGTGTAGGATTTGATTTTGAAAAAAAAAAAAAAAGAGTAGAATAATCTATGCTATTGGATGTGGTGAATAGTAGTGAATCATGTTATGGTAGATTAAATTACAACTTGTTAGTTGATAAATGAGAAAAGAATTTATTTTTGTCATGCACTACTATACATGAATGTAGAGATTTTTGATCATGTGATTAATTGTTGAGTTTTCCTTTTTGATAAGCAACTATATTTTTGTAATGTAAATTTGATGCTATTAAACTCTTTGATTGCAAAAGATGTAGTGTGCAACTTTGATTGAATTGAATAAATGCAAATTCATATAAAAATTTGAAAGTTAGTTTTATTTTTATGCATTATAAAATTATTGGTTACTGTGAGAAAGTAAACTTAATATAGATGAACCAATTATAATTACATGAAAGATTAGATCAAGAGGAAAATCGAGTTTTGATGATAATAGAATAATAGAAAGTTTGGACAAAAGATTAGTTTTGTTTCTCATGCCAAGTAGTCACAATGGACTAACTGGCTAGTTGGGGGTCCTTAAGAACGTCACTGTAGCTCGTATGGAATCAGAGGTCCCGAGTTCGAACCATACGTTCCCCTTTTTCTTTTTGTTTTGGTTAAAATTAAACTACAGGCCGAGATTGATATTTTAGAAGTTAAATCCTTCTCTGTGACAATCTAGTCACAGTGGACTATTGGTTAGCGGATTAATACTTGGGCCTTGGCTGTTCAATCACGGGATCAAACCCCACCCCCTTTTTCTTTTTATTTAATTTTTTGGGTCTGATGAAACTAAACCTGCAATTTGATAGCGAGTAGGTCAATTTGGTAAATAGTTTCGAAAGTGGGTCAGTTTGGTAAAAACTTCAGTGGGAAACTAGATCTGTAATTTTGATAGTGAGTAGGTCAATTTGGTAAATAGTTTCGAGAGTGGGTCAGTTGGGTAAAAACTTTCAAAAGTGTTTCATTTTGGGTAAATTTTAGTATTCATAAAACATAAATGAAGAATTTATTCTTAAAGATTGTTTTTGTGTAATTGATAAGTTTTAATGAGGATTTGAGATAGGAAGAAAAATAAATGACTACAAAAGTATTAGTAAAGAGCATGACTTTTAATTTACAAAATAATGATTTAGGGTGAATTGAAATCTCTTTATTTCTAGAAATGCAATATGGTTGAGTTATGTGACTTTTGAGATCATGAAAGATTTTTTTTTATGAATGAGTAAATCATGTTTAGTGCTAAAGATGAGACATTGAATCGTGTTAAAATGAGACATCGTATGAATTTGAAATTATGAATGAATTATTATTTATTATGAATAACTAGATCATGAATAGTGGTAAGACTATGAAATGATTACTTTGTGGATAAGTGTTAAGACAAGATTGTAATCAATTGTGAATGAATTGAAAGATGGAATTATTTAGGTTTAAGACATGATTATTAAAGGGTATGTGTACCTATGTTTTCTTGTACATGAAAGTTTATGACATAGAGTTAGTAAGACCTCGATACCGGCATTATTGAAAGAAATATTTGAGATATGATTTGGAGATATGGCCATGGGGCTATCTCGCAGTTGTTGATTAAGTCCGGTAGGAGGTAAAACTAATCCTTTGAATGGAAATTATTCATGTCTTGAACTTAAGAAAATTTAGGCACATAAGTGAAGATGTAGTAAACTTAAAGAAATGTAAGTGGGGTGCTCTATATAGTTGTTGGTGGACTCCGAGACTATAGACCCAGTTGGTGGACTGAGGTTGCCCTGTGGGAGACGGATTATTATATTTTAGTCCGGGACTATGAGGACGGGTCAGCGGTGGACTCCGGGATCTTGAGTAGTCGGACGGATGGATTTTTGTGTTTACCGTCTCCAATGTATATATATATATACTGGGCTGGAGGGTCACATACGGGACGGTTCGTACGATGTGGAATCTGTTATAACAGCTGTTGGTGGACTCCAAGGCTGGGATTCACATTCGTGGAATAGTATGAACTTTGTTTTGCTACCGGGTAGTTTTCATGGCGAGGGATCGAGCCCTTTATTGTGGAGAACGTAGGCGCTTGCCCTCGGACCTATGTAGTATGGGATGCATAGAATCCGAACAAGTGTGCATTAGTGTCATCCTAGCGTAGAATTGTGTGCATTAGGCATTAAGGCATGACATACACTTATATTTAGAATAATCACTTTTGACACTTTATTTGTTCATTCAATCTTTTTGTGATTTGTTAAAGTATGAGATCGTTATACTATTCCCGGCATAGAGAGGATAGCCGTGTATAACATTTCGTCAGTTGTAAATAACTGACGTGCCCACAGATTGACATGCAGGTAAAGGACCATTCATGGAGCTATAAAGTGGATATGCTGATGCTGTTTTATTTTAAAGATGTTGTAAATGTTTTATTGTAAATTTCATTCTTCCGCTGTGTAAAACCAAGTTGTAATTGAACTCTGATGTACTATTGAAAAAGTTTTAAATTCCTTGTAAAATTGTACGAAGTGAAGTAAAGATCCTGTGAAATCTTGAATTTATCCTTATTTGAAATTCGGGGTGTTACAATCAAACAGTCAAACTACTCCTTAAAGGCTGATCAAGCTCAGCCTTTAGGAGTGGGGGGCTCGTGATATGGCTAAAAATGGGGTTAAATCGGAACCGTCCAAGTTGAGTATGAATCTTGAGACGTGAGGGTAAAATGGCGATTCCGCCTACAAGAGGGTCCGAAATAGGTGTTGGGTCTTCTCCCCAAGAACCCAGTAACCCACGAACGGACCCACCAATAAGAGGGTGCAGGTTTTAACCCGCTGCACACCTCACCCAACAAGATAAAATCAGGATCCCTGACCAATCTTGATCAACGGTCCTGATGAACGTCAATCTTTTCGCTGGGATTTGGGGATTAAATTCCTTATCTGATTACCGGAATATACCTTATCAGATTACATTCCTAATCTGTTTACAAGGAGATTATTCTATATCAGGTCACGCGGATTACATCCCTAAATTGTTCTCTAAGACGCCTATAAATACCCCCCATCCATCTCCATTAAGAGGTAATCAATCCTTCACCAGTTTTTGTGCTCATTCATAGTCTTCCTAGATTACTGACTTGAGCGTCGGAGGGTGCGTCGCCGGGAACAACCCCGGTGTCTCGCACTTTTTGCAGGTGCACGGCGGGAGCGACGATCGACGCCCCAAGGAACAGGTATACAGGTTACTATTCAGTTTCCCCAAGAATCCACAAGTTCTATCTGTTTGCCCCCACACCAAATTTAGCGGCAACATGCGGTATTCATAAACCCTGGTATAAAGGTCTGGGCCTAAAATTTGCCTTCGTTACTATCTTTCGGGATCATATATATTAATCATACTCTAATACTTTTTTGTTTCTAGTAGCTATTATGATCTATATGCACATTTCTTTCAATTTGAATTCCACATTTTAAAAACTAAAAATGCATTGAATTGTATAACTTTTGCTCTTTCTCATTTTTATAGAAATAATTCAAAGCAGGTAATTTACAAAAGGAGCAGCCATTCACCTGATCAAAGGCAGAAAGCTTCAAGCGTAACAAGTGTATCAATAATGCTCGTATGCAGATGATTATTTGTATAAATCAGTGATATCTAGTGAAAAAGCTTATGTGAAACTGTCATCTTTGGAAATACGTCCATTTCCTTTCATTACCCATAGGAGGTTATCCAACACTGTATAAAGCATATCTGAATAGTGGTGAGAGTTATCGGCAACAGAGAAGGAATGCACTCTACTGTTGACACTGATCCAACTACAGCCAGGCAATTTTCTCAAACCTCCTTCCTTCATCCTTTTCCTTACCTTTGCTACAATATCCCATCTTCCAGAAGAGGCATGTAAATTTGAAAGTGACACGTAATTGGAAGGGTTCCCAGGTTCCAACTCAAGAAGGGCGGTGTAAGCCAAATCTTGCATTTCTTGATTGTTGTGTTTCACAAAAGAACTAAAGAGAGCTCCCCATACACTAGGACCAGGTGGCAATGGCATCGAATTAATGAAACTCAGAGCCTCTGAAAACTGGCAAGCTCGAGCAAGCATATCAACGACACAAGAACAAATTTCACTAGTAAGAACAACCCCATAATCCTTTATTAACAAATTACAAATCTTGAGTCCCTCAGATACCAAACCTGCTCTCCCACATGCTGAAAGAATACTCACACTGGCTATACGATCAGGTTTAACCCCAAGGCTGCACATTTCCCTAAACAAAGTTACAGCATCCTCACCCTTTCCATGAATCCCATAAGACGAAATCATCGAACCCCAAGAGATGGCATCCTTACTCCAGGATTCGTCATCATAAACACGTTTTGCACTATCCAATCTCCCACATTTGGAATACATGTCAATCAAAGCATTGTTCAACTTTGCTTCGCGATTCAATTCCATTCTAATGGCGAATGCATGAACCTGTTTCCCTTCAACTAACCTTGCAAGAGATCCAATACCCGGAAGAATACTCACCAAAGAGACCTTGTTAGGAAAAGTCCCATCTTTCAACTGCATTTCTCTAAAAACATCCAAACCTTCCTCAAATATTCCATTCTCCACATACCCATTAATCATCGCTGTCCACGCAACCACATTCTTAAAACCCATCCTATCAAAAACCCGCCTTCCTAAATCCATTCTCTTCCCCTTCGAGTACATCTTCACCAAACAACTCCCCACATGAACATCCTCCTCCAAACCCAAACCCCTCCTCACAAAATAACAATGAATCTCCCTCCCACCAATCCCATCAAACAATGGAATAACACTACAAACCGTAAACCCATCCATCCACATCCCCTCCCTCCCCATCGACCCAACAAGCCTAACCACATTCCCCTTATCACCCAACCTCACATACTCCGCTACCATCGCATTCCACGATGCGACACTCCTAACACACATTTCATCAAACACCTTATGGGCATCACCCATCTGCCCACATTTCAAGTACATACCCATGATAGAGTTTGAAAGAATGGTATCCGAGCGGAACCCGTGTTTGAAAACAGGGGAATGGATGGAAGAACCCATGATTAGGTGGTGGGTTTCAGCAGAGTCATTGGAGACAATGGAGAGGGTATATGGGTTAGAGGTGAGGTGGGGCCGGAAACGGGCGAAGAGGGAGATGGGCTCGGAGAAGATGCGGTTGCAAGTGTAGGAGGAGATGAGGGAGTTGAAGAGGAAGACATTGGAGGGGATGAGGTTGAGGGTGAGGGAGAGGGCATGGGCTTGTTGGGTTAGGCGGAGGGAGGGGTGGTGGTGGGTGAGGGAGCATAGGAGAAGGTCAAGCATTTGGGAAGGCTCAGGCAGGGGGAGGAATGGGACTAAGTCAAAAAAAACTCATATATCAATCGTGTAGTGGTCACTGAATTTCCACCTCCAGTAAAAGGTTGCCTACCGCTCCATTTGCTTTGATTTTTCAGTTTCTGATACCTATGACAATATGTTGTTCTATTTTTGTCTTACATATCTTACGGAGTTCTAAATTTCAGTAGTTAATGTCTGCAGAAATATATTATCTGTATATCGGATATATAGCTGATTGGTCTATAGTTTTCAGGGACATTATATTATGACAGATTATGCATTGATCGCAATATGTGTTGAGCCTCGCTGTTTACCATACTTGCACACTTGCACTGTGCATGAATTATGGTAGTTCAACTCCCAGTTATGTTCTGGCTCTGGCCTTGTTTTTGCATGACCATGGTGTAGAGTTTATTCCTAGAGTAATGTACTCTGGTTGGGCTACTTTGGAGTTTTCGTTATAATATGGAAGAGACAAAAAAAACATGCGGTATTCATAAACCCTGGTATAAAGGTCTGGGCCTAAAATTTGCCTTCGTTACTATCTTTCGGGATCATATATATTAATCATACTCTCATACTTTTTTGTTTCTAGTAGCTATTATGATCTATATGCACATTTCTTTCAATTTGAATTCCACATTTTAAAAACTAAAAATGCATTGAATTGTATAACTTTTGCTCTTTCTCATTTTTATAGAAATAATTCAAAGCAGGTAATTTACAAAAGGAGCAGCCATTCACCTGATCAAAGGCAGAAAGCTTCAAGCGTAACAAGTGCATCAATAATCCTCGTATGCAGATGATTATTTGTATAAATCAGCGATATCCAGTGAAAAAGCTTATGTGAAACTGTCATCTTTGGAAATACGTCCATTTCCTTTCATTACCCATAGGAGGTTATCCAACACTGTATAAAGCATATCTGAATAGTGGTGAGAGTTATCGGCAACAGAGAAGGAATGCACTCTACTGTTGACACTGATCCAACTACAGCCAGGCAATTTTCTCAAACCTCCCTCCTTCATCCTTTTCCTTACCTTTGCTACAATATCCCATCTTCCAGAAGAGGCATGTAAATTTGAAAGTGACACGTAATTGGAAGGGTTCCCAGGTTCCAACTCAAGAAGGGCGGTGTAAGCCAAATCTTGCATTTCTTGATTGTTGTGTTTCACAGAAGAACTAAACAGAGCTCCCCATACACTAGGACCAGGTGGCAATGGCATCGAATTAATGAAACTCAGAGCCTGGCCAGCTCGAGCAAACATATCAACGACACAAGAACAGATTTCACTAGTAAGAACAACCCTATAATCCTTTATTAACAAATTACAAATCTTGAGTCCCTCAAATACCAAACCTGCTCTCCCACATGCTGAAAGAATACTCACACTGGAAATATGATCAGGTTTAACCCCAAGGCTGCACATTTCCCTAAACAAAGTTACAGCATCCTCACCCTTTCCATGAATCCCATAAGCCGAAATCATCGAACCCCAAGAGATGGCATCCTTACTCCAGGATTCGTCATCATAAACACGTTTTGCACTATCCAATCTCCCACATTTGGAATACATGTCAATCAAAGCATTGTTCAACGTTGCTTCGCGATTCAATTCCATTCTAATGGCGAATGCATGAACCTGTTTCCCTTCAACTAACCTTGCAAGTGATCCAATACCCGGAAGAATACTCACCAAAGAGACCTTGTTAGGAAAAGTCCCATCTTTCAACTGCATTTCTCTAAAAACATCCAAACCTTCCTCAAATATTCCATTCTCCACATACCCATTAATCATCGCTGTCCACGCAACCACATTCTTAAAACCCATCCTATCAAAAACCCGCCTTCCTAAATCCATTCTCTTCCCCTTCGAGTACATCTTCACCAAACAACTCCCCACATGAACATCCTCCTCCAAACCCAAACCCCTCCTCACAACATAACAATGCATCTCCCTCCCACCAATCCCATCAAACAACGGAACAACACTACAAACCGTAAACCCATCCATCCACATCCCCTCCCTCCCCATCGACCCAACAAGCCTAACCACATTCCCCTTATCACCCAACCTCACATACTCCGCTACCATCGCATTCCATGATGCGACACTCCAACACACATTTCATCAAATACCTTATGGGCATCACCCATCTGCCAACATTTCAAGTACATACCCGTGATAGAGTTTGAAAGAATGGTATCCGAGCCGAACCCGTGTTTGAAAACAAGAGAATGGATGGAAGAACCCATGATTAGGTGGTGGATTTCAGCGGAGGCCTTGGAGACAATGGAGAGGGTATAGGGGTCTGAGGTGAGGTGGGCCCGGAGACGGGCGAAGAGGGAGATGGGTTCGGAGAAGATGCGGTTGCAAGTGTAGGAGGAGATGAGGGAGTTGAAGAGGAAGACATTGGAGGGGATGAGGTTGAGGGTGAGGGAGAGGGCATGGGCTTGTTGGATTAGGCGGAGGGAGGGGTGGTGGTGGTTGAGGGAGCATAGGAGAAGGTCAAGCATTTGGGAAGGCAGGGGGAGGAACGGGACTAAGTCAAAAAAAGTCATATATCAATCGTGTAGTGATCACTGAATTTCCACCTCCAGTAAAAGGTTGACTACCGCCCAGAAACTATGCAACCCATTTGCTTTGATTTTTCGGTTTCTGATACCTATGATAATTTGCGGGCTATTCGGCAAGGTGGAGTGGGTCGAGGCTGAGCGGCAAGGTGGAGTGGGTCGAGGCTGGCTGCGTCGCTCGGGAGGAGCACCAGGAGAGAGAGGGAGCACAGGGTGAGAGGGCGACGGAGAGAGAGGTTAGGGAAGCATCGGGAGAAGTCGACAGACGGGATTGGGGTTCGCCGGAGCTGGGGATTTGGTCGGAGAAGACGAAGTGGGGGTTTTTGGTTTAGGTCTGTGCTGGCGTCGAGAAAGGGAAGCAGCGGAGGTAGGGAATTTCGGTGTGGGCCGTGGTCGGGTGCTGACGGTGCGCGTCAGCAGGGAGTAGCGCGACGGCGACGGGGTTGGGGGTTGCCGGAGAAGACGATCGGAAAGGAGGCGACGGGGTTTGGTCGGGATCATATGAAGATGGAGATGTCACATATGATCACCTCCTTCTCTTCTTCTTCATTTAGCCTAGATCTGGTTAGGCTCTGATACCATATTGAAATCAGAATTGGGAAAAAATCATATTTTCTTGTTGTTTTTCTTTGCTGTATACATCTATATATATGAATTACATTCTTGGAGAAGAAGAAAAGAGATTGAGAAAAGATTGGGTAGATGAGAGATTTGGGGAATCTGTTTCCTATATATTAGGAAACAGAATATACAATTACTATATTTCAACAAAACTGTCATCTTTGGAAATACGTCCATTTCCTTTCATTACCCATAGGAGGTTATCCAAAACTGTATAAAGCATATCTGAATAGTGGCGAGAGTTATCGGCAACAGAAAAGGAATGCACTCTACTGTTGACACTGATTCAACTACAGCCAGGCATTTTTCTCAAACCTCCTTCCTTCATCCTTTTCTTACCTTTGCTACAATATCCCATCTTCCAGAAGAGTCATGTAAATTTGAAAGTGACACGTAATTGGAAGGGTTCCCAGGTTCCAACTCAAGAAGGGCGGTGTAAGCCAAATCTTGCATTTCTTGATTGTTGTGTTTCACAGAAGAACTAAAGAGAGCTCCCCATACACTAGGACCAGGTGGCAATGGCATCGAATTAATGAAACTCAGAGCCTCTGAAAACTGGCCAGCTCGAGCAAACATAACAACGCACAAGAACAGATTTCACTAGTTAGAACAACCCCATAATCCTTTATTAACAAATTATAAATCTTGAGTCCCTCAGATACCAAACCTGCTCTCCCACAAGCTGAAAGAATACTCACACTGGCAATATGATCAGGTTTAACCCCAAGGCTGCACATTTCCCTAAACAAAGTTACAGCATCCTCACCCTTTCCATGAATCCCATAAGACGAAATCATCGAACCCCAAGAGATGGCATCCTTACTCCAGGATTCGTCATCAAAAACACGTTTTGCACTATCCAATCTTCCACATTTGGAATACATGTTGTGACAGTGTAAAAATGGCCTGAGGCCCAACCAGGGCCCAATACAATTCCCACTCAGAAAGGTAAAGATAGCAACCTGGTTCGGCTCCGGACCGCTTCAGGGTCGGCGCCGAACCTCGTGTTTGCCCTCACGGTACTGGCCTCCTCGTACCGACGAGCCTCAGTAGCCCTCAGAGTCCGATCCGGGACAGTCCCACAGGCCGTCCCCCCTCTCTGGCGGGGCAGAAGGATGACCTGGCGCAGCCTAGGCCCTCCGATTCCCCCCAGAAGCACAGGAGGCCCACGATGGGCCACGTCAGCTCCAAATACCGCCAAGGGTTTCGCCACGTCAGCCCTATACCACTCCTGGTATCGCCACGTCCGCCCTAAACCCCCTGGGCCTTCTGCCACGTCAGGCCCACGGGCTTTCGGATCCAGACCCGGCCCCCAAGTGGAACCAAACCCGATTGGGATTCTCTATAAATACTAGACCCACACCCACCTTTTGAGGTAATCAATCTTTTGCCACTTAAATATACCTAGTTATTGCTACTCTCTCACAGAGACTGACTAGAGCGTCGGAGGGTCCGCCACCGGGACAAACCCCGGTGTTTCAGGACCGTCTGCAGGTACACAAGACCTCGGATCCGACCCCTCCGATCCGAGCCCAGCCTTCAACATCTTTCCGAGCTCACCGTAGGTCCCAGAAGGTCAACCGAAGGTCGGCAGACGAGCGGCATTCTCCTTCAATACAAATTGAGTCCGAACTCACACCTGGTGCATCCACACGTCTCCCAGAAATAAACAGCATCAGGTTGGCGCCGTCTGTGGGAACAGCTGCTCCAGAAGCCGATCCGACCCAGACCCTCAAAGGCCATCGACAGCCGAACCCTCATGGCCTCCAAAGGCAAGGGGGCTGCTTCCTCCGTCAACCAACGGGACTCGCCCCCACCCACTGATAAAGCCAGGCCACGCACGTCGAAACACAAGGCTCCCTCTCGGGAGTCCCAAAGGAGCGTCGGCCGGCCAGCCCAGCCCGACCTCCGGGGAATAATCCTCAACCGCAAGATTATCCGCAGCAGGGGACGGGCCGCTTCCAACCCGGTCCCGAACCATCCGAGGCCGCCGCCCGAGGTGCGAAGACCCGCGCTCAGCCGAGTCGGAAGACAACCCTCG
This sequence comes from Hemerocallis citrina, assembly GCA_017893485.1. Classification (NCBI taxonomy): domain Eukaryota; kingdom Viridiplantae; phylum Streptophyta; class Magnoliopsida; order Asparagales; family Asphodelaceae; genus Hemerocallis; species Hemerocallis citrina. The sequence goes on along the minus strand of CM030364.1, from coordinate 288,148,512 downwards.
GACCGGCCAAACCGGGTCGAAGGAGCCCCCGTCACTCATAAGGAATTCCAAGACTTCCGAAGAGAAATTCTGGGAGCCCTCCGACGGGCCCCCAGGGAAGAAACCCTCCATTCCCAAACAGGGTCGGACGCCGAAGCCAGCGCGTCCCGCCCTTCAACGATCCAGCCGGAAGACGATGACGTACTCCTAAGACGCCTACAAGAAATGGAGGACCGCCTCGATCACATAGGGGACGGCGGCCAAAGAGTGGCTCAGGGGTACAGACCTGTCCGTCCTCCCTTCTCCACCCCCATCCTCCAAGCGGAAATACCCCGAAATTTCCGACCCCCTCAATTCGAGACCTACGATGGCGAGGGAGATCCTGCTGATCACATGGAGGGTTTCAAAACCCTCATGATGATTCACAGCGCCTCGGATCCCCTGCTCTGCCGAGCCTTCCCTGCCACCCTTCGGGGTCCAGCTCGCGAGTGGTTCTCGAAACTCGCCCCCGGCTCCATTTACTCCTTCGACCAACTCGAGGGCAATTTTCTTGCCCATTTTGTCACTAGCCGGAAGGCCGAAAGGACCAGCGCCTCATTACTTGGGCTCAAGCAGATAGAGGGGGAATCACTCAGAGTGTTCGTCCGGAGATTTACCGCTGAGGCAAGGTCGGTCTCCTCCCTCGACCCAGGCGTCGCTTCAGCGGCATTCCGACACAACGTCCGCCCCGGACAGCTGAAGGCTTCTCTGGCCAAGAGACCCCCCGTCGACTTTCCCGACCTCCTTAATAGGGTCGAGAAATACATTAGGGCAGAAGAGGCCCTTAATCCCGAAGATGCCAGGGATGCCACCGGGAAAGGAAAGCGGAAGACCGAGGAAGGCGAACCACCAAAGAAAGCTCCAAGGGACCCGGGGGCCATGAAGAAGGTCCCGCCAGTCCCCCGCTTCGAGAGGTACACTCCCCTGACGCATAACATATCCGCCATCCTCTTGGAAATCGAAGACAAGGGCATTGTCCGACTACCCCCCCGATCTAATAACAACAAGAATCGAGACCAGCGCTTTTTCTGCCGCTTCCACAGAGATCACGGGCACGAAACCGACCAATGCCGAGCCCTGAAAGACGAAATTGAAGAACTCATTTCCAGAGGGTACCTCCGAGAGTTTACCCGAGAAGGCCCACGGGATCGGCGAGACGCTAGGAACCGGAGGCAATCGCCTCCGAACCCTCCTCCAAACCAGACCCAGGGTCGGGACCCCAATTCCGAGGGAGCCGCAGATATCCCTTTCATCTTGCACTGTGTCCACGGAGGGCCGATGGGAGGTGAATCAAACACTTCCAGAAAAGCCTTCATCCGAGAGGTGAACGCTGTCAGAGACAACCCCTCGCCCAAACTGCAATCAAGGCCGGTCTCCTTCTCAGGGGAAGACCTTGAAGGTGTTCGCTTGCCCCACTGCGATGCCCTCGTCATTAACCTCCACATAGCTAATTGTGAAGTCCGCAGGATCCTCGTCGACAACGGTAGCTCGGTGAATATTCTTTTCCTCGAAGCCTTCGAAAATCTCAGGTTACCCCGAGGCAAACTCAAGCCAGCCGGGTACACCTTGCACGGGTTCTCAGGCGTCCCTGTCATAATAGAAGGGATTGTTACCCTCGACGTTACTGCCGGGTCGACTCCTGTCAAGAGGACCGAATCCATGGACTTCATGGTGGTCAACGTCAAGGCGGCTTACAACGCCATACTTGGCCGGCCTGGACTATGCTCCCTACAAGCGGTGCCTTCGGCTTACCATTTGAAGCTCAAGTTCCCTACCCCTCAAGGAGTCGGCATCGTCCGAGGCAGCCAAGAAGCAGCGCGATCATGCTACATGACCACCGTCGGGGGAGGTGTGTTCCCCCTCGACGCCGAACGAGCATAGATTATGGCCCGGCTAAATGTAAATCTATTTTTGTGTAAACCCTCGTATGTAAAGGGTTGCCTTAGCGGCCCTCCCTACCTTATACTAAAAATACCCCTTTTTGTCCGAACCCAAATGTCTCGATAGTCTCAGTACGAGTCCGGACCGAGGGTCCTTCCTAAGGCCCCACTTCGATCCCTCGCGGAGCGGTGGAGCCAGACCTTGCCTCCGACATTGCGCGCTACACTACTGGCCGGAGCGAGGAAGAAAAAGGATTCTTTGTTCATACCCCTTTATTTTCGTTCAAAAGAGAAAAAATAAAACGAAAGAAAAACAAAGACCGTTACAAGACCGCTCCACTCATCTCAAATCAGGAAGATCAGGGCCCCTCGGGCCCAACGAGGGACGAAGAGTACTCCGACCAAGCAACTAGGGGCCCCTCTCCTCGTTGTGGTATTCCTTAGCCTCAGCCACAATCGACACTCCAGCCACAGAACTCTGGGCGTCATCCGGTCGCGTCCGCTGCAACAGCAGCAGCGCAGAGGGAACCCCCTCCACCTGTCGACCCGCGGAGGAAGAGAACGAGGCACCCAACATCGCCTTGTAACGAGGCATCTCCATCTCCTTCTCCACAAAGACGTCGCGAGGTAACCCCCCAGGAGAGGGCCTCGGCACCAAGGTACTAAGCCCGGCCTGTCTAAGGTCCGCACCGCCGAGCTCCCGATCCCACATCGCCCTTCTCAACCGGCGCGCCTCCGCACTTAAGACTGCGGACTTATTCCGATAAAAGTTACAAGCCGTATCGGTGTCCCGAGCCCCCCTTCGATGACGAGCCAGCGCGGCCTCCAGGACCTTAACCTTACTCCGGAGCCGCGCCACATAGAAACTACGGGAGTCCCCCTCAGGGAGGAGAGCCGCGACCTACAAGATAACCAACCAACTCAACACACATTCTCAAGAAGATTCAGAAATGTCCGAGGTCAAAACAACCGGCCGGTCAAAAAAAAAAAAAAAAAAAAAACTTTTCTTGCCACTATAAATCCAGGTGCTTCTTACAAAAAATGCGGTGGCCAGTCCGCGGGAGGCAAACACAATCGAGGGAGAGAAAAAGAAAGACAAAAATTACACAACTCATTGACCCACCTCCGCGTCGACGGACGGATCCACGGGTGCGTCGGCCGATGGGTCGACGGCAGGCCCTTCTTCGCCAGGAGTCTTCGACGTCCCCTCGATCTCCATATCATACTCAAACTTGGACAAATCGAGGGCCGGGAAGAAGTGCCTCACGTGGCTGAGGGCCTTCGCATAGCTTTTGTCCTGGGCCGCGATCACCATCAGCTGGCCCGTAGTCAGCACCTCCTTCGCCTCCTTGGTGAACTTCGTCTTCAGGGAGGCCATCTTCTTCTCCCACTCCACATCCTTGGCCTTGAGCTGGAGCTCCAGCTGCTGCTCCCTCTTATGCGAACCCTCGAGTTCGATCCGCATCTCCTTCATCTCCAGCTCGCTCTTTTCCGCTTGAGCTCGCTCTTGGGCCAGGGACGCCTCGTACAGGTTCTTTATGTTGGCCCCCTGTATGCAAGCCTACAGCCAACGGCAGACAAAGATCAGGCCTCCGCACGAAAATCAACAAGGAGGGACAGGGTCGACAGACTTACCTGCACAGTGGCCTGCGCCAGGCGTGCGAACGCCACCTCCACGGGCTCACCCTCCATCGCCTTGCGATCGCGAGGGGTCGCCAGCTTTTCCACCACTTCAACGGCTTGGGCCTCCTCTGTCAGGCGGTCCCCCATCAGAACCGACCAGTCCGGAGCCCACCGCTGCCGCAACAACTCCACCACCGGATCCTCTTCCTCGGCCTCGACCCAGGGACCTTTCCCCTTGTCGAGAACAGGGGCCCCCGCTAGGCCCTGACCCTTCGAAGCAGCCACACCCTTGCTCGTCTCCGAGCGACCCCTCTTGGTCCTCGGCTCGAGTTGGACCTCCGAGATGATTAGGGACGACCCCCTCGGCCTCTTCGCCGCCTCCTTCTCAGCCTTCTCCTTCCTCATGGCGAGCCTCTTTGCCTTGATCGACGCCTCATCCATACTTGCGGGAAAAACCATTAAGAGCAATGAGCAAGAAAGCAAGAAAGGACCAAGAGAAAAGAAACAACTACATACACATAACAGCTGTGCTCAGTCCAGCGCTCGCCAAATTGGTCTCCATCACCTCCGTCCAATCAATACTAGGTGACTGGCGGAGGTGCTCGACAAACCCCCATTCATCGGCCGACAGATCCCCCTGCCTCGGCGGTTGGTAGTTCGGCTTGGAGTGGTTCCATCGAGTGGGAATGTCCCATGGCTCTTCACTCCGGATCACCAAATATTTCTCCTTCCATCCCTTGATGGAATCCGGGTGGTGGCAAACGACCTTCCCCCCACTCCGGGGAGAGATATAGTATACACCCTCGGCCGACGGGTTGACCATCAACATCGCGCGGAACACATTCAGCCGCAGGGGTACTTGCTGTTCCTCGCACATCAGCACAAAGCAGATAATCTGCTTCCAAGAGTTCGGCCCGTACTGCATGGGCGCCAAGGAGGCCCAGTTCAACACGTCCCTAACGAACGGGTGGATTGGCAACCTCAGGCCAGAGATAAAAGCGTCCACTGGGAAGACACAGTACCAAGCGGATAAGGGATCGGTGGGGCGCAGAGTGGAGCTCGGCAGCAGCAGTTCGTAACCAGGCCCTATATGATACGCCAGCTGCAGAACCTCCAAATCCCCGTCCTCCAAAACGGTCGAGATCGCGTCCATCATCACCCTCCTCCGGCTCGGCGAAGAGGGTTGCACTCCGAAGAGCTCCCGGTCAGAAAGGTCGTCGGGATACTGACGGAAATGCTTCGGCTGAACGGGCGAACCCGTCATCAGATTACGGAAAACAGGCGCCTTGCTCGAACCGCCGGTCCTCGACCCCGGTTTTCCTGGGGCCCTCTTCTCCTTCTTGACTCGCTCCGACGGTCCTCGACCCTGAACGGTGGATCTCCTCGCTATATCACCCTCACCTCTCTCCTCATCGGAAGACAACTCCAGCACGCGAATGCCGTCCGAACCGTCGCCGGCTCCCTCCGACCCGCTACACTCCACCACAAAGGGACGTCGGGAGCGCGACGGCCTCGTCTTGTGTACCGCTTCCCCCTCACCTACTGAGTCCTCCAAAGAAACCAAGCCAGTAGGGCCCACAACGGGCACCGACTCCTCCTCGAACACGGGCTCTTCCCACGACGTCGACGGAGAGTCAGGCTTTACTTCCCCCCTGGACGACGACGCCGACGAACCGGACTGAGCCCTATCCATCTGTGCCTAAAGATAAAACAAATTTACCAAACTAACCTGGGACCGCTTCGGGAGGGCGAGCCGAGTACGGCAAACTGCAAGAACAATCGCTGAAGGGTTGGGAGATTTTTTGAAGAAGAAAGCAGCAAGATTGAAGTGGGCGAAAGGGAAAAAGGGGGGAATACTTATATAAGGGAAGAACGGCTCCTCGACTTCCGCGATTACTGTTCACTGATTGACGCACAACTGCCGCCTGGAAAATCGCGCCGCGTCCTCGAAACCTGTGCGGAGGACGTCATCAGACGCCAGACTGACAGCCCAACTCTGGGGTCGGTTCGGGTGGAATACGCGAAGGAGAAAACATTTTTACTTAAGGTTTAAGACGCCGTCATATGACAGACGCCCCGGGCTCCAGCGCTCGACCAGTTTCCCTCTCACCCTCGAGCAGCCCAGGACTTACAGCTTCGGCAGCCGAAACCCCGAACAGTTCGAGGGTGGGACAGAAACCGCCATCGCCTGCAGCCCTATCAAGACGGACTGGCCGACCCCCGATGGGAGGTGGTCCCCCCATCCGAGGCCCTTCAGCCCCAAGACCGGAATACGGTTGGTGCATCTTTTCGTCTGGATCTCTCCCGGGCCAAACATCCATGACAGGGTAGTCTGACCCGAAAAGGGATCCAGACGGCAAAACCACCACCACTCCGAGGCTCCTCTTCCACCAGCACGGATCTCGGCCGTTACCCCTTTCGCCCTGATCTCCCATAGATCTGGCTGCCGTATCAAGGTCCATCAGATCCAAGAGAAGATCCGGGCGGCAGAGTAACCACCTCTCCGACGCTGCTAGGGTCGAAAATATTAGCAAAAGACAGGCGTCCGCCAAAGCAGACACCTCTGAGGGCCAATGGGCCACCCCTGTTTTGATCATACCTACGATGGAGGGGAGAGGTATTTATAACCTCCCCCAGGGACTAACCGTTGGGGCGCGGGGAAGGTCAATCAACGAAAAACCATGCGCCATCTACATTTATTAGGCGGCGCCATTAAATACCCCTAGGAAATTGGACCATCACACTGTTCTCGGAGAGCCTTCAATGCTCCACAGGAATGGCGGGATATCCCCGCTCAATCACTCTAGGGCGCCAACCGATCGCCATCCCCCTTGTTAGCCCGAAATCCCTCGACCAGCTCGAGGTCAGGTCTAGCACCAGGATAGTCTTCTCAGGAAGGCTTCACGGCTCGCCATCGCCCTTGCCTTCCAGTAATCCCTCGAAAAGCTCGAGGTCAGGTCTGGCACCAGGGTGGTCTTCTCAGGAAGGCCAACGGCTCGCCACCCCCCTTGTTGGCCCGTAATCCCTCGACCAGCTCGAGGTGAGGTCTAGCACCAGGGTAGTCTTCTCAGGAAGGCTTCACGGCTCGCCATCGCCCTTGCCTTCCAGTAATCCCTCGCCAAGCTCGAGGTCAGGTCTGGCACCAGGGTGGTCTTCTCAGGAAGGCCAACGGCTCGCCACCCCCCTTGTTGGCCCATAATCCCTCGACCAGCTCGAGGTCGGGTCCGGCACCAGGGGAGTCTTCTCAGGAAGGCTTCACGGCTCGCCATCGCCCTTGCCTTCCCGTAATCCCTCGCCAAGCTCGAGGTCAGGTCTGGCACCAGGGTGGTCTTCTCAGGAAGGCCAACGGCTCGCCACCCCCCTTGTTGGCCCATAATCCCTCGACCAGCTCGAGGTCGGGTCCGGCACCAGGAGAGTCTTCTCAGGAAGGCTTCACGGCTCGCCATCGCCCTTGCCTTCCCGTAATCCCTCGCCAAGCTCGAGGTCAGGTCTGGCACCAGGGTGGTCTTCTCAGGAAGGCCAACGGCTCGCCACCCCCCTTGTTGGCCCATAATCCCTCGACCGGCTCGAGGTCGGGTCTGGCACCAGGGGAGTCTTCTCAGGAAGGCTTCACGGCTCGCCATCGCCCGTGCCTTCCAGTAATCCCTCGCCAAGCTCGAGGTCAGGTCTGGCACTAGGATGGTCTTCTCAGGAAGGCCAACGGCCCGCCACCCCCCTTGTTGGCCCGTAATCCCTCGACCTGCTCGAGGTCAGGTCTAGCACCAGGGTAGTCTTTTCAGGAAGGCTTCACGACTCGCCATCGCCCTTGCCTTCCAGTAATTCCTCGCCAAGCTCGAGGTCAGGTCCGGCACCAGGGTGGTCTTCACAGGAAGGCCAACGGCTCGCCACCCCCCCTTCTTGGCCCGTAATCCCTCGACCGGCCCGAGGTCAGGTCTAGCACCAGAGTAGTCCTCTCAGGAAGGCTCCTTGGCTCGCCCTCGCTCTAACCATCAGGATAACCCTCTCATGAAGGCCCAGTGACTCGCCATCCCATTTCTACACCCATAAGCACTCCTCCACGGCTAGCTCCCGCACCCCCTGCAGGAGTGGGGGGCTTGTGTGACAGTGTAAAAATGGCCTGAGGCCCAACCAGGGCCCAATACAATTCCCACTCAGAAAGGTAAAGATAGCAACCTGGTTCGGCTCCGGACCGCTTCAGGGTCGGCGCCGAACCTCGTGTTTGCCCTCACGGTACTGGCCTCCTCGTACCGACGAGCCTCAGTAGCCCTCGGAGTCCGATCCGGGACAGTCCCACAGGCCGTCCCCCCTCTCTGGCGGGGCAGAAGGATGACCTGGCGCAGCCTAGGCCCTCCGATTCCCCCCAGAAGCACAGGAGGCCCACGATGGGCCACGTCAGCTCCAAATACCGCCAAGGGTTTCGCCACGTCAGCTCTATACCACTCCTGGTATCGCCACGTCCGCCCTAAACCCCCTGGGCCTTCTGCCACGTCAGGCCCACGGGCTTTCGGATCCAGACCCGGCCCCCAAGTGGAACCAAACCCGGTTGGGATTCTCTATAAATACTAGACCCACACCCACCTTTTGAGGTAATCAATCTTTTGCCACTTAAATATACCTAGTTATTGCTACTCTCTCACAGAGACTGACTAGAGCGTCGGAGGGTCCGCCACCGGGACAAACCCCGGTGTTTCAGGACCGTCTGTAGGTACACAAGACCTCGGATCCGACCCCTCCGATCCGAGCCCAGCCTTCAACATCTTTCCGAGCTCACCGTAGGTCCCAGAAGGTCAACCGAAGGTCGGCAGACGAGCGGCATTCTCCTTCAATACAAATTGAGTCCGAACTCACACCTGGTGCATCCACACGTCTCCCAGAAATAAACAGCATCACATGTCAATCAAAGCATTGTTCAACGTTGCTTCGCGATTCAATTCCATTCTAATGGCGAATACATGAACCTGTTTCCCTTCAACTAACCTTGCAAGAGATCCAATACCCGGAAGAATACTCACCAAAGAGATCCAAGATTACTATCTGACTCTCCTCTCTTCACTTCTTCATCTCTCTCTCTCTCTCTCTCTCTCTCTCTCTCTCTCTCTCCCCAGAAATTTAATTTTTTTTTAAAAAAAACCTAAAATCCTCCTCACTTTTTTACTATCTAACTCTCCTCTCTTCTCTCTCTCTCTCTCTCTCTCTCTCTATATATATATATATATATATATACCCAGAAATTAAAATTTTCATATTTCAAGTCTGTAAATTTTTGGATTTTTCATATTATTAATGCTTATTTTGATAGCTCATGTAGAAAATTTTACCAAATTCCTTGATTGATTTCAAATGCAATGGAAAAGATGTTTTATCCTTATTTTGATTATTGGTGTAGATATTCACTTGGGTAATTTCATCATCTAAAGTTACACTGAAAATAATAAATATCTCATCAAAAGTTAAATTTCATCATTTTGCAACCTCAAAGTTCTAAGAAGTTAGATTTTACACCCCTATTTATAATTATTTTTCAACATATGTTGATGTAAACATTGACTTATATTTACACTGTCTTACTATTCGATCTTGAGCTACATAAACTCCATGATCGTGCTAGTAATTTCATTCTTTCCAGAGAATGGGATGCTTTGTCAGTCCCAACTCATTGAGAATATGAAATTTGCTGGTTGATTAGCCTTTAGGGCTAATAAAAGGCTAAGGCCATTTCATCATCACCAAAAAAGAAACATGAATTTTGTTTGTTTATTTAATTCCTATCTAATCAGGTCAAACAAACCTGGGACATGAAGGACAACCATCTGCCAATACCATGCCAAATTCCCACAGTAATGAGCCACAGATTGGCAACTCGATCTCTTCCCTTCCCTTTCATGAGTAATGTTAGCTGACCACCACCACCCTTGTGCATCTCAGCTTGGGCCGTGGCATGCTTATCATCCATGAAGTTAGCTAGCTCCCAGCAAAGGCTGGAGGCAGCATACCTCAATGGGTGCGTTGCAATTTCTGATGCGATGGGTCATCTCTCTTCTTCTTTTTTAACAATAGATCATCTCCCGTTTAATAAAAGTTGATGAATTCGATCGTTTCCTCAATCTCTGAATCTGCAGACAGAAGCCCACAAGATGTCGAGAAAAACTATGATATGGGTCTGCAAACAGAAATCCATAAGCTCCAACATGCAGCAGAACATTATGATCGGTTCCGCCCAGCTGGCAGTAGACACAGCTCGACTACTCTTCTCGCAAGGCTTTCATTTGTTTTTTTGCTTCATGAGGAAACCTCCTGCATATTGGGCGTGCTAACAAAAGATCATATATATTTTGATCCAAACATCAAATGAACTGGATATAAGATCTGTCCACTCGAGGAATCAATTAATCAACTTATCAAATAGGTAATCCTAAAAATACATCTTATGTCATCCAGAGAGAGAATATACAGCAGTAAAAGGTGACTTAACCCTCACTTAATGGAGCCTGATGCCAATCTTACATTAAGAATTTCCTTTCCATAAAAAATTTGGATACTAAAACTAACAAACACATTTTATAAGAGCCTAAAACAAACCATTCATGAAAACAAATACAAACCAACACAATATAGCATTAGACGGCAAATGACCCAACGACCCGTTGTTCAATCGGATGATGCCTTGATGGCTTCAAAATTCACTGCTGGCTTCTGGAACACTCTCACAACTGGCATCCCATCTCCATTGTCATTTCCCACCCTCCATGATCGATCCTTCTTTCTCTGGGGCTTCTTATGTTGCTTGTAACTCACAGCCACTTTTTTCTTCTTCTGTCCAGGTCCAGTTTTGGGCAAAAGTCCCTCACCCAAATCAAACGACTCGAGATCATCCAAAGCCTGTTCAACAATGGGGTCCATTTCCGTAGGACCCCCTTGACCAAAATTAGAAGAATCTTCTTGTTCCTTGTCATCATCAGTAGCACTTGCTGCATCTTCCGATTCATTCCCTTCCAAGTAATCATCATCAGTTGTTCCAGCTGGAGGCATCTCAAAGTGAGGAATTTTCCCATCAATATAATCTTTCAGCATTTGACGGGCAGCTCTGGTCTCATCTGGCAACCCGCGGGAGCTAACATGGCCACGAGAAGAGCAGTACGCTCTCAACAGCTCTGAAGCTAATGGCAGCCTCGTTTGTGGTTCATATGATTTTGGTTTTGGCAATTTGATCCTATAGACATCCTCAAGCACGTGCCTCGGGACCCGGTTAGCCACAATCTGAACTGCTTCCCGATGCTCGGTCATCCTGTCAATCGGGAGGACACCTGATGCAATCATTTCGTATCGGGAGCTGGAAAAGGAAGGGAAGACTAGACCAGGGCAATCACAGAGCATGAGCTCGTCCGATATTATTAGGGTTTGAAAGTGCTTAGTTTTCCCGGGGGTTGAGGTGACTCCGGTTTTCTTCGCGCCAACCAACGCATTGATTGTGGAGCTCTTTCCAACATTAGGGTAACCGACAAAGCCCACAACAACTTGCTTTGATGAATTCGAGCTAGAATCTGAAGAAGAACTGAAAGACCTTCTAGAAGATGCAACTGCCTCAGCTTCAGCCTGTAACTTAGCCAAGAGTTCATCCCTGCCGTAGATTTTAGTATCTATTTCAGAGGAAGTAACTTCTTTTTGGTTCTCTTCTTCCCATCGACTGGTTAATGTTTTGCCTTCGAGTTGAGCAGTAGCAGCTTTCGCAGACCAAAATAGATAAAGGATTCCCTGAGAGTGGAAGTAGTCTGCCCACTTCTGTCTGTGAATCACAAATTCAACGCAAGGGTTATTAAGTACCAAGTGAGGAAGAAGGAAGTAACTAATATATTAAGTACAAGGAGTAAGAAGGAAGTTACTCTATTAGTTATTCTCAAGCATGCTTATATACTGGGGTAGTCAATTTCTGCGTGCTTGTGAGGATGAAAAGAATTGTACCAATGAATAAGTATGAACATACCTGACTGTAAATGGCAAAAGATCTGCCTTGTTAACAAGAAGCAACGTTTCCTTGTGCTCATCAACTTCTTGTACATATGCCTGAAAAATTATAGCGGGTTATTTTGAGGTAAAATATAAACTAAAACCTGCTTGCCATTTGTCAAAACAAACTGAAAATGAGAGGGTGCCAGATAATATATCAAAGATACTTTATCGGGTTCACAGATTTTGAGTTATTAGGTTATTATTTGAATGATGCATTTAGTCAGTAATTTTCACTAAAGAATTTAGTAGATGGTAGGATATATCAGTCCACAGGGAAAATCAATAAGAATCCAAGTTAAAAGTGCATCTGAAAAGCATCTGTGGAAGAAATGGACTGGTTAGAATTTCTATTGAAATGTGAAAGTGATTATGGTCAAAAAGGGTTAGATTGGCCAACTAGGCTCTTCAATAAAAATGTAGAGATGGAAGACTATGCCTAACGAATGGATTACTTTAAATTACTATTTATTTGAACGAACAAAATATACTAAGATGTTTAAACCCGTTGATATATCATTATTCGCAATGTTATTGTTGGACAAGAAAGTAAAACATATATCTACAGTGTTTCGTACAAATATTTATTTATATATTCTATATGATTCTCAAATGAGTGTCGAGACTGATTTCGATTTCCATTATGCAGGAGTTTCAGGACTGCTTTCAACTTTCATTATGAAGCATACCATAGTGGATTTCCCTCTTTTAAGTCAAAAAAGAAAAGAACAAATTTTAGTATTCCCAGAATGATATCCAGAGCTCTCCCCCATGCAAGGTTTTAAATCTCGGATTTCGGACTCACCTCGGCAAGGGGTATTTCGTCTCGGATTGGAGATATCGGAGATCTCGGAAAAATGTGATCATGTCGAATATTCATTTTGGACACTCAATAAACATATTTTTTTTGTTACTAAACAAGATATTATATGTTCTACATGTCATTTATCATATAAAATGTTGTATAATGTAACTAATGATGAATCAATCACGGTAAATATTCGTAGAATTTAACAACAATTGCATAATTTAACAACAATATAAAAGAGAACGTAATATAAGTATATAACTAAATTGAATTTGCATTGATTAGAAAAAAATGTATTATACACAAACAATAAAGAGATGAAACTCTCGCATTATCATAGCTTAAGATCCTATATTGAAAGACTTATATGCAAAAAGTAAAAATAAATTTAAAAAAAATAAAAAATAAAATAGAGTAATACATTCACAATAACATTAGTGTCTATTTCGGCTGATATTTCGGCAATTTCAGCCAAAATCTACACATTTCGGTCCAAAACGATATGGAGTATAAAATAAAAATATCCTATATTGAAAGACTTGTATGCAAAAGGTGTTTTAAAAAAAAGTAATACATTCACAATAACATTAGTGTCTATTTCGGCAATTTCAGCCAAAATCTACACATTTCAGTCCAAAACGATATTGAGTATAAAATCTATGATTTCATATCGGCAGCCGAAATTTAAAACAGTGCCCCCATGTTTCGCAGAATTGACTTTTTAAAAAATCTACTGTTCCAGAAGAGCCAATTGTTAGATATTTTATATCTCAAAAGATGTTCTATGGATATGTCATAACCTCTCGTTCCAGTAGCAAGGATCCAGCTGATATCATTGGCACTTGCAGTAACCATTTGTGTTACACTTTTGGTATGGACGCAAGTGCAAGGGATAATTTGAATTTCCCTGCAAAGATTCAATTACTAAAATAACCTCCAATTTCCTTGCATTTCACATTCAACTTGTACTACATTCGACATTCCCCTCTAAAAGGTACAGGTTATTTGGTAACTCCATCACAAAGTTTGGAGGGAAATTTCTATTTTCACTTGGACTTGCAAGTTCAACTTGCATATAAATCCAAACCAAACACACCCATAGAACCTAGCTACAACTACAATAATTTGTTCACTTCCAAAAATTATGGGTGTGGTTTGGGTATTCTCAGCTTCATCCCCAGAAAATGCAGGCAATCTAGATCGCGTGGTGACTACGGTTGGAGTAAAATCAAGTTGCATATTAAGCTTTCAAATTCAATTTGGAATCACATGTTAGAACCATATCAGTATTTAATTTAAAAATTATACAATTTTATTCTTACTAGTTTATCATTTAAAGAGACTAAAGTTTTGCTTTTCTAATACACATTAACACAGTCAGTCACATTGGTTCATCTTACAAAATAGAAATAGTACGACTGTTTTTGGTGGTAGGACTCTGCATATGCATATATTCATCTAGTATTTTATAATATAATGAAAATATAAACAAAGCAGATAATTGCACTTTTCATATCTGACTTTGTTTAATATACAAATACTAATACTTTATTTGATTAGCTTGATAGCTATCTCATTTTGATAGATCGGTTGAATAAGCAAATTATCAACGAACAATTTGATAATCGTTTGATCAAAGTTCTACCCCTAGTGGTAATATGTTCAATGGTCCATAATCTTGATAAGCTTCAAACAACAGTGCTGAAATCTCAGTCAACAGAATTTGAGCTATAAAGTCATCAGTATTCACATTTTAGGGCTTCCAAAACTCACTGACATTGTCTTGATTACCATGGCAATGCAATAAAAGTTTGCGTATGGTATGCAATACAGTAATAGATTAAGAAGATAGCTTGGATCATTAGTATCAACTATGCCTACAATATTAAGTGAGATAGTTTTCTACTTCAAATGTTAAGATCATGTGAGATTAATCAAACTAGTAATTATACACGTGCTGTGCACGTGGAGAAAATTGGGGGAATGAAAAGGGAAAAAAAAATCTACCAGTACGTGCGTTGCACGGGTTGGGTTAAGGACAAATTACACTAAGGCCTTCTCCCATTATAGTAGTAGAGATTATTGTCTGTGCAGTAGTATTTAAATAAACAATATAGCTGTGCTCTTCAAATGATTAACCCTAATTTCTCACAACAAGAAAAAGAGAGAAAGAGAACAAGTTAGAAAAAGGAAAAATGAAGAAATGAAAACTAAGATAAAAACTGTAACAACCTGCCCCTTGATTCCACCTAGAGGACCCAAACCCCAAAGAGTTATTAACTTTTCCATTCCAAAGAATATACAGATTAATAAATCCACAAATTGCACAGCACAAGCAACAAAAGCATACCTCAAGATCAGGGCAACGGTAAAATAATGGATCCCGCGCATCAACAACCATAACCAACTGGGAAAAATATAGAGTTAGTAGTTCCATGCAATGTGGTGAATACCAAACTAGAAATTGGAAATATATATGTTTTTGCAAGTACGTGAGTTTCTAGCTATACAATCTTCAGTTAGATGTATTCATGAAAAGGAACATGTAAGTGAAACACAGAAATGTTTAGTGTGCACACACATGATTACAAGTTAAAAAAGTACTCATAATATTGCGAAGACTATGTATATAATGTAATAGTGTCATTCAACTCTCTAGAAGAAAAATAAAAACAAAGAAATAGATAGATATATAGTTAACCACTTGCCAGGTTTATGACAATCAAGTTGCTCATAGTTCTCTAAACAGAATAAGTATGGCATAGCCCTAAAACAGGAATCAAATGAGTTGACCAAATTCACAGTTCACCTATAAACCTTTGTGTCAAATTCCTGAACAAGGCAATTGTGGCAAAGAGGCCTTTCAGCCTTGTCATGAAATATCAAGCCTAGCCTTACGGGTAGGGAGACCTGCCTTTCAGTCTTACAAGTTCATCTCATGCAACCATGGGAGCCCTCTAATTTACCTTACACTGGTACGTTATTAGGACAAAGTCAAGATAAGCAAACATAACAAGGCCTTCTGAAGAGAATCCCATTAAGTTCTAGGACATAAAACTACATTGGTCTTGTTTTGGAGAGAACTCTTTGGACTCTAAATGCACATTTAAGTTTGAAATAGGTCTGGTGAATTTAATAAAAGTGTGGCACAAACCACTTCACTGAATTTCTTTTTTTTCCGGATCACATCCCAAGAGGTGCTATTTTTTTCTAGGATAGTGTCTTCCCCATCAAAAATCTTGAAACAGTTACTTTTACAACACTATTCAGTCACTACATTTATTGTTTATAGCAATACCAAAGAGATCCTAAACAATTTTATAGCAAAACAGAAATGCATTGCCCTAACCCTCAAAATTTAAATGGAAAAGAAAAACTCAAAATAAAACAAATTTTAGTGAATTAGATTTGTTCATTAGTTATTTTCGAAATGCCACCATAATTAGTTGTCTACAAGGCAACAAGAAATTAACAATATCATCACGCTGAAGTATGAAAATGTTTCATCTGTCAAAGGTAAAAGGGCTATAATGTAATGGGTGCACATGCGTCGTTCCCAATCTACAAAGAAAATGCAAACAAAGATAAGAAGGCCAAAGTTACAGATGTATGAAGCTGATTGACATTCATTATTGTAAATTTTTTAAAGCTATTTTGTAATTCGTAGATATGTTAGCTGAAGCGCCACCACCCATAAGGAATGTGTAAGCTAGATTAGCAGAGAGAATCTTTTTTGTAAATTTACAAAAAGCGATTTTGTAATGAGTAGATGTCAGCAAAAGTGCCACCAACAAGGAATGTGTAAGGTAGACTAGGAGTGAATTTTAAAAACAACCTTGCCAACAAGAGGTCAGACTAATATAAATGTGAAAGCTACTATAATTAATAGGAATATTAAAAGGTTTAATAGCTGAAAATCATGAAAAATAAGGTTGTGAACGCTAAACAAGTAGCCTAAGAAATTTGTCTAGTGTTTAATTCAACAAATATGACCGGCAAAAGATATGCAACTTAACACAATCAAAATTTCAAACAACAGTTGTTAAGAACTCTCATCAAACACCATAAATAAGAAAAAAAATTGAAATTTAGAACAAACCAACAACAAACAAAAACTTGAGAGGGCTGCATCTTACCAGATCACTTCGTTCAACTACTCGCCAAAGCTGTCTCCAAATGTCCAAGTTCTTCTCAAATGGTGTAAGGACAAGATTATCATTTTCCTCAAGTCTACATATATAAAAGAACCGAGTATGAGAGACATGAAAGCAAGTTTCACAGAGGACTATTGATATAAAATTCCATAATTAACCTAATAAAATAAAGGGTTTTTTGCACAGACATCACCCACAAAATTTAATATTGTGAAAATACCACCCATAATATAACACCCACCTACGAACATCGCCCGATTTAATTTTTAACCGAACTTGATATTATTTTAATCGTTTTCTTTTCTTGTGACCAAAATACCGCACCATATCTTTATTTCAAATTCTTCTATACCCAAAGCCCTAACCCATTACCTTCATTTCCATCGCTCTCTCACAATCTCTCACAATCTGTAAGTGCTCTCTTTCCACTTTCGAACCCTATACTTCTCACTCTCCCAACCCAGAAACCCTCTCTGTCTTCTCTATCCCCTCTCAAAATCTATCTCTAACATTCCGCTCAAAATCTATTTTCCCTTCAAAAGCTACCTTTCGTTAACATATTTTCTTTTCTTTTCGCGCAAATTCTCTAGTTTTCCAATCAAATAAAGATATAGTGGGGTTATTTTGGTCACAAGAAGAAAAAAAACGATTAAAATAATATCAGGTCGATTAAAAATTAAATCAGGTGGTGTTTATAGGTGGGTGTTATATTGTGAGTGGTGTTTTCACAAATATGAAAAAGTGGATGATGTTTTCACAATATTAAATTTTGTAGGTGGTGTCTTCGCAAAAAAAACTAAAATAAAATATGATTTTAGTAACTAAAATACATGCAGCTATGAATCTTAAAGTTATAATGTAACCATCTAATGAGGGTAAAAATAGCTAAAAATAGCTGACGATCTGCACCGCTCGATCCTATAATAAATCTCGAGGAGATCCCATTACAACTCGTGGGCCGCTTATGGGCCCATCGCCCAAGTCCAACCCAACATGAATCGGGTCTCTCCCCTAATCAGTGGATCGGGGAATAATCCTCAAATCAGGCTCTCACTAGCTTATAAATACAACCCTACCTCTATAGTAACTAGGTAATCACTATCTTCACCACTTAAGTCTCTCTTAATCCTCTGGTTATTGACTTGAGCATCGAAGGGTCAGTCGTCGGAAGTCCTCCCGGTGTTTCAGACTTTTTTGCAAGGATATCCGGCGACGCTCAATCGTTCTGAGATCCAATCACACATCAGCATCACAGTCGGGTCAGTATCGAAGGTCGAGATCTGAGTTTCCTCTTCCCAAAAGAACGCATTATATGTTGCTCCCACACCCGAAAACAAGCAACATCAGATTGATGCCGTCTTTTGAAAACACAGAGCCTCTTCTTCAGACTCTACTCCGTGACCGACGCTTCCTATGGCTCCCAAGCCAAGAAGACCCCACCCAGGGGGCATCAGTCCGACCCTCCACTTCCTCTTCCACGCCCGACGCGAAGTCGAGCGACCACTCAAGGATCGCGACAGCCGCAGGAACAAGGGCCGCAAAAACCCACCCCGAGCGCATCCTGCTCGGTAGCACGAGAGGTCGCTCATCCGGTGATGTCTGGCCTTAGAAATGTCATCAACAACCAACCAACGAGGACGACCTCCGAAATCGTCTCGACCGATCTCGGAATGGAGGGGAACCCTTAAACCACAATCCGGGTCGGAGTCACCTTTCATCCCATATTCGAGATCGAGAGCGCAGCCGCTCCCCGAGAGACCGCCGACCATCGAACAACCACGGGGACGAAGGTCACATGACAAGGGCGAAGTTCCATGAATTCCGGAACGAAATCCTCTAAGCCATTAGAGGTGGGACCCAGACCGAGCAGGACAGGCTTAGAACAGGAACAACGAGTCCCACAGGTCAACCCGATCTGAGGGACGGGAAGACCCAATCCTCAAACGATGCAAGAAATGGAAGAACGCCTTGCTCGGATCAGGGAAGGTGGGAGGCAGTTCGAATAGAGATATTGGTTGAACATGCCACCATTCTCCTCCAATATCCTCGACACACCCGTCCCAAGGAGTTTCAAACCTCCACCATTCAAAACCTACAACGAAGAAACGGATCTAGCTGATCACATTGAGGGCTTCAAAACTCTCATGATGATTCACAGCGTCTTGGATCGCCGTCTGTAGTGCATTCCCGACCACCCGGAGAGGCCCCGCACGGGAATGGTTCACCAAACTCGCCGACAGTTCAATTTACTCCTTCAACCAGCACGAGGAGAATTTTTTTGCCCAATTCGTAACCAGTCGAAAGGCTGAGAAGACGAGCGTTTCCTTACTGGACCCCAGACAAAATGACAGAGAATCTCTTCGAGATTTCGTCCAGAGGTTTACGACTGAAGCACGGTCGATCTCCTCCCTCGACGTTAGGGTAGCAGGAGCGTCCTTTCGGTACAATGTCCGCAATGACTCGCTAAAGGCCTCCCTGGCCAAGAAGCCACCCATCGACTTTTTCGACTTTCTCCGTATAAATGAAAAGTACATCCGGGCCGAAGAGGCCCTCCACCCCAGAGGTTGGAAAGGATCCCCCACAAAAGAAAAGAAGACGAACAAGTTTGAGCCTCCCAAGAAGGCCCAGAAAGACGCCTCGGGGCAGAAGTGTCCCCCCGCATCCGCGATTCGATAAGTCCACTCCACTCAACGCGGGCGTGTCAACTATCCTGATGGAAATAGAGGGCGACAATATATCCCAACACCCTTCTCGGTCTAATAACCCAACAAAAAGTGAGACCGAAGATTCTACTGTCGTTTCCATCCGGACCACGGCCACGACACCGATAATTGCCGAGCTCTAAAGGCTGAAATTGAGGCCCTCATCTGGAGAGGGACCTTGCCAAATTCACTTGAAATGGCCCGAGAGCCTCTCCGCCCCCTCGGGAAGCGAACAAACATCCAAAGCCAGATCATGAGCATCAGGACATCGAGAATTTGGCCATCCCACACTGCGTCCACAGCGGACCCATGGGGGGAGAGTCGAGCGCCTCCTGCGGAGTTTTCATCCGGGAGGTAAACTCCGTTCACAATAATCCTCCTCGAGGTCTCGAGTTGGCGGTCTCTTTCTCGAACGAAGACCTCGAAGGTATCCGGGTCCCGCACTGCGATGCCTTGGCAATCAATCTTATGCTCGCCAATTACGAGGTCTGACGTATCCTCGTCGACAACAAAAGTTCAGTAAACATCCTGTTTCCTAGCGGCCTCGAAGCCTTAAAGCTCTCAAGAGAGACCGAAATCAGCAGGGTACACCCTCCACGGCTTCTCCGGTGCCCCAGTCCAGATCGAGGGAATCGTCACCCTGGGC
The DNA here is from genome assembly GCA_017893485.1 of Hemerocallis citrina. Taxonomy (NCBI): domain Eukaryota; kingdom Viridiplantae; phylum Streptophyta; class Magnoliopsida; order Asparagales; family Asphodelaceae; genus Hemerocallis; species Hemerocallis citrina. The sequence continues at coordinate 288,128,677 of CM030364.1, read as the reverse complement.
GTCACCGCAGGAAAATTCCCGACCTCCCGAACGAAGGCAATGGACTTCATGGTGGTCGATGTCAAAACCGCCTATAAAGCCATCCTGGGCCGACTCGGCCTTGCTTCCCTCTAGGCGGTACCCTCTGCCTACCACATGCGCATGAAGTTTCCAACCAAGTCTGGGGTCGGGGTCATCAAAGGAAATCAGGAGGCGGCTCGGGCTTGTTACACCGCCACGGTGGGGAGCACTGTCTCCCTCTCGAAGCGATCGAGCTCCCGTCGAACCGAAGTTCAATAGGTTCCTAGCCGATGGACAAGCTAGAGGAAATCCTGTTCTCTGAGGCCGAAGCCGTCAAATGCTTCAAAATGAGCAAGTCTCTCCCCCATGCCCTCAGGGGTAAAATTATCTGTTGTATCCTCCAGAATCGAGACATGTTCGCTTAGACACCCTCGGACATGTCGGTAATATCCAAGGACCTCATCGTGCATAGACTGAGTGTCCACCCAGAGTCCAAGCCGGTAAAGCAGAGATGCCAAAAATTTGCCCCCGAAAGGTAACAAGCGATGAAGGAGGTCGACAAACTTCTCTCTGCCCGGATCATCCAAGAGATCAAGTACCCAGAGTGGTTGGCTAACGTCGTGCTAGTCAATAAGTCCAACGGCAAATGGAGGATGTACATCAACTTTACTGACCTCAACAAAGCCTACTCGAAAGATCATTTCTCTCTCCCCAGCATTGATGTCCTGATCGATGCTACTTATGGACACGAGTTGTTCAGCTCCATTGATGCCTACTCTGGTTACAATCAGATTTGGATGTTCCCTCCGGACATTCCGAAGAAGGCTTTTATCACCGATCAGGGACTACTGCTATACGGTCATGCCCTTCGGATTGAAGAATGCAGGCGCCACTTACCAGAGGCTCGTTAACTGGGTCTTCAAAGAGCAAATCGGTCAGAACATGGAAGTCTATATCGACGACATGCTCGTCAAAAGCCTCTAGGGCAGAGACCACGTAAGCAACCTGGGAGAGGCCTTCAAGGTCCCGAGGATGCATAATATGAGACTCAACCCCTTTAAGTGTGTCTTCGGTGTCACCACAGGAAATTTTCTCAACTTTATGGTCAGCCAACGAGGAATAGAACCCTGAAAAATTTCAGGTCATCCTGAACATAGCCCCTCCCATGAATGTCAAGAAAGTACAACGGCTCACCGGCCGTCTTGTAGCCATCGGCCATTTCCTTTCAAGGTCGGGGGAGAAGTCCCTCCCTTCCTTCAAAGCCCTGCGGGGGGCGAAGAATTTCGAATGGGGGGAGCCTCAGCAACAGGCTTTCGATCAGCTCAAAGAGTACCTCTCCTTAGCAAGTCGGAGTCAGGTGAGGTACTATACCTATACATGGCAACTTCGAAGCAGGCCCGCAGTGATCAGGGAAGAAGACGGAGCCCAAAAGCCCATCTACTAAGTCAGAAAAATCCTTCGCGATGCCGAACTTCGATACACAAATGGAAAAGATCGCCTACACCTTGGTCATGGCCGCACGAGAACTTCGTCTGTATTTTCAAGCTCACTCCGTTCAGGAACTTACGGATCAGCCGCTAAAGCAAGTCCTCCATAAACCTGAGACCTCCGGTAGCCTAATCAAATGGTCCATCGAGCTGAGCCAACACAATATCAGCTATAAACCGAGGACAGCCATCAACGGACAGACACTCACCAAATTCATAACCGAATGCACCATCCCGAAGGTCCTTGAAACTCCAGAAGATGAGCCCGTTTAGGAACTTTACGTGGACGGATCATCCTGTGAAGAGGGTAGCGGGGCTGGAGTCATCTTAAGCGGTCCAGATGACTTCGTCCTCCAATACTCCCTATGCTTCAGCTTCAAGGCATCTAACGACGAGGTATAAGGCCCGGATAGCAGGACTCCTAGCCTGAAAAGCGGGGGCCAAATGGGTCAAAGCCTCCAGCGACTCTCAACTCATCGTCAATCAAGTGCACGGAGAATATGAAGCCCGCCACACCCGGATGGTCAAGTATCTGGCACAGGTCAAGCTCCTCTTGGCCAACTTCGAGGACGCCTCCGTTGTCAGGATCCCTCAAGAAATGAACAGTCAGGCGGATGCCCTAACCAAATTAGTATCCCCCTCATTCGAAGGTCTAGATCATACGGTCTTGGCGGAGTTCCTTGTTTAACCAAGCATTGACAAGGAAAACTCCGAAGTTCTCTATCTTGATCCGCCCGCCCAGCAACTAACTTGGATGAATCCGATCATGAACTACCTAAGAAGCGGAGAACTTCCCCAAGACTCCTCCAATGCTAGGAGGATTCGGGTCAGAGCCGAGAGGTTTGTGCTTATCGACGGCATGCTCTTCAAGCGCTCCTACACAAAGACCGACAGCAGACCCTACCTCTGATGCCTGTCACCGGAGGAGGCCAAGTATGCGCTCGAAGAAATGCACGCAAGAATCGGCAGCTGCCACATGGACAACAGATCTCTTACGAGAAAAGTACTCAACCACGGTTACTACTGGTCAACCCTCCTGCAAGACGCTCAGGACCTAGTAAAGAGGTGTGGCCCGTGCCAAAGATTCTCTTCGGTCCGACATTTACCCTAGGCCAATCTCAAGTCGCTCGCTAGCTCAGTTCCCTTCAACATGTGAGGGATGACCTTGGTCAGACCATTCCCCAAAGCTACGAGTCAAAGGCGCTTTCTTATTGTGGCAAACGACTATTTCACGAAATGGGTCAAGGCGGAGCCTCTGGCCACTATCACTGAGCACCAGGCCCAACACTTCTTCTGGAAGCACATTGTCTGCCGATTTCGGATTTCTCGGATCCTCATCACCGACAATGGTACTCAGTTTGCAGGAAATGGCTTCCGCAAATTTTGCGAAGACTTAAGAATTCAGCATAGGTTTCTCCCCCGTCTCACACCCCCAGTCCAACGATCAGGCCGAGAACGCCAACTGACAAATCCTAGATGGCCTCAAGAACAGATTAGACAAATCCCCCAAGGGACTGTGGGTTAATGAGCTGCCCAGCGTACTATGGTCCTATCGCACGACCAAAAGGATCCCTACGGAAAAATCTCCTTTCAACTTGACATTCGGCACCGAGGCGGTAATCCCCAAGAAGTCGGGTTCCATCGCCACGGGTCATGAGCTTTGACGAGGATTCAAACTCATATGGCCTCAGGGCCAACTTGGATTTCCTCGACGAAGTTCACGAAAGGGCAGCCATCAGATGAAATGTCTACCAACAGAGGATAGATCGATTTTACAATCAGAACGTCTAGCCAGCGAACATCAAAGAAGGTAGTCTTATACTCAGGCGACTCGAGATATCCGAACCGAGCAAAAAGGAAAAATTCGCGCCCAACTTGGAGGGCCCATATAGGGTCTCCAAAGTGGTCCACCTAGGCACGTACCGACTTGAAGACCCAGGGGGGCAGGGTAGTCAGGAGAAACTGAAACGCAGAACACTTGATGAAATTCTACGAAGGCCCCTAAGGGTCTGCACTTGTAATGAGGCTTTCAAAGGCCGATGCATGTACTTCGGCAGTCAATGAATAAAATCTAATTTTCATTTCAAATTCAACTTATTGGGTCACTTGTAATGGGCACCCAAGGCCCAACCTCAATGCCAAAATCCTCGTAGGATATCCTCTTCGGGGTGGCATCCGATGCCGAAGGCTTCAGCACCAAAAATCCCTGAAGGATATCCCCCTCAAGGTGACATCCGATGCCGAAGGATTCAACATCAAAATTCCCTGAAGGATATCCCCTTCTGTGTGGCACCCGACACCAAAGGCTTCAACGCCAAAAATTCCTAAAGGATATCTCCCTCGTGATGGTGTCCGACACCGAAGGACCTCAGCGCGCAAATCCTTGATGTCCCTTCAGACCCATTCCCCCGGGATGGCACCCGATGCCGAGAGTTCACGCATCAAAAACCACGTACGAACGACACCTGTGCAAACAAAGAGTTGGGGCAAAATGCTTTCGTTCAAAAGGAAACAATTACAAAGGAGGCGGTGGCCAGTCAGCAATTGGCAAGTACAACCAAATAAGTTGACTACCACCTAAACCCTCTTATGTTCGTCTCGCACTTCAGCACCAGCTATCGCCACCCGTCGGACGCCATGTGGTCATGTCGCACTTCAGCATCAGCTCATGACCGCCTTGCGCCTTGGCTCATCACCATCTCCAACGCCTCGAGTGCAGAAGAGGCATCACAGAGATGGAAAGCGATGATGATGAAGGGCACTCAACCGACTGAGCAGTGCAACGATCCCTACAAGGGATTACCTCGTCCTGCAAAAAAGGCATCATACACATGCCCCTGGCCCGACGGCGAGCCCTCTATGTGGAGAGAGTTCTCTGATGATGGGAACTCTCTGACCTTAGCCGTGGCTAGACATCAAATCCTGGAATTCGGGATAACCCTGCTGCCCCCAAGAAGTACCCTGATCCTCTCCGAGCCTTGATGAAGCAGCAACATCTGCTCGAGGGGTCCTAGCCAGGAAGGCCTCACCAAGTACCGAAGAGAAAGAATAGAGCAACATTGTCACCCCTCGGGACCCAGTGGTATAACTTCAGATCTCGAAATCCAGGACAAGAACAAGTTCCCCGACCAAACACCAATCCCAGTGGCACCGAGCCCAGTCTCTCCAGGCACCGCCCCACCGTCCTCAATCCGCGAACGATTATTCGGGTCACCCAACGTAGGCCCCGCTGAGTACCGGGACGTCGCCAGATGAAGATGGAGGTTGAAAAACTTATGAGTCAACCACCCAGCAACAATCGGGTTTTATAGACACCACGGAGAACTCCCTAACTTTTCGCATTTATTGCGGGCAGCGCTACAACTCCCTAGGCACCTTGAATGCCTCAACGGGTGACCTACGTAAACACGTGCCATGTCACGTGTCTGACGGAGCTCAAGTTTGCTCCTCGGCGTGGCATCCGAAACCGAGTGCTGGCGATAAAAGCATGACGACCCCCCCGGCATTCCTCTCTTAGAATGGCATCCGATCCCGAGGACCTCTACCAAATTCCTGAATGTTCCCACCTCTGGACCACACCTCGGCATGGTATTTGCGAGCCTTGGTAATACCTTGAGGATCTCTCCTCGAGTTAATACCCTCAGCTCGGTGCTGAACTTTGCATTTCTCCGAAACTCGGGTGTTTTGGACACCATACGCCGACGCCTTAACAAAGATGGCTCAACCAGCGCAACGGCTTACACAGACCCATGACAAGATTTCTATTAAGCAAAAGAATTACAAGATGGGCGGTGGCCAGTCTGCAGTTGGTAAATCAAACAACAAAGTTACAGTTAAATGCTCGTACAATTAACCTCTCGGAGTAGCTCACAGAAGCCCTGCCACCGTCGACACGTTGAACAAAACGCGCTTCAGCAGCGGAACCCAGCAGGAATATTTGCAAAAAGTTTCTGACCCGACCGCACGAACCGGTCATAGATGTCCCTGCAAACTCCTACCATGATGGCTCCTCGGGCAGTGAGTTCGGGGAGCCTACCGAAAATGCCTAAGCAACGAACAAGCACCCAATTGTCGCCCCCACCTCTTACGCAGGCCCTCGAGCCTGCTACGAATGATACATATTCGGTCCCGGCCTACGGAAACCGAAGACAACCATCAGGTCTCAAAATCCAAGATGTACCCTCAACAAGATCACCCCGATCCTATCCAGGTTCTCACGAACCAGAACCGCCAGGACGAAAAGCCCCAGTCGAGCTGAACACCCCCACACCCTAGATAAGGCTAACCACAAATAGGTCATATCTCACGGGTCTCGGGAGTAAATCTTCAGATCTCGGAATCTGGGGCAAATGGCCCGAAGTGGCAGCACGAGTCCCGACCCCCTTCAGGTCGAACTTTCGAGAAAACAAATCTCCCACTCGACTTCTCGACTATTCCCTCCTTGTGATATGAGAATCGCTTGAAGGGAAAGGGAATTTATAAGCATTTGGATTTCGCCCCGAAAATCTCAACACTTATTGCGGTCAACGTTCAACCCCCGAGATCAAAAATTACCACAGTTGTCAGAAAACATGAAGCAAGCGAGACCACGTGGCACCGCACTCGGCCCTTCAAGAAGCATGAATGAAATCAGGGGGAGCGGGAGTCTGAAACAAAGACTACCAAACTCAATATCAGAGGGCAAACAAGTTGGTCATAAGGAGGTTTGATAAGCTGGTCAGGAGAGCAGCTATGACAGAAAAGGATATGGATCAGTTCCAGAAGAAGCAAGAGACCTGGAGTAGGAACAAGAGGCCAGCAGTTAGTCAGAGCGAGAAGGAGTCCCCAGCGAAGCAGGGCAAGTTCAGTAGGACAGTGCAGAAGGCACCCAAAATTCAAGACGTGACTTGTTACTACTGTAAGGAGGCAGGTCATTTCAAGTCAGCATGTACTAAATTGGCGAAGCAGACTTGTTTTCAGTGTGGACAAGTGGGGCATTCTAAGCTTTTTTGTCCACAATTGAAGAAGGATGGTGCAAGCGGAGGCAAAGTTCAAAAGCAGGGGCGAGTGTTCACATTAAATGAGAAGAATGCGGGAAACTTAGGAATGTGATCTAGGGTGTGCAAGAATTTTGTATTCATTCATTTATGTATTAAGTAAAACTTTGTTTAAAAATAAATTGGAGATTTGAGTATCATTCTCCTTGTAACAGAATTTGTTTCGATTAATGAAATAAAGGCAAAAGTTTTATTTGATACTGGTTCTTTGCATACATTTGTGTCGCCCAATTTTTGCTAAAGCTTTAAGTGAGGAACCTAAGGTGTTTCCAGGTAGGGTCTTGGCAGTGGCAACACCAAAAGGGAAAGAGCATTCTATGCACTTGACAGAGGCATTACAGAAGTTACAGGAGCATAACTTGTATGCCAAGCTGTCGAAGTGTGAGTTTTGGAAATTTGAGGTAGCCTTTCCAAGGAGGGAGTGGCAACGGATCCTCAGAAGGTTGAAGCAGGTTGTGGAAGTTCAGAATTAGATGCAGAGATTTGGAGGATGTTGCAGCAAGTTTCCAAAGGCAAGTTATCAGAGTTGCACGGCAGAAGCTACTTGGGAGTCGAAGGATCACATGCGGAAGGTTTTTCCTGAACTTTTGTGTGATTGCATTATTTTATATCATTGTACTCCTTGAGTTGAGTTGTATTTCTTTTGTTAGATTACATTCTCTTATGTAATTGTATTTCTTGAACTGTTTCCATTTATGAGATTTCAATTCCTTTTGCTTATTTTGTTTGGACCCTATTAGTAGTAGTTCTGAGGACAGAACTATTCTAAGGAGGGGTGATGTAGTACCCCATATTTTTTTTAATAATGCTTTTAAGGTTAATAAATGAATTTAAATGATTTTGGAGATTTAATAAATAGTTTCCTGAAAATTTACCTTTTTACACGTGCAAAATACGTGCAAATAAATTCTTGGGAAGTTCAAAATCAAAAATTATTTTTTGGGAAACTCATTATTTATTATTAGATATTAATTGTGAATTTTGTAGATATTTCTGATAATTATTTGACCTATTTGCAAATATTACAAAAAGGACCTTTGTGCAAAATTACCATTTAGAGTAAAAACTCCATATTTTCGGATTTTTGGTCTGGGCATGATGCCTAGTCAACTCAGAGGTAAAGAGTTCACTTTTTGTTTTAATGAATTTGGTTTATTTTGCAAGTTTTGATAAAGAATGGTCTTTTTGCAAATTTGCCACTTAGAGAGGCAAAAATGCAAAGTTGGTTTTTTGGATTCTCAAACAATGTCGACTGATACCAGAGGGGCTATTCCTGATTTTTAAAACTCAATTAAGTTGGTTTTATTAAACTTCCAAGTATAAGGAGTTATATATGTAAAGATCTATTTATACGAGGTATTTTGCAAATCTATTCAAAAACCCTAGATACATCAAATCCCGGCCTATATAGGGTGAGGTGCAACCGTCTCTTTGCTGCACAACACAAAGGGATTTCTTATTTTATTTTCTTGGAGTTTTAAAGCGGAGGATCTTGGTTTTCTAGCGAGGGGTTTTTTCTTACTCTTTATTATCTACGGTCGATTCTTCAATAAGGTGAGTGACTTAGTTTTGTTTTCTTATTGTTCTAGGCATGTTGTATGAGTTGATCTATTATTTAGTAAGCACATTAGATGATTATGTGAAGGTATAATGAAATTTTGATGGGTAGATGAACTAAAAGTTGAATCTTTTATTGAAACCATGCAATTAATGACAAAAACCCTAATTTGATGACTTGTGATTGTTGAAAAACCTAATAGAGATCATGAGTAGGATGTTTTCAATCATTCTATTGCTATTTGAAATATATATAATGGATTGTGAGATGTATTGCATAAAAGAATCGATAAGTGAGATATGTTTCTGTGAGAACATGTACATATTGTTGATACCTCAAACCTACTAATTAGTCTTATAAACTGCTCATAATCATGGATTCAATGATGTAGATGACTGGAGTATGTATATATCAAGGTTTTTAGGCTAAAAGAAACAAACTGTGAAGTGAAAGAAGAAATGTGTATTTCGGATCGGTGTATATGTGTAGTTTTTTGTTGTTGTTGATTTTGGGCAATGTAAGGACTGGATGTGAATGGTCCATAGCATTCTTGATCTAGTGTGTATATATATATATATATACACACACACACACACACACACACACACACTTATACACTACTTTTTAACATGAAAGGAATTTTCTTGCTGCTGTTAATATCTATATGAGTACATGTATACAGCACTGATGGTAATCACCTATGCATATGCACACACATAATATTTTACTGACTTTTGAAGAACTTGAGGAAAATCTCAAATTGAGAACCTGGTAGGTTTTGTGTACCTTTAAATAACCCCTATATGTTATGTTGGAGGTGATGGATCCTCTCAGGAAGTTAGATTTTGAGTTTGCAAAATCTCAGTGTGTATCAGTTAGAAACATGCACAAAGACCCAAAGCTCTAATCTGATATGAGCTGAATAGGTTTTATACTGCACCTATATATATATAAGGAGTCCTGGAGGTTTACTGATGCTTTTTGAAGGTCCTAATACACATCAATTACCATTAAGAAGAATCAATCTTAAACTTTTAATTAACCAGTGAAGGGATTAATTTTGGTCTGAGTACCAAAATACTCAACTGCAGGTTACAACTGCAGATTGCTGCTGCCCCCTTTGTGCAGGTGCACACATGAACAAATCCACATTTACCCCACCTGCATGCATCTTGTCTAAGTAATTGTAGCCTTAAATATAGTGTTTGATAGTTTTTTTGGGTATGCAGTGAAGACTTCTTCTACACCTGCAGTTTCTTCACTTCAAATCAGTAAAGAAGACTTCTACATACATCATATATAAATATATACACACGCACATCCTCCATCAGTGAAAGGTTTCTTCTTTATCAGTTATAGGTATAATCTCCATATGATCCTTTCAAATCAGAAAAGGGGGGGGGGGGGGGGGGGGGGGGTTCTCTGCATATGTTTCACTTTGTATAGTAAAAGGAAATTTCCTTCTCTACATACACATTTACTTCAAATCAGTAATAGGCCTATCTATACATATCAGACATACATATGTAGACACCTAGATCAGTGAATGGAAATTTCTTTATCTCCTATATATACATAATGGTTCATTTCCCACAAACCTACATATACCTCAAATCAGTTAAGAGATTTCTATATGCACACATTTATACTTTACCTCAGTAAAGAGAAGTTTTCTATATATATTATATATCTGCATATATGCCCCATCTCAGAGAAAGGGGTTTCTTCTGTGTATCAGATGCATCTACCTCATAGCAGTTTGAAAAAATCCTATATCCTATATATATACATATCTGCATACAAACATATCCTTCATTTCGGTACAAAGAGCTATTATATATATATATGTATTTCAAATCAGTATAAGGGGGGTTTTCTACATATATCAGTTATATAAGTGTATACATATGTTCCAATTAAATAAAGTTCACCTTCATTTACCTGCATATATATCTACAATCAGAGAAAAGGGTTTAACTTCCACATCCTGTGTATACTCAACTCCAGTGAAGGGGGGTTTCTACGCCTCATATATATACCTATGTACGCTTCAACTCAGTAAAGAATTATACACACACTTATGCACACTCTTACTAAATCAGAGGACCTCCTACACATATATATACATACCAATATACAAACAATGTTAATGAGTGAATTTTCCCACTGTGAATGGATTAACAATGAAATAAATGAAGAGGTTAAAATGGAAGAATTTTCTGTTGATGGTTGAGTTGTGAATCTCTAGAGGGTGTGTCGGGCCCTAGATACCGGCAGTTGAGATTTTGTGGTTTGGTCAGTTATGGCTTTTGTTGTTGATCAGTTGAGTTAAATCCGGTAGGGTACACCAACTCTAGGAGATTCGAAATTACTTAATTAACTTAATAAGATAAGGACAGGCACTAGATGGTGATATGATGAAATGAGTGCATACGTGAGTTATGGACTCCAGGATGACCTGCGGAGTGAGGCAATCTCCAGTATTCCGGGACGATGGACGTATGGGCCACAGAGTGATCTTCGGAGTGGGATTGATCTCCAGTATTCCGAGGACGAGAGCGACGCTTATGGGATGTTTGTGCAATGAGGGTTCCAGGATGACCTGCAGAGTGAGGCAATCCCCAGTATTCCGGGACGATGGACGTAAGGGCCACAGGATGATCTGCGGAGTGGGATTGGCCTCCAGTATTCCAAGGGCGAGAACCAATACTTGGAAAATGTCTAAATCTCATAGTAGTCATAGTAGTAGGATTAGTTGCATAACGAGGGATTTAACCCTATCAAGTGGAGAACGTTAAGGGCTTGCACCGGACCTATGTAGAGTAGGATGCATAGAATCCGACAAGTATGGATTAGAGAGTCAGCATATAGCATTGGTGTTTTCTTGACTTGATTTTTATGCATGTTGTTTCCTATTTTCTACACTTGGCACTTAATCTAGTTTCACTTGACGTTTTCTTGTGTTATTTATTGTTATTTTTTATTTCATTTATTCTTGTTATTGATACGTGTTGTTTATGGCTTTATCCTTCATGTTTTACTTATGTTGCATTTATTTTTATGTCACTCACACCGTTATGGCTGACCCCTGTAATTTTGGAGTTTAGGGTTATCTCTAGCTTCATGTTTTACAGGTAGGTGCTTATAGCTTGAGATTTGGATGCTAGTGCTAAATTGATATCATGGCTTATGTAAAATTGTAAAAGAACATGTTGTGAAAGAAAAGATTTGTGATTCAAGGTGTTTGTTTTCCGCTGTGTTTTTGTAAACTAATGTAATAAAAGTTGAAAATTTTATCTGTGTTTTTGGCTATGTTTACTATTACAATTGAAGTTGATGCTGGGAATTGTGCCACGTATTTCTGAGATATTATATTGGAAATTCGGGGTGCTACAGAAACATAGGCCATCAAGGTTAATGTCGGAATACCTATCTTGGATATGTTGAAGGGCCTGCTGGAAGGCCTCCTCCTGGGCCCGCGCGATCTGGCCTGCCACATCGTCAGCCTCTATCTCCAACTTCTTCACCTTCTTCTCTAGCCCATCGGCCCAGATCTTCTACTTCTGCCACTTCGTATCGAACCACTGAACCCTGCGTTCGGCCGACCTCAAATCATCGTTGTATTGCCTCGTGAGCTCACCCCCGTTGAGCATGGCCTACAACAAAAAGGAAGATATGAGAAAAATACCAACAAAGGGATACAATCACTCCAGAACGAACACTTACTGCCACCGAGTGTTGAGCATACCAAAGATAAGCCGAGCTGAACATCTCCTTAGCAAGGCTTTCCGGTCCCCCGAAGGTGCAAGATTATTCACAACCTCAATGGCCTTCCGGAACTCCATGATGGAGTCAACAATCTTCACCGACCAATCAGGCGTGGTCTCCCGAGTCTTCTTGGGGATGATCTCCTCTAGGAACAGGTGGAGCGGTACTGTAGACAATAAAGTATTTAGACCTCCAATCCTTTATGGAGTCCAGATAGTTGTGCACTACACACAGCTTGGACCGAAGGAAAATATAACTTCTAAGGGGCACGCTCAGCCCCAGACTAGCTCGAAAGTACCTAAAGCTCATAGGGACACCCTTCCTTTGACTCAGCATAATGAAACTCATCAACTGCTTCCACAAGTTCGGCACGTACTGCAACGGACTCATCCCTGCCCAGTTCAAAACCTCCTTGATGAACGGGTGAAGGGAAAGTCGCATGCCCAAAACAAAAGCATTCGGAAGGAACATACAAAACCGCTCCGCCAGTTTGTCAATTGGACGAACACCCGATTTCGAGAGTATTAAAATGTACTCTGAAGGGATATAGAACTTATCCTGGATGACAGTGAGGTCGCTCTCCGACAGGGTATTTTGCTTCTCATCAGCCTGTCTTAAGTCTATTCGGCGAAGACGGGGGTACACCGAACCGAACCAGATCCTGCAAATTTTCTGGATAAACCCGAGAAGATTTACAGCCCACAGGATAGTCTTGAGAGGCCATCGGCACGCGCTCCTTATCAGGAAAAAGATGTTGCTTCTTTCTATTAGTAGGGCGGCGACCGTGAGGGGGGACGCCTAATATTGTCCAAAGCTGCAGCTCTCGCCCCTCGCATAGAAAAGGTCTCTGCAGCCTCGCCCTCGTCCTGGCTCACGACATTGTAAGTTTGTAACTCTCCCCCATTCTTCTTTTGTCTTCACCGGCAACAGGGGTCTCTCCTCCTAGGTCCTGATCTCCATAAATTTCAGGCCTCCGCTCCTCACCTCTATCGCGGTCCCCTCCATTTGCAACTCGAGTTCGGCCGCCCCTGTACTCATCCCTTCGATATCAACATCATCCGATGAGTGGGCCCGTGAGAGTCGTTGTTCAACCATGCTAGCCCTCGACGATGATTGAGAAGAAGCCACTCCTGAGGATGAAGACAAAGCAGAGCTACTAGATTGGCTGGCAGACATATTTGCCAGAATTTTTAAAAAACTTTTGCCGAGGAAAGAAAAAGTGGTCCCAGAAAAAGTGGGGTAGAAAGACTTATAGAGGAAAGAGCAACTTCTCGGTTAACAGGTCACGTAATGCCCCCTCGATAATCGCGAACGAACATGAAATGCCACCTTGAAGACCAGTGTCACGTGATGACTAGACGTCGGAAGCCGACCCTCAGTCCTCACAAGGTCTCCCGACCATTGTGCCCTCGGCGTGCAATCCGAGGCCGACCCTAATGAGGATCTCGAGCGGGGGACTCACTCTCGACCTCAACATGATAACCGACCCCACACTTTCTGTAGATTTACACCGCAGCAGGATGCTCCCAATGTTCACACGTGCAGATCGCCATTGTATACGCAACACCCTCAATAAGTTAACTACTCGAAGAAGAGTGAAAGGTCGCCTTCGATAGTAGGGGGCTTATGATAAGTAAAAATAGCGTACGACTTGCACCGCTCGATCCTATTACAAATCTCGAGGAGATCCCAAAACAGCTTGTGGACCGCTTTTGGGCTCATCGCCCAAGTCCAACCCAACATGAATCGGATCTCTCCCCCTAATCACGAGATCGGGGAATATTCCCCAAATCATGCTCTCACTAGCCTATAAATACAGTTCTACCTCTACAGTAACCAGGTAATCAGTATCTTCACCACTTAAGCCTCTCTTAATCCTTTGGTTATTGACTTGAGCATCGGAGGCCTATCGCCGGGAGTCCTCCCGGTGTTTCAGACTTTTTTGTAAGTGTCCGGTGACGGTCAATCGTTCCTAGATCCCCCAGATCCAATCACACATCAGCATCACAGTAGGGTCAAATCGACGGCGGAGATCTGAGTTTCCTCTTCCCCAAAAGAACTCATAATCTGTTGCTCCCACACCCGAAAACAAGCAGCATCACCATCATACATGTCACTTATTATTCTTCCATAGCCAATTTCAGGAAAAATATATTAGTGAACTTCCATGATGTGTAACTTCCACGGCAACATAGAATTAATCAAACTATGAAAGCCAAAAGAAGTAAATATATTCAAGGAGCAGTTAGCAAACGCACAATTGTATAAAAAAACACATGTTACTAGTTATGTCAATGAGATAAAAGATGTCTATGATAGATAAGTAATTAGTGAGAGCATAACAAAGAAAAAGCAAATAAATCCATTTTCACTATAGCCTTACATCAAAGATTGATATTCAACATTCATATCTAACATTAACTGTGGAATAACTTAAAAGGCATATCCTAGAGAAATTCAGTGAGTCAGGTTTAAAGTTTATAATATACGAGTAATGAACCAAGTAATAGTAAATCGCCTTAAAAAAGCCTAAGACAAGTGAACTAGTCATAACTCCTAAGACGATAAGAAAAATATTTACACTACTCAAAGATATCTTTTGGGATTACCAGTAAGGTGGTTAGTCTACATCATTATCTCAACTTAATGAACATATGTTCAACTCTTGATTGCAAAGGTTATCTTCTTTCATTTTCAGTTTAAAAAGTTTTCCACACAATTTATAAACCTATCCCATGTTTCCCAACCTAATTGCTAATGGATGGTTATTTGGGTGGGATCAACTCAGGTACCTATACCAAACAACGCTCAAATTAAAAGTTTAAACCAAATTTTTGTTGCATAAGTAATTCAGCATCATACCTTCAAGTTTGATGTGGATGAATACCAAACACCTGTTCAATTTAGGTTCTATAAAGTTGTATGGTTCCACTTGCATTCCATAGAGCCAATTGGCCAAAAACACCCTTCACAAACCCCACTTTTGTATGGTTTAAATGTTTCTCTTGTCAGCACAAAATAAACCTAAGTATGCAATTATAAAAGGTCACGAGTTGTGTCATCGTGTTTCGGCCAGGTGAAGCTAACAAATATTTTCCCAAGCTCCAAAATTGGCTAGCTCTCAAGGTCTCTAGTTTGGGAAGCTTGCAGTTCCTAAATGAGTACTACTAGACTCAAAAACATGGAGCACATGTATAAAACTTTTGCACTAATTGCTAGCGTACATCCTCCAGTCTCTCTTAATGGTGCGCTAAAAGTAGTATGATTAGCATTAAAAGTCCAAAAAAATCCTATCAGTAATAACTAAATAAATAAAACCAAAATTTAAACATCTCACTTTGCAAGATTCCGCCGCCATATCAAAAAGGCCTGCCTCTCATTAGCATCAAGTTCTTCCACCGACATCCCCGCACTCCATGGCGGTCTGCACATATACATATTTCAACTCAGTA
Source organism: Hemerocallis citrina (assembly GCA_017893485.1). Taxonomy (NCBI): domain Eukaryota; kingdom Viridiplantae; phylum Streptophyta; class Magnoliopsida; order Asparagales; family Asphodelaceae; genus Hemerocallis; species Hemerocallis citrina. The sequence goes on along the minus strand of CM030364.1, from coordinate 288,113,376 downwards.
CCAATCCAATCTTTAACAGTAGTAAAATATATACAACAGAAACCTTCTGGGAACTCTGAGACTTGTTGCATGCAAAGCCTCCTCGTCCCTCTGCAGCCGCCTCCTCTCCTCTGCCGGAATCTTATTCGAATCCCTAACATCAACAATTTTCTAAATTAAAAATATATAAATTAAATAAATAAGAAACAAAAAAATGGGTTTTACATACAGATTGATGAGGTTGGGATGGGGGTTATTAACGGAGTAGAACTCGTGGGCCTCTTCGGCTTGCTGAACTACGGCGTCGATGTCGGAGACTTCGGTGACCGACTCCATGACCCGCTTGTTTTGTAGGCGGAGAAACTTGCTCCTGTCTTTGGATTGCAGGACCATCTGGTTGTGTTGGCGAATCAGAGCTCGACCTAATCGAGCTGATGACGATGATGATCCGACGACCTTTTTTCCTCCCATTTTCCCCAATTTTTCTTTCTCCCTTTCGTTCTTCGTTGTTCATTCTTGTTATTAGGTTTTTTAGGAAGGAATGTGGGAGCGGCGGAAAGCCGTGCGGTTTGACCCGAACCTGGCCCGAATCGCGGAAGAAAGCCGTGCGGTTTGACCCGAACCTGGCCCGAATCGCGGAAAGCTCAAATGATTTGTTTTTTAACAGAGGCCACCAACAAAAATTATGGATGATATGAACCTGCCCTCTTTGAGAAAATTGTGGCGGAAAGTCTTCCACCCAAATGGAGACGGATGGCACGATTTCGTTCAGGCATATCCAGGGCCGGCCTTGGCCCAGGTCGGGCTGGGTGACCGCCCAGGGCCCAACTTTAGGGAGGGGCCCAAAAATTTTTTAAGTATAAATGTTAATAACAGTTTGTAATTAATATTAGGAGGCCCAATGCAGATGTTATTGGCATGCAGCATGCCAGCATGAATTAATCTCTTTGTCTCTCTCTATACTCAGGGCCGGCCTTGGCCCAGGTCGAGCTGGGCGACCGCCCAGGGTCCAACTTTAGGGAGGGGCCCAAAATTTTTTTAAGTATAAATGTTAATAACAGTTTGTAATTAATATTAGGAGGCCCAATGCAGATGGTATTGGCATGCAGCATGCCAGCATGAATTAATCTCTTTGTCTCTCTCTATACTTCGTAGTTCGTACCGCATATCAGCATGGGAATGGAACGAGGAACTTCGGTTTCAGGGTAGGTCCACGCTTTGCTCTTCTTCTATAGACTTGTCGCCTACATGGCCCTGATGAGGATTGGAACCGTGCGTGGTTGAAGTATATATATATATATGTTTGTTATCAAGGGGCCAATATAGGATAGGAGTACCTTTTGAGAACTATGTTTCCACATCGTCTTCATGTAGGATTTTGAAGTGATACATAGAAGAATATAGATATAGATAAACTATTAAAGAGTTGTGGTATTATGATATAGAAGTTTAATTGCGTGAGACAAGCAAATTGATCAAGGAAATTTTCATGATTCTCTCTTCCACCTATTTTGTTTTGTCCTGTAATCTACTATTTATGTTACAATATGAGGTGTATAATTATGTTTGTAGGAGAATTTGTGACTTTTCATTCACAAATTACATCTCTTCCTAGATTTAAGAATTCCCAACTTGTCAATTAAACCTCATGAATATTTAATAGAAGTTTGTTAGTTAAAGAAGTTTGAAGAAGCAGAATGTATGGTTATTCATGAGAAGCATTGTGCTGTAATAATGTATTTTTTTATGGTTAAACGAGTGGGTTAAAAACCCCTCGCGTTTCATTAAAAAGACTTTAACAAAATATATAACCAAAAATAAGACTTATGAATTTTAGATCCCAACAGACTGGTCCCTCATACATCCCAATCAACTAATAAAAAATACAACGAAATCTAATCCTACTGATCGGCCGACCTCGTCAAAGTCAATCTCTCGTGTCAATTTGAGCTCATTCTCTCTCTCACTCCCTCACTTGCACACCGTTTATCTACTCCGTCGCTCGCACGGACACTTCCGTCGTCCCCAGTAGTGACTCATACATCAACTTCAAGCACCATTTGAGAGACCGCAGACACTCCACCAATCTGACAACTCCGTATACAGATTGAGTCCTGGTTCTCAACCTCACTTGACCCTCGTTGACTCTCACTACCACCTCGCTTGACCCAGAAGCAGAATATGTATGGTTATTCATGATAAGCATTGTGTTGTAATAATGTACGTAGTGGCATGCAAGTAAGCTAAAGTTTGTGTAAAATTACAACCTGAATGGATCTTGGGATGCATGCATCTCTCTCTTACCGCACACAATTCTTCAAGAATTATCTGATAGGAACAAGAAAAGAAAAAAAAAAAGGCTATATATGTATAACCTCTGATATATAATTGATTGATAATAGTACAAAAACAATGAAAGATCGAGCAGATGGATGAACATTGCAAAGAAGAAATACAACTAAAAACGATTTATTTTAGTCTGCGATGAAATTAAGCATATGCACACACGATTCTTATCTATCTGCCTCTTAGAAGGGCTTTCTCAGCAGTGTCAACCTCTTCAAGAATCCTGGTCCTGCGCTTAACTGGAATAGGTGCAGTTGGGCCGAAACTTATGTAATGACCGGAAACCGCGTTGAGAGCGGAGTACATGTCACGGAACGAAGCCCTACCCAGCAACGCCTTCTCCCTCCTGTATTTGGCTACCCATGCATTGGATGCCTCTCTCAGCTCTGCCACTGCAGTTGCCACATTGGGATCGGACTTATCCAGCCCAATTGTCGTTTTCACCTTGCTTATCATCGCCGTCGTCTCCTTCACATACTCTTGGTTTTCCTCAGCCAATGCTTGTCCAACTGGAAGACTGTTCACAACTATGCCCACTGCAGCTGCAGATAACACGCGGCGCAGCAACGATGACCTGTGAATAATGTTGGGCGCTCCATCCTGGAGCTTCATTGTTTGCCCACCACAAACTTTTTTCGCAAACACGACAAAAGATTTTGATGCTGCAGGGGTTGGCTTGGAAGTGGGTGCATTATTACTGATTTGGAATAGGAGGCTTGATGATGATGATGATGAAACCTGCAGCATCATCTTCTATATATTTTGTGTTTTCTTGACATTTTCTTCCTGCTTGCTTTCTTAATTGGCATTGGCATTGGCATTGGTGAGCATGCATCACAAGTGCCACGTACGTACGTTGGCTTATCACCTTATCCAACCATCACCATCTTGGTGGCATATGAATGGATCTCATAGTGTTACACAATTTCAGTCTTGGATGTAGGTTGTTTTTTTTTATCGTAAAAGGTTGGCAATTTCCCCTCTCCGTGTTTCATTAAAAAAATTTTAAAAATAAAGCTTATGAAGTTCAGATCTCAATAGACTGGGCTCTGAAATTCATACACCCCAACTAACAAACAAAAATACAACGAAATCTAATCCTACTGATCGTGTAACCTCGTCCAAGTCAACTTCTCGTGCCAATCTGAGCTCATATTCTCTCTCAATCCCTTGCTTGTACACCGTTTATCCGCTCCGTCGTTCGCACGGACACTTCCGTCGCCCCCATCAGTGATTCATACGTCAACTTCAAACACTATATGAGAAACCGCAGACACTCCCCCAATCTGACAACTCTCTGTATAGATTGAGTCATACTTCTCATCCCCTCGCTTGTACATTCATATCTTATCAATAATAATAACAAACAAATTTTAAAAGTTTCTTCATTCACTCTAGGAAGAGTTTTCACCTGAACATTTCAGTTTTTTTTTTTCTGCAACTAAGATATATTTGAAATTGTAAAAAACCATATGTGTGAGTACCCTGCGGTGCCAACTCTTGTATGATACAAGTCTGAAACAGGAACTTCATTCTAATTGGCAAATGATGAGTTCAAGTAACCAAACATGCAGGTTATTCACTCCCACTTCATTTCATATGATTTCTGTCACTAAAAAGAATCAACAAGAACAGAACTCAACTCTTATTAGAAATGGCTTTTCTGTGCATCCCCAAGCATATGGGAGTATAAACAAATCATTTACAGTTTGAATAATTGAAGAACCACAACACCTCAAAAAACTAGCCTCGAACTTAAGAAAAACTTGGTCAATGCATTCTCCAAAGCATTGGAAAAATAAATGGAATATTAATCAGTTTTCAGCTGGCAATAACATTCAGCTTTCAGCTGGTGGCAGAATTAGACGATCACGGCCTTCAATAAACTTTGCAGATCGAATGATATCTCCAGACTTAATCTGTGAAAGTACTTCTCTGCCAGCTGTTGTATATCTGCATAGCGAAAAAACATGTCAATGCAATATCTTTGTGTATATGTCCAACTATTAAGTCTACCAGAAGAAGTTACACAACAATCAAACAACATTGTTAACTCTGTTAGCATAAATAGAGAAATAGTGAGTACCCGAATACAGAAAATTGACCTTCATCAAACGATAAGCCTCCTAGCCCAGCCTGTATGGAAATAAGAGAATCAAGAAATTAAAACATCAAAGAAGTAATCATTAGCTCATACAAGTCAAGAGCTGTAGGCGAACGGGAAAGCATTTTAAAGTTTTCAGAAGGTTTGATTGAGAATGGTAGTAGTATAGATTCATACACAGGTCATATTAGATTTTGGGATTCACCTCAAACTAAGGAGAAGTGTAAAAGGATATGATAAAAACATAAAACTCTATCCACTACTGACCAAATACAGAGATGCACTATTCATATATACCTACACGACCTGGGAAGGGGGGGATCAATACTGAATTACACCTTAAACTATGAAAAGTGGCAAAGATATGATAGACATTACCAAGTATTGGTCGTTACCAACCAATATAGACCTAAGTTAATCATCTTATCAACATGTTCACCTTTTAGGATACAACATTAATCACTCAACCCTCAGTCCTCACCACAAGTTTGGAGTTTATAACTGCAACAGTTCACAAGGTTCCAAGGAACCCAGATTTAATTTTCACCGGACACGCATTTAAAGCAGAACATTCTGCCGCAAAGCCAAGTTTCAGCCCACGAAAGGGGTGCTTGACTTGCATGTAAGAATATAAACATTAATCCCTCAACCCTCAACATAAGTTTGGAGTTTTACTGTACTAGTAGGGTCATTTCACACCAACAATTTAGATCCTAAATGGAACCACAGACATTACCTTGCAACGTGTTGGTGCCGAAATGACTAAATAGCAGTTAAAATTAATCTAACGAATGAGGCCGAAAACTGTGGACTATAGCCCACAAATGAAGCTAAAACAGTCAAATAATAAATTTTGCGAAAACAGCCGGAAACTGTGGACTATAACCCACAAAATGAGGTCAAAACAACAAAATACGAAATCTCAATTAAGTGATCGAAAACAGTGTATTATAGCCCACAAAATGAAGGAAATAAAAAATCTCACGAAAATGGCCAAAAACTGTTGACTATAGCCCACAAATGAGGCTAAAACAGTCAAATACAAAATTTCACGATAACGGTCAGAAACTGTGGACTAACCCACAAAATGAGGCCAAAACAGTAAAATACGAAATCTCAATAAAGTGATCGACAACAGTGTACCCACAAAATGAGGGAAATAAAAAATCTAACGAATGTGGCCGAAAACTGTGGACTATATCCCACAAATGAAGCTAAAACAGTCAAATAATAAATTTCACGAAAACGGATGGAAACTGTTAAGGGAATTTCTCATAACAGTGATCGAAAACTGTGTACTGTAGCCCACAAAATGAGAGAAATAAAAATCTCACGAAAGTGCCCGAAAACTATGGACTATAACTCACAAAATGAGGCTAAAACAGTAAAATACGAAATCTCATGAAAGTGATCGAAAACAGTGTACAATAGCCCAAAAAATGAGGGAAATAAAAAATCTCACGAAAGTGGCCGAAAACTGTGGACTATACCCCACAAATGAGACTAAAAACAGTCAAATATAAAATTTCACGAGAATGGCCCAAAACTGTGGCTATAACCCACAAAATGATGCCAAAATAGTAAAATACGAAATCTCATGAAAGTGATCAATAACAGTGTACTGTAGCCCACAAAATGAGAAAAATAAAAAATCTCACGATAGTGGTCGAACCTGTGGACTATAGCCCACAAATGAGGCTAAAACAGTCAAATACAAAATTTCACGAAAACGGCCAGAAACTGTGGACTATAACCGACAAAATGAGACCAAAACAGTAAAATACGAAATCTCATGAAAGTGATCGAAAACATTGTACTATAGCCCACAAAATGAGAGAAATAAAAAATTTCACGAAAGTGGCCGAAAACTTTGGACTATAGCAAACAAATGAGGCTAAAACAGTCAAATACAAAATTTCACGAAAACGGCCGGAAACGGTTGACTATTACCCAAAAAATAAGGCCAAAACAGTAAAATAAGAAATCTCAAGAAAGTGATAAAAAACAATGTACCAAAAAATGAGAAATAAAAAAAATCTCACGAAAGTGGCCGAAAACTGTAGACTCTAGCCTACAAATGAGGCTAAAACAGTCAAATACAACATTTCACGAAAACGGCCATAAACTGTGGACTATAACCCACATAATAAGGCCAAAACAGTAAAATGCGAAATCTCATGAAAGTCATCGAAAACAATCTACTATAGCTCACAAAAAAGAGGGAAATAAAAAATCTCACGAAAGTGACCGAAAACTGTGGACTATAGCCCCCACAAATGAGGCTAAAACAGTTAAATAATAAATTTCGTGGAAACGGCCGGAAACTGTGGACTATAACCTACAAAATGAGGCCAAAACAGTAAAATACGAAATCTTAAGAAAGTGATCGAAAATATTGTACTATATAGCCCACAAAATGAGGAAAATAAAAAATCTCACAAAAGTGACAGAAAACTGTGGACTATAGCCTACAAATGAGGCTAAACAGTCAAATATAAAATTTCACAAAAACGGCCAGAAACTGTGGACTATAACCCACAAAATAAGACCAAAACAGTAAAATACGAAATCTAATGAAGTGATCGAAAACAGTGTACTATAGCCCACAAAATGAGGGAAATAAAAAATCAAACGAAAGTGGCCAAAAACTGTGCACTATAGCCCACAAATGAGGCTAAAACAGTAAAATAATAAATTTCACGAAAACGGCCGGAAACTATTGACTATAACCAACAAAATGATGCCAATACAGTAAAATACGAAATCTCATGACAGTAATCGAAAATTGTGTGCTGTAACCCACAAAATGAAGGAAATAAAAAATCTCACAAAAGTGCCCGAAAACTGTGGACTTTAACCCACAAATGAGGCTGAAACAGTCAAATACAAATTTCACGAAAACGGCTGAAAACTGTGGACTATAACCCACAAAATGAGCCAAAACAGTAAAATACGAAATCTCAGGAAAGTAATCGAAAACAGTATACTATAGCCCAAAAAATGAAGGAAATAAAAAATCTCACGAAAGTGGCCAAACACTACTAGGGTTACAAAATGAAACAATACTATGGTTACAAAATGAAACACTAAATGATGTGATGTCTTACATAACTCTTGTCATAGAGATAGAAAAAGAACTGAGATGGTGAAGAGTACTCCTGGGAGTCTGCGCTATGTTGCATCGCAACTGCACCATATACAGATAAAGGAAGGACAGGCAATTCTCCATCCTGTGGAAGTGGTAATGAAAAAAAAAATCAAATAAAAACAATTAACGTGCAGAACAAGCTTTTGAAATCAACTAACCATAAGTGACCTTACAACTGACCTGGATGCTAAGTGCAGTTTTGTATAATGGTTCAAATTGACCAGAAGGCATTACTTCAAGCGGAACACTATAGCCAGAATTTTCGAGTTTGCTATCAACAAGAACTGCTTGATCTGTACAATTTATTTTAACCCCGTCATAAGCTCCATCCAGCACCTGAAATTTTTTGTTGTTTATTCTAATATCACTAAACAGTAATTTGACACACGATTTATGAAAATCTGAACGCAAATTTCACAAGTCGATAATAAGTTCCAGAGGAGCTTTTCCAATTTACTGGTTACATTAAATAGACAAGGGTAACAATAAAACGAAAAGAAAATGAAGAAAGCGACAGGTTAGATTCAGATACCTTACCAATTTCGCAAAGTTACCTGCAGTCAGTGGAGCAGAAAATCCATCGAGGACAACCTGTAGATATAAATAGACTTTAAGTCCAACATCATCAAGTACATACAAGCTTATAGCGGGTTTTTTAAGGATTGTGATCTTATATGTTTGATGTAATTGGTTCAATTTGTCCAACATCAGGCAATGTATCTTTATAAACACATCTTGGTCCACCAAAAGATTGAGATTCAGAAAAATCTAGTTCCATAAATGATTTTTATACTTCACAAACCTGGATTGTGGCAAGACTTATTGGTTCACCTCCTGCTGTTGGAGAAAATGTTGAGCTATCACCTTTCTCTATTGTAAATTCAACAGTCCCTCTTCCTGTCAGCCTATCAAATACAAAAGCATTTATCCTTTCATACTCCAACAAACTAGTCACGGAATTACTTACTACAGAAGTAAAGAAATTTTCAACAAAGTATTAATATGAACAAAATATTAAGATATTATAAACTATAGAACCAACGCATTTTTCATGAAGGGGGGAAATGAACGAATAACGATACATAAGTGTCAAAAAAGTGACAGAGGCCTGCCTATCAGGAAGCTTTTATATCATTTAACCGGTGGCATGCATTTCAGCAATTTCTCATTGTGCAGCTACTAATGGATTTATAAATTCCAGGAGAAGTTCAAATAATCATGGATTTCATCTCTATTCTATTTGACTTTTAATTTCTGTGTTTCCTATACAAGAAGACTTTCACCGTTGGCGTTGTAGTCCATGAACCACTTAACTGTCAATGATAATTTCTACTGAATAACTGCCTTTAACAAATTTTGGGCCCAATTTCTTTCTTTCTATAACTAACTAGCAATTCCTTTGTGAATGCCTGATGTAAACTTAACCCTATGTAGAGAATTTTTCAAGAATATCAAAAGATTAAGTTTACCAACACGTAATGCGGATTAAGTTAGAAATTAAACTAATAATTGATTTGAAGGATTTTCAAGAATTGAAATAAGTTTACAAGCTCAATTAAAGATTCAAGCCTAACAATCAACAAATATAAGTGTTATTAGCAAGTAATATATTCAATAATGATTTGTACACTAATTGGCAAGTAGAAGCACACACACTCAATATTTGTGAACGACAGATAAGTCAGATAATATTATACGATAGGCAGTAACACAAATAATAAAGAGATAGAACGAAATTATCGGGGTTCGATGTCGCCACGGATGGAGAGGAAGACGATGCTAGAACTGGATCTGATCCAACAACCCAAACAGCAAACAGCAATAGGATCCAATAGAAAGCACTGAACTCACTTGCGCTCGGGAAGAAGGCGACGGAGGCAGGGGGTCAGGGCAACGATGTGCGGTTCTGCGAGGGGCACTGGCGACAGCGGCGGTGCCGGCGAGATGGTCGACGCCAGTTGGAGAGGAGGGGTCGGGATAGTGATGGTGAAGAAGGGTGACAACGGTAGGAGGTTTCGGTTGACGACGGCGGGGTTTGGATTTGGGTGATGTGGGCTTCGAGAAGAAGGGGAGAGAGGGGAGAGGAAGGCGGCGAGGGAGTTCGGGGGGTTAGGGTTGGAGGTGGTGCGGCACTGGCAGCGAGGTTTCAACGACGGCGAAGGAGTCGACGGGTGCTGCAGATGGTGGTGGGTCCGAGTAATCACAGGGAGGAAGAAGGAGGAGTTTGGAGTGGCAGCTGTTGTGGGAGGAGGAAGAAGGGTTAGGAGTTTTGGATAAAGGATTTGGGGATTTTGGTGCAGTTTAGGATTTCTCACAAACCCTAATACTTTTTTAGGACTTCTCACAAACCTTAATGTTCTCTTATGGTCTCACACACAGGAGGAGAATGAAGAGCAACAACTCAACACACATATTTTTTTTAATCAATAGTAGCATACATGCTCATTATTCTTAAGGCCTATATATAGGCTCAAAACAAAATCGTAATACAAATCTTCATAATATTCTAATGCAGAAAATAAATGGTGCAAATTGCAAAACTACTACATATGGCTAAAATGCCCAAAAACAAATAAAAATTGCTGAAATAAAGATAACTATGTCACTTGAGTAGTCATCCTAGACGATGTCTGCACTAAAAAAAGCACCCAAATTGTTAAGAACTGATGTCCTCATCAATGTCCCCTCTTCTATGTTAAGGTTGTTAAGTTGCAGTATGCAAGAGTATGTCAAAATTGCATAGGGAACATGCGACACAGTTAAGACTTCCTAAGAAGCTACAATACCAGTTCCACAATGTACAACAAAAATATTCATCTACTTCATCTTGAATTGACAAGTTCTAGAAAATGGTAAAAAGCAATAGAGCTTGTAAAGTAATGAAAAACTTCTAGAGAGAGCGAGAAAAACCTTGGGTACTTCAAGTATTGCTCTGGCAACAAAAATGACAGCCCTGGTGCCTGTTAGATTTTATATCTATGGTTTAATGATATTGTAGACATTCATCTTTATCATGACAAACATGCTAAAGAACTTTCGTAAGTGCATACAGATGTTTTAAAAGAATGTTCAAACTAAATTAAATGACTGATTGAATTAGTATTAATAAAGAAAACCAATGTTTCACTTCTTTGTTTCTCTGATAAGCTAACTGAAGATATCATCATAATTACAGCCAAAAGAGTACCTACTAACTGACAACAAAGGAAAATAAATTATATAATTTTTATATAAAAAAGGTATCTTACATTTCATTACCTGTAATAACTCTAGCTCTGCAAGAGTGTCAAGAGATGATGCAAGACCAACAGACACCTTGTCTGGATTGTTTTCTTTTATGTATGCAATCAGTTTATTTAATCCTCCCTGAAAAATCCATACCCACTTGTTAAACAACCATGAAAGACAAAGTGATAAGTTCACCTTTCTCTTAATATTAGATGTGAAAATTCATAATTGGAGAAACAAGCATATATGGTAGAGCTATAACAGATAGAAGATGGAGATATAACCATATATGGTAGAGATACATTGCAGCAGAAACAAGCGTATATTTTTCTGAATCTCAATCTTTTGGTGGACCAAAATGTGTTCATAAAGATACATTGCCTGATGTTGGACAAATTGAACCAATTGCATCAAACATATAAGATCCCAATCCATAAACAACCCACTATAGGTTGCTTGTATGTACTTGATGATGTTGGACTTAAAGTCTATTGACTCTATTTATATCTACAGGTTGTCCTTGATGGATTTTCTGTATCTAATTTTCTTGAAAATTAGATACAGCTCTCTACCCTACCACCAAAAATTTAATTGTGAACGTCCTAAGAGGTAAGGCTCAAGTATATTCACTATAGTTGAGTTGATTTTCATATGGTTAAATCTATATTTCTCTTGATACCAACCTACTAAAACCGTTCGACCATTTGACCATTTTAGTTTAGGCTGAGTTTAAGCCCATAGTTACATATGTACATAGTATTTCTTCACATTTATATATTGCAAGGCTTCAACATCAATATATATTTAAATTTAACAAGATAATATCTATCCAAGTGAAATTCCATATTTAAACTAGTATACCTGTCCATCGATTAGAGAACTATAAAGTGACGAACCCTTTTCCTTAAATTCGGCAGGTACGTTGCTCAAAATTGATTCCTTTTGCTCTGTTGCAATCTGAATGCCAAAAAGAGGAAAATTTGTTAGAAGGATGGCAATGATAATATGCAGGGAATGATTAAGAAACATTGTATAAGAAGACATGGAAATATTTCATAGGTAAGTTTAACAACATAGGATTGTATAAATTACCATTTTATGTTATGTATAATATTTTCTCAATAATTAAATTCAATAGTTACTGATGGAAAGCAAAATCTATATCATAAAAGCTTAGCCATATGTTTTACATGAATTTAAGATTGACCTTTGTGCCACTACCAGGAAGAAAGTAAAGTTTAAATGCCGTGGCTATCCCTTCATTAGGATGAGGGATGTTGCTAAACTTGTAGAAATATTCTAAACCTTAAGGAGAATTTGAAGAGAAGTTAATGGGTTGATGAATAAGGCAAATACTGAAAATATGGAAAAAAGCATTGGCGGATCGCTGGTTTAAGTGATCTGGATCGTGAATGCACCATGAGTAAGATCATGCAATCTCGATTGTGGTTGGAGACAATGTTCACAAATATAAATAAGCTAATGCAAACAATACTAGTACCATACAATTGATTAAATATACATCAGTTTAACAACCTAAGTTTACTGTATCTCTCTCGCTCCCTCTGACCAATATCAATCTAGATTTTCTCCTGTGTAATTGTCAAATTCACACACAGTCTCTAACATTGATCGCAAGTAATAATTTAAGCCTGATTCAGCTAACAGGAACATCTAGAACAGTAGTACTAAAAATTTAGCAAACTTTGACTATTGCTCTAACAGAACATTAGACCAATTGGGCCAATCTCACACATTCATGATAGTTTTCCTTGTTCAAATTTCTAACCAAGAAGGAGTGGACATCATTTTGACAATGGTAGAGCAAGCATTCACAGTAAACCCTATGGTCCCTATCTCACTAGAAAATGCTCTAGAAGTCGACCTTAATCAGTTTATTGACATTGGCGGAAAAACTCATGCAACAGAGATTGTGTGTGACCGACTGCAAGAATACAATTCGTAAGATGATAAAAGTAACAACAAAGGACTTTATCTCCGATTCTTATGGTCGGCTACAAGCATTGAATCTATACATTCGTTTTCCGTTAAGGACTGGTACAACTTCCTTTCTATTGCACAAATATGGGGTGGAATAGTAATCAATCAGCAATGCAAATGTATGTAATGTACCTTGAGAGCTTTCTTGACATCCCCTTCCATCGTAGCATAAGGCTTCCTCTGCGGAATCCTCAACAAATACGATATATCCTCCAAAGACTCCTGAACAGCTTTCATGCTGGCATTCGCCGGAATCGCCTTCCTCAACGCAAGCTCCCCCGTCCTCGGAACCTTAGTATCCGGCGAATACAGCACAGCATTCGCAAGCAACGGCAACGATACGTTCATAAAAATAAGAAACGCAGCTACAATCCCACCCCCAACTCCCTTCTTCACCTCCCCGTTATCATTAAAATACTTTGATTTGGATAACAACGACCACAACCATGATGATGGAGAATTATTATTATTATTACTCCCGTTAGAAAATTCCTACAAATGTAAAATGTTCATTTCTATTAGAGATTATAAGAGATAATCATAAGAGAAATTAGGAGGGTTAGGTTTAATATCACCCACTGACTTAAGATATCATACCTACTTATCATAATTGGAATATCACAAGGGTACTATCTCTAGACCAGTATATATGGGATCAAACTGTGTTTAAGGTAGGTACTGAGCTTCATGTCAATCATTCCGGTCCAACAATTAGCATACCCCCACAGAACATTATACACAATAATATTCTATTATATTGAGAATATACTTATATATCCAACAATTTCTTGATAATAATAATAATAATAATTAATTAATTAATTATTGGCACGAACTCAAATTGGCACGAGAAATTGACTTGGACGAGGTCACCCGATCAGTAGGATTAGATTTCGTGGTATTTTTTGTTTGCTGGTTGGGGTGTATGAATTCCAGAACCCAGACTGTTGGGATCTGAATTTCATAAGTCTTATTTTTTGTTGTTTGTTTTGTTAAATTTTTTAATGAAACACTGGGGCGAATGCCAACTTTTATGATAAAATAATTAATTAATTAATTAATTAATTAAATTAATTAATTACTAAAAGAATACTAAAACTGAGACTCACTCGGGGTTTGGTAGAGGATGAGGCATGGATTCTGATGGGCACGGGGTGGTATTGAGATGGTTGACGAAGTTGCTGCCGGTTTGGTCGACGAATCTGAGGTTGAAGATGAGGCTCAGGCCAGTAAGAATTCAACAAGGAGCAAGAACAGCAGTGAGTAGTGTTAGTGTAGTAGGTGGAGGAGATTAACAGAGACGACGCCATCCGATCGGATTGGATTGGATTGGATTGGGTTACGTAACGTTACTACAGGTTGAAGGAAAAACACGGGCTACAGGCGGAGAACTGGAGAATGAGGGATTGAATCACTGAGGGGTTGGTATTTGTTTTTCTGATTAATCCAATAACCCGATAGAACGGTCTGTATACAATCCAAAACTAGGCCCAAATCCAGCCCAATTCAGAAAGCGACCCAAAAATTAGGCCCAGGCCTCTCAATTTTGTTTCCCGAAAAAATCAAGAAACCTCCTAACCGTTTCAAAATTTTAAAAAATAAATTAAGTAGAAATGGATTTCAAATGAACGAGATATTCGCCTCCGAAATGAGCTCGTAGAAATAAATAGATTTCAAATAAAATTTTGTGTTTTTTTTTGTTTTGATAAAAGATGACTAAAGTCATCGCTTCATTAACAAACGATTAACGAAACAGAATACAACTAGACAAAATACATCAATCTCCATAATACAAACCATCACTCAACCAAGTGATAACCAAAAACAACAAAAAGGACATCTTTCCGATCTGCCCAAGACCCATTCCTGAGGACCATTCCTGAGAACCTTCGCTCCCTATGCTTCGTCTCCCAGGCGCATTTTCTTCTTCCCACATGTGAATACATTCCACTCATAAATGCTTGAATGTATTTTATGCATCAAAAATAAAATTTTGTGTTCACATGTCAAAATGGACTTCAAATAATTGAGATATTTGCCTCGGAAATTAGCTCGTAGAAATGAATTTTTGGTTTCTTTGCTTGGTATTAGTTCCGCATCGGATAAAAACAAAGATGGAAGCAAATTAATAAGTTAAAAAAACACTAGCTTAAAGATTGTGTCCTTGTGGGTACAAATATTTTCTCCCTTTGGAGGTGTGAGAACACACACAAAGTGGCTTGGGCTGCTGTGTGAAAACCCTCCGCTTGCACCAGGCCATGTTGGGGGTGAAACCATAAATTATTTTTAGGCTACATGACGGTTTACTTTTTTGAAAGGCTGCAACCGTTCTCAACGATCAGAATCGGCGGTTTACTTTTCTGAGCAGTTGCAACTGCTGCAAGTCTAAGTGCGTATTGCCTATAAATAGTGGACGAATCTTATCAGCGCATCATTCTATTTCCATATCCATTATCAATGCTAATTTTAAACAGAGAAAGCGTTCATATCCATCTAGCCATAGCCTCCATTATTCTAGTGTCGGTTAATCGAAGTCTGACTGTTATATCTTGATAGACTATCGCGCACAACACTGTGTGCATCCTAGCAATAACGGAAATAAAGTCTCAAGAAAATTGCTTATCATGCCTCAGTCTATTCGTTGTTCATCATCTACGTAGTTTTTTTTTTTAATAGTTGCAACCGTTGCAAATATAGAAGCGTAATTCCTATAAATAGATGACGGATATGATCAACTCGTCACTTTATTTTTCATATCCATTACCAGTGCTAACTTTAAAAAGAGAAAGCGTGCATATCCATCTCGCCAAAGCCTCTATTATTCTACTACCGGTTAATCGGAGTCAGATTGTTGTATCTTGGGGGACTATCGCTGACAATATTGTGCGCAACCTAGCAGTAGCGGAAATAAAGTCTTAAGAAAACTGTTTAGCAAGCCTCAATTTATTCGTTCATCATCATCCAGGTAAGAATATATTCATACAGTATATATATTTTTTATCTGATCTTTGTTGATAGTGAACTTCACTGTTTCCGAAACAGTACACTTTGGATTAAATTTGAATAGTTAAATAAATGTAAAGAAAATTAATTTCCATCTACGTACATAAGTTATAACACGGATGTGCTACTTACTCAGAACTTCTAATAAGTCCTGTTTTGAAACTCTTGCACCCGCTAACTAATCGATTTCAAGATCCAGACCCTTCACACGACACCACACCCCACTAAAGCTGGATTGGGAGTAGCGACCTGTCGAGGAGGTTGCGACAGTTTGTGGCTTTGTTTCGTAGCCATTGTATCTTACTTTATGCTTTGCTAGTTTGCTTTCGATGTATTTTGTTGTTAGAGGATCTGTTTCTATAATATCGTATTAATGAAGCAATGACTGGGTCATCTTTTATTTTTTATTTTTAAAAATGGTACGGAGAAATATTATCGTATTTGATGAGATCAAATGGGGCCAACACTGTGGTATGGGTGCACAGGCAGGGCCGATCCTGAGTTCTCGGGGGCCCGATGCGAAAGACCTAAATAATTATTTTTTGGACCCCTAATAGCAGTATATATTTTTTACATATAAAATACATGTCTATATTTATAAATTTGGGGCCCCTAAAATTGTAAAAAATCTGGGGGCTTGAGACGGCCGCCTCCCCTGCCTCAAAGTGGAGGCTGGCCCTGCAGACAGGCTACCGTGGGGAGATGTGAGTGACATTAATATTTAGCTCGTCTTGTGCTCTTCCAAATCAAAATCAAAATGAAAGCCAAAATTTGCAGAGGATAAGCAAAATGGTTGGCTTTGCTTCATTCGTACAGAGATAATCAGAGTCCATAAAGACACAGAAAGGAGAAGAAATGCTCATCCACTCACTTTCTTATTGATGCTGATAATAAAGATAGATATATTCGTTGTTTAGCTTTGTTGCTTTCAAGTAAATAAAGAGGACAGCAAGTTGGCTCTGCTTGGCAGTTTTTGCTCTGATAGTCCTAGCTGGTGTAAGAAATTTTAGTCCCATATATGGTGTAAATTTTTTTTTACCAAAACACTGAACAGAAACAATAATCTTTACTGCTATAGTTGCAAAGCAGGAGTTTTGACGGTGCGAGTTTCCATTCATCTGGTCTCACAACTATATGAACAATAATCTTTACTGCTATAATTGCAAAGCAGGAGTTTTAACGGGGCAAGTTTCATTCATCCGGGTGCTGTTAGAAAGAACATGAAAGAAGCATGGTTCATTGTCATCGTTGTAATAACCTGGGTGTTATGTCTAGACAGAAAAAACTTTTACTTTGCGGTAATTTAACTCATATTATGCATTTGATTTCTTTTGGGGCTTCAGTTGTAGCATCAGGGCCTAGGGGGCTGATCGCCAGAACTTTCCAGGTGGAGGAGTATGACGAGGATGAGGTCGAGTTTGGTCGTACCATCAACTGGCTGTGCACTCTTACCCACCCTCCAGGATCTTGTAGGAGGGTTCTAAGTTTTTGTACTCCATTGGTTGCTTTATGTTGTTTTGAATTTAGTTAGTTGATTGTTTCCACCCTCCAAGGTTTTGTTGGAAGGCTTATGTTTTATTTTTTGCACTGTATTTTGTCACAGTTTGCTGTGTTTTATTTTCTTAAAATCTCTTTAATAATACATGGTAATATTTTACCACCTTTTCGTTAAAAAAAAACATTTAAAATTAAAATTAAAATTCATTCATCTGTTCTCACAGAATATATTGCAGTACAAGTTCTAATTAACTAGCAGTTTTTTTTTTTTTTTTTTTAATAAAAGATGACCCACTTGACTAGTTCTAATTAACTAGCAGTTCTAAATAACATTGTGAGAATTGGGAGGTGGGAAAATGCGACAGGTATGCTGTATGCAGTCCATAGAAAGTTTTTTGATCATTAAACGGTGCGTATAAAACCCCCGCATTTTATTAAAGAGAATTTATCAAAATATACAACCAAAAATAAGGTTTATGAATTTCAGAGCCCAAAAGTCTGGGTTCCGAACCTCATACACCCCAAGTAACAGACAAAAAATACATTGAAATCTATTCCTACTGATCGGCCGCCCCCGCCGGTGCAAATTTTTAGTGCCAATTTGGGCTCACTCTCTCACTTGGTCCCTCGCTTGTACACCGTTTATCCTCTCCAACTATCGTACACTCTCTCTCGTCGCCCCCAGCTGTGACCCAAACGACAAGTATAAGCACCATATGAGAGACACCGCAGGCAATCCATAGAAAGTTGAACAGTGGAAAACTATAATTTTGTCCGACTGTGAATTGACCCAATTGAGAATGTTCAATTTTAGCAGGTCTTTTGTCCCTAATATCCAAATTACAACCGACTTACAATTAGCAACAAAATGTATCCTAGTTGGTGTAGGCGATGATTGTTGGGCAATTTTATAGTTTGGTATCTACTTTGACCTTGGTTGGTTAAAGTAAGGGGTGCCTTTGGTTCTTTCATGTCAGAGGACTCGCAGGGGTCAGGTGCGACGTCTACCATCGTTGCGAGGTTTGCAGTGAGAGTCATCGAGAGTGAAGCGAGGGGATGAGAACGAGGACTCAATCTTGACATGGAGTGTCAGATTGGTGGAGTACCTGCGAGGTCTCTAATACGGTGCTGTTACTTGTCGTATGGGTCACTGCTGGGGACGACGAGGGAGAGCGTAGGATAGTCGGAGAGGATAAACGGCGTACAAGCGAGCGACTGAGTGAGAGAGTGAGCCCAAATTGGCACGAGAAAGTTGTTCTGGCGGGGGTGGCCGATCAGTAGGACGACATTTCGTTGTATATTTGTTTGTTGGTTGGGGTGTATGAATTCCAGAACCCAGCCTGTTGGGTTCTAAACTTCATAAGCCTATTTTTGGTTGTTTGTTTTGTTAAATTTTTTAATGAAACACGGAGAGGCAATTGCCAACCTTTTACGATCAAAAATTTTTTTTTAGCAGGTCTTTTAAAGGAGGGTTCAAGTTAGTTTTACTATTTTATTATTTCTTTCCTAGTTTGAAGATAAGCTAGAAATTTTCAATTACTTCTTTCCTTTAAAAATAGATTAGTTGATTTCTTTTTGTGCGAGTTGTTAGCGGTGTTTAAGATTTTTCTTCAATTTACCTTTTGTGGATTCAAGGAAACTCTTGTGGGATTCAATGACCGTTAGCTTGTAAGTTTCAAGTACTCATCTCTCTTTGGTCTGTTTGTCATAACAAAAAGATTTACTATTACGTTTCAAATACTCATTTTTCTTCTATCATATATCATGACAAAAAAGATCTACCTGTAAGTTTTAATTACCCATCTCTCTTCAGTCTTGTGTCATAACAAAAAAGATTTACTTTACGATTCAAATACTCATCTCTCTTTGGTCTGTTTGTCATAACAAAACGATTTACTATTACGTTTCAAATACTCATTTTTCTTCTATCATATATCATGACAAAAAAGATCTACCTGTAAGTTTTAATTACCCATCTCTCTTCAGTCTTGTGTCACAACAAAAAAGATTTACTTTACGATTCAATTACTCATATTTCTTCGAATTAATTTTTTTTATAAGACACTTTTTGAAAATATTTGCAGAAAGAGAACAGTTGCCCAAGTATTTGCGCTCATGTGCACTCATGTGCGCTCAACAACTAAACTTGCCGTTCCCAACAGCGAGTTTAGTTGTTCCATCATCGCTATTGGAAAATAGCGTGTTTAGTGCTGATTTTTCGTTGAAAATTTTCAAAGAAGACTCGTTGTTCCCAACGACGTGGATATTTATACTAGACTTGCTGTTGGGAACAGCGAGTTTAGTTCAAAATTTTTAAAGAAGACTCGTCGTTCCCAAGGGCGAGGACATTTACACTAGACACGCTATTGGGAACGGCGAGGATGTAGGAAATTTTACAAAGAGTGAAACATTTTGTTGGACTTAGTGAATTTTCGAAAAAAAACTTCATAGAATTTTTTTTTGAACTAAACTCACTATTCCCAACAGCGAGTCTAGTCTAAATGTCCTCGTCGTTGGGAACAGTAAGTCTTCTTTGAAAATTTTGAACTAAACTCGATGTTCCCCAAAAGCGAGTCTAGTATAAATGTCCTCGCCGTTGAGAACACTGAGTCTTCTTTGAATATTTTAAACTAAAAATAGCACTAAACACATTGTTTCCCAATGGCGATGATGAAACAACTAAACTCGCCGTTGGGAACGTCGAGTTTAGTTGTGAGTCCATGAGCGCAAATACTTGGCCAACTATCATCTTTCTGCAAGTATTTTCAAAAAGTGGCTTATAAAAAAAATTAATTCTATTTCTTCCTTCATGTGTCATAATAAAAAAGATTTTTTTTACTTGTTAAAAAAGATTTTTTTTGTACAGTGCATGTGCTAGTCATGTCAGAGGAGGAGGTTAAACAAACAAGCTGAGAAGAAGAGACCATCTCTTGAATGTGACTGTCTGTTTTGTTCATTTTTCTATTCCTACCCAACATCCATTCCCCTTCCCCCCTCCCCGGCGCCCTTCATTAAACAAAATTTAATGAAGTACAACCAAGACACAAATGATACTCATACCTACCCAACATCCATGGTACATAAAATTCATTACAAAATACCACCATCATTATCACTATACAAATAGGCATCAATAAAAGTAGCTACAAACCAAAATACATACAAGACTTCAAGCCATATCTCAAAAACAAGCGGCTATCCATTTAGGCAAGATGTCCCCAAAAGATACTCTAATGAAAGCTAAACCTGGAGCCTGAGGTAATAACTATAGTAGAGATATGTGCTGCGATCAATCCTGTCCAGCATCCATATCATGATCTTGAACCTAATCCTTATGTGGGTATGACTCATCGATGGAGTTGACGCTAGTAGCGAACCTATCCTGAATCCTTCTTCTGGTGGAAGTAACTACTTTATTAGACCAAAACAGTATGTTAGACTTGATACCATTGAAAATAGATATGTTGTGAATTTTCTTGTGTTTGAATATGTCGTGATTCCTAGCATTCTAGATACCCCAGCATGTTGCTGCAATGACTATATTCCAGAGTTCACAATCGTCCACGTGCAAGTGGACCAGCCTCCACTTTCCCCAGAGATCTTCAATGATGTTTGGCATCTAATCCTGAAAAGTGCACACCTGTAATAGCCATTCGGCCCGTTCCCAAATTTCTTTTGCCAAAACGCACTGCACAAGTAGATGGTTGATGGTCTCAACCTTCTGGTTGCAAGTGACGCATACTCTTAGACCTATGCAGTTTCCTTTAGCTAGATTATCCTTGGTCAAGACTGCACTCCTTTGTGTCAGCGAGTTGAAAATTTGCACCTTAAGCGATGCTTTCGTTCTCCAAATGGCATTGCAACACCTGAATCCCTCATCATTTAGCATGAAGAAAGTGGAGGAGACAGAGAACTGCCTTTTTTCATCCGGCCACCAGTTCACTTCATCTTACGTCCCGAGGTTGTTAGGTTTCCAGTCTTCAAAAAATTGAAGTAGCAACCATTTTTGTCATCTTGCTTTCGAGTTAAGCCTTTCCTTAGTCCTTAGTTCCTACTGTCCCTGCCACCACTGGGAAGCAAACGTGTCACAATCTTCCTTCGCCACTCGGAAGACATCCAGTAACTTGTGTTTGAAAGTTAAGTAGCCGCACCACCTATCCTTCCAAAAGCAGATGGATGTGTCGTCCCATATAGAAAAAGATGCACCTGAAAAGAAAAATGTCTTTAGTATGGACCCCCCCTCTCCCCCGGAACCCCGACATGGAAGCTACGTTCGTAGGTTTCCAATGCAAACTATCATTCCTTAGGCTATCTACGCCCACGTTGCCATGCGTCATTTATGCAATTTCCACCACCATTTGCAGAGTAGGGTTCATTTGCATGACGTTGATAACTCCAAGTCCTCTGAATTCCTTGCGTCTGCACACCATTCCCCATTTGACTAGAGCATACCCCTCCTCTCATTAGCAGACCCCTGCCACAGTAACCCATGCCTAATCTTATCAATTTTGGATATCACCCAGGCCGGAATTTCGAAGGAAGAAATGTAGAAGATAGGGTTCGAGTAAATTACCGCATTAAGCATGATTAACCTACCACTGATCGATAACAACTTTCCTTTCCACCCGTCCAGCTTATTTTGGATTCTTTCGACCAATTCATTCCAATCCTCCTTTATGAGTTTGCCAAGTTTAATGGGAAGTCCCAAATACATTATAGGGAAAGACTCGGTTCTGCAATTTAGGATAGCCGCCATCGTAGTCTCGTTGTTGCCGACCGGTCCAATGAAGAAAAGTGAGTTTTTATGAAATTTAGCTTTAGGCCTGACCAAAGTTCAAACAAATACAATCCCCATTTAATGAATACCGCCTGAACCGCATCATTCTCCCTGAGAATGCGTATTGTAGGTTGATCACTGCTGATACATTACTTCTCTCTTCGAGCCCTCTCAGCTTACTTAGCTATCTGTATCTCGCGAGTATTCTATGAAAACCGTCAGTCACAAAAGTGAAGAGCAGCGGGGAGAGAGGATCCCTATCTCAGTCCACGCCTAAATTGCATTTCCTTACCCACCTTGCCATTAACCATGATACTAACCTTTGCTTATTCTAGCCATGACCTAATCCAGCCTACCCACCTTGTTCTGAACCCACGTTTGTGTAGTACCTCCACGAGGCACTCCCAATATACTTTGTCACAGGCCTTTTCAAAGTTCAATTTCAGAAGAAATCCTGAGATGGCGCTTCGCTTGTAATATTGGATCACCTCTTTCACTGTAGCCACCCTGTTTAGTATATCTCTTCCTTTGATAAAAATCAGTCTCGTAATCTTCAACCAAATTGCCTAGGACGGTAGGACCCCTTGAGTCTATTGGCAAGAACCTCAGAAATAATTTTCACTATGCCATTAAGCAGGCTACCTGGTCTTAGGTCTTCACATCTCTCACCATCTTTTTCTTCGGAATTGATGTAATGAGTGTGTAATTCATTCGATTCATCTCCAATGACCGGTTGTAAAATGCATTCATAACGGCCATCAGGTCCTCCTTAATTATGTCCCTGAATTTTCTATACTGGTCCTTATCTTGACTCAAGCCCCAAACTGCCTCCTTAACTTCCTCCATGGTGAATGGATCTTCAAGTGCGTCAACTCGTTCCCGTATACTCTCCCCCAGTGGCTCCCACATGCCTTTCAAAACATGACACCTTGAGTTTGCCGTCATCCCAAACGTTTCTTTGAAATGCTCATATATGTGAGTCTGCATTTTAGCAAGTCTGATAATTGGATTGCCCTCCTTTTCTAGATAGTGGATGAGATTATTTCTTCTTCGCATGCTTGAAACCATATAGAAATAGGTCGTGTTTGCGACACCTTCCTTCAGCCATTTTACTCTCGACCGCTGCGTCCACGTGGTCTCTTCCTTAATATACGTATCCTGGATTTCTAACCTTAAGTTCTTAAGGAGAACAAACTCCCTGTCACTTAGGCTATCGGTTTCATCCTTCTTTTCCAAGTCTTCTATACACTTGATGCATGCCTTTTTGTGTATGACGTTCCCAAAGGATTCCTGATTCTATTTCTTGAGCCGCTTCCTAAGCCTAGCAAGATTACGCATTATGACCGTTGCAGGTTCAACTGTCATTGTTTGTTCCCTCCAGCATTCAGCCACAATCTTTTCACAGGGCTTCTCGTTTAACCACATCTTCTCGAATCTAAAGATCTGCTTCCTGCATCTCGAATTCTCAACAGAGCCAAGGAGGATGGGGATATGATTAGACATATTTCTTTGGCAAGATCTTCTGAAAGTGAATGGGAACCTAGCTTCCCAATCAGTAGAGTCTAAGATCCTATCCACTTTTTCCAAGGAAGGATTCCTCCTTTGATTGGACCAAGTGAAATTCTTGTCGTTAATCTGAATCTCGATCAGCTACAACTGTGCAATGACCTGATTAAACATCAGTCTATCATGACCATTCTTAGTTCCTCCAGAACTCTGGTCTCTTGGCCCTATTGTTTAGGTCGTACACCACGGTTATCGTTTGCACACAACAGTCACCTTTACGATGTAAAACAATAGACACCGAGAACCTGTAATACCCCCAAAATTATTAATAATTATTTTGTACAACTGTGTGTATATTGTTATGAATTATGTACGTTGTTATACATCGTTTGTCTTTCCATGAGACACAAACACCTAAGTATGAACCAACACTAAATTGTATGGCTCAACTCAATTGAATTCAAATAAGCTAATAGGACTCAACCATACTAACTTGTTTATGCTAGGCACAGGTGCACATCTATTACGTGGATGACACGTGAACGCATTGTCATGAACATACTTCAAATGTGAACAAGGGTAGCCCACAAATTTTGACTTGGTAAAGGGTTAGCTTAGGTGTAACCCTAAAGTTGGGTTATGTGTGAACCGTAGGGGGCTTATGTGTAACCATAACCCTAGGAGGCTATTGATTAATAAGGGTGACTAAGCAACCCTAGAGAAATCTACACACACGCACATAACCCTAACCCTGTCCATCATGATAAGCCACCCCCTCCCCCCTATATATATGTGTGTGAGGGCATGGAGAAAACCCTAGCTCATATTTCATTCATTCCTTCATTCCAACATCATTTCACCATTCTCCTAATTATCTCTAAGTGCTAATTGAGCAAGAGAAGAAGCGAAGCAAGCTAGGGGGGTGAGAAAGAAGCTTGGAGGAGAAGATATAGTAAATGTGGTGTTGGAACTCTCCATGACGAGGTGGGTGTTCTCCAACCCTCAGGGTTTGTTAGACTGTGTGTAGTGTAGTCTCTATTCCATGATATGGATTGCATGTAATTATATGTGTGTGTTGATGATTGTTAATAGATGTTAGCATATTTTGTGCTAGAATAACTTGAAAATGAACTCTTGATTATGTAAAATTAGGTCTCAACTTCGAAATCAAAACTCCTTGACTAGATAAAATTTAGAGCTAAAATTTTTATATCAGTATCTCATGCATGTCTAGAACACCTCCACCAAGTTTCATAATTTTTGGATAGTATTTGCTATTGTAATAAAATCTGAAATCACTGTTGATTAAGAAGAAAAACAAAGCATAAGCTGTGATTTTGTCCGGTTTACTACTCCCTTTCAAAAATCATATGGAGTTTTGGATATCATTTGTTATTTTAAATAAAGTTGAACTCACAACTAGTTGACAGTTTTACTAATTTCTAGAAATTTGTACGTCTTTCATTTCTTGATCATTTTGGCCTCTTAAATGAAGTATTTAGAGGAAACTCCCAACTATGAACTTGTAGTAGACTCACTGACATTTCTTTAGAACCTAAGATATCAAAATTTCAAGAAGTATATGATTATTAGTGATTTTTATAAGTAGCAAGAACTGTATGTTGGATTTTTAACTTACTGTTTGATGCATGTAAATTGTCACCACATTAGGACCTCTTAATAGACTTAGAAATATTGTTTATTAACTTTTAAATCATGTTATGATGTGTAGTTGAATGAATGCCTAGAATAATTGTGTAAAAATACATCATTATATTAGAGTTTTGTTGCAGACATTATGCAACAGAAAGATTGCATGTGAGGTGTTCGATGAAATGTCCAAACGAAGGCATGTACATATGTAAAAAGAAATAAAGTTGCAAATAAGGTCCTTGACATTAGGTGGATGTGATTTAGTATATATACATATGTAAAATAACCTAATGTAAGAAGAATTTCAATAAACATGGAATGCGGCATTGGACGAAATGTAGTTATGCATGTGTATGTATATGACATGCGCATACTTGTTGTGATGTCTAGTGCACATTGAGTGCACTAATTTGGTGCAGGTCATGTAATTGTTGTCATAAGGACAAGCACTAGTTGGGCGTATGCTCACCTATCAAAAGGACACGTGCGGCGTTGTCTCGACTGTTAATTTATGAGATCTAGTGATAAGATTGGGACACCGTCCTGTCGGAATCTAAGGGATGGACCTCTATGAGTACGATTATGTTCTGAGTTATCCAAACGAACAAAGAGCAAGAGTGTAACTTTGAGTCTCTAGCGGAGTAGGGAAAGACCCTACCAATTCGCCTTATGTTCGGATAACTTTTGGTGAGGTCCGGGGGTGGAGAAAGACTGCAGGGTTCGGGCACCCCACATGGGTGATTCTACAGGGTTGTCTGAGGGCAGAGAAAGACCACAGGGACTGGGCGGAGTATGACCGGGGGGTTGAGAAAGACCGCAAGGTCTGGCACTACATTATCAATTCTCTCGTAGTTGTCCGGGGGCGGAGAAAGACCATAAGGTCTCGACATACACAAATGGCACGACCATTTCATTTCTGACTGCAGAGGCGGAACTGGACCGACCAACTGCAACCTCATCAGTCACTAGATAAATGTCAGAAACATGGTAAGAGTACAAGAGTATATTTGCATTACAAGGGATCGAACCATATAATCAGAAGTACGTTCAAGCTTGATTGGGAAGTATGTAGTATGGGATGCATATGTTTCCGATCAAGTGTGCATTAGAATAAGAGCATCGTGTGCATTTGAATTGTGCATTCGATTCCAGGTCATGACATATACCGACACTTCTGTTTGTATTACTTCCACATTTTTTTGTTGCATTAATATGGATTGTTGAGAATTTTGGAGATTGCAGGCTTCATCCGTATTACGTCAGTTGCATTCAACTGAAGTGCCCACAGTTGGTTAGTTGCAGGACTGATCGTGAGAGCAAGAGATTCAAGCAGTGAAACATCCAACTGAATGATATAGTTCCTTATACAATATATTTATTGGTGTAATTCATGATGTAAATTATATGTAAGACTACATTGTACATTATGATCATGTAATAAAAGTTTTTAATTTTGTGTGATTTTCTGTGTTGTGTACTCATTGAAGTAAAGATACTTGATTGCGTCTCGAGTTTCCAGTATACGAAACTCGGGGCGCTACAGAACCTGCCAATCCAGGTATCAACAACATCAAAAGTATTGTTATTGAAACCCAGGAGAATTCCCCTGGACGCACCTACTGCGTTCAAAATCCTCCAATCGGTACTTGGAATGATGTTCAGTGAGTTAAAGACTTAAGCATCTTTATTTTGTACTACGAACATCATTCTAGATGAGTCGATGAACGCATTGTAGAGGGATTAGGGCTTGAGCATCTTTATTTTGCATTTTGTTTGCTTGATTCGGCCCTTTTTTGCTATGGTAAAACTGTTGTTCTTTTTGTTAGGCTTGGGGTATTAAACTAGAGAAATTCTACACATACATTGGTTTCTATCCTAAACATACATTGGGCTTGTCATTTAGTAATCATTTGGTTCATCTCTCACTAAAAGACAAATGGAAAAGACCCAATAATAATCACTAAAAGGCAAGTTCAGTATATGCTTGAGGTATAAACTAATGTATAGGCAAGTCCAGTATATGTTTGGAATATAACCTAATGTACGCGTAGCATTTCTCATTAAACTATTAACACACATGCACTTCATGTTGGCCCACCTCACCCTTACCTTCACCCTCACGCTCACCCACTTGTATGCCTACAATTATAGTTATAAATAAGACGTATCTAAAATGGTACACACATACAGTTAAAGAGTGACAGAGAGAGGGAAGGCCTAACAACCACCTTAAATATCATCTTAAATACTGTGTAGTTGCAAGAAATTAAGGATATATAAGTCATCTAATCTCCACAGATATTCTACGTGACTATCAAGGGAGGAGTGGCAACAAGAGCTAGCAATGGGTGAGTGTGCCGACACAAAACAGAATGAGAACCACCACAGACAGCAGATTGGAGGAGGAGGAGGAGGAGGCGAAGACGACCGCGAGATTGTGGAGTGGTTCGAAGGGATTGCTGAGAATGCAGCAACAGTGCAGGCCCAGATTCTTAAACGTATCATTCACCTCAACCGCGACACCCACTACCTCAGAAAGTGGCTTGGGAATGAGAATATTGAGCTGGACGAATTAGACCCCGAACTCCTCCACTCTTTTTACACTTCTCTGGTCCCTCTAGCATCCCATTCAGATCTCGATCCTTATATTCAGAGAATTGCAGATGGAGATACTGCGCCGCTTCTTACCGCCGAGCCCATCACCATGCTCTCTCTTAGGTAGGTACAGACACAACTCATTTGGTTCTCTTCTCTTATGGTTTGTATATATGTAGTGTTAATGTTATATTATGTTATGTTTTTTTTTATCATAAAAGGTTAGCCGAAGCCCCCATGTTTCATTAAAAAGATTTTAACAAAACAAACCCCATAAAAATACCCAACCCAACTAGCAGAACTAGCAGGAAATGATATTCATGTATTCCACAGACGGGCCTTGATACTCATTCCCCTTCCCAAGACCGGAGCCTCACCGACTCCCACAATCAACAAAATACAAACGTCAAAATACATGTTCCCAAAATACACCATCAAAAGTTGTGCCTCTTCCTTCCTCTTCATCGCATGCGATCATACATCCTCTCGTGTACCTCCCTTGCCTGTGGCTCTTCCCCATTTGTTGTTTTTACCACGTCGGAGTACATATCCTTGATCTTCTTCGTTTGTTATGTTTTTTTTAAGGAAAAGGTAGAATATGGCCACCCTGTTTCATTAATAAGAAATTAACGAAACATACCCAGAGAACTGGGCCAGAGTACAACATACAGACTGAAAATAAAACATACATGAAGCAATATGATCCGTACAAACAACAAATCCCTCCAACAGCCCTGGAGGGTGGGCCGACAAAATTCGTTTGTTATGTTATGTTATGTTATGTTGTATATAGACACAAACAGAGTACTGTTTGGGAATAAATCTGGATTGGGCTAAGTCAGCGCATAGTTTCAGCTGAAACTTTGTACTAAATAGGGAAGGCCATCCAGAAAAAGTGATTTCCTGATCAGCAGCTTAATTAAACTGATTGATTGTTTACCTATATATTGAGTCATTCATGTTTCCCGAGTCCTATATGCGCTATCTCACTCGCGCAGTTGCTAGCTATAACATGTATATAGAGCTAGCTATATAATTAAAGATGAAGTAGTGTTGTATTGTAATGTATAAACAAACGGGTTGCAGTTCAGGTACTACAGATGGAAGGGCAAAGTCCGTGCCATTCACGCGTTTCAGCGCTCAATCTACTCTTCAAATTTTCAGGCTGGCGGCTGCATATAGATCGAGGTACGTACAGCTAGAAAGACTTAATAATTTCCTCTTCCATAATTAAAGCTTATATATATGGTTCATATATGTTACTAATTCATATATGTTACTAATTATGGTGATGTTTGATCGATGCGTAGGATATATCCGATAAAAGCTGGAGGTAGGATTTTAGAGTTCATATACAGCAGCAAAGAGTTGGAGACCAAAGGAGGGCTAAAAGCAGGACTGGCAACAGCGCATTACTACGCAAGTGAGGAGTTCAAAACTAAGCAGAAGTGTACCCGATCATTCACTTGCAGCCCGTACGAAGTGATATCAGGCGGAGACTACAAGCAGACCACCTACTGCCACCTCCTCCTGGGACTCATATTCAGGGATGAAGTCGAATTTGTTACATCCACCTTTGCCTACAGCCTTGTCCAAGCCTTCAACGCATTCCAAGACTTGTGGGTCGAAATCTGTGACAATATCAGATATGGTGTGCTGAGCAACACTAGGGTCACCTTAACTAGGATGAGGAATGCAGTGCTGCAGTTGGACTATCTCACTCATCCCAACCCACAGCTTGCGTCTGAGGTTGAGAACAAATGCAGGGAGCTCAAGGCCTCAAATTGGGAGTGTCTGATACCGGAGTTGTGGCCAAATGCAAAGTACATTTACTCGATAATGACAGGATCCATGCAGCCATATCTGAAAAAGCTGAGGCATTATGCTGGCCATTTGCCGCTGGTGTGTGCAGAGTATGGATCCACTGAGAGCTGGATCGGTGTCAATCTAGGCCCGTCCGATCCTCCCGAGAGAGTTAAATTTACTGTCATCCCTACATTTTCCTACTTTGAGTTCATACCACTCTCAACATCAAAATCAAATGCCAATACCAATGCTAATGATCATGACTTTGAGGAAGGTGAGCCTGTGCCATTGCCCAAAGTCAAGCTAGGGGAGCAGTATGAAGTTGTGCTCACCACCTTTACAGGTATTTATACTTGCATATATATATATGTATATGTATAAATTGTTAGAAAAATGGGTATTTTGTACACCATTTACGAACCAGTTTTTGAGCAATTTTTAGAGTAAGATCCACAATGAATTATCGAGAGATCTTGATTGATTTGTGTTCTCCTTCGTGAGTAGATCAAAATTGTATATTAGCTTGCTAAAAACGGTTAAGGGGTGAATGAGAAATTGTCTCTCAAAGTGAGACGTTTTTATTCATGAAAATGGGTTGAGGGAACATAGTCCCGTATCGGAAAAATCAACTTGTGTGTGCCCGCACGTCATGCGGACACGAATGCCAGACCGACATAACCCCACCTGAATCTATATATAGAGCCCCCCCCCCCCCCCCCCCCCCCCCCCTCTTTCTTCCCTACATAGAAAATTCTTTCATCTTTCTCTTTGGTCTGTTCTGTCCTGTTCCGTTCGCTAAATCCTATCAAATCGGTGATAGAGTTCTGACGCTGCCAATTCGAGAGCATTGCGTGGTAACTACGTGAACCCTCTTCGTCGTTGCATCTTGGGAGACAAGCGCCTCAACTAGTTTCAACACCCGGACGAGGCGAAAACTGTTTTAAGGAGATTGTGTGCTACACAAGCCTCGACATCAAATCGGTTTGATTTATTATTTTCTTTTTCATTTCAATTTATTGGTTTTACTTCTCTCATCCCTCTCTAGTCTAGTTTTTGTGCCTCTCAATCGTTCTGTTTTATGCTAAACTTTTGTAACCAAAGTTGTAACAAATAGTATAAACATTGAAGAAGTTGGTTTTATTGTAAACAAACTTTGTAACATAAATGTATATATATGTCTCAATCCATTTACTATAAATACTCATTAAATCCTCACAAATACTAACCTGTGATATGTACTACTGTTCTTTTTTGCCTGAAGAGAAGAGAATAATACACTAGCTAGTATTTCATTTCAACATGCTTTAATTTCTCTAAAGTACATCAATGATTCAACATGCTGTCTTTTACCAAACTGATCGATTTGTAAAAGGAACGGGGTGAAATATTTGTATGTTTGTTTCATATATTTCTCATATCTTTATTATCATAATAAATCCAAAGGAGTTGTGCATATGACATTATCACTTGCTAATTAAGATCTTACTGTCCTCTATAACATTTTTTTTATAAGTAAACTGTCCTCTATAACTTGAAACCTCATTTTTATGTATGCACATAAATACAATTAATCAAGCAAATTCTTGTAATTTGAAGTTCATTGGCAAGTAATGTACTTTTTTCCAATATATATTTTTCTATTTTTTTGATGTGCTTTTAATTTGAGTCTGATTCATTTCAGGTCTCTACAGATACAGACTGGGGGATGTAGTAGAAGTGGCAGGGTTTTACAAAGGGTTGCCACAACTAAGTTTCATATGCAGGAGGAAGCTGATACTGACAGTAAACATCGACAAGAATACGGAGAAGGACTTGCAGTTGGTGGTGGAGAAAGGGTCAAGTTTACTGAGTCAGAGGAGCAGAGCCGAGCTGGTCGACTTCACCAGCTACGCAGACACATCCCGTAGCAATCACCCAGGACACTACATCATCTACTGGGAGCTGCATCTAACAAAGGTGAATACAACCATATCCGACGAGCAAGAACTGGACGAAGTGCTGAAAGAGTGTTGTCGAGAGATGGATGTTGCATTTGTCGATCACGGGTATGTGGTGTCGAGGAAGTCGAATTCAATCGGTCCACTGCAGCTGAGGATCGTCGAGAGTGGAACATTTGCAAAGATACTGGAGCACTATATCAGGAATGGGGCAGCAATGAGCCAATTCAAGACGCCCAGGTGCACAAACAACCGCCTTCTCCTCACCATTCTCGACCGCTTTACTGTCAAGAACTTCACCAGCACAGCCTACACCTCCTGAACTGATCCTTCTCAGTTCAAGACTGACTTCACAGAAATTATTGTTTCTGATTACTGCAGGTTATGCATAACATGTAACTTTTTACTTGACTACGTAGTCAGCAACTCTGATTCCTGTTTGATCATACAGATTATCTTTAAATTAATGTATTATCTTTACCATACAGATTCAGGATAGCTAATTATTCTTATATATGATAGTTTTTTAAACTATTTGTACTAAATATTTTCAGAAAACTAGGTACGAGACTTACTTAGTAACAGGGTTGTGATACCAAGTGGATGCGAAGCGTGAATTTACATATAAAGATAAATAAACATAGTATAAAAAAAAACTACAAAGATAAGATCATTCTGTAAAATAATATTCTTGAAAATAATTAACGTGCATTATCAATCTCAAAAATATTAAAGCAATCAAGCATAACTTCAAGTTTTCTCATAGTTTCTTATTCTGTTTATGATACTTCACTATCGGTGTCATATAGGGGTTGTTTAGGTTCTTCCATATGTTCATATTCTTTCTCTATATATTCATTTTCTTCTAGGAATTGTCTATATGTTGTTGTAGAACTCCAAATATAACTACCAAATTCTTCATTTTCATAAAATAATATAGATCTTTCATAGGTCATCAATTATTTGGACATTTATATTGCTAGTTTCTCCGAGATTAATTTGATTTATTGTTATAATTATTACTCGATGTACGCTAAAGAAAAATAATTTAAACTCATAAAAATCATACATGTTTGTTACTCTATGAGGATAATAAACATCAAAAACTAATATTCTATCCTTGATAGTTAGTCATTAATTCATAAATTTCTAAGGTAAGACTGTAACTATTATTATCAATTGTTCTTTTTAGCGATTTTGTGATTTAAAACAACAAGTATGAAATCAGGAGTAGGAAGAGATTTCTAAGGATACTATAAAAATTAAAACAAAATGGCTCACCATGCTTCTGACCTAGTTAAACCTCTTTGAGCTGCTCTGTACCAGTTCCTACCAGTGGATAAAATAACCCTGATATGCACCCCGTTTTTTTTTTAAGTGCTCCTTTTACGTTCCTTCCATCTCATGACTACTATGCTCTTCAAGAAAACCTTAACCAAGTGATACGTCTAGAACAACTAGTAGCACTTCGATACAGGCAATCACAACCTAGCTCGTTTCCTGCTACTATGTGTCTAACTATAGGATGTTAAAAATGGGTCTTTTTACAAGATCATTCAGACAGAACTTTACAAAACTCTCCCTGAGGGTAAGAGACTAATTATTCTTACCTTATATTGTAACAAGAGCTTAACAAGAAAGATAATCGTTATTGATTCCAGACTTCTTATAAACAAACTCTCCTCACAAGATTATATGGGATTTCTCCTTCTTAGATATTCTGCCTTCTCCCTTACTCAGCCTCCCCTTTTATAGGAAGGGATGGCTTCACATCAGTTACAATTACTGTTCTGATTACATCACTGCTCACATCATAGGTAAATAATTGAGTCTAATACGTCACTGTTTACGTTACTAGAGATTCTTTTCTAGTCAGCATCTCTGTGTGCTTCACATCAGAAATAACTCGTCGTCAACCTTATCTTGTTCTTTTCTGCATTATCTGCATTTGTGATGTGGTTCTATCCTCATCAATCTATAGTAATGGACAGATGTCTCTTCTGTCATTGTCATGGCCCCTTTATCTAGAATTTGATACCAGCTGTCAAAGACTTCTTTCTTTGATTGTGGTTGTTTAATCTTTGCTATGCTGTAAATCATTATTTTTTGTGGGTCAGGGCTATCATAGATCCATATGTTACTGTCTCTATTTTGTGTGTCCTTCATTTCACAATACATTGTTCTAAATTCCATAGCTCTTCTTTTGAGAATTAGTTTTTCAAATTCTTCATTTTTATATGGTATGATATTAGTTGCTCCAAACATTACTTGAGTAGTCATCCATATTTTTATAATATGCTCAGCAGGTAGTTCTTTGTCATCTTTAAGGAATTCTGGAATAGCTAAAAATTTCCGGACATATATTTTGGAATCCTTTGTAAGTCCAAAATAACTTTTAGCAGATTTATATATTTTTCTTGGTAGCTGGCTAAGTTCCTCGCATTCTCTGGATGGATGTATCATGTGGATAAGCCCTCTTTCAAATAATACTTTTACTGTCTTTGGATTTGTTCCTAGTAGTATAATCTTTGTTCATATGTTGTTGTGTAATAGTTTTGATAAATTGATTGACCTGAGTGGTCTGGCATAATTTCTCAATATATTGTAAAAATAAATTCTTCTTAGAATATTTTGGAGGATCTGAGAGTAAACTCTCTTTGTAGGTAGTTGGCTATATGGATGTGGAGTTTCCCTCTTGTGTGGCCTTTTTTGTGATTTCACATGTATTTTGTAGTTTAATGAAAGATTAGAGCAATTGAAAAATTCGAGTTTTATGAAAATATTTGAATAACAGAATGGTTGAACAAAAACCTATTAGTATAACTCCAAACCAGAATTTGCACTTGGACTTACTGGTTAGTCGGTGCACCATAAGTCATTACTGTGTTGGTAGAAGATCTCGGGTTAGAATCTTCTTGGACACATTTTATTTCATGCTTACTAGTGGAAAGCATAAATATTTCTTATTTGTACACTCATAACTTTACTTTCCTCCATCTGTGGTACATGACTAAACTTTTGTCTTTATTTTCTTCTATCATACTTATAGAGAAATTAGGTTTTATTGTAAATTTTATTTTTGATACAATAGGTTTCCTTGTACCATTCATATTAAGGCATCTTCTAACTTGATATTTTTTTTTATTTTTTTTATTATAAAAGATGACGCGCGTCATCGTTTCATTAATAAGCAATAACGAAACAAAGTAGTACAGCAGAAGTTGAAAAATAAAAACTACAGACCTGATGATCCTACCAAAGTACTCGGGCCTACCCGGTACTAAACGAAAGCAACAACATACTAATACAAAGCTTACAATACCACCTATAACACTCTCTGTACCCTTGTGAACCGGTAGGATACTAGATGAGCTGCGGCTTCAACAATCCCCGAACCAGACTGTCTCCTTGTTAATACCCATCAGTCGACTTCCGCTGTCCGCCTCTCCCTCTAACCCGCCTCTGTGGCTAAGCTCCTTCATTGTTCCTGATTCTCTTCACACCCTCCTTTGCACCTCCTATTCGTGGATAAGATTAAATATTTTTTGCATGGCGACAGATAATCTATATTGACAGTTGCGAAAAATGAAATCATTTCTTTCAAGCCAAAGACTCCAAATTGTAGTTGCGGAAGTAATGTCCCAAGCCCTAGTGTTAGTGTGGCTAATGTGAACTTTTCTAAAGGAGACCCAAATGTCTTTTGTTGAGATAGGAACCCTATTACACCCAAACCCCCGACAAACGATATCCCACGTACAACGCGCTCTCGGACATTGAAATAGAATGTGATCAACATCTTCAACTGCGCTGAGGCACCTCTCGCAATTGACGTCTATGTTCGAGATTCTCTTCTTAAGGTTCACTTTTGATAGGATCGCATCTTGGTATGCCAACCAGCAGAACACTTTTACCCTGAAAGGGACAAGGGCTCCCCAAATGACTGCTTGGGCTTTACATCTGAGACCTCCGTCGTTAATCCATGAGTACATAGACGACACTGTAAAAGCTTTAGACTCTTCTCGATCCCACCATCTTTCGTCTTCTAAGTTGGCTTCATGGTTACCATCTCGTTTAACGAGAATATTCAACGCCTCGAACTGTTGCACTGCCTCTGAACTTAAATCATGAGACACTACGAAACTCAGCCTACCATTTTTCCTAATGTTGGCTACAGTGAGGTCTAAATTCTGTGTTGCTTCTGCGGCCTGGGGGAACTGATTAAGCAAAGTAGATTCTCCGCACCATTTGTCCTTCCAGAATCTGGTATTTTTTCCGTTCCCTACTTTGCATCTAGTGTTGGTGAAGAAGATCTCTCCTTGCTTTGATATGCCTTTCCATAGAAGTGAGACTTTTGCTGACGCACTCCTCCCGCCGAACCGAAATTTCCTTCTCTTGCGAAAACTCTCAAAAGAATGCTTCCACCATCCTTTGTGGTTGGAAGAGATCTTCCACCACCACTTCGAAAGCAAAGCTTTGTTCATGTCTTGTAGATTCGTGATCCCCAGGCCCCCGAATTCCCTTTTCTTACAAACTCGTCCCCAATTAACCAAATGGAAACCTCTGTTGCCCTCATCCGTTCCTTTCCATAGGAATCTCCGCCTAAGCTTGTTGATGCTGTTGGATACCCATTTAGGTAATTCGTAGATAAACATAAGGTATAGCGGGATAGCGCTAAGAACCGAGTTGAGAAGGATAATCCTCCTCCCGAGCGATAGGAACCTGCTTTGCCATCTTGCCAGTTTCTTCTTAATTTTGTCGATAACAAAAATCCAATCTTCTTTCAACAGGTTACCAGGTCTAATTGGCGTCCCCAAATATTTGATTGGGAAATCGCTCGACTTACAGCCTAAGATCGTCGATATATCGTTAACCGACATTGACAAGTACTCGGATGCAAGGAGAACGCTAGTCTTACTGAGGTTAACTTTCAGACCCGACCACCCTTGAAAGCATGCCAAGACTCCTTTGATGGCTATGACTTCTTCCACCGTAGCCCTGCCAAAGAGGATATATCGTCTGCGTATTGGAGGATTGACATAGGCTGTTTAATCCCCTTTATTTGGAAGCCTTTGATTATGGAATTATCTTGAGCTCTTCTGATTATTTCCGCCATACCGTCCGCGACAATAGCGAAAAGAAGTGAAGATAGTGGGTCACCTTGTCTCAGGCCTCTTTTGCACCTGATCTCCTTCCCCTGCCGTCCGTTAACCTGGATGGTCGATTTCCCACCTCTGATGCACGTTTTCATCCATAATCTCCATTTTTCACCGAATCCTTTAAGCTTTAAGGCTTCCGCCGTGCATTCCCACGATACTGAGTCGTACGCCTTCTGGAAGTCAAGTTTCAGAAGGAAACCGTCCAACCTTCCTCTGTTAGCTCTAAAAATGGTTTCGTGGGCGGAAGCAATGCTGTCCATAATATCTCTGCCTTTAATGAACCACTCTGTGATAGTGCAATCACCTCATTCAGATGGGGTCCTAATCTTTGGGCTAAGACCTTGGTTATGATTTTGAACGATCCGTTCAGCAGGCTTATTGGTCTCAGGTCTTCATGGGAGGTAACTTCACTCTTCTTTAGGATCAATATGATCGTTGCATAGTTAAGCCTGTCCAGATTACACACCCCTTCGTACAACTCGTGGAAAATATTGAGAAGGTCATCTTTGATAATCGGCCAATATATCTTGTAAAAAAAGATCGAAAATCCATCGGGGCCTGGAGCCTTATCCTGACCTAGATTCTTCACGGCGTCCCACACTTCGTGTTCAGAAAATTTGATTTCTATTCCCTCGCTTCCGTCAATTCTTGAGGTACTCCACATATCTGGTGCTAGCGCGCATCTCCCCGCTGACTCCCCTCCCAATAGGTCGTGAAAATGCCTGTCTAGATGGTCCATGATTAGATCTTCGTTTTCTGTCCACGTCCCGTTGACAGTGATACCCGTAA
This sequence comes from Hemerocallis citrina, assembly GCA_017893485.1. Lineage (NCBI taxonomy): Eukaryota > Viridiplantae > Streptophyta > Magnoliopsida > Asparagales > Asphodelaceae > Hemerocallis > Hemerocallis citrina. Next base: position 288,075,851 of record CM030364.1, on the reverse strand, counting down.
TGTGGTTTAATCTTTTCCGACCGTTTGCCACCTTGTGGAAGTATTTAGTACTTGCATCCCCTTCTCTGAGCCATTGAACTCTCGATCTCTGTTGCTAATACAGTTCCTTCATAATAATAAACTTTTATTATTATTTGCATCCCCTTCTAACTTGATATTATTCTCTCATCCATTAGTTATATTTCTAGGGGTGTATTTATTCCTTCATTAAAATAAACTTTTATTATTATTGGCATCATTCCAAAATGTATGTGTGTCTTAATATTTTTCTGGTTTTCTCACTTATTTTTTCAATTTCTTGTCTTATTATTCTTTCTGTTATTAATGAAATTATGGTTATTCCTTGGGCTTGTTCAATGTCTATAGGTTGTTCATTATTTCTAGTTATTATGACAGTATTCTTTTTTCTTTCAAATACTGGAAGTATAAATATCTCTTTTGGGTTTATGTCTAATTTGGTTGTTCTTATTTTATCATATTTCTGTATGTCAAAGCTCATTCTTTTCCTTACTTCTTCATTATTTTCTTCTCTTTCTAATTTAACTCATATTTATGTTATTTCTGTCATCATATTTATTTCACATTCTTCTGTTTCATCTTCACTATTTCCACTATCTTCTTCCATTACCATTATTTCCTCATCTTCACTAATTCTGACCAGTCTTCCTCATATTTTATAGGTTTACAGTTTATGTTATTTATCTCTTCAATTTCTTCTACGTATTTTACATATTATTTTTTATTCTCTTAGGGCAATTTGGTGATATATGTACTACTTCTCCACATATATAACAATTACATTTCATTGGGTTTTTCGAATATTGTTTGCTTTTATTTATTCTTCTGAAGTATCGTTTATAGGGTTTTTTATATCTCATAAAAGTTTTTCTATATTTTGGTTTATATTTTTGGAATTTGTGTTTACGTATGTTTGTATAATTATAGTTATTATTACATCTCCAATGATTTGGTTTTGCATCATCATAACAAACTCTTTGTTTAAATGTTCTATAATATTTAATAGTTGATTTAGCTTATTGACATACTTCATCTCTTTAATCTTTTACAAATTGTGTCATATACCATAAAGTATTTATTTCTGATTTTACTTTCTCATTTACATATGCACTATATAGGTTTATACTCCATGGATGATAATTTTAGGAAAAATGAGTCAAGGATTGGACACTTTTTTTCCTTTGTGTAATAATTATCTTGAAAATACTCTGAATTCACATGCATAGTTATCAAAATAATACATATCACAAATTTCTGAATTGCTCAAGTCCCCATCTTTCTTGGTTCTTTATATATATATATATATATATATATATATATATATATATATATATATATATATATATATATTATGTCCTTGTGTTTTTTTTTTGTAGACACTAAATTATGTTCTTATTGTTTTCACGTCATTTGTGATTATTTCTTTTAATCCTAGGGTTCTTTGTGCAGAAATTTCTTGTGTGCCTTTACCATCAATTGATTTTGGATTAATCCTTATATTACTTATTTATTCTTCTGTTAGTCCATTCCACTATTTTGCTATTACTCTTATAAAAGTTGCTTCTATAAATTTCTCAAATGAATTTTCTAAAAGATTTTGTCTAAATCTTACAAATATGGATGCATTTACACATTCTTCTATTGTTCTATTGACATCTTTTACACAGTCTAGATCTAGTCATTCGTCATTTTCTGTTATTCCTTTTTCATAGTGTTCTGTGGGTTCATATTTTGGTGTTTCTTTTTCCTTTTCTTTCCCTAACTTACTTTTTTCTTTACTTCGCCATTTCCAATATGGTAGGTTATACGGTCTTTTATTATGTGGTGGTCTTAAATATTCGTACATATTAGTTGATTTTCTGTAGGTTATGTTATAATCATGTCTTTTTCCTGATCCATTTTTATTTCTTCATTTGTTACATCTATAATTTTTAAGCCTTCCTCTACTTTCCCTGTATTGAGATTTGCCATTAAATCTTTTATTTTTAAAATATTCATATCAAGCTTTGTTATGGCTTCTAACTCCTTCATAACCTCTTTCGTTATGCTTAATTCTTCTTCTGCGTCTTTAGTTATTTATCTACTTAATTCTTTTATGTTCTTATTTATGATTTTTAAATCTTTTCTTATAGTTTCTACAAATTCTGGGTCATTGTAATCTTCTTCCAACTCTTGAATGTTTATCATATAAATTTCTGATTCTATCTTTGAATTTAATTTGCTTATTGGTGTTTCTACTTTTAGACTATTAATCATGTTTGCCTTAATATTTTATATGCTAGTAGGTGTGGGTCATACCAACTTGCTTCTTCGTTTCTATAATCTAATACCTTGTATACTATTTCCTTTTGTATTTCTATAAGTAGATTTTGAGTTACCTTACTTGCTATTACTAAATATTTTGATATTTCTTTATCAGTTGTATATTTTCTTTCTATTAGTCATACTATCAATGTATCTTATTTTAAATTTTGTATGATTTTTTAATTTCTTTATTTTCTGTGAAATATTCAGTTTTTTAAATAGGGCAGTGAGCTATGTAAATTAATGTTGTGTAAATATCTTCAAAGGTAGAGTCCTTTCTTTTAATAAAATAAAATACTTTTGGCTGTCATATTATTGTAAATAGTTTGGGGGTGTCCTATATTTACAAATGCTTTCTAAAAAGATCCTATATATGCAAATAACTTGATTGAGTCAAACCGCAAACCGATAATAATGAATCAATGATTGAGAAGTAAAACTTGGCTTATCCCGGTAGTTACGATCAATCCAAGATTTGTATGTCCTTAATTTTGTCGATCCTGAACATCCAACTCAAAATTTGACAAAACAAAAAAAATTATGATGGATCCACTCTGGCACTCACTTTGACAGGACCCCAAGCAAGATCCAACTCCATCAACATCAGGTCATCTCCATGGCCTAAAATAGACGACAACACCACAAGAGTTATCAGAGGGTCGTGGCTTCTTCCATGATGTCACGTCTGTGTTGTGCTGTGCTCAGAGAACTGTGTCAATTCAATTGTATCTCCTTCCTCATTTTTGTGCTCTCTTGGTACTAAATTTGGCAACTCTAACCAACTTTTTTCTACACATCCTCCAATTGAGCATAACAAATGCATTATGAACTTTCCGACGCCCTGGTGCCAAATATTGGGCCAGTTTCGAAACTATTAGCGCTTGTTGGCTACTTTATGCCACGTCAGCAGCGGCCGCTATTCTCATTAGCGGCATCTTCATTTTGAAAGTCGCTAATGGAAATAGCGGCCTATATTTTAAGATATTTTGAATTTTTTGTTTGTTGTCGTTATTCCCACTAGCGACCGTAATATATACCCATTAGCGACCTCAAATAAATGTATTGAGACACTTATGAGCGATTTCTAGAGAGCTTTTGAAACTGAGGTCAATATTGGGAATAGCGACCTTAGTATACTTAGGTCGTTATTTCTAGGGTTGTATTTATTCCTTCATTAAAATAAGCTTTTATTATTATTATTTGTACGGTTTCTAAATGTATATGTCTTAATATTTTTCTGGTTTTCTTACTTATTTTTTCCATTTCTTGTCTTATTATTTTTTCTGTTATTGATGGTATTATGATTTTTTTCCTTGGGCTTGTTCAATGTCTATAGGTTGTTCATTATTTCTGGCTATGATGATATTCTTTTTTCTTTCAAATATTGATAGTTTAAATATCTCTTTTGGGTTTATGTCTAATTTGGTTGCTCTTATTTTACCGTATTTCTGTATGTCAAAACTCATTCTTTCTCTTACATCTTCATTATTTTCTTCTCTTTCTAATTGTTCTCATACTTATGTTACTTCTTCCATCATATTTATGTCACATTCTTTTGTTTCATCTTCACTAGTTCCACTATCTTCTTCCATTACCATTATTTCATCATCTTCACTAATTTCTGACCAGTCTTCCTCGAAATTTATGGGTTTATAGTTTATGTTATTCATCTCTTCAATTTCTTCTGCGTATTTACATCTTCGTTTTTTATTCTCTTAGGGAAATTTGGTGATATATGTACTACTTCTCCACATATATAACAATTATATTTCTTTGGGTTTTTCAGATATTGTTTGTTTTTATTTATTCTTCTGAAGTATCTTTTATAGAGTTTTTTATATCTCTTAAAAGTTTTTCTATATTTTGGTTTATATTTTTGGAATTTATGTTTACGTCTCTTTGTATAATTATAGTTATTATTACATTTCCAATGATTTGGTCTTGCTTCATCACAACAAATTCTTTGTTTATATGTTCTATAATATTTAATAGTCAATTTAGTTTCTTGGCATACTTTATCTCTATAATCTTTTACAAATTGTGTCATATACCCTAAAGTATCTATTTTTGGTTTTACTTTCTCATTTGCATATGCAGTATATATGTTTATACTGTATGGATCTGATAATTTTAGGAAAAATGAGTCAAGGATTTGACATTTTTCTTCTTTTGTGTAATAATTATCTTGAAAATAATCTCTGAATTCACATGCATGCTTATCAAAATAACACAATTCACAAATTTCTGAATTGCATAGTCTCCATCTTGCTTGGTTTTTTTATATATATTATGTTCTTCTGTTTTTTCGTAGACACTAAATTTTGTTATTATTATTTTCTTGTAATTTGTGATTATTTCTTTTAATCTTAGGGTTCTTTGTGCTGAAATTTCTTGTATTCCTTTACCATCAATTGATTTTGGATTCCTTATATTACTTATTTCTTCTTCTGTCAGTCCATTCCACCATTTCGTTATTACTCCTAGAAAAAAGACAAGTCTATAAATTTCTCAAATGTATTTCTTGAAAGATTTTGTCTAAATCCTACTATTATGGATGCTTGTACCCATTCTTCTATTGTTCTATCTACATCTTTTACACGGTCTAAATCTAGTCATTCGTCATTTCCTGTTATTCCTTTTTTATAGTGTTTCGCAGGTTCATATTTTGGTGTTTCTTTTTCTTTTTCTTTCCCTAACTTACTTTTTTCTTCACTTTGCCATTTTCATGGTTGGTTATACGGTCTTTTATTCGGTGGTGGTCTTAAATATTCGTATATATTAGTTGAATTTTCTGTATGTTTTGTTATAATCTTGTCTTTTTCTTGATCCATTTTTATTTTTTCATTTGTTATATCTAGATTTTTTAAGGCTTCCTCTACTTCTCCTGAATTGGGATTTGCCATTAAATATTTTATTTTTAAAATATTTATATCAAGCTTTGTTATGGCTTCTAACTCCTTCATAACCTCTTTCGTTATGCCTAATTCTTCTTCTGTGTCTTCGGTTATTGATCTACTTAATTCTTCTATGATTTTTATCATATAAATTTTTGATTCTATGTTTGAATTTAATTTTGCTTATTGATGTTTCTACTTTTGAACTATTAATCATGCTTCCCTTAATATTCTACTAGTATCATGCACGTGCGATGCACGTGAAGGAAGAAGGAAAAAGACAAAAAAAAACCTACCAACACGTGCGCTGCACGTGTTGACTAACATACAAAAACAATAAAAAATTGTTTATTTGTTTGGAACCCCATCTCTCCCATTATAATAGTTATAGATATGCTAGTAGGTGTTGGTAATACCAACTTGCTTCTTCGATTCTATAATCTAATATCTTGTATGTTATTTCCTTTTGTATTTCTTTAGGTATATTTTGAGTTACCTTACTTGCTATTACTAAATATTTTAATATTTCTTTATCAGTCATATGTTGTCTTTCTATTAGTCTTACTATCAGCGTATCTTATTTTAAATTATGTAAAATAAAAAAAAAATTAATCTTAATTTTTTTTATTTTCTGTGAAATATCTGTTGAAAACAGATTTGGGAAAAATAATTATTATTCTTCTTGTTGTTTTTCCTTTGCTGTATATATCTATATATAGAATTACATTCTTGGAGAAGAAGAAAAGAGATTTAGAGAAGATTGGGGAGATGAGAGATTTGGGGAATCTGTTTCCTATATATTAGGAAACAGAATATACAATTGCTATATTTCAACACTCCCCCTCAAGTTGGTGCATAGATATCGAACATGCCCAACTTGTCAACAAATTTCAAGAATAGCCGAGTCGAAACAGCCTTGGTTAGGATATCTGCGAGTTGATCTTCTGACTTCACTTTGGATATCTCAATAACTTTCTCATCTAATTTTTCTTTGATGAAGAATCTGTCCACCTCTACATGTTTCGTCCTATCATGCTGAACTGGATTAGCCGCAATATCACATGCCACTTGACTGTTACAATACACCTTCATAAGTTCCTTTGGACCATAGCCTAAGTCCTGCAATAGGAGTTTCAACCATAAAGCTTCTGTTATACTCAAAGCTACTCCGCGATACTCAGCCTCTGCACTAGAGCGTGCAACAACATTTTGCTTCTTGCTCTTTCATGTAACTAAATTTTCTCCAACAAAGATGAAATATCCTGAAGTGGGGCGCCTATCGATTGTAGATCCTGCCCAATCAGCATCAGTATATGCCTCAACCTTCAAGTGACCATGTTTTGCAAATAAAACTCCTTTTCCTGGGGCTGACTTAATGTATCTCATAATTCTCATTACTGTATCCATATGTTGTTCCCGATGTGCATGCATAAACTGACTTACCACACTTAAAGCATATGACAAATCTGGCCGTGTATGTGCAAGATACATTAGTCGTCCAACCAATCTCTGATATATTTCCTTATCACAAGGCACTTGATCAGCTTCGTTGCATAGTTTTATTCCTTCTTCTAATGGTGTACTAATCGGTTGACAAGCGGACATTCCAGTTTCCTTCAATAAATCGAGAGCATATTTTCTTTGAGAAAGAAATATCCCCTTTCTTGAGTGAGAAACTTCAATACCAAGGAAGTATCTCAAAGGACCAAGATCTTTCATTTCGAACTCTTGTGACAAGTAGTTCTTTAATACCTTCATCTCCTCAGGATCATCTCCAGTTACTATCATATCATCAATATAAATAATGAGAGCAGTAATTTTACCTTCTTTCCTTTTTAGGAATAGAGTATGATCAGAATTACTCTGATCGTATCCGAATGTCCTCATTGATTTTGTAAATCTCCCAAACCAGGCTCTTTGCGACTGCTTCAATCCATACAATGCTTTCTTCAGACGACATACTTTGTTGCTGTGTTGGACTGGTCTGTTCGACCCTGGTGGAAGATCTATATAGACTTCTTCTGTCAATTCCCCATACAAAAATGCATTCTTCACATCAAATTGCTCCAACGGCTAGTCAAGATTTGCAGCAAGTGACAGTAGAACTTGAATAGTGTTGAACTTTGCCACAGGTGCAAATGTTTCATCATAATCAATTCCATAAGTTTGAGTGTACCCTTTGGCAACCAGCCTTACCTTGTACCGCTCTATCGAACCATCCGATTTATATTTCACTGTATAAATCCATCTGCATCCTACTTGCTTCTTCCCTGCTGGCCGCTCGACTATCTCCCAAGTCTCATTCTTCTTCAAAGACTTCATCTCCTCATCCATAGCTGCTTTCCACCTTGGATCGGCTAAGGCTTCCTGCACACTGTTAGGAATAGATACAGCAGATAATTGATTCACAAATGACTTATTTGATTCAGACAATCGGTGAGTGGACACATAATGACTCATGGGATATTTGACTTTACTAGTGGGATTAGGCTCGTAAGTGGATTTGGGGATACCTCTAGTAGTACGATTTGGGAGTTCTCTTTTTGGAGCTTCGGACAGCGATGACGATTGGTTTTGGGGTTCTGTTGGGAGTAGAGATAGATCTGATGGTACTGATGGTGGAGATGGTTCAGATGGTGCTGGTGGTGGAGATGGTTCATCTTCATGGAGGTTCGGCACTGACTGCAGATCTTCGTGGAAATTTTCTTCTACAACCAAGTCTTCATTCGAGTGATTGTCATCCTGATTTTCTCCCCTTATATCTGATTGTTCAGTTTGAATAGTAACCACTTCATCATAGGCAAGAGTTTGAACTTCACTTCGATACTCCCCCTAAAGTTCAATCTCAGAGGAAAAATACATCTCATCTTCATGGAACACAACATCCATAGTCACAAACATCTTTTGAGTTGGTGGGTGATAGCACCGATACCCTTTCTTATTCTATGCATATCCTACGAAAACACAGCGGACAGCTCGAGGAGTTAACTTATTGCGTTCATGTTGATGAAGATGAACAAATGCAACACACCCAAACACACGAGGTGGCAAGTTGACAACTTTTGGTGCATTCACAGCTTCAGTTAATGCTTGAAATGGTATGAGGAAGTTTAGGATTTTAGAGGGAACTCGGTTGATTAAGTATGCAGCAGAAGCAAGGGCTTCTCCCCAATAAATGAGTGGCATATTTTCATGGATGAGAGAAGCACGGACCACTTCGAGCAAGTGTCTATTTTTCCTTTCTGCAACCCCATTCTGTTGAGGTGCATACGAGCATGTAGTCTGATGAACAATTCTGCGTTCCACCAAATATTGTTGCAGATTTGAACTCATGTACTCTCCGCCATTATCACTCCTAAGAACTTGAATCTGTGAATTATATTGAATCATAACATGCTTGTGAAATTTCTGAAACAAACCACTAACTTCACTTTTCGATTTCATCAAACAAATCCAGGTCATACGGGTACAGTCATCAATAAAGGTCACAAACCATTTGGCTCCTCCAAATGTAGTGGTTTTGGATGGACCCCAAACATCAGAATGAATAATCATAAAAGGACGGGAGCTTCGACTTGGACTTGGAGGAAAAGGGACGCGATGACCTTTTGCGAGTTCACACACATCACACTGAAAGGCAGATATATCCAACTTCAAAAATAAACTTGGAAATAATTTTTTCAAATAACCAAAGGAGGCATGCCCTAGACGTCGATGCCATAGCCAAATATCTGATTTCTTCTTTTCATCTTCGGATCCTTCCACACTTAAAGCTTGAGTCAACTTGCTCGAACATTCAAATTCTAAATCTAGGTAATAGAGCTTCCCGTGTCTAACCCCATAACCAATCGTCTTGTGAGTCCGAATATCCTTAAACACACAATGTGAAGGCCAAAAAACTACAATACAATGTAAGGCAGTGGTTATTTGTGCAACAGATAATAGGTTGAAATTCAAGGATGGCACAACTAGGGCAGTATCTAAGGTTAGGTTGTTTGTGAGGTGTATGGTACCCTCGCCAGTAATAGTGGCAGGATCACCATTGGCAGTGGACACAGTTGATTTAGTCGATGGTTGAAAATTTTGAACTTGTTTAGAATCAAAAGTCATATGGTCGGTAGCACCCGAATCAATTATCCATGCACTATTCATAACAGAAGCAGAAATATTAAATACCTTACCATCATTACCTGCAGTTGTGACTAATGTAGAGGCGAGCCCAATACTCTTCTCAGCTCCATCAGTTTGTCCCATAGTAGCGGCACAAGAAAAACAACGGATCTAATCTTCAGCAACCAATAGCAAACGACACAACTTGGCCAAGAACAGCAACTAGCAACACAACAAACAGCACCCTCTAATAGAATAGCTCCTTTTAGATCCGATCTGGATCAAATCCAAGATGCCGAACACCAAACAACAACAGCAACTCAACAGAGCAATTCAAACAACAACAACAACGGAACTGGATCGAAATCAAATCAGATCCGTTCGCCAAATCAGTGATGACCACAAAGGGGATCGGGGTCGGCGGCACTAGACCTTACCAAACAACAACAACAACGGAACTGGATCGAAATCAGATTAGGTCCGTTCGCCAAATCAGATCAAGAGATCGGGGGCGTTGCTGACGCTTGAGAGGGAGTTTGGATGGCGGTCGACTGAAGGGTGTTCGGAGTAAGGGGCAGCGGTAGGAGGATGGCAGGTGACCGGGGGTGGATGAAGATACTCAGGGTGGTGGATGATAGCGGGTGAACGGAGGAAGGAGACGGAGGTCGATGGCTGTGACTTCGGGACGACGGGTGGACGCCAGGTGTGATGTGTCTTCTGGATTGGGGGCGACGAGGACCTGGATGACGATGGGTGGATGACGATCAGATACAGAGCGGCGCGCTACAGCTCAGGAGGGAGAAGGTCAGAGCGAGGGTGCGATTCAGGACGTCGACAGGAGAGGGGGGCTCGACGGAGGGGTGGTTCGACGAGAAGGGGGGGCTCGCCAGAGATTGACAGAGAATGGTCGGGGAGTTCGGGGATGTCGTGGTTTGGTCGGGATCGGGTCGGAATTGAGGTATCAGATCCGATCACCTCCTTCTCTTCTTCGTCTTCAACTAGCCTAGATCTGATTAGGCTGTGATACCATGTTGAAAACAGATTTGGGAAAAATAATTATTATTCTTCTTGTTGTTTTTTCTTTGCTGTATACATCTATATATAGAATTACATTCTTGGAGAAGAAGAAAAGAGATTGAGAGAAGATTGGGGAGATGAGAGATTTGGGGAATCTGTTTCCTATATATTAGGAAACAGAATATACAATTGCTATATTTCAACAATATCCAGTTTTTTTTTATTTGGGTAGTGAGTTACGTAAACTTTTGGTTTGACTGTTGTGTAAATATCTTCAAAGATAGGATCTTTTTGTTAAAAAAAATTACTTTGACTGTCATGTTATTGTAAATAGTTTGGGGGTGTCCTATATTTGTAAATGCTTTCTAAAAAGATCCTATGTATGCAAATAACTCGATTCAGGACAATCCGACAATGTATAAAAAAGCAAACCAATAATAATGAATCAATGATGGAGAAGTACAACTTGGCTTATCCCAGTAGTTACGATCAATCCAAGATTTGTATGTCCTTAATTTGTCGATCCCGAACATCCAACTCAAAATTTGACAAAACAAAAAAAATTGATGGAGCCACTCTGGCACTCACTTTGACGGACCCCAGGCAAGATCCAACTCCATCAACATCGGGCCAAAAATAGACACCGCACCACCACAAAGAGTTATTAGAGGGGGGTGGCTTCTTCCCTGATGCCACATCTGTGTTGTGCTGTGTCAAAATTATATCTTCTTCCTCATTTTGTGTTCTCTTGTTGCTAATTTTTTTTTTTCGATAAAAAGATGACAGTGTCATCGCTTCATTAATACAGTATTAACGAAACAAGTAGAGTTACAGAAACCTACCCCCCTCATCGGGGAAACCCCATCAAGATCAAAAACTAGCAGAACATAATTAAGATACATGGATTACAAACTCTTAAGATACAAATGGCACACATCTGCTGCCAATCCACCAAAACGACACTCCATGCTATCGAACTTTCTCCTCATCCTCCAGCCGAAGTCTCTTCTTGGTCCCAAGTTACCCTGGAAAGCCTATATTCCTCCTCCATTCTCGGTCTCTTCTTGGGTCCCAGGTGTCATGTCCATTCATGAATGCATATGTAAATTTTGTGCATCAAAACTGATAGTCTAATATATATGTTGAGGAAGCATAAATCGTTCCAGTCTAGCCATAGGTTCCAAATCGTAAACGCAACAGCTATGTCCCAATCTAATCTATCCTCCCTTGTAATCATGTTACTTCTAATGTGACCCCAGGCCTCCGAACTAGACCCGGACAACTCTATAATCCCAAACCTAGGGCCCATAATCTCCCATACCATTCTAGCTCTAGGGCAATAAAAAAGAATGTGATTCGTGTCCTCCTCTTGTGTTAGGCATCTAGTGCAAGCAATGTTAACCTCAATGCCTCGTTTCCTCGAGTTGACCTTCGATAAGATGGCGCATTATCCACCAACCAAAGAAATACTTTCACTTTGGTTGGAGCATTAATGTGCCATATAACATCAGCCGCGTCGCTTCTGCTTCCTCCATCGTTCAATCTTTTGTAAAGTGAAGAAACTGTGAGACTTCCTCTTGGGTGTACCTCCCCTCTGTACGAATAAAGTTGTTTAAAGTTTGTAGTTGAGCTATAGAATCTTGATCTAAGGTATCCCTGACTTCTAATGTGAGCCGGTCGTTGCGCCATACGTCGCTCACCAAGGTATCTCTGTTAAGGGCTACATTTGCAGCCTCTTGGTACTAAATTTCGCGCAACTGATCGGCACTCTAACCAACTTTTTCCTACACATCCTCCAATTGAGCATAACAAATTCAGTATGAACTTTCCACGCTTGGTGCCTAAGCCTAGCTGGAAGTCTCGTATTAAAAGCTTGCCATATGCAATGTCAGTTGTAGTGAGTTTTCTTATTAACTACTAACCCTTCTCTGATACAGTCCTATGACCGGCATTCTTTCTCTCGACCACTCTTGCGAATTCCCCCACCCCCCACTACCAAACACCCCATACCGAGCTCGATCACGCCGAGCATGAAATCGATTCATTTCCAGATATCAGCCATGCCATTCAGGTGTGAAAATAAGTTGTGACTTAGAATATTGAGAGTTTTTTGCCCGCAGTAGGCCATTTTCAAAAATATTTACGATTATGGGCCAGTTTCAAAAATATTAGCGCTCGTGGGCTACTTGGTGCCACGTCAGCAGCAGCCGCTATTTTCATTAGCAGCTTCTTCACTTTGAAAGTCGCTAATGGGATTAGCGGCCTATGTTTGAAAATATTTTGAATTTATTGTTTGTTGTCGCTATTTCCACTAGCGACCGAAGTATATATGAGGTCGCTAATGAGATTAGCGACCTTTAATGAACGGTATTCTACCACTTAGCAAAATCTAGATAGTTCGTGCTCTCGGAAAAAATAACAATCAATTTATTTTTGAAACTGAGGTCGCTAAGCTATTCGGAATAGCGACCTTAGTTGTACAAAGCTCGATATTCGGAATAGAGGATTGTACTAAGATTGCTATTCCGAATAGAGGCCTTTATTGTACTAAGATCGCTATTCTGAATAGAAAGTAACTATTTTACAAATTTTACGAAGAACAAGGAGATTGAGTTTCCTACTGAGGTAGCTATTGAGAATAGCGACCAAAGTATTCTAAGGTCGCTATTCCAAATAGTGACCTCAGTTGGATGATTATTTTACAAACCTTACAGAGCAATGAGATTTAATCTTCTACCGAGGTCGTTATTCGAACTAGCGACCTCGGCAAATTGCCAAGTGTCTTAATACATTCATTTGAAGCCGCTAATCCCATTAGCCACCTCATATATACTTCGGTCACTAGTGGGAATAGCGAAAGCAAAGAAAAAATTTCAAATATTTTCAAGCAAAGGCCGCTATTCCCATTAGCAACTTTCAAAGTGAACAGGCCGCTAATAAGAATAACAGTCACTGCTAACTTGGCACCAAGTAGCCCACGAGCACTAATAGTTTCAAAACTAATCCATAATCGCAAATATTTTTCAAAAGTGGCCTAGTACGGCGAAAAAAGGCTTTTTTTGAATATTGAGGGGGGAAAAAACAAATTAAATTAAAATATAACTAATAAATACACCATGTACAGAACTCAGCAACCAATTGATATCAATCACCTTCAGACATTCAAAAAGTTACCCTATTAGTATATATATTTCAAAGTTTCACCAACAAATTTCAGGACAAAACCAATTAACATCATTTGCCCTTTCATAACCATTCATTTGATGTTGCCTCCAAAATTTCTATATTTCTCTATATGATGATAGACATGAATATGCACAGATTTAAATCAAACTGTCAAGTAATCGAAGTCAGCGAAACTATCTCCTACATTTTCCTATAGAAGCTTACATCCCCGACGAAAATAACTAAACAAGAAATATCCCTATGGAACTATTAAGGAGAACACGCATGCTTCTTGTACTGAAGGACTGACTATCCACATCCACTGCAGCTAGTGACTGCAATATAACCAATACTCCAAATCTCATTCACTTTAAGAAATTGAACCAATGGAACCCTATGCAAAGAATCGGTACAACGGGGTGAGAAAACACAGATCCCAGCACCTGAAGCTCACCTGAACATCCATTAAGGAGACCGCAGCGGAAGAAGAAAAACGGAACCCTAACCTACCAGTCAGCTGAAAATCAATGTTACGTGAAGAATAATATTTCACGAGTTAAATAAATATCTCAGGTCCTCGTCTGTTAATCGCATCTGACGAGACCCTGACTCGTTCGCCCCAAATGCAGAAGCAACCATTTCTCTCTTTTTTTGCTGCATTAGAGAAAAGTACTACATAAAAACCAAGAAGGGAAAAAGAAAGAGTGAAGAAAAAAAAAAAAAAAACAGTTCAAATGGAGAAATTAGTAATAATATTCAAATACAGGCTTTGCCAACTTTCAGTGAACCAAAAATCATACAGAATACTGAAATCAGACCGCTACCGAAATAAAAGGATATGAAGACAAAAGTAGGTAGAATATTCAAAAAGACACAGTTAACCGCCAGTCATTGTAAAACATTTAAACAACCTGTCCTGAAAAAGAAAGAAAGAAAAAGAACCAAAAATCATATACGAGCATGCGTTCATTTTGGCTCTTTTCTTTCTTCTTCGTCCTCTTCCTCTTTTATCTCAGCTCTCAAGTTTGTAATTTCATATACCAATATCATTTTCCACATTATTCCGAACATCTTACCACAGCCTAGGAGCGATAAGAGGATACCAACTTCATTTGCCCGATAGAATTTGACACTAAAACGAGTTTATCTAAAACCAGATGGCCAAAAAAAAAAAAGTTAATCTCTTTCGTGAAGCCTTGTGCTCCATTAGCTGACCTAATTTTGCGCCTCACATCTTGAAGATGACAATCTAACAAAATACCAAATATTCTCAGTTTTCTTACCTAGTCATCCAACTGAGATAAAACAGGGTGACCAATATATAAGAACACAGCAAAAATAATATATCCAACTAAAACTACGGATGAAAGCACTTAGGAATGCCTACTAGCAAGTCAACACATGAGATCTATGATTTATTTTCTCCTCTAGTCATGAACATTATCGGTGAACTATAAATCTTCAACTCAGATTCATAGTTCACTGATAATGTTATTGACCTTAGGGAAATGAACCTTGAATGCTCCAAGGGAAGTGGTAGTGGAAGATCTTCAACCAAATAGGGAGGGTTTGGCAAGAGTCACTCTATTACACTGCCTGAAGGGACGAGGAACTAGAGAAAGTGGATTCGCAGTAGCAAATATCCCTCGGTTATGAAAGGGTTTATCCAAAGCATGTGACATTTTCAACCAAAGCATTTCCCCCTATCTTGGGAAAAGGAGGGCCGACCAAATTTTGGTGGAATAGATGGTGTGGATGTCGCTTCCTTTAGGACCCTCTTCCTAGATCTCCCGAGACATAGGTAGTGGAGTATGGACCATTGCACAGTGGATGAATGGAATCTGGAACCCCTCTTTGAGACTACTCAATAATGCTCTTGCAATCAACTTGAACAGAATTGTTTAATTTAAATAGTAGGGCAAACGTGGGCAGGGACCAGATAACCTACATCATGGGCTAGAACATGCTAGGTTGTTCTCAGTCAGATTTCTATTCAGTCATCTCAACTTTGAAGGATATAAACTACTGTGGTCTAAAGATTATCTACACGGTCAAAACCCCACTCATTAAGTTGAGGTGTTCTTATGTCTAGTCTGTAATAGACTAATAGCATTGCCTTTACCAAGCAAAACCTCCTTAAATGTCAGGTGATGTCAGGTAAATACAAAGGGAAAATGCTGGTTGCTGCTTTGCAACCAAGAACCACTGTCTTTCTAGAATGTCCTACCACTATATCTACCTGGGACAAGATCCTTTGAGCTATGGACACTAAAGCACACCCAGGGCCATATGAAAATTTTGGAAGGGGACAAGGTTCTTAGGCACAGAACTTTTACTTTTGCAGTGTTGGCAAAATCAGTCGGAGTAGGTGGAATTCAGGAGTTGCGTCACTTGGAGTTTGGGTACAAATTGTGGGTGCATTCCCAAAGCGGAGAGGGGATGACAATGAGAATCTGATTGATCCCAGACTGGAGAAGCAAGAATGTGAACATGAATCCCTTGGTTTTGCTTGTCCTCCAGTGATGTTGATGTTTTCTTTCTGCACCAGTTTGCTCGGTTTAGTAAGACCATTTGCCAGAGCACTCTGAAATCTTGGGAGTATTACATTTGATCGTGCTTTCGAGGTTTACTAGACTTTGTTGTGTTTCATTTTTATGAAAATAGGGAGGCTATATTCCACCTTCCCCAAAAAACAAAAAAACAAAATACTGCTTCGAATAATTAACAATGGGAGAAATGTGCAGGCTCTGATTACCCAAAGAAATCAATGATGTACGAAATACAAATAAGAAGCAAGGTACAAGTACCTGGAGATTTAGAATTTTATCTTCAACTGTATCTTTGACCGTTAAACGGGAGACAGACACAGGGCGTGTCTGGCCAATTCGGTGTGCTCTATCAATTGCCTGATCTTCAGTTGTAGGATTCCACCATAGGTCAAGTAGAATAACATGGTTAGCAGCTACCAGGTTCAGCCCTAGACTTGCAGCTTTGAGAGACATAATAATGACAGTAATCTACAAAATAATAAGAGTGAAGGAGTACCACAAACAAAGACAATCAGCATTTACAAAATATGAATTAACAGTGAATAAAATCAATAATAATATTTCTCAAACAGACCTCTGGAAGAGTTTTAAAATCTTGGACAGCTTTATCCCTTGCTGTAATAGACATTGTGCCATCAAGTCTCCTGTACTGTATGCCGGAAGCTTTTAATGGAGTCTCTAACAAATCTAGCATTCCAGTCCACTGGGAGAAGATGATAGCTTTATCCGAAGCATTAGTATTTGAAAATTTGTTTAACCTTATATGTTTTACAGCACTTGAATCCTCTGGAGATATCCCCTGAACATCATTAGCTTCACTTACTGAAGAACTATAAAGTTCACCAGATTTGTCAACATTACTGCTTGAATGACACTGGGATCTAGGCAAAGACTGCAAAATCTCAAGGGCAGCTTTAATCTTGGAAGAATAGGGAGACCATTTATATTCAGACTTCTTTTGTTTGTCTTCCATTCCAACATCAGAACAGCTACTAGGATAATTAACACCACCCAGTTCATCGGACAAAGAGTTTTTTAGTGTTTGGCTAGAAAACACTGAAGCAGAACTAAGATGGACCTTGCAGTTAGGTGAAGGGCAGACATTTTCTTCAGTTGTAAGATGCTGACAAATGCACTGGTTACAAAAAACATGTCCACAGACTGTAACAATAGCATCCTCAGGAGGGTCCTGCAGAGATCATGAAGCAAGCATCAAATATGTCAGTTCAATGGGAATGTATAAGCAAGACCAAGGTTGCATTGAAGGAAAAAACTTCTTGACGTGCATCATTTAGAATGACTAAAGATAGAAATCATACGTTTCCACAATTTCAAAAATGGAAAATGTGAGTAACAGGTAGTTCGTTTCATTATTTCTTAGTAATCAAAGATGGTCAGGATTTCCCATTTTCTACTTTAAAAGGACAAAAAAACTAAAAATAGAAATTAAAAATTAATATGTCATTAAATGTGTTTTAAAACATATAGAACATTAAGAATGTGACTCATTTTACGTGGCCACACCCCCACCCCCCACCCCCCGAAAAAAAAGAAAAAAAAATTGTGGCTCTACAAGATGTGAAAACATCATGCTCCTTTAATACTGAAAAAATAGGAATTCCACCCCAAGTGTAACAGCCAAATAAGAACCTGCACGATCCCTACATCTTGATTATCATGTACAAACTGACCAATCAATTACCAACAAGTTACAAGCAACAGTAAATTTTGAAGTCATTCTAAAAAGTATATCCAGATGTGAAACTTAAGTAAGAAGAGTGCCTGTAAAAAAAAAAAGGGTTTTTAATATGCATACCCCTAACAAATATAATAATATCATATATACCCCTCACAAATATATATTTTCGTATATGCCCCTAACAATTTGGACTATATTTCATATTTATCCCTATGTTAGATATCACTAAGTTAACCATGATTTTACCCTTACAAGACAAATTGAAATCAAATTAAAAGACAATCAAACGAGAAAAGATTTAAGAGTTTTAAGAAAAATAAATGATGGAGCTTATAATCTATCGTTACAAAACAAGATTGATGACAAATTTGGAGAAGTAACGTGAGGAAGAATATGTAGTTCTCAAAAATGCACTGTTAGTTTGTCCATTTTTTGAAAAAATTAAGAAATTTTGAGACAAGTTAATGAGTATCGGTTGGATTAACAATTGTCAGGATTTACAAGGATAAAGAAGATAAAGTTTGAATGGTAAAGAAGATAATATTTCAGTCATTTTTCCTTCATTAAAAAAAACTGAAAACTCTCCAACGTTTTGAGTTTTTTCTAATTAGAGGGCTAATTAAGAAATATAGCATACATTGTTGGGGTCAAATATGATAATACATATTTGTGAAGGGCATATATGATTCAAAAATTTGTCATCAATCTTGTCAAATTTGTCATCAACCATTTACAAAAATTTGTCATCAATCTATTTTCATGAGTCAAAAATATAAATAAATGCAACTTACATTACATATTGAACAAATTGCCAAAGAAACTTCCAAACAGCTCAGAAGGATAACTCTTTTATCCCTTGGAAGTTTCATTGTCATCTCCATAGATGATGTCTGACTAGAATCTGAGTTGCAACCTTTTACAAGAAGTGGATGATCACAAGCCTGCCGCAGACGTAACAGCATCAGTAAAATATTGATGTAGTTCTGATTGACTGTCCCTGCAAATTCGTATTCCTGGCCAGCAAAGAAATGCAAGTTAAGAAAATCTCCAGCAAACACCCAAGAAAGCACAACATGGAGGCCAAAAGAATACCAACAATATAAATAAACATATCCGTACATATAAATATATGAAGTTCAATTCAGAGGGAAATGTGAATAAAGGGAGAAATAGTCTAGGAAATAAACAAATAGGATGCTGGTGAAATAGGAAGGAAACCACATGTCCTGCACAGAAATGATTATTTGCCACATCTATACTAAAACAGCCTAGTTCAGTTAATCTTTTTTTTTTAGAAAATACCACATCAGCATAAACTCGATAGAGAAATGTCAAATGAATAGGGTGTACTTGGGCAAACTGAAAGGAAAGAGCTCACCATGTACTGTTCTCGGGATTCAGTTTCCAACCGTGAATAAAATTCACGCTCCTTCATCGAGAAATCCACCTTCTTTAGTGAGATTTTCTTCGGTGGGAGGCTAATAATTGGCTTACCATCAAGAGTAGTGCCTGGATAGGAAACAATCACAATACACAAAACAAGTTATCAGGGCAAGCATAC
Organism: Hemerocallis citrina; assembly: GCA_017893485.1. NCBI lineage: Eukaryota > Viridiplantae > Streptophyta > Magnoliopsida > Asparagales > Asphodelaceae > Hemerocallis > Hemerocallis citrina. Next base: position 288,056,534 of record CM030364.1, on the reverse strand, counting down.
TTGAAATGGTAATGGAAACTAATGAGAAATAATCTACACAGATTAGCCTCCAATATGGACAATAAAACATAAACCAGAGAATCAAAACAGAGAATAGTCACAACAATGCATCTCTAAGGAGTGGGTGTCAGCCACCCCTAACAGATGGCAAAAGTTGCAAGAGAAATTAAAAACTTAAAAAACTTCATATATCCGTAAAATTTAGAATAAGTAAAACAAAAAACAATCAAATTCACCTTTTGTGCGGCGTAACATTATTGTCCCTAAAACAAGTTGGAGCTTTTTGAACCCTTTAGTTGGATTTCTGCTGATAGGGATCTTAATTTTCGAACAGAATGATTGGTAAACAGCAAATGGATCATATTTGAGATATCGGAAGTAGCTGTAAAGATCATCAACTGAATTCTGGATGGGCGTACCAGAAAGGCACCACCTTCTTTTGGCTCGTAGACCCCAACAAGCCCTGGCAACTTGAGTCCTGTGATTTTTTATGCTTTGAGCTTCATCCAGAATTACCCGAAACCACGCAACTCTTCCGAGAGGGCGAGCAGTAGACTCAAGCATTGCACCATCCGGTGTGCCCCTGCCCTTCCTATTTTTCACACTAGATGTTGGATGATCTTTCCTCTTCTTACTGTTAAACGCTCCACTAGACATACCAGATATATCATGCTTCCCTTTTTCCTCATCATCTTTGTCAACAAGTGGCTGTTTTGGGACTTCCATGCTCACAATAGCATATGTTGTAAGAACAACATCAAATTTAGCAAGCTCATCAGGATCCTTCGTGCGATTACTTCCATGATAAATAAGAAATGATAAATTGGCTTCATTTGTAACTTTGGTCTGTAGCTCGTCAGCCCATTGTCTAAGAACACTAGTTGGGCAAACTACCAAAGTACCAGCTGCTGGTCTGCCCTTTACCACAGTAACAGTGCACTCCTTTTTCACTGGCTTGCTCATCTTCATATCAATAGAATTATGTGGCTGCTTTATCACACTAACCTCATCATCATCATCTTCTGCATCTAAATTCAGAGCTTTGAACTCATCCTCTTTCTTCACCACAGTGAGAGATCTGCTTGATGGGGATCTTTCTGTCAAGATAAGTGCTATTGTTGATACTGTCTTACCCAATCCCTGTAAAATGGAAAGCAAGCTATTGAACACATGCAGTAGCAACCTCCAAGTAATGCAGCAAAAAAGAGATTAACAAACCTGATCATCGGCAAGAATCCCCCCAGAGCAGCTTCCCCCACCAGTTTCCATTTGCACCATCCATGATAACGCTATTCTCTGTACAAGAATGCTTAAGATATTCAGAATGTTTAATATATACACTTTGTTATTTATAAAACTATGAAAGGATCCAAAAGTACCTGATGTTTCAAAAGAGGAACAGCTAAAACCCCGTCAGGAGGGTTAGCTTCAGATTTCCGCTGCGAAGAATCCTGTGATACAACTAAATATCAGTTCTGTGAATCTACAAGCTCAATCTAAATCATCACAAAACAAAGGAGATAACCACTGAAAATGCTGAATAAAGAAAAAGGACTCAAGTAACCGGCGCCAACGATTTCGGATAAAAATATTCTCTTGTTGTTATTGTAAGAAACTTTGTGCAAGCATATCAAATGAAATAAGGACAAAGTAAATTACTACAAGGGGGTAGTCGGGTGAAGTTACCAGCATGATGAAATAAATCTCAGTTTGAAAGATCAGATCTTATTTTCAAATAAGAAAATGGCCTTGAGCCCATTCACATAGTTGTTCATACGCAGGCAGGTTTAAGAATAAGTCATATAAGTATTGTACCAGAACAATGTGCATTATGACATAATAACAGTTAATAAGTAAAACTTTACCCAGTGTATTTAAATTAGTTTAAGTTAAAGGTGTCAAGCAGATTGAGCAATTGCACCAGATTGTATTTATAACCCAACTTCTTATCCTGGACTCCCTTCCCATCCCTTCTAAATTCTTCCTTCGTAGTGAGATGGTCAACATGGATCCTAGCCAAGGGAACAACCACCTTTAGAGGGATTTGCCATTGAGCCTATAGGGCCCATTAACAGGGACGATACCTTACCTTAATGGTAATACGATATGATCTAATTCAAAAAAAAACGAGGAATCTCAGCATTCTGCTTCAAGATTGAAATGTGCTAAAAAAAGTTGAACTCATCAACAAAGAATGACATGGTAGAATATCAACAACAACAATAACAAATCATCAAGTCAATCAAGGGAGAAAAAAAATCCCCATAACTGCATTTTGCCAAGAATTATGACAAACTCTGTTCGTATTCATAATTTGCTTGGCCAGGAATTGGGCTATTTGAGAGGACTAAAGCCAGATTTTGACACCTGACAGTAAATACTGTCAGAGTTAATGGCACACTAATTGATTACAACAAAAATAAAACAATTATTAAGCTAACCTGCAATACTCTCCGAATGGTTGATCTCTCATCATTTGCTCTAAACCCCATGCCTCCTACCTCACTGTAATGAGCATCACTAACTTCAGAATGTTTTGAGATGGTATTCAGCTTTGGGCGCGCAGGCGGTGTAGGAAGGCAAATAGGATCGCTAGTATCATCAATAATACAAATGTCAGTATCATGCTCTGAACTTGTGCTGCTGCTTGTCAGATTCTTTTGAACTGCACTACTACCGCTCCGGAGAACACCGTGCTGTAAATGATCTCCCTTTTCACCCGTAACAGATGACTTTGGTTTACTTGACCATGTTGTCTCTGAACTGGACACCATGTGGTTTGATGAATTAACAACCCATCCTTCAACATTATCTGACATAGAATTTCTGCTTAAGGGAAGTGATGAAGAATCTGTGCTGGATTCACTAATTAAGCTCGTATCATCAGAATGGTTATAGTCACTGCAGAGTTCATCTGGAGCAGAGACATCCAAATAGTCATCTGGCGAATTGCTGTCAGGGGATTCTTCTTTTGAGGACAAAGTTGACTGATTTATCCAGTGAGAATTTTGAGATGGAAACAGAGGACTCGCGCTTCTACCTAACTTTTCAGTGTTGTACGAATAAAATGGTGGAAAATTAGCCGTGCATGTTTGATTTAGGCAAAATTCAGCATCAGCAGTATAATCTCTAGGTAATGTTAAACTATTGTTACCATCACAAGTGCTATTGATCGAGTCAAAAGTATTTGCCTCAGGATGAACTGCATTATGTACAAATGGATGAGGATCTATCTGTAAAGAAATTGGCAAAGATGGACACATATTCCCATCATCAAATTCTGAGTCTGGCAGAACACTAGAACTGATACTTCTGTGCATTCCATCACTGTTACCAAAATTTTCCTGCGAAAAAACATAAGACGAACCTGCAATTTGGACAACCGTTATTAGATCCACGGAAAAAGTTTCAACAGATTAAACTATACAGGGATAAAATTTTGCTATTACCTGGTTCCCCATTTTGCAGATTAAAGGGAGAGCATATGTTGTCAGAATTAGGTCGAAACTCTTTATACTCATTCTGGAAGGAAGATTCATGCTCCCAATGTTCATTCCCCCAATTCTCACCATTAAAATAACAACCATTCACAGGCACAACTGGATCACATGAAAAACCAGATTCTTTTACATTTTCTCTGGGGGCAACAAATTGTCCTATATTGTTTTGTAACGGTGGTTGCTCTAAGTTACTGTGAAAGACACTTGAAGCTACAGGTGCATTGACAGGGTAGTTGCCATTTGTACGTGACGACCACAACCAGTTGCCTGAATCCTGTGAAGAATTTAGCAAAGCATGGGTTCCGCTGTCAGTAATGCCATTGAGGTGTCCTCCATGTTCAGGAAGGAAACCAGAACCCATTTCCCGATTAGAGTTTGAAGCTGCCTCCAAGTTCAACTGAAAATGCCCCTTTCCTCTTACGTTCTCCAAACCTGTGGTTGATTCTAATATACAAAACCAATATTACATACAAAGCAAAATTGACAGAGTCAGCCTCGGGGACAGCTAAAGTGAAACCAATAAGGTTAAGGATTCAACACCCTCAGCAGTAAAAATGACTAAACGAAATAGAATATATACTGTACCTGCTTGAGATAAGAAAGGCCTTTCAATCTGACTTGGAGGTGGCTCGCCATGCATGAAACCTTCAGTGGTTCCCTGTTCATAATACTTACACGTTATTCACCATTCATAACAGACTGTTCATTAATACATAAGAGGCCAACCTTCAATTGATTTCACAAAGCAAAAAATCAACAAAATTCAGTTATTAATTATTAACTAAATCCAAGTAATTAGAAAGCTGGCAAGCAACTTTCATATTGATCAACAACAGATTCTAGAGGATGACTGGGATGTAGTAATAAAAATTTAAAGAAATGATCAAGACAAGTGAGTTTTCCAAATACACATTGGTATAAACCACATACAGCATCATATAACTATTAGTGGCAGAACCGAAGTTATGTGTTCAAGGTATCATCTCAGGGAAAAGAACACCAGAACAAGACGTGTGCAATGGTATAGGAAATCAAAAGAAAAAAAAATTCTGGTCTTTTCTTTATAGAAAGTGAAAGCCATCATGTGTCATTAAGAAAAATAATGACACATCATCCATCAGAAGAACTCTCTTTTAGGAGGGCATCGCTACTATTACGGGAAAATTCATATACCTACATGGCTATTTGATAAAATACAGCAGGGAACGGGGAAGGAGATCCAGAGGCCCCTCAACCAAAACTCTATATGATGTCATGCACATATGGGAGTGTATTCAAAACTAGTTTACCCCCACTGAATTTGTCCCTGTTTCAAATTGACTACAGAAGAACCATGACCAGACTCGTACCCTCGCGTGGAATAGAATACAAGGGTAGGGTCGGCATACTCACATGAAATACCTGACTCCCAAGTTCAACAGGCATAAAGATCATACACCCAACACAGATCCTGACCCGGAGCCAAAGAAAATGGGTAATGTCATAATCCAAAATCCCTGCTAGTAAGAGTTTCTGTTTGATTCAGTAGAACTCAGTTCCAAACCAACCCAATGCATATTTGATATAAAGAAAGAATATCAGCCTACAAATTTTTCTAAGAATATGCATGATTCCATCAGCTAAGGACGTCTACTGGCTCGGTTAAGTTGGTTCCCCAAGGCCATCCATGCAACAAGACTCACTCTCTGCTCATTTAGATATTGTCAAGCAGCATCTTTGTCAGCAAACTGCCAATTTGAAATGAATGATCTCGGGTTGGAGTGGGAATTTCGTTAAATAACCCAATTATCCAATGTGGATCTAACATGCATTTTTATGTATAGAGCTAGGGATCCTCAACAAACAAATCTGGCATATTATCTTGTAAAATGTAGATACTAGAAGGGAAAAGAAGAGGGATTTCCTCATATGCCACCCTAAAGTCTACCCCTTCCTCCCAAATGCATGATCAACACTATTCAAGGTGTTCTACATGTGATAAAACATAAAGGATGATATTTTATTAAAGTTGAATGTGTTTAGTCCATGCAGTATGTGGTTGCATTGTTCTAGTGCTGAAAAATCGTTAATTTTGGCCCCTCATGATGAATGGGCAAAACATGTTCAAACATAGTGATTTTACATCGACCTATGTTTTTAAATATGAAGATCAACTTGAACGGTGCGGATGATGTATTTGGGATGTGGCAATAGTGTGTTTAGTGCAACATACGAGGACATTTCCTACTAGGTCATAGGACCCCCGTATCCTCATACTACAGCTAGATATGTTTATTGGATGTAGCTATGGATCCTTACGAATCCAAACCTGACAGTCCAATATAAATAAGAACGTTCTTTATATATTAAGTCATATACTCATGAGACTAATAGTATCGAATACCCAACCATTGCATTTCTTTTCAATAAACAATAGAAAGAAAGAACAAAATAAGTATAGAACAATGCAGACAAGGGATAAAAATAATAAAGTTCATGGTATCCATATATTATAATTTTTTTAAAATAGAAAAGGTGAAGCTATATTAGCAATTGATTGTTAAGAAGAATGATTCACTTATTGTGATACAATCATATAAAGTTATAATTGTTATGTAAGGATCAACTGTCTATGATCTGTAGTGTTATTTCTATCTCATAGTTAAACAAAATTGAATATATTAGAAAATAATAGTTAAGTTGAAAATCCAAATCCAATAACTGAGAGGGTTTTGATCCCCAAGTTGATCCTACAAAATCTTAGTGAATCTACAAGTGGATATTATAAGGTCTGACATGGGTTGGATTCACCCTAACATTGGTCTCCTTCATTATTTATTAGATCTAGAAAGTCACTACACATCTAGAAAATATTATGCTATCCCAATAAAGTTTAAAACTAGCGTATTGCTCATTTTGGACTCACTAATTTACACACTTATCCAATGCTAATCGAGTTTAATGTCATACTGCACCCTGATCCTGATGAACCACTTCCCCATGCTACTTGCTGTCTATGGTTGGTGGGAAGTTTGATACATTTCAGCATCATACAGTACACAACAAATATTGCTCTTGTAGCTCATATGGAGAGAAAACTTGTTGCAACTCCTCAACTTTAATAGTGGCCATAATACACATCTTAACAAGATCTTATAATAACTTTGTGGCCTTCTACCTCAGTCCTTTTTCTCTGCGTCATTATCCTTCGTCCTCACAGCCTACAATTATGTCAACTGGAAGGTAACGTAACTGGCCAACGTTCCAGCAGACATAGTGTCTTTCGTGGAGATTATTTCATATCTTGGAAGAAACAAAATGCTATTCACGCTTACAGTGCAAATGCAGAGTCATGCTCTGGCTTTTTTCCTTTAGTAGCATTGTTTGCTTCGTAGTTCACGTTATTACAACTTCAACTCTTCAAGCTATTCCTTCTTTCAAAAAAAAAATCTTCAAGCTAATCCTCTATGAGCCAACCATAGTGCTCTTGAAATCACCGGCAAGCAATTTGATACTAAGAAGATCCCACTTCTTTATAAAACAATCTTAAATGAAGATCGTTTAGCCCTACTTCATCCTAGTTTTGTTGAGGAAACACCCTTTTCAACTTGAATTGGCCAAATATGGGAAACTTTTCCAAGTCCCTTAGCGGCTTAGCCACATAAAAGTATATCACTTAAATGGATATAGCAACAGTGGAAAAAATTGCTCTTTAATAGTAGATTCTTCAGAAATTAAGTGTCCATCAGCATTAATCTAACCAATAAGTTACTTCTTAGATGCAAAACTATATCAAATCTACACAATTCCATGCTCATCTATTCCATCGCCTCTTTCAGAATGGCACAACTAATTGGTTGATGATTCCCTTCCTCACTCTGATTAGTCTCTCACAAACAAACAAACATATCGAGTCCAACTTCCACTTCATCCACCATCACATACATCCATCATTGAAACATCATCACCACCTTCCCTTTCTTCACTCTCCTATGCAACATCCACAACTCCTCCACCAAATCTCACTACATCCAATGCCATTATCTTCATATTTATCAACCCCACCAAAAAGCCATTAAAACTTGAACTTTTTGCCGTAATAGGCCACTTTTTGAAAATATTTGCGATTAAAGGCCAGTTTTAAAACTATTAGCGCTCATGGGCTACTTTGTGTCATGTCAGCAGCGGCAGCTCTTCTCATTAGCGACTTCTTCATATTGAAAGTCACTAATGGGAATAGCGGCCTATGTTTTAAAATATTTGAAATTTTTTGTTTATTGTCGCTATTCCTGTTAGCGACCAAAGCATATATGAAGTCGCTAATGAGATTAGCGACCTTTAATGAACTGTATTTTAACAATTGGCAAAATCTAGAGAGCTTTTGCTCTTTGAAAAAATAACAATTAAATTAATTTTGAAACTGAGATCGCTATTCGGAATAGCGACCTTAGTTGCACAAAGTCGCTATTCGGGGTAGAGGCTTTTATTGTACTAAGTGTTGAATTCTAACTGCGGAATAAACTCAACAACGACGACGAGATGCAAGAACTATAGAATCAAAACAAGAGAACAAAGAACAACCAAAAGCAACACACAAGAACACACAAGATTTTTTCGAGGTTCACCCAAAACAATAGCTACTTCCCAGCACAGAGGCACTCCTGCGATTTCCACTAGAAATATGAAGATTAGGTTTACAAATCTCTCAAGAACTCACCACCAAGGTGTAGGATTTTTCTATATCTCACTCTCTCTTAATGACGGCTAGTAGATCTCTATTTTCTTTTTACTTAACCATAAAATGGTACACAATACAATATATATAGGATTCCACAACTTTCCATCTCAGCCGCTCATCAATCAACGTCGGGACGGTCGACCGCAACATCATGACGATCGACCCGTCTTCTCCTTCGACTGCACGAGTTCCAACAAAGAGCAGGTCGGTCGACTGCGCGGTCGACCGGTCATCATTTCAAGAAACAGGTTGAATCAGAGAGCAGGACAGTCGACTGCGCGGTCGACCAGTCGTCTTGCCTGGGTGCGATCGGGGAGTGCGGTCGACCACAACTCTGCTGTAGCCTCCAACTACTCTTGACCTCTTGCTCCCACTTCGACTCTCCTTCTCGTCTATCTTCTTCAACCCATTATCGTGTATTGGATCCACAAACCCCAACAATCTCCCACTTGGAGGCATATACACGAAGTCTCTAACCTGTTCTTCATTCTTCCATTGACCTAGTCTAGGCCTGTGCCTCTGCGAGTCTCAACAATTAACCTGGAGACAATCCGATAGCGGTATAGCAAAACTGATGTTTCTTGCTATCCACCACCTTAGTAAGCATTTCCAACGGATTCTTAGTGCCAAGAATCTTAGTTAGCTTCAACCATTTTTTCTCAACCGTCATTATGATAAAATGATATCTCAGTTGAATGTGTCGAGTCCTAGAGTGATATGCCGAGTTTTTCGCTAAGAAAACTGCACTTGGACCATCACACCATAGTTCACCTATAGGTTGCTTTCTGCCCAACTGTTTCATACGCTCCGAAATCCACATGTCTTTCGTCGCTTCTGTAAATGTAGGGATGGCATTCGGGCCATTCGGGCCGGGCCGGGCCGGGTTTGGCCGGGTTTTGACCGGTCCCGGGCCACCCGAGCCGGGCTCCTCCATTACGCAGGCCGGGCCGGGCCGGGCTCAAGGTAAGAAACCTTGGCCCGGACCTGGCCCCCGGCCCCTAGTGTGGGGGCCGGGCCGGGCCGGGCCCGTGTATGAGGATTTTTTTTTTTGTAAAGTATTATTAAAGATCAAGTTTATGGATTTGTAATTTTATAACAATTGCAAAGAATAAAATTTCATAAATAATTGAAGTACATGAATAAATAAAGTACATGATTTAATAAATTTGAACTTCTTGAATAAAATTAAGTACATGAATAAAATTCATACAACTTTGTCTATTTAGATCAAATTACAAATCAATGGAATTACTTGAATTTAAAGATCGAGATGGCCTCTACTTAGATTGAAGAGAAGGCATTGGACTATTATCGTGGACATATTTTAAGTCCTACACTCTTATCATTTTGTGAAGGGACAAAATTGAAAAAATTGTGTACTTAGATTGAAGAGAAGGCATTGTACTATTATCGTGGACATATTTTAAGTCCTACACTCATATCATTTTGTGAAGGGACAAAATTGAAAAAATTGTGTACTTCCGAAGTAGTCCCTCTTGTTCCGATGGATGTGGTTCTACATGATCTTCTATTTCTATAGGATTTGAGTGTGTTTCATTCAAATCGGAAAAACTATCATAATTAATAAATGTTTCTTCACTATCTATATATTGGTTAGGAATGGAAGGAATGTGATGACTAGTAGATTCTTGACTACTATGTCTACCACCACCGCGTGATCGATTAGAGGCCATTTAACTATGAAAAACTAGTGTATGTAAAAATTATATAGAAAACAACAACTAAATGTATAACAACTAATAATTAAAAACAAACAACAACTAAATGAATGAGTAATTAAAAACAAACAACAACAAATTTGTCTAATTTTAAATTTTTTTTTAAAATTTTCTGGAAAAAATAAAAAAAAAAAAAAAAAAAAAACCCAGCCAACGGGCGGGCCGGGCCGGTCCCGAGCCAGGCCGGGCCGGTTCAACCGGTCCCGGGCCTCGAGCGGGCCGGGCCTAACCGGGCTTTTGTTGCAAAATTGGGGACCGGACCTGAACCGGCTGGGTGGGGGCCGGTTCAGGGGCCAGCCCGGATTGGAGGGGGGCCGGGCCGGTCCCGGGCCAGCCCGGCCTTGATGCCATCCCTATGTAAATGTCATATACTCTGACTCCGTGGTTGACTGTGCTACAACCTTTTGTAACTGTAAAGCCCAACTAACAGTTGTTCCTCCAACTGTAAATACATACCCTGTAGTACTTCTGCAACTATCACGATCGCCCAAAAAATCCGCATCCACATAACCATGTATATGCAAAGAATCTCCCCCAAAACAAAGAGAGTGATCTGAAGTACCTGCTAGATATCTAAGAATCCACCTTACTGCATCCTAATGATGTTTACCTGGATTCTTCATGTAACGGCTGACAACTTTCACTGCTTGTGCGATGTCTGGTCTTGTAGACACCATCGCATACATCAAACTTCCAATGGCTGAGGCATAAGGAATAGCAACCATTTCCTCCATCTCTGCCTTTGTTTTAGGACACAAGTCCATTGAAAACTTGAAGTGAGCAGCCAAGGGACAAGTGACTGGCCTCGCGCCATGCATATTGAATCTCTTCAACACCTTCTTCACATAGTCCGCTTGTGATAACCAAAGCTTCTTGCTACTCCTGTCTCTACTAATCTTCATGCCGAGAATTTACTTTGCTTCACCCAAGTCCTTCATTGAAAACTCCGAAGCTAGCGCCTTTTTCACTTCCTTGATCTTCTCCATACATGAACCTGCTAACGGCATGTCCACATACAATGCCAAGGTAACTATATCATTGTCCTCATATCTACGAACATACACACAATGATCCGTTTCGCATCTATCGAAATATTTTCCTCTCATGAAGCAATCAAACTTCAAGTACCATTGTCGCGGTGCTTGTTTGAGCCCATAAAGACTCCTCTTCAATCGACACATCATATCTTCCTTTTCTTTAGCTTCAAAACATGTGGGTTGTTTCATGTACAGCTCTTCTTCAACATCACCATGGAGAAATGTTGTCTTCACATCCAACTGCTCTAAGTGCAAGTCTTCAACTGCCACAATACTGAGTAGAACCCTAATAGAAGCCATCTTCACAACCGGTGCAAAGATCTTACTATAATCAACACCTTCTCTTTGAGAGAATCCTTTCACAACAAACCTCGCCTTGCACCTCTTACTGCCATCTGCCTCATCTTTGACTCTGAAAACTCATTTGTTCATAAGAGCACGCTTTCCTGCAGGTAACTTGGTCAACTCCCAAGTTTGGTTCTGTTCCAAGGAGCTCATCTCGTCCTTCATGGTTAACTCCCACTGAATTCGAGCCTCATCCCTCAAAACTTCCTCATGAGTCTCTGGCTCCCCCAAATCCGTGTATAGAACATGCTCGTGAACAACACTAGCTGATGGATCAAATATCCTGGTTGGCCTCCTCTCTCGTGTCGATCTCCTCAACGTGGGTACCGGTTCACCGACCGGTTTAGGTTCCCCAAACTGTTTTGGTTATACCTGTTCGTCTTGGATAACCTGCTCATTCCCAATAGGCTCACCATGAGCCTCCTGTGCTGCATGTAGTATCTGTACCTGCTACTGCACTATAGGACCCCCACCATTAGGGCCGCCTTCAGAATCTGAATCTAAACCCCAATCGGATTTTGAACTAGTTGTACTGTCTTGACCTGTGTGTGTTCTTGTATAGGACCTCTTCATTGAACACTACATTCTTGCTGCGAACGACTTTATTATCCACAAAATCCCAAAGACTGTAACCATACCCATCGCCACCGTAGCCAATGAACACACACCTCCTGGACTTAGGGTTCAACTTCTTTCTTTCTTTCCTGTCAATTAATGCATATGCCACACAACCATAAACTTTCAAATGCAAATAATTAAAAGTTTTACCTGACCATAGTTCTTCTGGAATGGCCTCATCAAAGGCACTAGACGGGCAACGATTAATCAAGTACACCGCTGTATCAACTGTAGCGGCCCAAAGATGGACCGGAAGACCCGCATGAAGTCTCATGCATCTTGCCCTTTCGAGTATTGTGTGGTTCATTCTTTTTGCTACACCATTCTCCTGTGGAATCTTAGGAACTGTCTTGATTCCTCTAATACCTTCCTTTGCCAGATAGTTAACAAACACTTTGCTTGTGTACTCACCTCCGTTGTCTGACTTTATTGCTTTTACCTTGCAACCCGTCTCATTCTCAACCCTGGCCTTCCAAGCTCTGAATGCCTCAAAAACTTCTGATTTCTCGCGAATTGCATAAACCCAAACCTTTCTTGTAGTATCATGGATGAATGTGACAAAGTATCTCTTACCGCCATAAGAGAATTCTTGAGCTGGACCCCACACATCTGTATGTACCAAATCTAGCTTCTCAAGCTTCTTCTCACGCCTACCCAACTGAAAGCTAACTGTCTTCTGTTTGCCCATCACACAATTCTCACAAAAATCCATCTCAACCTTCTTCAGCCCCGGCAAAAGATCCTAGAGCAAAGCTGCTTGACACCCTTTTCACCAAGGTGCCCCAACCTGACATGCCATAGAATTAAAGAGGAACTACCTGCTGATGCTATAGCAATGATATTACCCGAATCACCTCCCCTGAGTAAGTACAGTGTGTCACCACGTTTTTCTTTTGCCACCAACCTGACACCTGCAGTCACCTTCCATTCTCCATAGCCAAAAGTTATTGTAAACCCTTCTCTGTCTAGTTTGCTAGTTGAGATCAAGTTTTTCTTCAAGCTCGGAATATGTCTTGTATCATACAAGACCAATTGCCCACCATTGTGAACCTTCACTCTCACAGTGCCTCTACCCACTACTGGATATATCTGCCCATTACCAACTGAAACTGCACCAAAATCACCTGTCTTGGAATCCTCAAAAACATCCCTCATGGGGATACAATGATAATAGGCACATGAGTCTATACACCAATCATCTTGCAAAATATTAAATCCAACAGATAAACACAATTCATCTAGGCAGGATTCAATACTTACCACATTGGCTACCTGTGACCCTGCTTGTGCTTTCTTATACTCCTCGCATTGGTCTCTCCTGTGTCCTGGCTTCTTGCAGTACCAACACTCACATTTGCGATGTCCGGTTCTTGACTTGAACCTGTGATTCTTGCTCTGCGACCTCCCTCTGTTGTTACTTCTACCATGGTTATCAACTGACAGCGTGGTATTGCTAGGATATGACACTAAAGTCTCTCCATGTCTTTTCCTCCTGGCATACACATTCATAATGCTGCTTATAATATCCGTTAGGATTGTCGTATCAGTCATGGTGCTAGTAATAGTATGTTCAACTGTGTCGTAACTGTCGGGAAAACTGGATAGCAACAACAACGATTGTGCCCTCTACTCAAACTTTAAACCCGACGATTCCATATGATTATAAACCATACAGAAATTGTTGATGTGCTCAGCAACCGAACCTCTTTCTGACAACTCCAAGTTAACCAACTTCTTTAGATGTAAGATCTGGTTCGCTGCATTCGGCTTCTCAAACATATCTGTCAATATTTCCATTGCCTCATTTGCGGTTCTTGCCCTCTCAATGTGAAATAGCGCCTTCCTGCTCAGTGACAACTAAATCTATCCAAGCACTTTCTGATCCAATCTATTCCAGGCCGCCAATACAACCGGATCGACCTCAGTCCTGTCTGGCTTCACACCAAACAACAGCTCATCTAGATCCAGAGATACGCAATCATTTGGAACTTCCACATTGTGAAATCCGTTCCATCGAACTCCTTGACTCTACTCTTGTCCCCCATCTCAATCAATACTACCAACCTGTAGCTCTGATACCACTTTGTTGAATTCTAACTGCGGAATAAACTCAACAACAACGACGAGATGCAAGAACTATAGAATCAAAATAAGAGAACAAAGAACAACCAAAAGCAACACACAAGAACACACAATATATTTTCAAGGTTCATCCAAAACAATGGCTACTTCCCCGCGCAGAGGCACTCCTGCGATTCCCACTATAAATATGAAGATTAGGTTTACAAATCTCTCAAGAACTCACCACCAAGGTGTAGGGTTTCTCTCTATCTCACTCTCTCTTAATGACGGCTGGTAGATCTCTATTTTCTTTTTACTTAACCCTAAAATTATACACAATACAATATATATAGAATTCCACAACTTTCCATCTCAGCGGCTCATCAATCAGCATCGGGACGATCGACCGCAACATCATGACGATCGACCGGTCATCAATTCAAGATAGAGGTTGAATCAGAGAGCAAGACGGTCGACTGCGCGGTTGACCGGTCGTCTTGCCTGGGTGCGGTCGGGGGTGCGGTCGACTGCAACTTTGCTGTAGCCTCCAACTACTCTTGACCTCTTGCTCCCACTTCGACTCTCCTTCGCGTCTATCTTCTTCAACCCATTATAGTGTATTGGATCCACAAACCCCAACACTAAGGTCGCTATTCCGAATAAAGACCTTAGTTGTGTGACTATTTTGCAAATTTTACAAAGAACATGGAGATTGAGTTTCCTACTGAAATCGCTATTGCGAATAACGACCGAAGTATACTAAGGTCGCTATTCCCAATAGCGACCACAGTTTTTTTTTAAATCCCAATAGAGCAAAAGCTCTCTAGAAATTGATAATTGTCTCAATACATTCATTCGAGGTCGCTAATCCCATTAGCGACCGACTTATATATACTAAGATCGCTAGTGGGAATAGCGATAGCAAACAAAAAATTCCAAATATTTTAAAACAACGGTCGCTATTCCCATTAGTGACTGTCAAAATTAAGATGTCGCCAACGAGAATAGCGGAAGCTGCTGAAACGGCACAAAGTAGCAGACTAGCGCTATAGTTTGAAACCAACCTATAATTGCAAATATTTTCAAAAAGTGGCATATTACGGGGAAAAACTCTTAAAACTTGTTATCCATAGATCAATCCTCGCTCACACACACACACAACAAACCCACCTCAAAAATCAACCAAACCCAACTCCAATTCCCAGAAAAACAACCAAACAAACCCCAAACCCACCATACCCAAATCACCAAACAATCAAATAACCCAACTAAAAAATAAATTAGCACCTGGTTGTCGCTATTGAGCATGGCGAAGATGTCCCCAATATCGATCGACATGTTGTCCAAATCGATCCCGTCCGCATCGAACCAGTCCCCCATCTCATCTGATTCCGGAAAACAATCCGATATAATCCAATCCAATCCAATCCAATTTTATTTTTATTTTTTCCTAAAGTATTTTTTTCATCGGCTATCTGAAAATTCTTGATCGGGATTTGGGGGGGGGTGGTCAAAAAGGAATAAGAGAAAAGAGAGAGAGAGAGAGAGAGAGAGCGTGTAGAAGTTGAATAGATGAAGGGATGAAGGAAATAGAAGACAGACAGACTGGAAAGTAGTAGTTTATCAACAAATAAATAAATAAATAAGAACAAGAAGAACAAGATTGACGGACCCTCGTATGGCCGATGGCTATAGCCTCTAGCATATCATAAAGCCTATTGCCTATTGGTCTTTGATATCCTGCAGTTGCCTGCCAAAGATTTTTGATTTTTTTCCCTCAAAATAGGCCACTTTTTCAAACTAATTCAAAAGATAAACCACTCGCAGTTGCAAACTGCAACCTATTCTATTTTGTTGATGCAGTTTCATACTGCGGTCTAAGTATATGCCACAATAATCTAACTCCAACACTTGTGCCAAAATAGTGTTAAGGAGAAAGCTATGTTCACCTTAGACCGTAGTTGGCAACTGCGCGTCCTAGATTGCACTAAGCCCGTAGTTCCCAACTGCATTCGTAATTCAATCCCCTTCACCCGACTTAATTGAGTCTTTGAACTGCATTTAACTGTGGCTAACTGAGACCGCAGTTGGCTACTACAGTCTCAATATTATTTAGAACGCAGTTCACAACTGCATGTTCATTTAAATCCCCTTTAAAACTACAGAAACTCACTATTCTTATAACTTCACCATTTTCCCCAATTCACTGCTTCTACTCCGAAACCCTTCAAAACCCAAACTCTTTAAAAACCCTATTACCATAATCTATCGCATCCCCATCTTTAAAATCTCTTCCTAATTAACTATTCAACCTTCAAACTCCAAATCTCCAAGTCCTCAAACCCTAATTTCCCTATTTCTCAACCAATTCTCAAAATCTAACTACCCACATTGTTCGGCGACAACACTTCCAACGATTAGCACCATCTTTGTGAACTGCGACATCATCCGTGGTGTCATTGAAGTGTAAACACCGGGGTTTTTTTTATAAGGTATTCGTACAACCGTAGAAACTATAATTTTTGTTTTTTATTATAGTTTGCTCAGGTAATTACTCGCATATTCGTCCATTTACGTATAGGTGTGATCGCAAAGTTCCTATTTGGTTATATTATTGGGGAGAAATAATTCGAGACCCTAAATTAGGAGCTTGTTATAATGATGTTGAACCGGAAGTAGTTTGGACTCCGCGTAATATTACAAAGCACGAACTCGTAGATAAGGTGTATGAAATTACTAACTGAGATAGAGTTGAATGGAATGTTAAAATCCGAGCTCGATATGCAGCTGGAAAAGGTGAGACAATATTTCATGGTGGTGCCTATAGTCGATGATGACGCTATTGCTTCCATGATTGCAAGAAATAGTTGATCTGAACTACAGTTGGACTGCATTGGAGTTATACATTGACAAAGTAAGGAATCGCAGTAGTCCGCCGCATGTTAATCGTATACCAAGCCCATTACATGAAGTAGTCCGCATGTTTCTTCCATGATTGCAAGAAACAGTTGATCTGAACTACAGTTGGACTGCATTGGAGTTATACATTGACAAAGTAAGGAATCGCAGTAGTCCGCCGCATGTTAATCGTATACCAAGCCCATTACATGAAGTGCCTACTCATGAAACGAGCCCCCATCCGAGTCCTTCACTACATGAAAGAGTGTCGCCTAGAGAAGATAATCCAGTTTTTACAAGTCCAGTTTCTGGAAATTCACCCTTACACGACTTGCAATGGTTGAATTCAGACTTTATCAGCAATCTTGTTGATAAGGAAAACAATCTTCAAAACTTCAATAATGCTACGGTTAACAATGAGTTGATAGATGATGAAGAAATTGAAGTGGAGGATATAGATGTATATGAGGAGGAATATGAAGAAGATGATCTTTGAAGATAACGTTAATGATGGTGATGGTGTGGTGTAACATCCCGAATTCCAAAATACAACTGAATTCTAAGTTCCACAGCCAGCGGCCCAATAGACACCGCACCAGACCAACGCGCCAAAGGCCCAAGGCGATAAAACTAAGGGTTATAATCCCTAAGTATTGACTCTCGACAAATCGGATTTTTAACAAAAAAATAAATAAACGAAAAGCCTCGGTATCGAACCCGAGACCTCCCCACTACTGTAGCGATCGAAAGCTTTACCGACCAGTTGGTCTAAGTGGCCATTTCGTTTTGAAAGTAATTAATTTGGGTTTTGATTTTGCCCTCTGTTCATAGCTATAATTCATGAAGTCTCAAAACAAAAATTGTCTATTTTTCTCCTCTTTTGAAAACAAAATTTTCCAGAATTAAAATACACCAAAATCTACAGCAACCAGTATTTTTATAAGTATTTTTAACTCTTTAAAACATGCATTTTAGCCCTAGTTTGTATTCCATGTTCATAATTTCGACATTTGAGAACTAAAGCATAATTCTTCATGATTAAAGATAGGTTCCCACAAAAATCACTACATTATTGTTCGCTTGCTTATTGACAACTACTATGTTTTTAGAACACAAAATCATCTTTTCTAATGAATAAAACTTCTATCTTTATCCACTAATTTACACATGATGCATTCAATTATTTGTTTGCAAATATAATCTTTTTCATTTATTCTAACATTCATATGGCACATAAAAAATGGAGAATTCTACTACAAAAATTAACAATTATCTTTTAGTAATCATTCCATCAATTTATCTCTAATATTACCACTCTACTTTAATACTTTAATTAAACAAACATGGTTCCAATCTCTTACTAGTTAATTCGCATAATTTCATTTAAAATATACCTAGCATGCTTTCTAATATTAGAAGCAATGAGAAACACCCACCTCTTTGGAGAAAAACCAATTAAGAGCACCTAGAGTCTCCTAGAATGCGAGAGAGTAGCCTTCTCCTCCTAGATTGTGATGCAAAAGTCATCCTTCTTGCTCCCTTGCCAAAACCGAGAGCTTTCTTGTAGATGGGATGAGCCGGCCTCCAATGTTGGGACACACCATAGAACTCTCAAACTATATACTCTCTTATGTAATTCTCTCCAATATAAATTCTTTCTTTCAATAATTTCTTAGTGTAGAATACATGTAGGTGGGGGTATTTATACTAGTTCTAGGATGGATTTGAGGGCTATGATTTCATTAGATGGTTAAAGATGGATGGCTAGGATAGGAGGGAAAGTTGTAGCAACCACCCACAATCAAATAACTACCCATGCACACACACACCCACTCCCCATCTTCTCCATGCACAAACCAGCCTCCCATAGGTGTGCAATGCACACTACGTGCATGCATGTGCCCCTTAGTACCCCCCTTATTTGAAATTTGTACAATTTTGATTAATCAATTGTTCACAAATTGTGTCTACATGACAAGTGTGACAATTTAAATGATTAATTAAATTTGTGGGCTTCATAAATAGTAGGCTTAGACTTGTGGGCCAAAATAATAAAATAATATTTTGGGCTTTACAAAATAGGCTTTTAGGAAAATAAAAGAAAGGAAGAAAATAATTATTCATACTACCAAAAGAAATTTTATATATAAAAAAATATACATACGAAATTTGCACGTGCACAACACGTGAAAATCAACATTTCTATTAAAATGAAAGTTTAGGGTATTACATGTGGAAACGGGAGCCAATGTTCCACCCCCACCCCCTCCTCCTAAATTCATGAGGCCAACTGTTCCTGAATTTGTGAAGGGAGTGATAATGCTTGGGTTCATCAAAATCTTGAAGAATCATGTGGATCATCAGAGATCGGATTGTTGTACGTTGGGCAAAAGTTTGAAAGCAAAGATCATATTCAACATGCGGTGAAGATGTTCTCTATTAAGGAACATCGAGAATTTGTAGTTGTGAAATCGAACAAAAAGTGTTATATCGTCCAATGTAAATTCCATGCAAAGGTAAATCCAAATGATGGTACGTCACAAAATCTCGAAGGCGGAGCCGAGGCAGTTTGTCCATGGCGACTACATGCATGTATCCCAAAAGAACAGATGTACTTCATTGTGAAGAAGTTAGGAGGGGCACATGTATGAACCCAACATTAAGTCGGGATCACACCAAAATTGATTCGAAGCTAGTTTCTAATATAATCTTGAATGTTGTTAAGGCACGGTTAGGAACAACACCGAGAGCCATAATTGAGATTGTTTTACTGAAATGTAATTATAAGATTTCTTACAAGAAAGCTTGGATTGCAAAACAGATAGCTATTGAGAAGTTGTTTGGAGGGTTCGATGAAGCATATACGAAGTCTGCCCTTTTAGCAGCAATACAAACCTCTAATCCTGAAACTTACGTGCATTGGGATAAGATTTCTTCTAGTCCCAGTGAAGAAACATTTAAAGGAGTCTTCTGGGCATTTGTCGCTTCGATTGAAGGTCTTAAGTCCTGCCAACCGGTGATTAGTATAGATGAAACCCATTTGTATGGAAAATACAAGGGATGTTTGTTGATTGGGATTGCAAGTGATGCAGATAACATGTTATTTCCATTTTCTTTTGCAATAGTAGATGGAGAGAGTATAGAGAGTTGGACTTGGTTCATGAGTTGTATTTGATATTTTGTGACCGGTCACCAAGGATTATGTATTATTTCTGATCGTCATGCAGGTATCTTATCGGCGATGGAGCTTCAAAACGGATCATGGAATGAGCCACATGCATATCATAGATATTGTATGCGACATTTTGCAACAAATTTCTACACCAAATTCGGTAGCATGGCTTTGATGAAAAGGTTAAAAGTTGTTGTGTGTCAGAATCAACCAAAAAAGTTTGACACACAATTGGGAGAGATTGAAAAAGTTAAACTCGAGGCTGCCGATTGGTTAAAGGCAAAACCGATCGAGAAGTGGGCACTAGCTGCAGATGGAGGGTGTCGATATGGTGTAATGGCCACAAATGCATCAGAAATATTCAATTCTGTTTTAAAAGGTGTTCGCAGTTTGCCTGTAACGGCAATTGTCGAGATGATATTTTACCGTCTTAATTCGTACTTCACCAAACGTCGTCAGGAGGCACAGAAACTGATAAGTGAAGGAAAGCTTTGGGCTCCAAGAGTTCAAGAACTAATCAATGAATGGCGTGATAGAGCCAATTTGCATGAAGCTATAATGTTCCATCACAATCCGTGCGTATTTCAAGTCAAAACAGGTGTTTGACTTGTTGGCACAAAAAGGAAGGGTGGAAAAAACCAGATTGTTGACTTGGGTGCGCGTACATGTACATGCCATAAATTTCAGCTTTATCATCTACCGTGTTCATATGTATTGGCTGCTTGTGCTTCTCGGGTTCTTAATTATCGTCCATATATTGATCCATTCTACTCTTTGGCATCCTTAGCAGCTACATGGACGCCTAACTTTTATCATATGCAAGACCAAGCGTACTGGCCTATTCAAATTGGTCCCAAACTAATAGCTGATGCGAGACTCAGAAAATGTCGGAAAGGGCACCCAAGAAGTACACGTATTCGCAATGACATGGATGTGGGAACAAGCTCCAGGAGTAGTCTTACTTGCAGTAAATGTCATCAAAGAGGACACAATAGGTGCAGTTGTAATATTGATATGCCATCTGGTACTATTACTAGTGGGTCACGGGTAAAGCATTTAAACCAATTTCAATTTCTCAATTTTGATTGCATTTATATGTGAATTTATTTTAACCATTTATGCATATTTTATAGGGGTGAGTCTAGTGGTGTTTCTGCAACCGGTCTCGCACGTAGTCGAGCACGAGGTCGAACTAGACGCCCCCCAGGGTGACGACAGGGATTTCTTAGATTAACCAATGTCCTAAATTCATGCAGGGATGGTTGTTTACAATATTTTCTATTTTAGTTTGAATGTTGTAATATATAAAACAATCTTTAACTTGTATTGCCTGTTTTGCTTGTTTGGCATATGTGTTTGCAATATTTTGTATTTAGGAATCTTTGTCAAGTTGGAGGATAGTGATGATCGGATGTAGTTGCTTTGTTTTGCTTGTTTGGCAACTGTATTTCTCTTGGTTGTTGTTCTTGTCTAGCTTGGATGATCGGATATTGTTGTTTAGCTTGGATGATCGGATGTTGTTGTTTAGCTTGGATGTTCTTGCATGTTTTCATCCATTGTGAGTGATAATGAGTATTGGAAAAGGTAGTTGTAAAATTTGGAAAATTCTTTGATTGCGACTGCAATTGGTTGTGTCGAATGTAATCAGGGAAACAGCTGCATGACTGGTAGCTAGCTGGTTATGAACTTAGTACATTCGCAGTTGCCAACTGCGGTAAAGTTAATACTAGAAGCACAGTTGGCAACTGCGAATGTCAACTCTCCAATTTTCTAGAGAGTTGCCAACTCTCTGAAAAATTGGTAATAACAGCAAGCGCAGTTGCCAACTGCACTAAAGTCAACTAGACGTGCAGTTGGGAACTGCGACTGTCAACTCTCAAAATTTCCAGAGAGTTGTCAACTCTCTGGAAATTTGGTAATAACGGCTAGCGCAGTTGCCA
The DNA here is from genome assembly GCA_017893485.1 of Hemerocallis citrina. Classification (NCBI taxonomy): domain Eukaryota; kingdom Viridiplantae; phylum Streptophyta; class Magnoliopsida; order Asparagales; family Asphodelaceae; genus Hemerocallis; species Hemerocallis citrina. The sequence continues at coordinate 288,034,507 of CM030364.1, read as the reverse complement.
AATGCGGTAACCTTAGTATTATGAGCGTGGATGGCAATTGGGCTTTCAGTTATTACCAATTTTCCAGAGAGTTGCCAACTCTCTAGAAATTTGGTAATGGCAACTCATCGTTATTACCGTTATTACCGTTTCCAGAGAGTTCTAGAGAGTGAGTGCAGTTGCCAACTGCACTCACCGTTATTACCAATTTTCCAGAGAGTTGGCAACTCTCTGGAAATTTGAAGAGTTGACAGTCGCAGTTTCCAACTGCACGTCTAGTATTGACTTTAGCGCAGTTGGCAACTGCGCTCACCGACCAATTTTCCAGAGAGTTTGCAACTCTCTGAAAATTTGGAGAGCTGACAGTCGCAGTTGCCAACTGTGCTCCTAGTATTAACTTTACCACAGTTGGCAACTGCGCTGGCCGTTATTACTAAATTTTCAGAGAGTTGCCAACTCTCTGGAAATTTGGAGAGTTGACAGTCGCAGTTGCCAACTGCGCGCCTAGTGTTAAATTTATCGCAGTTGGCAACTACATTCGCAGTTATTACCAAATTTTCAGACCAATTTATATGGCAAGATGTTTCCCTCATTACATATTCGATGCAGACTTTTTTTGAAAACAAATTCTTCATACATATGCATATTCAACAAACAGATCACTTCCAACCATCCCAACATCTTCCAACAAAATCAAACATTTCCAACATCCTCCAACCAAATAAGTTCAATCATTCAAAACAATCAATCAAAATAGTCAATCATAACAATCAATCAAAACAATTAAACATAACAAACACGCATGCATACTAACGCACCACTAATTTGCATTTAGTTTTTTGATCATTACAAAACACCTCCAGGAGTAGTCCAAAACATATGTAGACATTTAACTTGAGGCAATATTTAGACATTTAGAAATATCAACAAGAAATACAACTAATGCTCGAGGATCAAGCAGGGGTATATAATTTTGTTTTCTTCCTATTCCTTTTCGGACGTGTGTCCAGAGATTTTTGAGTAACTTGGGAAATGGGAACATGATCTTTCGGTCATCGTGCTCTTGTTCTTCATGTGTTGGCGCATATTCCTCTTTCATATGCCCACTCGGTTGTTGTACTGGATCAGGTATACGTGCGTGCCCCTGATAATTTTTAGTTGCAACCTTTTTTCTTCGTTTCCCCATATTGGGCACCGGGGCGTTCAATAGTGCATCGAATTGGGCTCCTTCACCAACATGTTCGAGCTGTAACCTGCACGACTTCAGAATGCCTCTTACAAATGTCTTGACTGCATCGGGCACATTGCTCGAAAGTGCACGAGCACATTGCTTCGCAATATCCCATGCGTCCTCGATCTATCAAACATATTTCACAATGGAACATGATTCACATATGATATAAATAATAATAACTAGTTACATTAGATTAAAAATAATTAGGCAATTATAACTAAATATACAATCTTACTATGGTTCGGTGAGTCGGTGCCCGCGGTTGATACATTGGCTGCAACGTAGAATACCCGGGTGCCAGCTCGGTATCTCTCCTTTGAATTGGCAATTGAACACCAGTTGGTATCGGGGAGGTGCAACATACAATCATGTATACGTGCGATACTAGTTCATATATGACCGATGCAAGACTGAGTCAAATGGAGGAGACGGGTCTACAACGGTGTCGAAGCATTCATCATTCCAGTGGTTGACGTGTATTTCATGGTAAGTTGTCCAATTGTGATCCGGCAGCCTACCCATACCCTTCGTTCCATGCAACTTTTTGTCATAAGTACGGGGTGCCGGGATGTGTTGGTCCAGTCCAAACTGCTGAAGCACTCAGTCGGCAAAAAAAAAATTAACAATACCGAAGTTGACGAGTGGTGATCTCGTCAACCATAACTGTGGGGTTGCCCTACATGCAGGTGGCAATCTTTGAACACTTTCTTCATTGTAAGGCATCCAATTCACGAACTCATCTCGCAGTTGATCGAGCTCGTATCTATAATACGTCAATACACCACGTGAGTTATCCTTCCATGTGTGTAATCCAGTCCAATATACCCCGATAGGTGCCAACAATGCTTGATTCTCTGCATGGGCCATCCAGTCATCTGATTGCCGGGTTATGCGAGGTCGACCAATGTGTAGATGTTCCCAACTCCATACTTGCAGTATTACCATTGGCCATTTGAACTGCATTCAAGGAACATGAACACAAACTCTTATACAGTGCCGCCAATGCAGCACTACCCTAGCTGTATTCCCCGGCTTTTCTAGTATCCACGATCAACGGTAGATACATTACTAGCACCAAATCACCTGACGAGTTTGGAAAAATCTCACTGCCAAATATTGTCATTATATAAGCTCGGGCGTAACACTCCACTTGGAACTCGGTCGAATCATCACTCAATCCGTCTCTAAACATCTCCTCCGACCACGACAACCTGATAGATTGACCAACGAATGTTTTCTCGCCCAGCTCAATACTTAGATATTCTCGAACTAATCCTTCTTTATCAAAGCCCATACTCTCAGTCACGGCTACCCCGTTAACATGCATACCCAATATCATCGCAATATCTTGTAACGTGACCGTCATTTTCCCTACGGGTAAATGGAAAGTATGGGTCTCCGGTCACCATCTCTCCAGGAGAGTTGTAAGCAGACCACGATCGAGCTTGATACTCCCTATCAAGCTAATCCCCCATAACCCAACTGCGACCAGAAATTCGTGTATGCATGGATGCATTGGTAACTGTGGAGGATGCCTACAGAACGTGCACTCCTTTGATACACCGTTCCAAACGAACTGAGAGCGGTATTTGTTATGTAAGGTCAAAAGTTTCGGGTCCAAAGGACCTGGACCTCCACGTGCAACGAAGGAGGAACTAGGCTCAGCCGCACCGGATGATGAGGGAACCTACAAGTTCATGAAATAATCGATGTTTTAGTAACAAATTTATTTCATCAACAACATATACAAATTTAAAAAGTTGCAAAACACTTCTTACCTGTGTAGCAGGGGGAACTTGCTCTCGGACTTCATTACTACTCGAGGATCTTCCACCGCGGTTTCTTGGTCCCCGACCTCGACCATTTACACCCCTTGTTCGTGCCATTTTCAATATTAGACGATCACTACAGAAAATAGTTACCAATAGTAGATAATGTTAATACATAACGAAAATCGTATACGATATGAAACATTTAAAGATTGACAACACATGATGGAGTGAGCCATTAAGGAATTTAACCATTCATGGAAAAGCAAAATGTGTGCTATTTTGAAGATAAGGTCTAAAACCGATTAACATAACCAACAAGACAATTCAATAAATCAACCATCACAAACAATTCTTCAAACATACGTTGGACATAAAACATTAGATAATATGAATTAAAACCCTTTAACAATTCATAGCAATTATTGTTTTGTACTAAGTCTATCACTAGTAAATTATCAAACTCAAATAATTTGTCAACATGGATTTTCATAATGAAGATTTCATTAAAATTCACATACATTTTCATAAACATTTTACACACAGCTATTATTTTTACCCAATCTTCTTATTTTTAACCAATCTCATCATAAGTCCTTTTAACGTACTCTCAATACTGCGACAACGTAGAAACATTAATAACTAACAATTCGTTTATTCCTCCAACAATGCAAATATATTAGTGAAGATATGAATCATTACCAAAAAGTTAGGAGCTTTGATCTATATGTCAAATCATATTCTTCTATGCTTATTCCATATGAGCACAACTTTGAAATTAAAGCAGATTGTGGCTACAAGAATCTAACAGGTAACTCTTCAAAAATATAATGGAAAATACATAATATTATTTATTCATATTTCTTACAACATACCAAAAGCGATGAATCGGGGCATGCACAAGTGCCATACGCACCAACAGATGCAACATTTGGCAGTCTTCAAAATAGCAACTAGATTCACAACCAAATCAAATGAAGATGCATATATAGATTACATTGTTTGGACTAACTATTGTTTCTAGAGAATTTTTAATTCGAAAATAGTGAAGAGGATATAAGTTATAACTTCTGTATGACAATGTAAAACTTATTTACATTCCAAAAGTTGTCGTGAAAATTCCAAACTAGATACTACTACCCATGGGGCAAAATTTTAACAGTCTCACTCACATTAGGCAAAAAACTTCATTTTTATTTTGCATTTATCATCTACAAAGGGGATAATAATGACAACTTAAAAGCTTCCTAATTTTGCATTCATCTTAAAAGCTTCATAATATTGCATTCATCTTCAATAACATATGCCTAGGACAAAAGATAATTAGATAAATGCAATGCCTACGGTCATCAGGATTGCTTGCTTACTGCTATATGTATATGATGAATTATTCTGTATGCTACTACAAATTGACCAAAACTCATTTGAGTTTTTGGTTGAACTAATTGCTAGTAATAATGGACCAAAACAGTTCACAATAATTCACTAACAATCCACTAACATTTCACTAACAATTGACTATCAATTCATACCAGTTAACAATTCATAGCAATTATCTAAGACAATTCAATAAACAATAACAATTCATTATATCTACTAACAAATCATACCATTTAACGCGGGAAAGGAGACATACCTTCAATAACTTCAGGTGACGGCAAAACTAATCTCGATTTCGAAGCTAGAGATCGGATTGAAGATGGGTGGCCGAAGTTGGGTTGATTTCAACGAAATTGTCAAAAACTAGGGTTTGGAGAATTCCAATTTCGAATGGGGATGGAGAGAGAAAGATGAAGTGAGGTTGATAATTGGATTTGAGAGAGATTCTAGATAGTAGAAAGAGAGTAAGGAGGATTTCGGAGGCTTGACGGGATGGGTTTCCTAAGTTGAGAGGGGGCACAATTGGGAGATGAGATAAAGTGGAGTGAAGAGGAGAAGAGGGATTTAATAATTTGACCCTATGAACGATTGAATTATGAATGCAGTTGGGAAATGCGGGTTTAGTGTAATCTCAGACGCAGTTGCCAACTGCGGTTTAAGGTGAACATAGTTTTTCCCTTAACACTATTTTGGCACAAGTGTTGGAGTTGAATTATTGTGGCATATACTTAGACCGCAGTACGAAACAGCGTCAACAAAATAGAATAGGACGCAGTTTGCAACTGCAAGTAGACTATTTTGGGAATTAGTTTGAATAAGTGGCCTATTTTGGGAAAAAATCAAGATTTTTGAGTTTTTTGCCGAGTAGGTCACTTTTTGAAAATATTTACGATTATGTGCCAGTTTTGAAACTATTAGCGTTCATGGGCAACTTAGTGTCACGTCAACAGTGGCCGTTATTCTCATTAGCAGTCTCTTCACTTTAAAAGTCGCTAATGGGAATAGCAGTCTATGTTTGAAAATATTTAGAATTTTTTGTTTGTTGTCGATATTCCCACTAACGACCGAAGTATATATAAGCTCGCTGATGGGATTTACAAGCTTTAATGAACTGTATTCTAAGACTTAGCAAAATCCAGAGAGCTCGTGCTCTTTGAAAAAAATAACAATCAATTTATTTTAGAAACTAATATTGCTATTCGGAATAGCAACCTTAGTTGTAAAAATGTCGGTATTTCGAATAGAGGGCTTTATTGTGCTAAGGTCACTATCTTGAATAGAGACCTTAGTTGTGTGACTATTTTGCAAATTTTACAAAAAACAAGGAGACTGAGTTTCCTACTGAGATCGCAATTGAGAATAGCGACCAAAGTATACTAAGGTCGCTATTCTAAATAACGCCTTAGTTGGATAATTATTTTGCAAATCTTACATAGCAATGAGATTTAGTCTTATACTGAGATCACTATTCGAACTAGCGACCTCAGTTTTATTTTATTTTTTTCCAAGTGAGCAAAAGTTTTCTAAAAATCGCCAAGTACCTCAATACATTCATTTGAGGTCTCTAATCTCATTAGCTACCTCATATATACTTCGGTCGTTAGTGGAAATAGCGACAACAAACAAAAAATTCCATAAATTTTCAAACATAGGCCACTATTCTCTTTAGCGACTTTTAAAGTGAAGAGGCTACTAATAAGAATAGCGGCCGCTGCTAACATGACACCAAGTAGTCCACGAGCACTAATAATTTCAAAACTGGTCCATAATTGCAAATACTTTCAAAAGTGGCCCCTTACGGCAAAAAAGTCAAGATTTTTGTGACAGTCATGGAAAATGTGTACAATAGAATGTTGGTCCTATATTTCTGTAGTTGTTTCTTTAACATGTACTAGTATTATACACGTGCTGTGCACGTGGGGAGAAATTAGGGGAATGAAAAGGGGAGAAAAAAAAATTTACCTGCACGTGCACTGCACGGGTTAGGTTATGGACAAAGGCCTTCTCCCATTATAGTAGTAGAGATTATACACGTGCTGTGCACGTGGGGAAAAATTGGGGGAATGAAAAGGGGAAAAAAATTACCTGCACGTGCGTTGCACGGGTTGGGTTATGGACAAAGGCCTTCTCCCATTATAGTAGTAGATCATGCATAACTCGTTTTGGTTCTATAATTGATGGTCTCATTAATTTGCTCGGTAAGGCGTGCAATGGTTCCGACCCAAATGGGTGGATATCCTTAGTATCATAAACCCAGTCAAGTTTGAGTTTTATATGAAACCCACCCGTTCAAGCTCAGCCTAATTTTGTATTTTTCATTCATGGGAAAAGTGTGCATATATTTGTAGGATACAATTTTATTTTCTCCTAAAATGTGAGATGTCAATATCATATCAGTCGAATATACACACCCATACACACATATTTGCAATGGAGCATTGCTCTCTCTTTCTCTCTCTATATATATATATAATATATACACACACACACACACAATTTTAATGGGAAAGTTTGTCAACCAAACAAACTTCATTTGTAACCAAACAAAGATGTGCATTGTAACCCAACAAACACGTGCAATGCACATGCATAACTGATATAAAGGAGGTCTTTGATTCGATGCCAGACAACGTCGGAATTATATATATATATATATATATATATATATATATATATATATATATATATATATATATATATATATATATATACACACACTATTTTAATTGAAGAGTTTTTCACACAAAAAACTCCATTTGTAACCAAACGAACACATGCATTGTAACCCCACAAACACATGCAATGCACATGCATAACTAATATAAACGAGGTCTTAGGTTCGATGTCAGCCAACGTCTGATTTTTTTTTAAAAATACATTTATTTATAAAGACATGCATCACACATGTAAATTACTAGTAGGAGAGATAGTCTACCCCCTCTGTCCTTTCTCTATTTTGAAATATAGAAATGAGAGCAAAAAGTTGGGATTCCTATAACTAACTCGTGCACTACACATAATTTTTATTAAAATAAAATAAAAACGTCATTCTATCAGACATAGTCTCTTCCCCTCTCACTTTGTCAATATCACAAAATCTCATGGCTCTTCTCAAACCCACCACCATCAGTAATTACGGTAGGAATTATATTCATAAGTTTCTCCCAATTCTCCCATCTTTTTAGGGAGTTTCACATAATTTTATAAGTCCCTTAAAACTGTTTTAGGTTGTGGAATTTGAACAGGATAACACTAGTAGAGCTGGTATCGGGTCCTATCGGGTCGGGTCCTCCGCGACCCAGACCCGGACTCGGTACCTCACGGGTCCAAAAATTGGACCCGGACCCAAACTTGCAAGAATCGGTTCCGAGTCCGGGTCCTAGTTAAAAAAATTACTTTTCGGGTCTGGTTATAGAGAATAAATATTTGCACTTAAGTATTTTTGCACCCGATACCCTACGATTCTAACAATTTTTGCACTTAAGTACATGAATTAATATTATATTTACATATTTATCTTCAACAATTACATTTATATATATATTCCTATAACCATATTATTCAAATTCTATATGTTTGGGGGTGTTTTTTAACGGATCCGAGTTCGGGTCGGGGTGGTAACTATTTTGAGCGGACCCGGACCCGAAAGTGCATCAGGCCTTATTTTAGGACCCGGACCCGTATAGATCGGGTCGGTTCCGGTCAAATGCCGGGTCCAGATCGGGTTCAGGTATAGGGTAAATGTGACAGTGCTAAACACTAGTGTGTGTGTGTATATATATATCTATATAATAAAACACAAAGGAAGTTAGAGCATCCACAGTGGTTTTTTATAAATGGTAAATTGCCATTTTATAGCAAACCGAGCGCTGCAATGGTTTTTCATTTTGCTATTTTATAGCAAATTTTCTATATCGGTTTCTCATATATGAGAAACCAAATACCAATTCTCAAATTATAGCAAACTCCTCAGACAAGAGATCATTTCTTGTCTGAATCACACAAGAGATGATCTCTTGTCTGCGAGGTTTTTTTTTTATTTTAAAAAACTCCTCAGAGGTTTTCTTTTTTGTGAGACGGTATATCATATACCGTCCCACTCAATTTTTGGCAAAATGCGAACAATATAGCAAACAACCACTGCAGCGATCGATCCTATTTGCTATTACTGTTGCAGTCATTTTTGGCAAAATGAGAAACACCACTATGGATGCTCTTATCAAGTGCCTTTCCTTCAATCCCCCCAAAATCAAAGGTCCAGATCTAACATCACAAAACACATTTTTCCTCCAAAAGTTTTCTCCCAAAACTCAAATTCAAATCCCCCCCAGCCAAAATAACTCCTTTATTTATTTAATTATCTCTCTCTCTCTCTCTTTCTCTCTCGCTCTCTCTTCTACTAAAAAAATTAAGTAAATAAAAATTTAAAAAAATTTAAAAAATTGAAAATTAAAAAACTACAAAATTTTAAAATTTTAAAACTTTATAATAATTCAAAAAAAATCAAAATAATTGAAAACTCATAAAAAATATAAATTTTTTAAAATATATATATATTTAAAAATTTTAAATTTTTTAATATATATATATATATATATATATATATATATATATATATATATATATATATATATATATATATATATATATATATATATTAAAAAATTTACAATTTTTAAAAAATATATTTTTTTTAAATACTTAAAATTTTTAAAAATTTTCATTTTTTAAATTTTTAGAAATTTAAAAATTTTTGATAATTTTTTTTAAAAAAAATTAAATAAAAAAATTTTAAAATTTAAAATTTTAAAAAAATTAAAAATTTTGAAATTTTGAAATTTTAAAAATTTCAAAGCAAATCCAAATCCAATGTCGAACTCCAATCAAGAGGTCGTCGCTGATATCTGATCCGCTGCTGATTCCGTTTCGGTGACTCCCTCCCCCAAATCAAGCGTGAATATCAAGCGACTCCGTATCGGCGACTCCCCTCCACCGAATCGAGAGCCTCTATATACGATGTGACGACTCTAATTTCATCTCATTAACCAAATTTTCATTCTCATTTTTAATTTTTTTGTGTGTAGGGGATTACTCATTTTTTTGCTGACTCGATTTTTGTGTGTGCATAGGATTTAAGTTCAGAAAGATATGATTGTTTTATTTTTGGGTTTAAAATTTTTTAATTTCGTGATTTATTTGATTAATTTTTTATTGGTTTTGATTTAAGGTGTATGCAAGTGAGAGATTGATTATTTGGTGGCCTCAATTTGGACTTCCAAACCATAGCAGGACGGGTAAGGTGACTAGCAACCTAAAATAACTTGGTAAATATGCAACATTAATTTTTTTACTACAAGAGAAAATACTATCGTGAAGTGTTCCCTTCACTGGTTTTTAGAAACCATGGATAACATAACAAATAAAAACTTTTAGTGTATGTTTGGATATATAGGATTGGGATGACTGGAGTTTACCAGTGAAGGGTGCAAACTCTCCACTTAAGAATGACAGCTAAAGTAAAGTTATTATTTATCCATTTTGATTTTTTTTATAAAGGTGCAATGGGGAGACAAAGTGGAGATAAAAGAAATGATTAGCTTGGATTAGAGTTTTGAGAACTTCATGTATTTCATTTTGCTTGAAATAATAATAAGAGGTATTTCAATTGTAAACTGAGTCTCAGACAAACAAATGTTTAGATTATTGATATTGTAGATAACTTCACACATGCACTTGCGTTACCATTGTATTTAGACTTGCTCATAGTGGTTATAGGATTAGAGTAAGCTCTATAAAATCTATATGATAATGTCCTTGCATAACTATTACAAGCATCTAAAAGTCATGCTGAAGTTAAAAAAAAAACTCTATGCAGTGTTTCTAACAAACTATATGCTTTCCAAGTAAGTTCAGGCTAATGATCAAGAAGGCGATGGTTGAGCTTAAAGGTAGATATACTGCTTTCTCATATAATATGTTTGCTACTTCAATTAATTTGCTGGACCTCCAAAACTATTTTATATAATCAAACCAGGTGCACCGTTCCGAAGACATGTCGTAGGCACGTGTCTACGAGCAAACCCAGTAGTGTTATCATGTGTAAATTCCAAAATAGTTTTAAGAGACTCATAAAATTATGTAAACTCCCAAAAAAATTGAGAGAATATATACCGTAATTACTTATATATATATATATATATATATATATATATATATATATATATATATATAGAGAGAGAGAGAGAGAGAGAGAGAGAGAGAGAGAGGGGGGGGGGGGGGGGGGGGGGGGGGGTGGGGAGGGTATAAGCTACTAGCTCAATTAGAATATATAAGAGGAGGGCGTGTGCCCTATTGCTCTTGAGAAATGCTACACATACATTGATTTCAATTTTTTTCCCCAAAATAATCCACCTTTTGAAACTAAATATCAAACTGGCCCACTTTTGAAACTAATTACCAAACTGACTCAAACAACGAGTGTAGTTCAAATAGGGCCGTTGTTCGAAACAGCGAGTTTAAATTTATTATTGAGACTTGGCAAGATTTTTGCAAGTATTGGAGAAAATTCTATAAGTAAACTCACTATTTTAAACAACGACCAAATTCGAACTAGACATGTTGTTTCAAACAGCGAAACAGCGAGTCTATTTCAAATCTGGTCGTTGTTCGAAACAACAGGTTTAGCTTCAGTGTTTTGAGGCTTAGCAAAAAAAATTCAAGTTTTCGAGAAATTTCTATAACTAAACTCGTTATTTCGAACAACGACCCGATTTGAACTAGACTCGCTGTTTAAAATAGCGAGTATAGTTTAAATCGGGTCGCTGTTCGAAACCGAGTTTAGCTTTAGTGTTTTGAGACTTGGCAAAATTTCTCAAAGTGTTGAAGAAATTTTTATAACTAAACTTGATGTTCATAACAACGAGTTTAGATTTAGTGTTTTGAAACTTGGCAAAATTTCTGGAAGTATTGGAGAAATTTCTACAACTAACAAGTGGGTCAGTTTGGTAATTAGTTCCGACAGTGGATTAGTTTGGTATTTATTTTCAAAAGTGGGTCATTTTGGAAGAGATATATTGATGTCAACCTCACATACATTGGGCTTGTCTTTTATTATTATTATTGGGCATTTTCCATTTGTTTTCTTTAGGGAGGGATGGACACAATGATCACTAAAAGACAAGTCCAATATATGTTATGGGTAGAAACCAATGAATGGGTAGCAGTTATCATTACTCTTATTTGTAAAGAGGGATCATTTACAAGGTAATTTTTAATAGGGTTTTTAACTATATACCCCCTACAAATATTTGAATCCCATATTTATCCCCAATAATTCAAAATTATTTTTTTTAATTTTCCCCTATATCTATTGAGATTGATAGCTAAAAAATAAAGAACATAAGGTCTAGTCAAATATATTCCTTTATACTTAATATAATAGTTCCAATTTTGATTAAAGTTAATTTTGGGGATAACTAAAATGTGATTAAAATATTGTTGGAGGATAGATATGAAAATGGGGGGGGGGGGGGGGGGGGGGGGGGGGGTAAATATGAGGTTTAAATATTTGTTGGGGCTTATATATTAAAAACCTTTATTAATAATAAATGCTTGTTTCAAAAAATCCAGTGAACAACATAAGTAAAATATACATACATTTGACTAGGTGTGGACAACTATTATTCGAACCGACCAAACCAAACCAATCCAATCCGAACCGACCGGTTTTTAACCGAACCAATTGGAGGTTTGGGTTGGCCCGGTTCTTGATCTTCAATAACCAACTGGACCGGTTCGGTTGTTAGATGAGGCTTTTAAATAATCAATGAAACCGAACCGACCATACCTCTATGCATAAGTCAATAAAAAATCTTGTTCTCCTTTAATTTCTTGAATATACAAATAGTCATTTCTCATTTTCTTGGAGATACAAACAGTCTTCTTTAATTTCTTTAATACAAATCGAGCAGTTGTTCTACCTATGTTTTGATTCTCCATAATCCTGTATATTATGTTATTGAGAAATGCTTGATTTACAGTGTGGCCCAGCTTAATAGAATCATGAAGTTGATATAACATTTAGTAGTTTCTTTATTCAAGTCAGGCAGAAATTGTTTTCTAAATCTTTTTTTATTATACCTGAAATTCAATTAGCTATGGTTATTGATATTTCTTTTAAGATAATAAATTAATATTACAGAAGTATGCAAGTGAAAAAGCAATTTATCTCACTCATTTAAACATCATCATCTCTAATAACTAGTGCAAAATTCATTAACAACTTGTGGTTTTATGAATCTTCATTTTAAATTCATTTCTAAAGTTTGATTGAAGTTAATCTTTTAAATTTCAACAAAATTATGAATGATGATGAAGGTGAACTGTAGCACGCCAAACCTGTTACAAAATTCTTTTAAAAAGTTGATTGAGAGGCACAGAAAACAGAGAAGAAAATAAGGGGAGAAGAAAAAAAACCGAAAGGAAAATAAAATAAATAAATAACAACTTACAAAACCAATTTCAGATTACAAGTTGAGAAGTCGAGGCCTGTGTATCACATAGTGTCCTTAAAACAGATTTTTGCCTCTTTCGGTTGCTGGATTGTACGAAGGCGTCTATCTCCCAGGATGCAACGACCGGAATGTTCACGTAGGCACCACGTAGCACTCCCAAACCGAGCAGCAGCGTCAGAATCCTATCACCGACTCACCAAACAGTAGGAACAGAACAGAACAGAACTCAGAGGAGGAAGAAAGAAGATTTTTTGTGTTGGGAAGAAATGAGAGGGGAGATCTCTATTTATAGAGCGAGGGTTAAAACTGTAATGGCAGACAAGGCTTTGAATGCTTTCAGTGTAACAGCAGACACTCAATTGAATGCTGACACTATAACGGCAGACATCAATCATTGCCTTTGAATGCCTTCAGTGTAATGGCAGACAAAACATTCAATTCTGCATTGAAACGGTAGACAGATCCGTTTCTGCATTTATTTCAGTCGTTTACATAAGAAAAATCAAAACTGAAGCAAAAAGTGGCTCTGCACGGGGTGGGGTCAAGTCGGTCCGACATTCGTGTCCGCAAGTCGTACGGGCGCACACAAGTCGCATGTAATCCGATCCGAGATTTGCACCCCCCCTCCCCACGCGCATGAGAGAGAGAGCCTCTCTTCTAGCTATCTTACAATTCTTAGAAAGATGTTACTATATATCCTCTTCTATTTCCTTTGATTTTTCCGATGTGGGACTATGTTCCCTTAACCCATTTCAAGAATGAAAATGTCTCACTTTGAGAGATAATTTTTCATTCACCCCTTAACCGTTTTTAGCAAACCAATATATGATTTTGATCTACTCACGAAGGAGAACACAAATCAATCAAGATCTCTCAATAATTCATTGAGGATCTTACTTAAAAAATTGCTCAAAAATCCGTTCGTAAATGGTGTATAAAACACCCATTTTCTAACATTCCCCACATGAATGAAAATTGACGACCACAGACACGACAGACTTGGTGATAGAATTCAACAGTTGATTCCTGCATAGGATAGGTAGGTATTACCCTTTGAACCTTTCCTTATAAAAATATGTTTACTTTACTAACTAAACAGTAGACGCGTTGTCCTTGAACTGTTCTGTCATTTGTGTAAACGATGACATATCTCACACAAAAATTTTCCTAACGCATTTTCAGTTCTCACTGTTATGTTCGTTTTGGCCATGAACATACGCCTGGTTCTGCAAGAGTTTAACAGGAATATTGCCCTATATTATTCCCTTGGAAGCAACCCTTCTTCCCTCTTACATAGGTAATTTCTTACTTAAGAGTAACCTGCATTACTCTGCTCGGATATCCGACGCATAAAAATCATTAAAAGCCTAGCTTAACCTGTTACCTTACGGGCATTACTGTTTCATCATGGGAATGGACATGGAAAAATCCCCACAGTGATCCAACTTGGGCTTTACAATTTAGTTGTCCCTTTGAACCTTGATCTTGGGATCTCCAGTCAGCTAGGTTAGGTGTCCATTGTATTGAATTATTCTTTCATGGGCTTTAGTCTCATTCCCCTCGATGATTTATCAACTAACTCTCTATTTAACCCTTTAGTTAGCGGATCCGCAATATTATCCTTTGACTTTACATAGTCCACAGAGATAACCCCAGTAGAGAATAGTTGTCTAATGGTATTCTGTCTTCGACGAATATGTCTAGATTTGCCATTGTACGTATTGCTCTGTGCTCTACAAATTGCAGACTGACTATCTAAATGTATGCAGATTGGAGACACATGCTTCGTCCACCTTGGAATATCCTTAAGGAAGTGGCGTAACCATTCAGCCTCTCTCCCACATTTGTCCAGTGCGATAAATTCAGATTCCATTGTAGATTTCGCAATCACTGTTTGTTTCGAGAATTTTCAAGAAAATGCTGCAACACCTAGTGTAAACACATAGCCACTAGTGGATTTTGAATTATCACTCGATATCTAGTTCGCATCACTGTATCCTTCAAGTACAGCTGGGTATCTCGTATAGTGCAGCCCATAGTTACGAGTAAAACGCAAGTACTTCAGTACTCTTGTAATTTCTTGCCAATGCTCGCTTCCAGGATTACTCGTGTATCTACTTAGTTTACTCACTGCATAGGCTATGTCTGGTCTTGTACAACTCATTAAGTGCATTAGACTGCCTATGATTCTAGAGTATTCTACTTGAGAAATACTCTCACCTTTATTCTTGGATAAATGTAAAGTTAGATTTATTGGAGTTCTGGCAATTCCAGAATTATCTTTATCAAATTTTTCAAGAATATTGTCAACATAATGTAATTGGCTTAAAATAATCTCGTCTGATGTTCTTGTGATTTTAATTCCCAATATAACATCAGCCAGTCCTATGTCTTTCATGTCAAACCTCGAGTTCAACATATTTTTAACAGATTTAATTATCTGATCATTGCTTCCAATAATAAGCATGTCATCTACATACAAATATATAATGACATGCATCTTCTGTGTCTTTGACATATACACATTTGTCGCATTCATTGATCTTGAAACCATTTGTTATCATGACAATGTCAAATTTTTCATGCCGCTGCTTTGGACCTTGTTTAAAGCCATATAATGACTTCACCAATTTACACACTTTCTTTTCATGTCCTGAAGCTGAAAAACCCTCGGGTTGTTCCATGTAGATTTCTTCATCTAAATCTCCATTAAGAAATGCTATTTTTACATCCATTTGATGTACTTCAAGATTGCACAAAGCTGCTACTGCAAGTACCATCCTAATGGAATTTATTCTCGTCACAGGAGAATATGTATCAAAGTAATCAAGACCTTCCTTTTGTTTATAACCTTTGATTACAAGTCGTGCCTTGTATTTATCAATTGATCAACCAGGTTTCATTTTTCTCTTGAAGATCCACTTGGAACCTAAAGGTTACTACCCGGTGGAAGATCCACTAGTTCCCAAGTATGATTTTGTAAGATAGAATCAATTTCACTCTTGATGGCTTCTTTCCATAGAGGACCATCACTAGAGTTTACCGCTTTCTTGAAGGTTTAGGGTTCACCTTCAAGCATAAAAGTCAAGAAATCCGGACCAAAAGAATTTTCCATTCTTGTTCTTTTACTGCGTCGAGGTTCCTCCTCAGCTTCTTCATCTTGGTCTTCACTATCTTCACTAATAGTCTCATGTGTTCGTTAGGAGGAACTTGGTTCCTCCTATGACTTACATGGAAATACATCTTCAAAAAATGATGCATATCTAGATTTCATTATCGCATTCTTTGATATATCAGTGATATCGAATTTGTACACCAAGAACAAATAGGCACTACTGTTCAGTGCATAGCCAATAAAAATACAATCAATCGTTTTTTGTCCTATTTTCACTTTCTTAGGTGGAGGTACTGCCACCTTGGCAAGACATCCCCACATTCGCAAGTAATTGTAGGATGGCTTTCTTCCTTTCCATAATTCATATAGATTTTTTTCTTCTTTCTTTTTTGGCACCTTATTCAAAAGGTAGTTAGCTGAAAGAATAGCTTCTCCCCACAAGTTTGGTGGCAAACCAGAACTTATTAACATTGCATTCATCATTTCTTTCAATGTACAATTCTTTCTCTCAGCAACACCGTTGGACTGAGGAGAATAAGGCGCTGTCGTTTCATGTATAATCCCATGCTTAGCACACGTGTTAGCAAATGGTGATTCATACTCTCCACCTCGGTCGCTTCTTAGCACCTTAATTTTCTTATTGAGTTGATTCTCAATCTCATTTTTATAAAGAACAAATTTGACTATAGCTTCATCCTGCTTTTAAGAAAATATACATAGCAGTATTTTGTGCTATCGTCAATGAAGGTAATAAAATATTTATTACCACCTCTTGTTTGTATCATTTTTAAATCACAAATATCAGTATAAATTAGATCAAGTGGTTCAGTATTTCTTTCAACACTTTTAAACGATGATCTTGTTAGTTTTGTCTCAACACAAGTTTCACACTTGTATTTGGAATCAATTTGGAATGTTGGTATGTGATTCAAGTTAATTAGTCTTCGCAAAGTATCATAATTAACATGTCCTAGTCTACCATGCCATAAATTGAAAGACTCAAGCATATAAGTAGAAGAACTAGCTTTATTGATATTTTTGACCATGGTCATTACATTGAGTTTAAACATTCCACCACTCACGTATCCTCTACCAACATACATTCCACTTTTTGACAAAACAAATTTGTTCGACTCGAACACTAAACGAAAACCGTGATTATTAAGCAATGAACCAGATACCACGTTCTTACGGATTTCAGGAATATATGTAACATTGTTCAGAGTCAGTTTCTTTCCAGAAGTCACTTCAAGATCACCTTGCCTTGGCCCTTGATTCTGAAGTAGCCGAGTTCTCCATAAACATCTTCTCTCCATTCTCTAATGGTTCGAAAGTGAAGAACATACTTCTGTTGGAGCACACATGTCGAGTAGCTCCAGTGTCAATCCACCATTCCTTCGGATTTGAACCTAACATATTCAACTCTGAGATCACAACTGAGAGGTTGATATCGAAAATATCTTGAGCAATGCCTTGAATCAAGTTTGCTTCTCTGTTCATGTTCTTATTGGAAAGTCTGTATTTAGTAGACTTGTGACCCATCTTGTCACAATTGAAGCACTTGCCTTGAAACTTCGGCTTCTTGGAGATTCCTCCCCTAGGCCCCAACTTGGGACCTTTGTTGTTGTGTTTGTTAGAACGTTGTTTATATTCCATTACATTTGTCTTGGCTGCATGACTGTCGAGTCCAACCTTTTCAGATTCTCTATTGTCTTTTTCAATACGAAGCCTGACAATGAGATCTTTAATGCTCATTTCTTTTCGCTTATGCTTTAGGTAGTTCTTAAAGTCTTTCCAACCTGGTGGTAATTTTTCAATTATACATGCTACTTGGAAACTTTCACTTAAGTTCATACCTTCAGCATGAATCTCATGCAAGATCAGTTGTACGTAGTTCTTGAACTTGACTGATCATTGTTTTAGAATCTACCATTTTATAGTCTAGGAAGCGGCCCACAATGAATTTCTTGGCGCCGGCATCCTCAGTTATATACTTATGGTCTAGTGATTCCCAAAGTTCTTTAGCTGTTCTTTTGTCAATGTATACATTATACAAAGAATTGGCTAATCCGTTCATTATGTAATTCCTACACAAGTAATCAGCACTTTTCCAAGCATCCACTGCGGCAATGACTTGGTTATCTTGCTCATCTTTCTTAAGATTTGGAGCTTCTTCGTTCAAGAATTTTGATAGATTCAGTATGGTCAGATAGAACATCAACTTCTGTTGCCACCTTTTGAAGTTCTGCCCGTTGAGCTTCTCAGGTTTCTCCCCATGGCAGACTGAGACAGGTACAGCGGTGGGCATTGGCATTCGTGCCGCAGCAGCAGTCAGTTCTTGCGTCATATCAACAACCGGCATGTGGACCGTTTCAGACACAACAACATTGTCCGATGCAGTAGTCATTTTGATTCTGAAAATTACACAACACTGTAACGCCTCGAGTCCGGTTCAGCTGCGCACGCGGCTACACGTGCGCGCACGCGAAAGAACGGACACAAAACTCTAATCACGCCCACCACAGGCTGCCTCAAAAAGGTGGTTAACCGTTGGGTAACCCTTCATCATGGGCTTTCCTATATATTCCTCTTTTTCTCTCCTTCATGGCCGATATGGGATGATTTTAAATCTCCCATGGTCAACCGGTCCAAGGTCCAAGCATACACACACATCTTTCATTCATTCATTCATATATGGTCAACCGGTCAACCCATCTCACACACTTTTCTTTCTTTCCATCATCCTTCCACGTCATCAACCTACCATCCATCCATTCTTTCTTATATATATATATATATATATATGTGTGTGTGTGTGTGTGTGTGTGTGTGTGTGTGTATGTGTGTGTGTGTGTGTGTGTGTGTGTGTGTATTATTATATATCTCTATATAATATTATATATATACCGGGCAAAAGGGTGGTTAACCGTTGGGTAACCCTTTATCATGAGCTTTCCTATATGTTCCTCTTTTTCTCTCCTTCATGGCTGATATGGGATGATTTTAAATCTCCCATAGTCAACCAGTCCAAGGTCCAAGCATACACACACATCTTTCATTCATTCATTCATATATGGTCAACCGGTCAACCCATCTCACACACTTTTCCTTCTTTCCATCCTCCTTCCACGTCATCAACCTACCATCCATCCATTCTTTCTTATATATATACTAGTATCATGCACGTGCGATGCACGTGGAGAGGAATGAAAAGGACCAAAACAAAAAAAAACTATAATGCACGTGCGATGCACGTGGAGGGGAATGAAAAGGGGGAAAAATACCAACACGTGCGATGCACGCGGAGGGGAATGAAAAGGACAAAAAAAACTATAATGCACGTGCGATGCACGTGCGATGCACGTGCGATGCACGTGGAGGGGAATGAAAAGAAAAAAAAATACCAACACGTGCGCTGCACGTGTTGACAAAATGACAGTCAATGACAAATGACACTAACCCCTTCTCCCATTATAATAGTATATATATATATATATATATATATATATTATATTATATATATATACCGGGTGTTACAAACACGAGTGTAAGTTTTCCAGATTAAAAAAAAGAAAAGACGTGCCTCAAAATCGGAAATCAAGAATATAAAAAATCTGTTTTAAGTTTGTTACAAAATTCTTTTAAAAAGTTGATTGAGAAGCACAGAAAATAGAGAAGAAAATAAGGGGGGGGGAACTAAAAGGAAAATAAAATAAATAAATAACAATAGATTACAAGTTGAGAAGTCGAGGCCTGTGTATCACATTGTGTTCTTAAAACAGATTTCGCCTCTGCCGGTTGCTGGATTGTACGAAGGCATTTGTCTCTCAGGATGCAACGACCGGAGTGTTCACGTAAGCCCCACGTAGCACTCCCGAACTGAGCAGCAACGTCAGAATCCTATCACCGACTCACCAAACAGTAGGAACAAATAGAACAGAACTCAGAGGAGGAAGGAAGAAAATTTGTTGTGTTGGGAAAAAATGAGAGGGGAGGCCTTTATTTATAGAGGCAGGGTTAAAACTGTAACGGTAGATAAGGCTTTGAATGCCTTCAGTGTAACGGCAGACAAAACATTCAATTCTGTATTGAAACGGCAGACAGATCCGTTTCTGCATTTATTTCATACAGAACATTCAATTATGCATTGAAACGACAAACAAATCCGTTTCTGCATTTATTTAAGTCGTTTACAAAAGAAAAATCAAAACTGTAGCAAAAAGTGGCTCTGCACGTGGTGGGATCAAGTCGGTCCGGCATTCGTATCCGCAGGTCGTGCGGGCGCACACAAGTCGCATGTAATCCAGTCCGAGATTTGCACCCCCTGCGTGCGAGAGAGAGAGCCTCTCTTCTAGCTATCTTACAATGCTTAGAAAAAGTTTATTATATATCCTCTTCTATTTCCTTTGATTTTTCCGATGCGGGACTATGTTCCCTTAACCCATTTCAAGAATGAAAACGTCTCACTTTGAGAGACAATTTCTCATTCACCCCTTAATCGTTTTTAGCAAACCAATATATGATTTGATCTACTCACTAAGGAGAACACAAATCAATCAAAATCTATCAATAATTCATTGAGGATCTTACTCAAAAAATTTCTCAAAAATCGGTTTGTAAATGGTGTATAAAACACCCATTTTCTAACAAAACTGACCATCCAATCCAATCCAAACCGAGCTTAATCAGCTTGGATGGAAACCGATCCAATTAAGGTTCGGATTGGTTACGGATGAAAAAATTAAAAAAATGATTTTCTTTGGATCGGTGATGGATGGTCCATATTAGGTCAGATACTGACCGATGCCCACCCATACATTTGACATGTTGATGATCTATTAAGGAGAAACAAAATTTTATAGTTAAGGTGTTACGAGAAGATCCTGGCTAAAGGCGTTACAAAAGTTACAGAGGTTAATCCCACTATAAAATCGGCTATGCATCAGAACCTGCAGCAATCCGTCTCATGAGCAACCTACTTTACCATAATGGGTTCCTCTAATTTCCAAACTTTTGAGGAAGGTTGGAAGGGAAGGTTCGGAATAGAAACATAACATAATTTCAATCAAGCCGAGCCAACGTTACCCTTAGTTAGCATTGGTATAAATACCCGAAACCTGGACCCGACTCGGACCCGGCATTGGACCGGAACCGACCTAGCCTATCCGGGTCTGGATCCGGGTTCGGGTCCTAAAATGGAACCCGTTGTACTTTCGGGTCCGGGTCTGAGTCCGCTCGAAAGAGACCCGACCCGGACCCGGACCTGAACCCGTTGAAAAAAACCTAAAAAATCAATATAAAAATAAATATTCTATCATCATCTCTCCCTTCCTTCCTCCTCAATTCTAAATCTTCCTTTTCCAAACTCAAAACTCATACCTTTTTCTTCTCTCCTCTATTCTAAATTCCAACTCGCCGCCTCCGCTCGCCGCTCACACTCCCTCTCCTACCCGAACGAGTAGTAATATTTTAATAGGACCGGGTCCGGATCCGGATCCATTTTTTGGACCTGTAGGGAACCGGATCCACGTCCGGGATAGTGAAGGATCCGATCCGATCCGACCCGATAACAATGCTACCCTAAGTTTCATAAATCACTTTTAAAAACTAGAAAACTTTAGCTTGACCACAAAATAGTCCTCGTAAAAAAAAATTTGACTTACAGGGTTATCAAATAAATACATTTATGTTTCTGGTGTAGAAATATAATTACCCTCCGTACCAGAAAATGATGCAAGGATATTCTCCCTGTGTGCGAGAGCAGTTGTACTTTGTTTACTTTTCCCCTTTTCCGTTCAGTAAAATAATACAAAAAAGAAAAATGCGTTCTTATAATGTTACATCTCAAGTACAGCAGCAGCTTCTCCTCCGGTCCGTCGGAGATGTTTTATTAACTTCTTATTAAATAGGGTGATATTATTTCACCATTTACCTATAAATAAATAAATTTTAAAAAAAAATTCATAGCCAACTACCTAATTATTTTATTTCAAAATTCAAATTTTCATGATTCAGGCACGAGCTTGGTCCACACCTAAGCGCAATACACCCAGACTACGCATGACCAGAAAGACCAATTTCAGGTTCATGCTCGTCCTTAGACAGTGAAGGTGTGTTTTGGGGTATTTTTAATATTTTAGAACAGGTTAGTAAACAGGCCTACCTTTTATAATATGACTCATTGCCTTGTCACTAGATGGTATTCAAGGAGGGACTATTGGATCGGATTCCAACACAGAAGAATGGGAATAAAAAGTGCTAGGATTAGCAAGTTATCAAAGAAAGAGTAAGCTACGAATGGATAAATGAAGTTCACGGGTTCAAGGAAGGAGGATTTTATCAAAGCAGCTGCAAAATCAAAAAAACCGATGTCAACCTGCGGAGATATATTTGATAATTTGTCAATCACCATCTTAATTTCAGATAATACTCTTATATACTATGCAAGTCTGTTCAGTCTAGTCATGAGTTCCAATAGAGTTGAACAGCTAGAGATGATGAATATGCTTAGAGGAGAGGCCAGTAGACTGTGTCTTTAGGTGTGTTGATGCATAGGTTGCACAGATATAGATTGAGGGGTACATTGTGTCCAAATGTTATACATTTTTTGGAATGTTAGGTGGATGAGACAGAGAACTGAGAGTAGACTTATTAGTGATACCATAGAGAAGTTGAAACCATCCATTTATGCGCTGCAAGAGATGAGAATTGAAAATCCCTGTAATGAGGATTTTTAGGGTATTAGAATGATTAGGAATTTCGAGTGGGATTCAAAGCGGCAATTACGCAATCAAGGGGGATTGCCATTGGGGTTGACCCTATCATTTTCGAGATTGTGGGTCACTTTGTAGAGGAATTTTCGGTCTCGGTTATCTTAAGACAAAAAAGTGATAATTGAGTACATATGGTGTCATTTATTTACGGTCCATACAACTGTAGACGCAGATGGCAATTTTGGGACGAGCTTAAATCTATTTGGGGTCGGTGGGTGGGGCCATAGGTGGTAAGGGGAGATTTTAATATCACTAGATTCCAATGGAAACGTAGAGGCAGAGGGGCGAACCAACATGATAGAAACAATTTTAATTAGACTATAAATGAGCTAGAGTTGATGGAGATGCAACCAACGGATAGGAAGTTCACATAAACTAATATGCAGGTTAACCCTATCCTGGCCAAACTGGATAGGATTCTAGTGTCGAACGAGTGGGATGAGTCGTTTCCCTCAGCGGTCGTCAAATCTGCTGCAAGGTTTACATCATACCATGTCCCATTAGCTCTGGATAGCCGGTTAGGTAACAATACTCAGCAAAAGGCTTTCCATTTTGAGAAGGCGTAGACTCTTCACATTAATACTCGAAGGATTATCGAAGACTCTTGGAACAGTCCCACGGAGGGTGTAGGAGCTTTGAATATTTGGATAAATAAGATTAGGAGACTAAGAAAATGCCTTAAGAGCTGGGCAAAGGAGGAATTCAGAGAAATGAGAAGAAGGAAAGAGGTACTAGGAGAGAACATTAAAAATATGGAGCTTATAGAGGATGAGAGGGACTTACTAGATGTAGAGTATGAAGAAGTTGCAAGTAACAGACTTGACATCCAATGTTTTGGGTGAGATGGAGGAATTGTACTGGAAACAACGATCAAGGATTCGGTTATTAGAGGAGTGGAACGCCAACACTAAATTATTCCACAAAGTGGCCAATGGAAGAATGAGACATAATCACTTATCTGGATTGTTTGTGGGAGAGGTGTGGACCAAGGAGAAAGGAGTGATAAGACAACATATAAACGGTAAATTTAGGGATCTGTTTGGAAAAAATAAACCGAATAGATGTCACTTAGTACAGGATATGTGGACCAATTCAAGGATTATGGAGTGAAGGTATATAAGAAGCGTTCACAGAAGAAGAATTACTCCAGGCAATTAAAACATAGGTCACGACATAACATCGGGTTCGAATGGTTTCCTTATGTTCTTCTATAAAATATATTGGAATATCATCAAGGGAGATCTGTTAAATTTTTTCCATAAAGTATAAACGACACAACGAACATTGGTAGACTCAATTATGCAAATGTTATCCTTATACCCCAAAATCGGAGGTTCTTAGGTTCCAGATTTGAGGCCAATTAGTCTTTTGAACGGTTCATTTAAGATTATCACCAAAGTGTTTGCAAAAAGACTATCCCCCCACCTGAACGATGTGCTGGGTGACTTTCAAAGTGGTTTTGTTAAGGGCCGGGACATCATGGACGGTGTCGCATCGACACATGAGATTATCTATAGAGGTTGCAAGGATAAAATAGACGGATTCCTGTTTTAGGCATATGACACAATAGAATAGGGCAATGCACATGAGGCATTAGAACTTAAAGGATTTGGACCAAAATGAAGATATTGTAGATGCAAATGTGCATTAGAGGAGGAAAATCATTCATACAAGTCAACGAGAAGCTAGGATAAAAAATCTGATGCCGAAGGGGTCTTAGATAAGGAGATCCATTGTCTCCACTACTATTCACACCGATTGCGGATGGTTTGGTAGAAAAGATCAAGAGAGGTAGAGTGTCCACCATTCTTCGGGGGCTGTCAATTAAAGGAATAGAAGATACCGTTTCGATTTTGTAGTATGCAGACGATACCCTAGGATTCAGAATGGCAAAGGAAGAGGAAATTATAGCGTTAGTGATTGCCATTAAATGCTTTGAAGTTTGGTCCAGACTTCGAGTTAACCGTAGCAAGTGCTTTGTCACTCCATTCGAAGAAGTTTTGTCCACCCAAATTGGGGACATTAAAAATTATTTAGGATGCAAAATCAGGGAGTTCCCACTGAAATATCTGGGTACACCAATAAGACTTGGTGTGTTACGGAAGGATGACTGGATACCATTAATTGAAAAGGTTGAGAAGAGACTGGCATGGTGGAAGGCTCGATTCTTGTTGTTTGGTGGAAGAATCACGCTCATCAATGCAGTTTTGAGTAGCTTATCAACATATTTCTTGTTTATCTATGAACTTCCGAAATGGGAGATTTGAAGAATTGATAAGAGTAGAAGAATGTTTCTGTGGAAAGGGGATAGCGAGGACACAAAAGGTTTTCAACTGGTAAAATGGGGCAGGGTGTGCAAGAGGAAAGAATTCAGGGGGTTATGTATACTGGACCTGAGATATATGAATCAAGCTCTGATAAGCAAGTGGTGGTGGAAAATGCACACAAGACGGATACATTGGTGGTGCAAATCGTTCACTCTATACCAGAGAAGAAAAAAAAATCAGATATAGGGGAATAAGCAAACATGGGAATGCATCAGACTTATGGAAAGGAGTGACAAAAGTAGGAGAGATATTCCACACCAATACAATGTGTGAAGTAGGGAACAGAAAGCATACAAATTTCTAAAAGGATAAATGATGTGGGGACAACACGCTACAAGCCCTCTTCCCACTAGTCGCCAAAGAAGCAGTTAGTGTTGAAACGTTGGCGGCCCGAAGTTTTGGAACGCTGAAGAATTAAGATTGCTTTATAGAAGCAGCCTTCTCAAGATTGTTTAGAACAATTACAAAAGTTGAAAGAATTCATTATGATTGAGGGTCAGCCTATTAGAGGAGTGGAGGATGCTCGTAAATGGAACTTACATGGAAGAACTATCTGTAGAACCCCGTATTTTCAAATATTATTTTAAATATTTGAAAATGAATTAAAATGATTTTCTGGAGATTTAATAAATATTTTCTAAAGATCTATCTTTTTACACGTGCGAAACACGTGCAAATAATTTTGGTGTAAATATATAATTTTATATTTTTAATAATTTCTCTTAATTATAATGGAGTATATTCTAAATTTTGGGATTTTTCTGAGTAGAGAAACTACTTTTATAAATACCTCGAAAGGGAGGGGCTTTTATGTAAAAAGTCGTTTAGATCTTAAATAAATTATGAAAATTCATTTTACTGATATTTTGGTTCTACATGGTTATTATTTGAATTTAAATTTATTTAGATTTTATTTAAAGTCGATTTGGAGAAGATTTAAACAAAAAGGGTGTTTTTGCAAATATGGAATTCATGTAGAATTTGATGCAAATGCTTTTCTGGAAAGTAAAAGTCAAATATTTTGATTGGAAAATATAATATGTATTATTAGATATTATTTCTGATTTTTCTGGATTTTTATGAATATTTGATGATGTATTTGCAAATATTACAAAAGGGAGGGCTTTTGTGCAAAATCGCCATCCTGAGTTGTAAATCCAGATTTTTCTTATTTACTGGGCTGTGCTGGATTGTTGGACAACTCAGTGATAAGAAGATTTGATTTAGTTTTGATTTAGTTAACCTATTTTAACTAAGAAAAGGTTATATATGTAAAGTTATATTTTGGAAGGACTATTTTGCAAATGTATTTCTAAAACCCTAAATCCTTATTCCTTATTCCGGCCTATATAAAAGAGGGTGTGCAGCCGTCATTCGCTGCACAACACAAGTTTTATTATATCTTATATT
This sequence comes from Hemerocallis citrina, assembly GCA_017893485.1. Lineage (NCBI taxonomy): Eukaryota > Viridiplantae > Streptophyta > Magnoliopsida > Asparagales > Asphodelaceae > Hemerocallis > Hemerocallis citrina. The sequence continues at coordinate 288,008,007 of CM030364.1, read as the reverse complement.
TTCTTGGTGATTGAAGAGGAGGATTTTGGATCTCACAAAAGAGAGGCTTTCTTGTTGGATCTCTTTATTTCTAAGGTGAGTGATATGAACTTTGTTTTGTTGTTGATTTATGTGAATGATTGTTTTGTTGTTTGTTTTGACATGCTTGTTTATTTAGTGTATTTTTGTATGTGAGCGATGCAATAGTTGTTGTTTGGATTATGTATGTGAAATCTATACATGTTTAGTAGATCTTGGTTGATAAAGTTATTATTGCTAGAAAGCATGTTTAAGATTTGAGTATGATTATGACAAAAAGGGATTGGATGGATGAACATCTGGATCTTGTGATTACAAATCAGATTTTTGGTTATGAGTTGTGGAAGAAATTCAGTATTGAGAAATCCTAATGGAAGAATTAGGAATTAAGAACATGAGAATTAAGTTTTTGAGATATTGGTTGATTTGAGGAATTGTATCTATAATGAGGATTATTTGAGATTATCGTTTTTACCTGAATACAAATTATTTTAGTAAACAATGATCGCTTTTGGAAAACCCTAATTTTGATTATTATGTACAACCAAAACCTTGCAGTCTGTAGGCCGACAGTCGACTGGCAGACCTTTCAGTCGACTGGTATGACCCGGCTGCTAGATCTTTAGTTTTCTGAAAATCCGTTCTGGACAGTCGACTTAGACCCTTTTCAGTCGACTGGCACACTTGGAACTTATTTTTCAAAGTTATTGTAGATTTTTCTCTGGTAAGTCGACTTATGACTTTTTAAGTCGACTTATAATCTCTTTTAAGTCAACTTATGATTTTATAAGTCAACTTATATTCTATGGTAAGTCAACTTATGATTTTTATAAGTCAACTTATAATACTTAACTTATTTTCTTAAAATTACTGGATTTCCCTCTGGACAGTCGACTGGTGAGTTTTTCAGACGACTGTAGACACTTAGATCTTACTTCTTAAAGATGTTGGTTTTCACTCTGGACAGTCGACTGGTGACCTTTTGCGGTCGACTGGTACTGATACTTTTCTAAGGTGTTTTGATGTTCTTTAAACGACTATTTCTTTAAATGTTTTGGGTCTATAACCTACCCTTATAAATATTATTCTTCTACAGAACATACGCTTTCAATATATATTATGGTTGGATTTGGATTATGGAATCTATTAAAGACTTGAGTTTTGTTGAGTGGAGAGATTTTTCCTTTGATCGTTTGACGATGGAATAGTGAGTTATGATCACATTGAGGTCTCTAGGAGTTGAGTGGGAGTCCTGCGAACCAGCAGAATACACTAACTCTAGAGATAAGGATTTTTGGTGTATTTGATAATAATCGACGTAAGTATAGACTCATGATTTGTTAGTCCAACTAGAGGGTATTTAGATGTTCGCGTGTCGAGGGTCTACTGGCCTATTCACGGAGCATGCAGGGTGCATTTGCGTGTCGAGGGTCGGCAGAGCTATTCACGGAATGTATTGGGTGTATCTGCACGTCGAGGGTCTTGAAGGCCTATTCGTAGGGTACATAATATTTAGATGTTCGCGTGTCGTGGGTCTACGGGCCTATTCACGGAGCATGTAGGGTGCATTTGCGTGTCGAGGGTCGGCAGACATATTCACGGAATGTATCGGGTGTATCTGCACGTCGAGGGTCTTGAAGGCCTATTCGTGGGGTACATAATATTTAGATATTCGCGTGTTGAGGATCTACGGGCCTATTCACGGAGCATGCAGGGTGCATTTGCGTATCGAGGGTCGGCAGACCTATTCACGGAATGTATCGGATGTATCTGCACGTCGAGGGTCTTGAAGGCCTATTCGTGGGGTACATAATATTTAGGTGTTCGCGTGTCGAGGGCCTACGGATCTATTCACGGAGCATGCAGGGTGCATTTGCGTATCGAGGGTCGGCAGACCTATTCACAGAATGTATCGGGTGTATCTGCACGTCGAGGGTCTTGAAGGCCTATTCGTGGAGTACATAATATTTAGGTGTTCGCGTGTCGAGGGCCTATTCACGGAGCATGCAGGGTGCATTTGCGTGTCGAGGGTCGGCAGACCTATTCACGGAATGTATCGGGTGTATCTGCACGTCGAGGGTCTTGAAGGCCTATTCGTGGGGTACATAATATTTAGATGTTCGCGTGTCGAGGGTCTACGGGCCTATTCACGGAGCATGCAGGGTGCATTTGCGTGTCAAGGGTCGGCAGACCTATTCACGGAATGTATCAGGTGTATTTGCACGTCGAGGGTCTTGAAGGCCTATTCGTGGGATACACAGCAGGAAGATGATTCTCTGGTTATTGTTATTGAGCTATCTTGTTGATGCTTGCGCGTCGAGGGCAGTGACGCCTATTCGTGGAGTATTCTGAATCTTATTTCCCATCACCTTAGTGGGATTAGTTGCATATGGAATTGTGTTTTTTTAACTTGGTTTTATGCATGTGTTTTCCAGTTTTTCTACACTTGACACTTAGACTAGATTTACTTGTTGTTTTCATTCCATGATGTTTCCCTGCATTACATCTTTGTTATTTCTCATTCATTTATCATTTTGGTTAATACATGCTGTTGATGACTTTATGTTTTACGATTAAATTATATTGTTTTGTTTTTATATCACTCACACCATTTATGGCTGACCCCGTTAGTTTGGGGGTTAGGGATCATCTCTTGTCTCATTTGTTACAGGTTGTTGCTTAGAGTTTGGAGGCTTGGATGCTTGAGATAGATTTGAGTTAAACTGATGTAATAGAGCGTTGTGTAAACATTTGTAAAGAGGTGTTGTGGAAAGAAGAGTTGTAATTCAAGGTGTTTGTATTTCCGCTGTGTTTGAAAAAGATTGTTGTAATAAAAGTTTGGAATAAAATTATTTGTGTTTTTGGGCTATGTGTACTGTTACATTGAAGTTGATGCTGGGATTGTGCCACGTATTTTCTAAGAAATGATATTAGAAATTCGGAGCGCTACACTATCTTTACTATTAGCTCTATGTATAAGTGGATTAATGACGGAGGAGTCCCTAGTGGTGAGGCGAACATAATCTGGAAGACCCACACACCAAATAAAGTGAGGGCATCTATGGTTGGTAGTGAACGATGCAATTTTGTCAAAGAGTAACTTGTGCAAATGCAATATTTCGCTGGACATGAAATGTTATAGATGTTTGACTGACGATGAAGACACCACACACATATTATTCTCTTACACTAAGGCTAAATTAGTTTGGGAGGTGGTCTGTTTAGATTTTGGGATTTTAGAGGTACCAAGTACTCCAAAACAGGTCTAGGGTCAGTGGAGTGAGAGTCATACAAAATAAGAATAGAATAGCATGGGATATCTCGGTGGCAATTACTTTTTAGGGTCTATGATTAGATCGAAATGATTCATATTTTCATCAGATTAACAATAGAATTATAGTGATGCATACAATTTTCGCCTTATTCAATCTTGCCCTTGGGCAGGGATAGCATGTACAAAGAAGATGTTTCACATGGAGGAGGAGGAGGAGGAGGGATTTGTGTGTGGGGTCATCGGTTAGTCTGATGTGTTGCTTGATGTGTGCATTTGGGAATTTTCATGATGTATCTGAATGATTTATGCTACTTCGAGTTATTTTTGTAGTAGGTATTTTGGTGGAGTGGGACCAAGAATTTTTTTTTTAATAATAAGATGACCGAAGCCATCGTTTCATTAACGAGGATTTAAGGAAACAAAGTACAACAAGATCGACACATACAGAAAAGCTGACGCGTAAGCGCAGCCGACCTAGCACAACATCCAAAAGAGGCTAACAACAGTAATAAACGGCCTAATACAAAATAAAGCAACAACCATCTAACACCTAACAGAAGGCCTACAACAGAAATAGTAAACCAACTTGCTGACCCAGGCTCTATAATGTAACCGGTCGCTATTAACTTCCAGCTTCCCTAATCTTCAGTACTGTTCCTGGTTCTCTTTGCTGCCTCCTGAGCACCTACCCAATCATGGATGAGAAGAAACATTTTATTCATAGAAAAAGAAAATATATAATCTTTATTGCGAAAAATAAAATCGTTTCTTTCTAGCCATAGGTTCTACATAGACGCCGCAGTTGCTAAATCCCGAGCCTTTCTATCCTCTAATTTGATGTGGACATCTCTAATGTACCCCCATAATTCGTAGGTTGAAATAGGGACCTGTAAACACCTAAAATCCCTACACACTACCTCCCAAGTAAGACGTGTCTTTGGACAGATGAACAGAATGTGATTGACATTCTCTTCAGCATTGAGGCATCTGTCGCAAACTTGGTCTTAATGAACTTAGTCTCTGTTATATTTTATGTTAATGTACTATTGTATTTTATTAATATTTCATTAATAAAGCACTGACGATGTCATATTTATCTATACAAAAAAACTTACGAACAAATAAATTATTTTTTAAAAAGTCTCTTTGAAGTCTCTTATTTTTTTTAAAAAGTCTCTTTTAAGTCTCTTTAAAGTCTCTTTCTAGAAGTGATGACCAATACCAGGTGAAAGAAGTCAAAGAAACTAGCTTAGTCTTTTTCTTTTAATATTAACTAGTATTATACACGTGCTGTGCACGTGGAGAAAATTTGGGGGAATGAAAAAGGTAAAAAAAAAATTACCTGCACGTGCACTGCACGGATTGGGTTATGGACAAAGGCCTTCTCCCATTATAGTAGTAGAGATTTTTTGCAGCTATTATAGGAGTAATTAATCAAAGAAATAACAAGTACAAATGCAGGATTATTAAACTACCGATATAAGATTACATAAATTAAGACTTTTGCATTGCTAAATGTAACTTTTACTTCGTTATTTTTTTTATTAATGATACACGGTGATGTCCCTTGCAATTTGCCACCAACTTCGGTTATTGGCTGTTGTTATCGCGGTTTACACCATCTTCGGCAAGTTAAAGTAGGTTAGTATGAAATACAGGACCGGCCCTATCCTAGAGGCGGGTAAGACGGCCGTCTTGAGCTTCCGGAGATTTTGCGATTTTAGAAATCCTAAATTTGAACTTTTCTTATAAACATAGGTACGTATTTTGCACGTAAAAAATTATATGTTATTAGGGGTCTCCATTTTGAAAGTTCGCCTAGGACCCCGAAAACTCAGGGCTGGCCCTGATGAAATATTACGTATTAGTAGTACGATTGTAATGGAGGACTTTGACTCATAACTTATTTTAACATAAGTAATCTTAAATTCTTAAAGCAGAATCAACTGCATATACCAAGTCAGGATTTGCTAATACTCATACGTTCTACCAAATTTTCTTTTCATTCAGTTAAAGACCAAGTCAGTCAAGATGATAATATATAATATGACTCATTGCCTTGTCATGGACAAGGTGAAGCTTGAGCAAAATTACCCTAATTAGCTTACATGGTGAAGATGATAATATATAATATGACTCATTGCCTTGTCATGGAACTTACATGGAAGAACTATCTTTACTATTAGCTCTATGTATAAGTGGATTAATGACGAAGGAGTCCCTAGTGGCCAACATAATCTGGAAGACCCACACACCAAATAAAGTGAGGGCATCTATGGTTGGTAGTGAACGATGCAATTTTGTCAAAGAGTAACTTGTGCAAATGCAATATTCCGGTGGACATGAAATGTTATAGATGTTTGACTGACGATGAAGACACCACACACATATTATTCTCTTACACTAAGGCTAAATTAGTTTGGGAGGTGGTTTGTTTAGATTTTGGGCTTTTAGAGGTACCCAGTACTCCAAAACAGGTCTAGGGGCAATGGAGTGAGAGAGTGATACAAAATAAGAATAGAATAGCATGAGATATCTCGGTGGCAATTACTTTTTAGGTTCTATGATTAGATCGAAATGATTCATATTTTCATCAGATTAACAATAGAATTATAGTGATGCATACAATTTTTGCCTTATTCAATCTTGCCCTTCGGCAGGGATAGCATGTACAAAGAAGATGTTTCACATGGAGGAGGAGGAGGAGGAGGAGGAGGAGGGATTTGTGTGTGGGGTCATCGGTTAGTCTGATGTGTTGCTTGATGTGTGCATTTGGGAATTTTCATGATGTATCTGTATGATTTATGCTACTTCGAGTAATTTTTGTAGTAGGTATTTTGGTGGAGTGGGACTAAGAGTTTTTTTTTTTTTTTAGATAATACGATGACCGAAGCCATCGTTTCATTAACGAGGATTTAAGGAAACAAAGTACAACAAGATCGACACATACAGAAAAGCTGACGCGTAAGCGCAACCTACCTAGCACAACATCCAAAAGAGGCCAACAACAGTAATAAACGGCCTAATTCAAAATAAAGCAACAACCATCTAACACCTAACAGAAGGCCTACAACAGAAATAGTAAACCAACTTGCTGACCCAGGCTCTACAATGTAACCGGTCGCTATTAACTTCCAACTTCCCTAATCTTCAGTACTGTTCCTGGTTCTCTTTGCTGCCTCCTGAGCACCTGCCCAATCATGGATGAGAAGAAACATTTTATTCATAGAAAAAGGAAATCTATAATCTTTATTGCGAAAAATAAAATCGTTTCTTTCTAGCTATAAGTTCTACATAGACGCCGCAGTTGCTAAATCTCAAGTCTTTCTATCCTCTAATTTGATGTGAACATCTCTAATGTACCTCCATAATTCGTAGGTTGAAATAGGGACCTGTGAACACCTAAAACCCATACACACTACCTTCCAAGTAAGACGTGTCTTTGGACAGATGAACAGAATGTGATTGACATCTTCTTCAGCGTTGAGGCATCTGTCGCAAACTTGGTCTTAATAAACTTGGTCTCTGTTATATATTATGTTTATGTACTACTGTATTTTATTAATATTTCATTAACAAAGCACTGACGATGTCATATTTATCTATACAAAAAAACTTACGAACAAATAAATTATATTTTAAAAAGTCTCTTTTAAGTCTCTTTTAAGTCTCTTTCTAGAAGTGATGACCAATACCAGGTGAAAGAAGTCAATGAAACTAGCTTAGTCCTTTTCTTTTAATATTAATTTTTTGCAGCTATTATAGGAGTAATTAATCAAAGAAAAAACAAGTACAACTGCAGGATTATTAAGCTACCGATATAAGATTACATAGATTAAGACTTTTGCATTGCTAAATGTCACTTTTATTTCGTTATTTTTTATTAATGATACACGGTGATGTCCCTTGCAACTTGCCTCCAACTTCGGTTATTGGCTGTTGTTATTGCGGTTTACACCATCTTTGGCAAGTTAAAGTAGGTTAGTATGAAATACAGGGCCGGCCCTATCCTAGAGACGGGTAAGACGGCCGCCTTGGACATCCGGAGATTTTGCAATTTTAGAAATCCTAAATTTGAACTTTTCTTATAAATATAGGTACGTATTTTATATGTAAAAGAATATATGTTATTAGGGGTCCCCATTTTGGAAGTTCGCCTAGGGCTCCCGGAAACTCAGGGCCGGCCCTGATAAAATATTAAGCATTAGTAGTACGATTGTAATGGAGGACTTTGACTCATAACTTATTTTAACATAAGTAATCTTATATTCTTAAAGCAGAATCAACTGCATATACCAAGTCAGGATTTGCTAATACTCATACGTTCTACCAAATTTTCTTTTCATTTAGTTTAAGACCAAGTCAGTCAAGATGATAGTATATAATATGACTCATTGCCTTGTATTGGACAGGGTGAAGCTTGAGCAAAATTACCCTAATCTTCTTGGTAGTCGCTACGAACTTGCACGCCAAGGTACAATATTGACTATTTTTAGTAGTCTCTTTCAAAGAGGGAAGACCAATTTTTACATCTCGTAAAACTTTCCTATTTATTACTGTACAGCTCTATTGTCTTAATATATTTTTGATCTGGCTGGAGTCTTTAGACTCTATCCGCTTACATCAAAAAAAAAAGGGAAGACCAATACCAATCGAAAACCTAGATAATCTTTTCTATTGCTATTCATTTATCTTCGACTAGTAATAAAAACAACAACAGTAATAAGATTAATAATCTAATCAGATGTTTTTTTTTTTTTGGTTACTCAATTTCTCTAGCTAGTGTAGAGCATCCACAATGGTGATTGCTATTTTTTCATTTTTTTATAAAATAGTAAAATGAGAATCGACAAAAGAGAAATCGTTACGGTCGTTTCTCATATTTTGAGAAAGAATTAATTTATGGTCCGTTCGAGAGATATTTTTATATTTTTTAGTAAAATTAAATTAGCGTTAGTTATTAAATAGTCATTAATTAATTAATTAGTGATTAAAATAATAATAAACTATTATTAAATCGTATTTAAAAGAGATTAGTGTCTAATTAATGGATTTAAAAGTGCTGAAACTGACACTTACTCTCAAATGGGACATGCTGTCTGGTTTCTCAATTTTTTGACAATGGACGGGACAGCATGTCAACTCCGATCCATTTTCATCATTGACCTCAGAGATATGAATCTGGCACTCCTGGGGAAGTGGTGGTGGAAAGTGTTCCATCACTGCGGAGAAGGCTGGCAAGACTTCATCCAACCCTACCTCCGGGGAAAAGGGACTAGAAGTCTAGGCTTTCGGGTAGGTTCCAAAGTCTCCCGCTTCTGGAAAGGAGTTACTAAAGCCAGCGGACCTTTCAACTCAGCAACCTCGTCCGTGATCGGCAATGGTCGGACCACCAGATTTTGGTGGGACAGATGGTGCGGCCCTCACTCTCTCAAGGAGGCTTTCCCAGAGCTGTTTGCTAAGACAATTCGACCAAATATATCGGTGGCGGAAGCATGGAAAAGGGGGACCTGGAGACCGTCATTCCAAGGAACTCTGTCCCCAAGTTTATCACAGCAGCTGCATGAATTGCAGACGCACATAATTCAATCTGGGGTTGTATGTGCCCAGGGCCCAGATCACCGGTGGTGGGGACTCGAGCACAAGGGAGTGTTCTCGGTCAGATCATTGTACCACCGGATTCATTTCCGAGGATGCAGGCCCAGCTGGGCAGCGGTACTTTGGAAGACAAAAGCTCCTCTGAAGATCAGAGTCTTCCTCTGGCTAGTACTCAACAATGCCATTCTCACTAGAGAGAACCTAGCCAAAAGGCAACCTCACATTGCGACCAATTGCGGGTTCTGCAACGTACAAGTGGAAAATTTGAACCACCTGTTTCTGCACTGCACTAGAAGCAAGGCCGTCCTGACAGAAGTGCTGAGAGCACTAGGAACAAGTGACTACCCAAGGGATTACGAGGAACTGTGGATTGGCCCCAGATTTGCATCAGCCCGTCACGATATGAAAGAAGCATGGTTTATTGCCATTGCGGCAACCACATGGATGTTATGGCTTGATAGGAACAATTTTTATTTCCGTGCTACATGTAATTCTATTTCTAGTAATCTTACTCATATCATGCATCTTATTTCCTTTTGGGCTACAACTGCTGCTTCAGGTGCTAGAGGAAGGATTGCAAGGGTATTCCAGGTGGATGAGTTCGATGACGAGGAAATAGAGATCGGGCCAACTCTTGACTGATGCGTGGGCTCTTACCTCACTTTACGGTTGTTGTGTCAGGCCTTAGTATGTTGTAGTTGTTTTTTTTTTTTTTTCGGTTGTCCTTAGGCTAAATGTTGTAACCCACCCCCCAGGGTTTTGTTGGGGGCTATGTTTTCTATTTCCTGCACTGTACTTGTTCTCCCGGGACTCCGGGGTTGTTTATTAATCTCTTATTAATGAAACAGGGTGGCATTATCCCACCTTTTCCTCAAAAAAAAAAAAAAAAAACTCCGATCCATTTTTAATTTTTAATTTTTTTTTACGGAATAACATGTTTCGTCCGATATTTTTTTAAAAAAGAAAATTATAAAAAATTCTGGACAAAACAACTTGTTTCGTCCGATGTTATTAAAAAAAATTTAAAATAGGGACGATACCCTTATATTTTGAGAATGAGCAAATTGTTTCTCAAATATGATAAGCGATTGTTCCTACTTTTTCAAAAATGGCAAGATAGCAAACTGTTACATAACATTTTTTTTATCAAAATATGGTAAAATAGCAGAAATGGCAAGCCATTGTGGATGCTCTAAGTTGACATTTAGGTGAGTTAGTATGACTAGAGAGTTGGGTAGTGACTACGTTAACATCATTTGTATAGCTTCAGTTCTATACTTGATTTTTTGCCCTGTAAAAACAAAACATCTTATTTTCAACGACGCATACTGAGATGACATTTGATAAACATTTGTTAGAGATTATAAGAGACAATAACAATGAAATTTGGGTTAGGTTTAATATCCCACTGACTTAAGATATTATACTCTGCTTATCATTATTGGAATATCACAAGGGTACTGCCTCTAGATCAGCATATATGGGATGAAACTGAGTTTAGGATACTGAGCTTTAAGCCCCAATCAACCCGGTCCAATACTTAACAGATAACACGTGAAAACACGTATTGCCCCATAGAACATTATCTCTACTATTTTAATGGGAGAGTTGGAGTTTGTAACAAACAAACTCTAACTTTGTAACTATATAAACACGTAAAATACACGTCCAAACTATTTCCAACAAATATCAATGTGCACCGAACGTGTAGCCCAAAATCAAAACATTCAAATATAAACTATTTTTTTTCTTATTCAATATATATTCATTTAATTTGATGACTATCTTTTTTAGATGTATATCACACTTACATTATACTAGTACACAAATATATTCTATTATATTAAAAATATACCTATATATCCAACAACTTTTATCTAGAAAAAGTGTTTTAATTTTTCTGTTTGGAAGTCTACAGGTGTGTATAAATTATGCAGTATTGTATTGCAAGGCTACTTTGAGAATTTGAGACAGACGAATCACGTGAAACCAACAGGAGCCCCCATGTGCTTTTTCTTAACTCAGTTGGCCCATTGTTTCTTTGGTTTTGTGGGAGTGGGAACTAGTTTTGTAAGATGCACGCCCTTTTCTAAACTGAACTTACCTGCTCTTTTCTCATCTCGAAGAGTTCATCTTTTTACCAATTTACCTTTCAAATTCACTTAGCTTGCATTATTATACTGTACATGTGATCCAAATGACCAACTAAAATTATATTTTAAAACAAAAATCCCAACTTATCTGCTGATAATGGTAAAAACACAGCAAATCAGCAAATCGGGATCGTACGGTTTCAGCATAGATCATAATGCTTCTACAGACAGATTAACAGTAATGAACCTCTCCAATATGTTCAATGATTCTTCAGGCTCACTAACCATACATTGGTTGCTTCCGAGCCCATCAAAAGTGACTAGGATATGTCAGATTTATATCAATATTCTAACCAGTTTTCATACCTATAAATTCCCTCCTCCCAATATAATCTATAACAATCTCTTATGCTCTCAAACTCTCTTCCTCTCTCTGGTTCTGACTTCAGCGTCAGAGGATCTGTCGTCAGGGCCAATCCCGATGTTTCGTACTTTTTTGCAGGTTAATCGGCTGCATCAGCAACCGTTAGATCCTGATCATGGTGCTCTTTCAACAATCCAGATTTAATATTGGGAGATCCAACTACTTTTTATGGTGACAATCAACTGTCAGATCTTTAGTAGTTTCCTTCTAATTAAATTTAAAATCACTATTTGTTTGCTCTTATACAAAAATAAGTAACAACATTTGTTCTTTTTTTTTTTTTTTTTTTTATGTAGAGTATGACCATCATTTGTTTATTTAAGAAATAATCACGAAACAAATATAGATAATCCAGAAAAAATAGGAAAAAAACAATAAAATCGTCTCCAATATACCCAAAAGGATAGGCAATCGGCTAGCGAGAAATAAATAAGAAAAACAAAAGTAACATACTAAGGTCCCCACACTTGCTCTGCTCTTGGATCTCTGCTTCTGCATTTTTCTCTCAGCATAAACTAGTGTTACCCTGTGCAAATTGCACAGCATAAAATAGTTTTGAGAAACTCATAAAATTATATAGAATTCCAAAAACGTGAGAGATTAGGGAGAAACTTATGAATATCAAATCTACCGTAATTAATGAAATCTTCATATAAGCAGACGGTTTAGAGAATCACTGTTAAACCATAATTTTATTCAATTGAATATTACTAAAGCTAAAAAAATGCATGCAATGAAAAGATGTCGCAAATTTAACTAATTTATTTTAATATGTATATTATAACATCATTAACATTCAGTAAATAAGTTATATATTATAAATCATGCATTATAGCACACGTTAAAGTAAAGATGGTAAAGATGATAGACTAAGAAAATGATATAAAAATAATTTTATGAATTGCATTTTTGTTTAAAAATCTAATTCTAAGTTAGGGGATGGAGGTATGGGAAGAGACGTGAGATTTTGTGAGATTGAGAAAGTGAAGGGGGAAGAGACAGTGTTTGAGTGATTGGTGTTTTTATTTAGTTATGGGTTTTTAATAAAATCGTGTTGCACGTGTTAGTTAAATAGGAATCCCTATTTTTCATCTTCTTTCTCCATTTCAAAATAGAGAAATGAGAGAGGGGGTAGACTCTCTCTCCTATTAGTATAAGATATGAATATTAATAGACCATTTTTTAGATGCAATATCAAGTTGTCTTTCTATAATCCATGAAAATATATGAGAATATGATTAGTTCGTGTAGAATCAAATCGTAGAGCATTGCTAAATGTAGTATAATATTATATACACAATTAGGGATGGCATACCGTACCGTATTATATCATCACTACTCTACCGTCTACTACCGTACCGAAATACAAGGTACACAGATTTCTCTACCATTAATGTGGCAAGATTTCAGTACTACCGAGTTCACTAATACCGGAATATTGATACGCTAATGGTAATGTCACGGTAGTACCTACCCTTAAATAGAAATATAAATTTTCATTTGAGTAGAAGTATATATATATATATGATTAGTGAATAAACAGATACTTGAAGTATTGAACCGTCAACCCCACAGCAATTTTAGATGTAATTTTGTCGCTGCAAGTGCCAATAGAGTTTCTTAACAAAAAATAAAAAATAAATCAACATTTGTTTTGGATCTAGGGCCCCAATCATCATTCATTATCAAAGATACATGTACGATTACAAATGATAGAGAACAACAGTACAGTAATTGAAAGATTATAACCACATGAGAAGACAAGTTAGCAGTAGTTGATTAAGAAAAAAACACTACCTTTTGCAATTTATTGCTCCAAACATGAATGACTTATTATTCATCATCTACACTATAGATTTATGTATTTATTTTTGGTTCATGATTCTACCTCTAATCTTTTTGCTATAATTTTACCTCACATCTTTTGTTATATATACTTTTTAATTTATACTATTATAATAAAATCGAGCTACCAAATAAATAACAGATTTGTGCATTTTTATTTAAAAAAATGTAGTACAATGTAATTCACCTGCTTAGGGTCTACTTGAAAGAAAAAAGTTATTAAAAAAAAACATTATAGACGAATGTATTAAGTTGTTATGGTGCATCTGGAAAACTACTTACAGAACATATATAAGATCATATGACTTAGATGAAAACTAACCAATTAAGTTTTAAATAATTAGATGAAAACTAATTCAGTAAATTTAATTGGAATGGATGTGAGTTCATGACTTTTAATCACTATAAAATTATCTACAAAGTTTTTGACTAAATTACTTTCGGTTTGAGCACCTACAATAATCTGGCCAAGACAGATGTCGTATAATTTGTATGAAAATCAAATTAAATATATATTAAATATGCCCGATACGGTACGGTATACCATCGATATCAGTACTGGGTACCAGTACCATACTATATAATATCAGTACGACACAATATGGTACGGTGTTATGGTATATTTTGATACCCCTATACACAATTAGAGACTAACAATGAGTTCTTCCGAAAATCAAAAATAAAGAAAACCTAAATTATTTTTTTAATATAACAGTATAATAAAATTAACTAGTACTAACTACTAAGGGGGTGTTTGGTACGTAGCAAGTATAGTTTTGGAATGAATGATAGATTCTCAAGGGAATCAAAATCCTTTGTTGGGAAGGATTTTTATTCCCAAAAAATCATAGAATTTGAGAATTCCCATAGCATTTCCATAACAAAAAAAAAAAAAAAACTAAAATAAAAAAATATATTACTTCATAAAATTATGGGATTTGAGCATTCAATGTAACTTCCATAACAAACAATTTAAAAAACCCAAAAAACTAGAATAAAAATTTACAATAATAAAGAATATCCCAAAATGCAATGTATTATACCAAACGCGATAACGCAATATTTTTGAGAATCCTTTCATTCTCTGGAATTTTTCGGTCCGTGTACCAAACACCTCCTAAAAGTACTGTGACACGTACACTGCTACCCTCATGTCCCCACCGACAACTGGCTGGCGGTAGGAAAATCCAAAGAAAAAAACCAATTTAGGAGAAGAATTAACCTAGAAAGGTACTGATATCTTCACCCCTTTTCCCTTCCACTAAATCAAAACCCAGCACAATCCAGTCGACACCTAGATGGAAAGATAAACGAGACGTCTACTCATAAACAAACTTTTCAGCGTGGAAAAGTAAAAAAAGAAGAGGGAGTTTAATCTAATATTCCAACAACGTTTATATCTTGAAAGAAAGATTCCGTTTGGGAGAGAGCACAAAGCAAGCAAAGCTAAGCAAACCAGGAAAAGCCATTCACTGCTACTTTCATCCTCTCTTCCTTTTCCTCATCCTACAATGCACCTCTACTCTCTTTCTCTCTCTTAGCTCTGCCCTTTCTTGTCCCCCCCTCTCTCTCTCTCTCTCTCTCTCTCTCTAGAGATCTGTTCTTGAAAGCTTAGCAGCTAAGCATCCTCTTTGGAGCGAGGTTAGTTTCGCTTCTATCAATCTCAATGGAATGGAGTCGAATCCGAGATCTGTCATGGATTTTTTTAAAATTTTTTTATAAACAGTCTTGTTTTAGTTTATCATTCTTGAATAATTTATGGAATAATAGTCGAAATGCGAGAAGAGTCTTTCTAGAAGTTAGTGTTGACTATTAGGTTTAGTTTAGATCTTAGTGTTTCGATAATCGTGCTGTATATATGTATTTTATTGTTTTTGATTTTGTAGGTATTTTTCAGATCTATGGAATTGATTGTTGTAAGCGAAGTTGGAGTTTAAGATGGAAAGGGGGAATTTTATGATTTTTGTTGTTGTTGTGAAAGTTCCTTTTTCGTCCTTCACTTTCGTTTTTGAGGTTTTGATGTCTGTGTCGGTCATGAGAAAATGATGGGGTTTTTTTTGCGGGGGGCGAAATCGACTGAATCTGGGAGTTATTTATTGATGAGTTGGAGAGAGATTTAATTTTTGACTTGTAATGGAAAACATTTATGGCGGAAATCTGGAATGGTTATTGTGACTGTGATGGCTCAACTGAAATGAAATTCCGTTTGGGAGTATTCAATATTTATTCTATTGCCTTATCTCTTTGGCTGTAATTGGGTGATATGAGTTGCTTCTAATTGCAGATGATATCTATAATGGTTATTGCAAAATTGAGATTTTCTGCGTTGTGGATGGTCAGTCTGATGGTGATTTTTAGCGTGCCATTGTGCTGGGCGATTACAAATCAGCAAGATGGTATGTTCCTATTTGCCCGTGTTTTTTTTTTTTTGAATTTTTAATGGATGACTGTAGCTATTGTTGGAATTGAATAACTTTGGCATGATTTGTACCTCTCGTGATAATTAACAGACTTTTAGCTTTTTTTTTATTTTTTAAGTGGGTGTTATATTAACCATGTATTTACTTACCTGTTGTTAGTTATGATAATACCTTCAAAATTCAAAATTTTTACGACATAATTATTTACAAAAGTGTCACTCATATAAAATAAAAGTTTGTGCCACTAGGAATAATTTGTAAAGAGTATGTATGAGTAAAGGGAGGTCTCAGGTTCGAGGCCAGATTATGTCTTATTATTTGGTCTATTTTTTTTTATTAGAACATGCATTGCACGTGTAGATTACTAGTATAACTTTTTCGGTGGGAACCAAATGTGATTTTTTTTTGGATATAAATTGAAAAATTTGAACCGTTCATTTTGATCTACACATCTAAATTAATTTACGGATGAGAAATTAAGTCATTTGAGATTTGTTTGTCCATGCATTTAAGTATTACAAATTGTATAGCTAAATATCGTTATTTTTTATAATGACATGATGGATGGATAAATAAATTTCAAACGACTTGATTTTACATATTTAAATTAATTTAATTATTCTAAACAATATGAACGGTTTCAGATCATTCATGTGATGGCTATGTAAAAAATTCACACGAAACTTATCGTGAGAACTTGTTCTCACATGATCACTCTTATATATATACTAGGTTTGCCCGTTGACAAGTGCCTACGGCACGTCTTCGGAACGGTGCACCTTGTTTGATCATATAAATAGTTTTGGAGCTCCAGCAAATTAATTGAAGTAGTAAACATAAAGCAAAAAACATATTATATGATTTTTCTTAATTTTTTGAATTATTTTTAGAGTTTTAAAATTTTTAATTTTTTAATATGTTAAAATTTTTAAAATTTTTATTTTCTTAATTTTTTAATAGAAGAGGGAGGGAGAGAGAGAAAAAAATAATAATAAATAAATATAGGAGTTGTTTTGGGTGGGAGATTTCAATTTGAGTTTTGGGGGAACTTTTGGGGGGAAAATATGTTTTGTAAGGTTAGATCTGGACCTTTGATTTTTTGAGGGATTGAAGGAGAGCCACTTGATAGCTTTCTTTGTGTTTTATTATATATATATATATATATATATATATATATATATATATATATATATATATGGGAAAAAGGGGTATGAGCAACTTTCTCATTTAGTAAATAAGCAATTGATGATGTGGCATTCATGTGATTGGAAAAGCCTTAAAAGGGTTAGTTGTCCAATGTATCACATGCATGCCACATAATCAATTGCTCATTTACTAAATGAAAAAAGGGGTATGAGCAACTTTCTCATTTAGTAAATAAGCAATTGATGATGTGGCATTCATGTGATTGGAAAAGCCTTAAAAGGGTTAGTTGTCCAATGTATCACATGCATGCCACATAATCAATTGCTCATTTACTAAATGAGCAAGTTGCTCATATTTCTTTTATCCTATATATATATATATATATATATATATATATGTTAGATATTATTATAGTCCCATATTGGTTGTAGAGTTGTTTTGATATTTGTCCTCCTATATATAGGTGATATTGTACTTGGTTGAACTCAATTCAATATTCAGCATTGTTTTCATCACTCTGATTTATCTTAACATGGTATCAGAGCCAATAATCCTATAAGGTATATACTTATTTTATCCTCGTCATCGAGGTGGAGTGATTCTCGTCTTCATCGAAATCACTCCACCTCCCGACATCTCTCTTCCGCTCCCGATCAAATACCAAAACCATCTCCTTCTCCTTCAATCAACAAACTCCAAAACCCTAGCCGTCATCTAACAACAAGATCCAAAATCCTAGTCGTCATCAAACAACAAATCTCTAAAATCCTAACCCTAATCAATTCTTACTCTCTTTCTCAGCCGTCTCCTTCTCTCTTCGCTGTTACTTTCTCAATTACATAGCCACTTTGTGTATCCGCAATATCCTGCGTGCACTCAGTTTGCCTTGAGTTAGGACCTGTACAGTTGAGCCTTCATATGGTTGCAAGTAAAAGCTACACTTTGTATTTTCTCTTGGAGGTAAGAGTGCAGAGAGTTTGCTGAGGCTTGGTCTGCCATTGCTTTGGTTCGTAGTGCGATTGACTTGGCCTGTAGTTGGTTGAGTTGGTCCTGTAATTGCATGGTTTTCTCAACTGCACAGTTTAATTCGGTTTGTTTCTTATTCAGGATTTGATCAGAAATCCCAAATCCAACCCTAACCCCAATTTCTTGATCCTTCATCATCCCCGGATCATCCCCAATTTGCCCATTCACAATTTCTTGATAGGATCTCCCCCATTTTGTTCAGGCTTATGGCCCAATCTGAAAACAGGAAAACCACCACCACCATTATTATAACCCCACGCTCTTTCTCTGTCTCCCCCCTCTTCCCCCTCATTGTCGCCCAGTGCACCTCCCCACCGTCCGCCCTCACTGTAGCCGTCCCTGTCTGCCACTGTAACAACCCCCCTCTACCCGTGCGCGTGCTTGCTTTCTCTCTCTCCTGTTGCTGCTTGGTGTTCGGGAGAAGAGGGAATTTGTGTTTGCTGTTGTGTGGAGTTGATTCCTGTTCTCTATTTGCTGTTGCTGTTGGGTAGAATTGTTGTGTGCTGTTTGGGCTTGGATCGCTGATTGCTTTGTTGTTGTTGTTTTCAAAAAAAACAAAACAAAACAAAAAAAGTTATTGTGCTTCTACATTCAGATCATCAACTCACTCCGGTTGATCGATCGTGATCATCAACTCACTTTGGTTGATCGATCGTTTCTTGTGCTTCTACATCCAGATCGTCAACTCACTCCGGTTGATCGATCGTGAGTTTGAAAGGGGGTGTTATCAGCATCCAGTTCTCAGTTCAGGGATGAGATCTCAACATCGACAATTCTCAAGTCGGGTGAGATCCCATCATCGACTATATCTCAAGTCGGGGTGAGATCCCATTACAGATCGGGATATGGAGATCCCGCCACTGTTCGGGGTGAGATCTCAACAGTGCGCCACCACTACCTTCCGCAACACTACTTCTTAGTTCCGTCACATGCGCCATCAAGCGCCATTTCTGCATCACAGTTTGCCGTTCCTTCCATATGAACATCGTCAGTATTCCAAACTCTTGTTGTTTGAACCAACTTGAGTTTGAGAGGGGTGTTAGATATTATTATAGTCCCATATTGGTTGTAGAGTTGTTTTGATATTTGTTCTCCTCCTATATATAAGTGGTATTGTACTTATTGAACTCAATTCAATATTCAGTATTGTTTTCATCACTCTGATTTATCTTAACAATATATATATATATATATATATATATAGAGAGAGAGAGAGAGAGAGAGAGAGAGAGAGAGAGAGAGAGAGAGTTTTGCTCAGTTGAAAACGGGTTCAACAGAGGTTAGTGGGAAAATGGAGGGTCGTTAGGGAAAAGCGATGGTGGTGGTTGCGGAGTGAGGGAGGGCGGTGGCGGTTCAGAAGTGAGGGGGTGTGATGAGGGTGATGCTGTGGTGGTGGGTCAGGGTCGAGGTGACGGCGGGTGAAGGAGGAGGTCGACGGTGGGCTGATGGGTGCGGGGTGACGGTGGCATCGAAGGGGCTAGGGTTTCGGGATGCCGAGGAAGAAGTTGGAGGGGAATTAGTTTAGGGTTTAATTATTGATTTTGGGAGATTTGGGGTGTAGTTTTAGAGTTTATCACAAACCCTAATAATTTTCTCAATTGTCTCACACAAAAAGAGGGATGAAAAGCAATAACTCAACACAATAATTTTTTTAATCAAGAGTTATTATTCTCAAAGCCTATATATAGGCTCAAAACAAATTTGATACAAATTTTAAAATATTCTAATGCATAAAAGAAATGATGCAAAGCTATAATTGCCAAAAACAAATATGAGTACTGAATAAAATACTAAATTATTGAAGCAACTGTCCTGTCCTAGACGATGCCTGCGCTGATAGAAACGCCCGAATCGTCTTGAACCGATGTCCTCATCAGAGCCTCTCTACTGCTCAATACTTTATCTGTTTCACTTTTCCATTCTGTAATCTTCACCATTGTGTTTCATTAATGGAAAGTCATTCTATAATCTGTTTGAACATTCTATTCCCAATACTTTAAATTCACTAATTTCTCATATATTCTTCAATTTTGTCTGCTTAATTTAATTAATAAATTTATAATAATTTTGATTTTGGTTTGTTGTGTCAGACAAACTAAATATTCTTAGTATAGAAATCTTGACTTCTTTTTTAGACCACTAGTCATCCGGAGGGACTAGATTCGCTGGTTTTTTTATTTAAAAGACTATGAGGTAGCCTGGTCTCTCTGAACCTGCTGAGACTTCCTTTTACCCATCCCAAACTGTGACCATAACTCAGTGGTCCTCGATTTGATATTGAATATGTAAAATCTTAATTGACTTCTTGTATTTCACTGAAAGATATTACTTACCAAGACTTGATTTTTCTCTCAGTTAATGCCATAAATAGCTTCTATGTTTCACTGGGGTCACCCCTGCTTCCTGGATGGGTGTCAAATGGAGGGGATCCTTGTTCAGAAGCTTGGCAGGGTGTGCAATGTGTTGGTTCAAATATATCTGCAATGTACGGTAATTTCCTGACCAGCAAAATTTAACTATTTTTCCTTGATCACCATGAATTCATCTCTTGTAATGTATTATGTTTCTGTTAGAACTATCAATAGCGCAAATCTGGGAGGACAGCTAAGTGATGATTTAGGGAATTTTACTTCAATAGACACGATGTAAGTGGTTACACAATTTTCATCCTTTTAGCATAGAATGACAAATTTACAAGCTTTACTGATGGATTTATTGCTCTGGAGATTCTGAAATACATAGCAGATTGCTGCTGTATTTACAGAATTTCAATTGATAAGTCATCAGAATGTAGATAAATTATTATGATTTCTTGCTGATCTTCTGCTGTTGTATATTTTAGAGACCTGAGCAATAATAATATTGGTGGGAGTATTCCAGAGAATCTACCTCTTTCACTGAAAACATTGTATGTTGATAACTCACTTCGAGATTTTTGATGCAATATTTTTCTGTTAAAACCATGGTAATTAATCGCAGTTTTCTTTTGGCTGTGGCAGTTTTCTCTCAGCTAACCAATTAACAGGAAAAATCCCGAGTTCTCTGTCGCAATTAACACTTTTGTCAGCAATGTAAGATCATGATTTTATCTTTACCTCTCTTTTAAGGCAGTTTTTGATTTCTTTAACATTTTTATAGGTCACTGAATCAAAATCACTTGAGTGGAGATTTGCCAGATGCCTTCCAGTCTCTAACTGGTTTGGTAAACTTGTAAGCTTGTTTCCCCCTATAGAAATCTGATTGTCTAGTCTATTTATTAATGTTTACTACCACTGACATTTGAAAACTCCTGTCAAACTAGGGATATTTCTACTAATAATTTTAGTGGCCAACTTCCACCATCCATGAAGGGCTTGTCATCTCTGACTACCTTGTGAGTTCTGTTTATCACATATCTCTAATCTTCATATAGTCTTTTTAGCATCTGGGATTTTAATGATGTTTCATTTTGCAGGCGCATACAAAATAATCAGCTATCTGGGACCCTTGATGTCTTGCAGGATCTACCTATCAAAGATTTGTACTTTCGATATCCATCTTTTATTATTGCTTATAGCTAATTTACTTCTTTTCTTTACTGTCTTAAGAGCGAATGCAGTGGGGAAGGCATTTGGTTCATAAAATAGCATGACAGTCACACTGAAGTTACCTTTTTTTTGCAAGTGTCTTTGTGGCCCAGTGATAAGTCTCTTCGCTCGAGCAAAAGGCCAAGAGTTTGAATCTTGCTTGCACCATAAAATCCCCAATTAATTTATATGGGGTAAGTGTGGGTGTGTGGCTACGGCCTTGATCCACAAAAAAGTAAAATAAAATAAATAAATAAAATCTTTTTTTAGTTCCTATCTACTAGAGAAAATGATCTATAAATATAAATACTAAGAGGTAATAGATATTATACCTTTCACTTGGAGCCAATGAAGCACAGATACTGGTACAGGGTGCGGGTACGACACGATACGGATACGGGGATACGTGAATTTACAAAAAAGTCGGATACAGATGCGTTGGTGGGTAAGTTAAATATAATATATATTATACTATATATAAATAAACTAGATTTGCCCGTGGGCACGTGCCTACGGCACGTCTTCAGAACGATACAGCATATGAAAGTCTTGCAAACAGTAAAACAACAATTAGTTGTAAATAAAAGTTCATGTTTCCATTAGTATATGTTGAAAAATAATTATAAATGGGGGTGTAAAATCCAACTTCTTAGAACTTTGAGTGTGGAAAATGATGAAATTTAACTGTTGATGAGATATTTGTTATTTTCAATGTAACATGAGCAATAAAATAATGCATAAAAAATCTGAAAATTTACAAACCTGAAATCTAAAAATATAAATTTTTGAGTAAATAGAGAGAGAATGAAAGAGAGAGAAATAAATAAATAAATAAATAAAGGAGTTGTTTTTGGGGATTTGAATTTGGATTTGAGTTTTGGGGGAAACTTTTGGGCGGGAAAATATGTTTTATGAGGTTAGATTTGGACCATTGATTTCAATCCTATTGAATGAGAGCCACTTGATAGCTTTCTTTGTGTTTTATTATATAGATATTTATTATTTTGTTAAAAATGCAACTATTTATGATAAGGTAAACAGAGAGATTGAGAAATGATTATTGGATTGATAATAATTGAGTACAATGTCTCTTATAAATATGAGGGAACCAGATACTAAACTAATACATATTCTGATATGAGACTAAATATATAACATAATATCTAACACCCCCCTCAAACTCACGGTGGGTCGAACAGTGTGAGTCTGCCCACCAAGTATTTAAATCTCTAAACAATGTGAGATTTGGTGAAGAAGTCTGATGTCTTCTGTGAAGAGATAACAAAATGAAGTGAAATGGTTCCTACTTCAAAACGCTCATGAACATAGTGACAATCAATCTCTATGTGCTTTGTTCGCTCATAAAAGATCGGGTTGTTTGCAATGTGCAATGCACGCCGGTTATAAAAATGAAGATGAGTAGCTCCTGTAAGAGTGACCCATATCTGATAACAACCAATGAACATAAACAATCTCTTTAGTAGTAGCTGTCATCGCTCTGTAATTAGCTGTTGTGGAAGAACATACAACAATTGCCTGTTTCTTGCTTCGTCATGAGATCTGCGAATCACAAAGATATATATATAAACCTGTTGTAGACCGTCTTGTAGTAAGATTACCCTGCCAAATTTGAAACGGAATATGCACTATGCTCCAGTTTAGATGTAGAAGATATGAATAATGAGCGAGTGATAGTGCCCCGAAGATATCTGAGGATCCGAAGAAGAGCACTGTAGTGAACTGATGTAGGAGCAAAAATAAACTGACTGACAATACTGACTGCATGAGCAATATCGGGTCTGGTCATGCATACGTAAATAAGCTGTTCAACAATCTATCTGTATACAGTGAAATCAGGCAGGCGTTCACCATTTGTTGGATGAAGCTTCACATGAAGCTCTAAGGGAGTATCGGTTGATCAACTGTTAGAGATACATGCAGCGTAGATAGTGTTTGATGTGTATTTCTGTTGAGAAATGAGTATTCTCCAAGATCTATAAACAATTTCTAGACCCAGAAAGTAGCGTAGTTGCCAAGGTCTTTCATATGGAACTGCTGGTGAAGATATTTTTGGGTGGATGAAATGCCTGCAGAGTCATTTCTAGTAATAATCATATCATCAATATATAGTAGTAGAAATACCGTCACTTGCGGTGTTGACCGCATAAACATACAGTGGTCCTGTGAACTTCGACTAAAACCGGCCTATGTGATGACACGACTAGAACACTTAAACCAGGCTCGAGTGACTTATTTCAGACCATATATAGCTCGACGTAAACAGCAAATATGACGAGGTGTGGTAAGGCCAGGAGGGGGATGCATATAAACAACCTCAGATAGGGTACCACGAAGAGAGGCCTTCTTCACGCTCATCTGGTATAACGGCCACTGACGAATGGTGGCAACGGTAAGGAGAGTGTGAACCGTGGTCATCTGGGCAACTGAAGCAAAAGTCTCATCATAATCAATGCCATGCTCCTGAGCAAATTCTCGAGCAACTAGACGAGCCTTGTGCCACTCAATGGAATCATCATGTCGATATTTGACTTTGAAGATCCATTTGCAACTAACAGGCTAGATGCCCACTGGCAGTGGAACAATATTCCAAGTGTCAGTCCGATCAAATGCACTAAACTTCTCTGCAATAGCTTCCCGCCACTCGGGATATTGAATTGCTTCCTAATAAGTTCTGGGCTCACATGTGGAGTGTATAACAGTGAGATATGAAAACTGTGGCGAGTAGGAGGCTAGGGTGGCAAAACTAAACTAGTCAGAAGGACCAGTGGCATCAGGAGTATGAATTACCACCGTTCCAAACCTAAAGCTTAGACCAGCTCTGAGAAGCACTTCACACAATTAGTCAATTTCATTGCTGCATTAACTGATTATTGCAGAATTAACTGTCCGTAAAACATACTGTATATGCTACAGTCTTTATGATATACTTTTCCTTTACTAGCCTATTTTCCCATATGCAGAACATAAATCTTGGATTGTTATGTATCCTTTGCATGTTTTGTTCAAGAGTAGACAAAGTTCTCCATTTCAAATTGTCTTTCTTAATGCGCACTTTATGGCTTCAATCTATCATTTAGTAAGCTCTTATATTCCTCACGCATGCCAACTATAAACGACTTCTTTAATCTCCGTTTTTGACTTGGTTCTGTTTATTGCCAATAAACAGGAATATAGAGTATAATCTTTTTTCTGGACCTATACCACAGCCGCTGCTCAGCATTCCTAATTTCAAGTAAGTGCCCTCTATTGGCTTCTCCTTAATTCTATCGTGAGCAGAAAAAGAGTACTTTCTGATTGGACAATCCCAAAAGATGTTGGAACATTGTTGGTCATGGTATTTTTCTTTTTTTATTTTCTTTAGCACTGGTTGCAACTGTCATATGCTACATTGCCAATTATATGCTGTGTTGGTATCTCAAAGGATTCTGCAGTCATTAATAAATCTGGTGCAGGAAGGACGGCAACCCATTTAACAGTACCGGCATTGCTCCATCACTGGTGCCATCTCCAGTATCATCACCAGATTCGCCACCATTGCCATTTTCGATGGCTCCTGCTCCTCATTCTGTGCCTTCAAATTCCTCAGATGGACCATCTAAAAACAGCACGAATGTCCCATCTAAAAACAGCTCTCATGGAAAAACTAAAAGTTGGTCGAGAATAAAAATTGTTGGATTGGTATTCGTTGGGGTGGTTTCTTTTATCATCATAGTGCTAGCAGTCATCTTTTGTATACATGAATGCCAAGAAAGAAGATCAAGGTATGAAGAAGCTCCTCCTGTAAGGCAAGAGATAATGGCTCGGGAGAGACCCAAGGAGCCCAGAAACAATGAGCACTTCGCGAGGCCTAACACCAACATTAAGAAAGGTAAACATTATGCTGCTTGGTAAACTGTGTGTAGTTCTGTTCTTTGTACTTGCAGTTTATTTGTTCTTTATCACTATTTAGCCATATTTAAATTTCACTTCTTACTGGCTTATTCTCCTTATAAATCAAATCTATGTTTGATTTTAATAGTTGGGAATGCTTCTGAGGAACAGAAGAATGAACTTGAGATTAATACGAGAGGGACAGGTATGTTTCCCTTCCTGCAGTACTGCTGACAATCTATTGAATTGGTTTCTTATTTAATTTCAACTTAATCTGGAAATTTTACAGTGGTTCCTCTGGAGATTCCTGAAAACAAGAAGAAGGAACACGTAATCAATATGAGTGGGTCAGAAGAATTTCTAATGCCTCCACCTCCTCCCCTAATTGCAGAAAAGGTCATTGTAAACCCCATTACCCCTCCTGAAACAGTAATGAGCGCACCCACTCCTGCAGCTACAAGTACGCCAACATCCGCAGCCTCCTATTCTGTTGCATCCCTTCAACAATATACAAACAGTTTTAGTGAAGAAAATTTGATTAAGGATAGTAGGCTGGGCAAAGTTTATCTGGCAGAGCTCCCCGATGGAAAGGTACGATCTCTAAGCTTAATGGATTTGATTCTTATGGTTACCTGACATGTATGTTCCTTTGATTTATCCTCATATTTTTATGGAAGTCATCAGAGCTGTAAGCACGAGTATTTTAGGGTCCGTCTTCAGTATGTACACTAGCAGTTACTTCTATGTAATTAATACATTAAGAAACACTACTACGATGTTTATGGTCTGTTCTTTCATCTACCCTCTCTGTCTCTCTCTCTCTCTCTCTCACACACACACACAGGTGCTACGAGTGGGATTTGAACCCCATACGTCTTGCTGGACCACAGGAGGGATTTGTATTAGTTTATTGTTGATAGCTGATTGTTAACTTCTGTTGGACCAGTGCAAATTTTCTGTTATTTTTTCTGATTAAGGTGCATATGCATTACAGTGATGAAACGGAGATTGTTCAGGTCTGCAACTGCAGAACCCATAACACTCCCTCATTTTCTTCGACCATTTTAATTTTCCTACTTATGTGGAAGGATACATGTAATAATCGTAAATGGGAGGTGAGATCAGTCCACTGAGAGGTTCATAAATAAGTAGGTGATGTAAACAAATTGTCACAACAGCTAGTATTTCTAGTAAAATAAAATGTTGATGGAGGAACATGAATAAAATAAACCACACTTCTTATAAATAACCATGTCTGGTTAACTGTATCCATGCATATTACTTAAATCATGCATCTTCCAGAACTTGATTAATACTACTGCATTCATTAATTAGCTTCCTGTCAAATTGTATGCCGATTTTTGTGTAAGTTCATATGTTATATGTTAGGGTTGGTGGCATAAAGGATTGTCTGCTCCAACTCTCAAAACAGGCTGTTATGTTTCAATATAGGGTTCGGTTTTCTTGCCCTCATATGCATGCAAACAAATATCTCCATTTCTATACATATATATTTTACAATGTTTGGTGTAATAATTGAAAGGTCATGTTCCATATCCTGTTCTGATCCTATGTTATAATCCAGCTATTGACAGTAACGAAGCTTGAGAACTCAAAAATATCGGAAGATGAATTTCTGGAGCTTGTCCTCAGTGTCTCTGAACTCCGACATCCTAACATTGTCGAGCTTGTGGGTTATTGCGCAGAGTTTGGGCAGCGGTTACTTGTTTATAACTACTTCAGTAAAAGGACCTTAACTGATATACTCCACTATGAAGATGATCTTAAGAACAAACTATCATGGAATGCCCGTCTTCGAGTAGCCCTTGGAGCAGCAGAAGCTTTAGAGTAAGTGAATTTTCTGTGCTTCGGGAATTTTCCCAAAGAAATTATGGCCACACCTAATGATCTCTGGATTTTGAAGGTATCTCCATGAAGGATGTCAACCTCCCATTGTACATCAAGATTTTGAGCCTAATAATATCCTTCTGAATGACAAGCTTGCAGTACGTATTTCTGATTGTGGCATGGCTCCATTGTTGAGATCCAGTTCTGTCACGCAGGTAGTCCAATGTAGAATTGTGTCAATTTTATTTGTTAAAATATAGCTATTAAATGTCTTGATCTTCCACATGTTGCATATTAATATAGTCACATGCTTATAGTTTATAATTGAGTTCAGTAACGAATTTTTGTACTTGGTGATTATTGGTGTGGGTGATTTGTATATGCCCACGGAGCCCATGTTAGGAGACACATGAATACAATTGTTTGGCTCATAAAGATTTGAGAATGACTTTGTTAATCTTAATTTTCAATTATTCATTGTTCAATTAAGCAACTTAATTTGTCTGTCATGCACAAACGTCGCCCAAGGAAGTATTTTATTTCTGATATGAAGCATTTTTTAAGAAATTAGAAGTGTGGATACTTGTTAGATTTATAGTGAAACTGAAGTGGGCACAAAAACTTGATTGCACTGAGAAAAAGAAATTAGTTACAATATTTTCGTCTTTACTCTCTTTTGACAACTTAGGCTACTCTATTTCCATACACTCACTTCTTCTCATATGTCAGTCTTTGACACTTCCACCTTAGCTCTTTGTTTTGTTTCTCCCATTTTCTGCTGAACTTTGAAATGGCAGAATTCTAATTCATGCCATGTTTTTGTTTAAATTGCTCTTAAGAACATGAGGTCAATGCTTTCTAGGGTGCTTAAGAAGATTATTTCTGAAATCAAGTAGAATGGTTGATTAGTCTCATGATTATCCATTTAAGATGCTTTCTGAATTCTGATAACATTAAAGAATTGTCCTTCAGTGAAGATGCCTGTCACTTGTCCTGAGTTATAACTGGCTCAATTTCATAGTTCTTCTTAGAGTACCTTCTCTATTAGAATGTTAGGGGAAATGATCCACTTCCATGTATTCTGTTACTTTTGTTACTTTTGTTCCGACATGATACACTGTCGTATCACTGAGTTGTAGCTGAGATGGTAAAGTTTGGGATGGGTAAAGGAGGTTTCACGAGACCAGACTACGGCATAGCCCTTTATTCAAAAAATATGATACACTATCTTCTGCGGAGAGCTAATTGATTGTTGTAGTGTAATTGCAATCGTATAGTTTGGTCGATGTAGACCTTCAATCTATCAGATATGATTAGCCCAAGTCCTTACCTACTTGATTCTTACATATATTCTGCCAAAATAATTGGTAGTTATACTGTAGACCGTCTTTTGTTACAATGAACAGCTGGCAAGTCAAGGCTGAAAGTCTACCAACTTATCTACTTTCAAGTGTCATAATCACCGACCCATTTAACATTGCTGTACTCGATCACTTCATGCCCTTTACCTTTCTTATTTAAAAGGCCATAGTGAATAGTTCCCTCGACATTGCTTAAGATATTGTTTCCCTGGATTCTGCATATTACCTTCATTATTATTACGAACTTCAGGTCTAACTTGTTATGGTTAAATTGTACATGTTTAGATCTTCTAATATCTTCCTTTATATGCACACAATTTGAAATTAATCTTAATATGGTGGAGCTGTATATTTTTCTTTTTTTATATATAATATGGTGGAGTTGTATTATTTTCCAATGCAGATATTTTTCTGTTGTGTTAGGCCTCTAATTTAATTTTTAAATCAGTTGTCAGGTCGCATCCATGCATTACTCAGTTATGAGGCCCCAGAAATTAGTGACTCTGGTTCTTATACTGATCGGAGTGATGTTTACAGCTTTGGAGTTGTCATGTTAGAACTACTTACAGGTCGCAAACCGTATGACAGGTAACATAACCTGCTTTTCTCCTTAACTGAGTATATGATAATCAAATTGTTTTCCAATAGTGTAAGAACGCTGGTATGTTTATCCTTTTCTGTATTTATCCTTTCTTTTCTCATAAAAAATGTAAACTGCAGCTCACTTCCTCGACCGGAACAACATCTAGTGAGATGGGCTCGTTCTCAACTTCATGACATCAACAACATATCTAGAATGGTGGATCCTTCTCTTGGTGGGAATTGCCCGATGAAATCACTATCTCAATTTGCAGACATTATTAGTCGGTGTATTCAGGTAATTACCCTTTGTTTTTTAATTGTGCTTACAGTGAGCAGCTAGAAATTTGAAGTTTAGCTCCACTTGTTTTCTCTGTCAAGTGCATTATGTGTCAAAGTTCACATGCACATATTGTAATGAAATACATGATTATCAACATATTAGTTGGGGAACTCAAAGGATAGAAGGAGGGATAGAAAGGGTAGGTTTTAATCAGTTGAGTTTTCTAGGTCACTATCATTGTCTTCTTCATCATCCAAGTCTTTTCCATTTCAAATTCAGCATAGGTGCCCCTAGACCAGATAATGCAACGGAAATTTAACCAAAATTTTCTCAACCAATTAACAAACATGACGTCGACCCTCTTAATCATACTGGAGCTGTTTCAAATTTTGTATTCCTGTTGCGATAGAAAATCTATCTTGATGATAATGTACTTTAACCTCAGAAACAAGGGAGGAAGTGCCTAAAATGTCCTTGATTAAGAAATAATCTATAAGAAGAATTGAAATTGGTGAGACATATGATAGAACTTTACCCATTTCCCAACAAAATGGAATGTTTGAGTTGAGAAGGCTCTGCTATATTCTATTGTAAAAGTTCAACTTCTTTACAGAAAATAGTTATTCATGTAAGCATTTGCATGAAGTAATGTTGAAAGGAGACGTGGAAATGTCTTTAACTTTTTTGCTTGCTGTCAGCTTAATTTTGTATGTTTTGTTCTTTACTCTAGACAATATATCTATGGACCATAAAGCTGCAGAACCTTGAAAAGTCTACAGTACATTACTGTCAAATTTGACAAGTGTTAACCACCCATCATGCTATCCAAAATTGGAGTAAATTTGGACTCTTTTTAGAACGCCGACTTTTGTAGTAGTAGCAATACTAGGCAACCACCGTTTTCAACAATACAGTATTGCATTTCAAAGGAATTCTGTGTACCCTGAATCTATCAAACGGTAATGTATTTCTACAATAAGTGATAGAGAACTAGACCACCATTGTATTTCTAATTATTTCATAGACCTTACTGTAAAGAGGTCAATGGATATAACAACTGAAAGCAGAGAAGGAAATGAAAGGGTGACAGGTGCTAATAGGTCAGGGCTATGCCTAGTGGACATTCGATTGGATGAAGAGTGTTGAGGATAATGTGGCCAGGAGTGGACTATTATGAACGCTTGCATCTAAAGATCTTCCATAGGATAGTATTTAGGGCTGCAAACGAATCGAGCTATTCGCGAGCTATTCGGCTCGAGCTCGATCAAAGCTCGGCTCGAACCGAGCTCGTTTCGTAAACGATCCGAGCTCGAGTTTGATTTTTTTTTTTTTAGGCCAAGCTCGCGAGCTATTCGGCTCGAATATGGTCAAAGCTCGGCTCAAACCGAGCTCGAGCTCAAAATTGTGCTCGTTTCGTAAACGAGCCGAGCTCGAGCCTGAAGGTATCCGGCTCGGCTCAGCTCGATTGCAGCGCTAATAGTATTTGTCTCAAAATCACTGTTGTTTATGTTCCCGCTCAAGAATTTAGTAGATGAACATCTCTCAACAGTCCTAGAGTTCCACAGCTATTGCTTTTGGGTGCAACGGTGCCTGCCACCATGGAGACCATAACCCCGGTACAGATCTTAGCCAATTAACTTCCCGAAGAAGACTAATGAATAGCAATCAGATTGGACGATTAGTAACATGAGGAGCCTGTAATATCTTGGGGAAGTTTTTCTCAATCATATAAATCCTATGCAGATATTCTGTTATAATTAAGTCTATGATATTTGGGTATATATGGGTATTGCCTAAGTACAAGTTGGCCAGTTTCTCTTACCTTCCTATGAATGATCATTACACATGCTGTAGAAATTAGATGTATGAAAAGCTGAGTGGAGATGTTGTAGCTCCGAGGGACATGTATTAGATAGTTGTAACTTTCATAATGATACTTGAGAACAGGAAAAGAAACTAATAAAGTAAATTCTTGGTGAGACGAAGAGTTTCATATAGAACGAAGAAACAACTTCACTTGTATTTTTGCAACTTGCAAGTTCCCATTTCAGGAGTTCCTCGTGTCATCAATATGAGTGGCAGTCACTGTTTCCATATAAGCTGTACTTCAATTATTTGCAACAGTTACACATGTTGAAACACTTGATCAGTTGTATCTCTGATATTTAATATTAGAATTGAAGAGTTGAATTGCATGTCGGTCTAACTGTACTTCATGTGATCAACATATTCTATTCCATATTTCCATTAGATGAAATTTAGATAATCCACATATATCCACCATCAATTTGTAATTTTGCTCCAAACTCTATCCAGTTTTTTAATCGGAAATAATGGGAGTATTTCGCAGCTAATGATTTCATTGACATTCTAGTCATGATTCGTATGTGTATTTATGCTACAAAGCAAATGATCTCGAATACTGAGGGGTTAACTAACTTGTGATTGAACTTTTCAGCAAGGGCCTGAATTCAGGCCACCAATGTCGGAGGTTGTCCAGGACCTGACTCGCATGTTGGAGGATGCTAGGAGGGAGCATGCAGAAGCTTCCATGAGGTCTCGGAGGACGAGAGAAGAAAAACAGTTCAACTAAATGTTCACAATCTTGTAATTAGATTGGTGAAGGAGAACTATTGGGCATTTTCCCTGATTATAATGCTTGCCCCTACTTTGCTAACAAATCAATGGTAGAACGAATAAAGATGGCAGGTGGGAGGTGCACACTCAAAAGTAAACTGAACCAGCTGGGAGCCCATTTGAATTGCTTGCTCATTAATTTATGCCCTTGTCGTCCAGCCATGTTTTGTATAGTTTTTGAGTAGCTTGTATTTAACCACAATTATAGAGGTTATTCATTTCGATCAATGGCTCCTCCATTTCAAGTCCCTTGTCTATTGTCTAATGTATGTATGTATGCATGAATTCAAGGATCATCCATGCTTTTAATTCAAGCAGATTTTTGAGTTGTAGAAGGAAGATACTGCTGATTTCCATACCATGTGGAGAATAATCATGTCAGAGATAGAGAAGAATAATTTATTGAATTATTGGATTAATTATAACTGAGTACAATCTCTTCTATATATAGGAGAGAAGTAAGGATTAAACTAATACATTTTTCGATATTGAACTAAAATGAGTAATATAATATCTCATATTTAACACCCACTATCAATCTCAAGTTGGTTTAAGCAACTTGAGTTTGAAATATTGACAATGTTCATGTGGAAAGGGACGATGCACAGTGGTGCATGGACGATGCTCGGTGACGGCGCATGGTTATGCAGGGACGGCTCTCAGTGATTGCACTCAATGGTGCAAGGGACGACATACGATGGTGTAGGGACGACACTCGGTGGTGCATGGACGGGCTGACTCTTGGATCTGTGATTGATTTGGATTCGGCTCTTGGATCCTGGGATTGAAGGACGATCCGACTATTGGATCACGATGGCGCAGGGACGATGCTCGATGACACATGGACGATCTGGCTCTTTGATCTGGGATTGATTTGGATCCGGTTCTTGAATCTGGGATTGAAGGACGATCCAACTCTTGGATCTGGGATTGAGGGAGGAGCCAACTGTTGGATCATATATCTGAACACCACCTTTCAGGCTTACAGTGGGTCAACCAGTGTGAGTTTGTTTACGAAGTATCAGAATATCTCAGGATCAGGACGATGACTGTAGAAGCTGAAGAACCTGCAAGAATGATTTAATTTTTTTAAAATTTTTTTTTTTGGTGAATCTGGATTTGAAGGGTTTGGATCTGAAAAAGTGGATTAGGGTATTGATTTGGAAGTGGTATGGTTATGGTTTAGAGCGGGTCGGGTTTGGGATATTGGAGTAGGATTAGGGTTTGGAGGTGATTGAACTTAATATTTGTTTTGGCATGGTTGGTGATGCGGTTTGTTTTTGGGAGACGTGTGGATGCACCAGGTGTGAGTTCTTACTCGATTTGTATTGGTGGAGGAAACTCATGTGCTGCCGACCCTCAGCCGGGCGAACGGTACGGAAGTAGGCGGTAGTGAGGTGGAGGTTGGATGCTCGGCTCAGATCGGGAGGTTCGGATCCGAGGTCTCGTGTACCTGCAGACGGTCTAGGAACTCCGGGGTTGGTCCCAGTGGCAGACCCTCCGATGATCTAGTCAGCTACTGAGAGAGAGTAACAGTAACTAGGGTTTGAGTGGGAAGAGATTCCTTACCTGGATAAGGGGTAGGGGTCTGGTATTTATAGGAGAAGTGTAACATCCTGATCTACTATATATATTTTTTCGTATATATTTCATTTTATGAGAATTTGAGACCGTATGTATTTTTTTGCATACATGATTTCATATGTTTTTCTAGAGTCCAATATTTTTCTTCATAGCCTATATATTGATTCCTCTCTTTGTTTCCAACAAGAGTTATTTTTAAAGCCTAAAATAACATCCTAGGCCTAATTCTAGCCCATTATGATTAATTTAAGTATTTTTTTTTCTTTGGGCCCATGATTTTTGGCCCAATAGTAAACCCATTTAGTTTAATTCTCTTTTAATTATGGTGACTTGTAGTGTAGACTCAATGATAGACAATTAATAAATTAGTGCATGAACAAATTTAAGAGTGGGGACACTAGGGTGGCACGTGCATGCAATAGGGTGTGCATTGCACACTTTTCCTATTAGGCCGGATTGGATCCAAGAGAGAGGGAGAGATGGAAGTAGTGGTGAGGTAGTTTCTCAAGTCATGGGTGGTTATGGCAACTTCCAAACTCATCCTAACCTTTAATCCCTAACTAGTTGATCTAATCCTAGCCATTCAATCCACCCAAAATTATGTATAAAGACCCCATAGTTTCTTCTCATCTTAATACATTAGGGGCGCGTTTGGAAACCCAAAAAATTAGGAAAAGGAATGGAATACTGTGGATAGACCCATCTTATCCTATTCCACGGCCTGTTTGTTTTGAAAAAGAAAATAAAGGAAACAATTAAATATCATTCCCTAGGGAAAGATTTGAGCCGAATTCTATTCCAGCTCCACCCCCTCGGAAAGCTGGGTAAAGGAATGGAAACAACTAATTTTTCTTCAACTTAAATAAATAAATAAATATAAGACCAACTATGTTAAAAGAACTTCACATAAAATAAACGTTAAATTTCAGAAACCACCGAACTTTTTAATTAGAGAATAGTTTTTTTTTTTTTTTTTTTTCGCTTTCAGTTTCGGCAAATCACCTCGCCAACTTTTAGTACCGAACTAAGATCCCTCTTTCGGTGTAAATTACCCAATGTTCTTGATCCCGTTGATAATATATTTTTTACCCGATTCTTTTTTAAATTCAAATATCAAAAGTGAAAAGAATTAAATTACAAAAAAATAAAAAAAATAAAAAATAAGGTAAACTAATTAATTTTAGTTAGAGTGGGTGATTTTAGAATTAATAAATCTTCATTTTTTGGGAGTGTCAGATGTATGTTTTTTCTCTCTAGGAAAATAATTTTATTCATTACTCAACCTAAAATGCAAAATGTCAGAAGTATGTCCATGTACAAATGTTATCAAAAGGTTTTTCAAAATGCCGTAATCCATAATATTCCATTGTTTGTCAAACAAGACTAGGGAATGGAAACAAAAAAAAGTCAATTTCATTCCACCAGTTGCCAAACACACACAACTTATAAAGTTAATTCATCCCTTTCCCTTTCTTTCCATTCCTCTCCATTCATTTTCATTCCATTCCTTCCCATTCCCCAACTTAAATGTTTCCAAACAGACCCTAGAAAATTTATTAAAGAGAGAAAAGAATTAGAGTGAGAAAAGATTGAGAATTTTGGGGAGAAAAAGATTGAGGAATTCTTGTGCGAGTGTTCATCCAAAGAAGGGCGGGAATCACACTAGGAAAGGCTCGGTTTTCCTACACCTAGGAGGAGAAGGATCTATTCGTGCGTTCTAAAGGATTTTCCAGGAGCTTTCTATTCGTGTTTCTTCAAAAAAAAAGGCGGGTGTTTCTCATGACTTCTAATTTAGATACCATGTTAGGTTTTGTACTAATTATGCAAGAATGAACTAGGGACATTAATTGCCTTTTATTAATACCATGATTAAAGTAAAAATGGAACACAAGTGAAATTGCATGAAAAGAATGGGTGAACTTGATCGATTGATATGATTGCTGTTATTATACGTCGATTTAATCTAGCATGCTAAATTGGAACAAATGTTTATCATTGTAGGAAAATGATGATTATGGGAAAAATACTTCTTTTTAGAGGTCGTGGTTGTGTGGAAAATACTAGTCGTAAGAATCTCTTCATTATTTAGTAAACTAAGCTTGTTGAAATGGTAGCCAAATAAAGTTGCTTGTTAGTTTCGAGAAATGAATATATTGTAGTCTAAACAAAAATATTGTGTACTAATCGAGAGGAAAGAAGAATCGATTCCATACTTCAAATCTTATTACTGATCAGTCGACCGAATAGATGTAGTTAGTCGACTGACCTGATTGTTGAATTCTTCGAGTTAAAACCACGGCAGAACAGCCGACTGGTTTGAGTAACAGTCGACTGTCCTGAACCCTTCGAGTTTTTTTAAAAAATCTTTTTTTGAACAGCCGACTGACCAAGTTTAGCAGTCGACTGTCCCGACCCATTTTCTTGAGTCTTTTAATTTCTTAATGAACAGTCGACTGGCTATGTTTTGAGAGTCGACTGTCCAGATTATTTTGACATCTCAGATTTTAATTTCTGTCTCATGATAAAAATTTTTTTTGTATATATACTGTTTGAAAGAGATTTGATAATGGAAAGACTCGAGATTTGATGTAATGGATTAGAAAAGTGAATTTTATTTTACCTTTGCATGAAATCGCATATGAAGTGAAGTGAATTATTCTGCTGAATTTATGAAAAGTTTTAAGATTATGAATACTATGAACATGAAAAAGGAAAGTCTGATGTAATCATGAAAAATGAACTTATGAGCTTGAAAGGCTCAATTCTTGTGTAATTGTGAATTGAAATTGAGAACTATAGTGTAGCTAAGTCTCATACCGGCATTGAAAAGAAATGATTTGAAATGAAAAGACCACGATTTGGGTCATGTTGAATAAAGAATTAAGACCGGTATAGTGGAAAGGCTAACTTTAGAGAAATTGATTTTGTTCATGATTCTAATAAACTAAGGACTAAATACATAGTGAAAATGTGATGAAAGTAAGAGAAAAACACGAGTTTGAGGGCCATCGGATTGGCGGTGTGAGAGTGATTCACAGACTGCTTGCTTGATGCGTCATAACATGGCGTGAGCACTACTCCAGAATCATCGTCCCGGTGGCGACACTTGTGGGGTGTTTTGGTGACTACGGGTGGTGCCATTGTTCCATGGCGGAGGCTGAATTGTCCATAGTCTGCCTGCTTGATGCGTCATGTCAGTGCGTGGGATTCCCCTCCAGACTGCCTGGACATGGGCTCGTAAATCATAGAACATCTAGGATATTTACTGTAGTTACCGTAGTAGTTTAAGTCATGGCGAGGGATTGAACCCTATAAGATGAAGTACGATTAAGGGCTTGCCCTCGGACCTATGTAGTATGGGATGCATAGAATCCGAACAAGTGCGCATTAGTGTCATACAACATAACAACTGCATTAAGGACTAAGTGCACAGCACGACACGACATCAATAGGATAGTCCCTTTAGTTTTGTTTTGTGAATAAGTTTGTGATTATTAAGAAATGAGAATCGTTATACTGTTTCCGGCATAGAGAGGATGGCCGTGTATAATATTCGTCGGTTGAATAAACTGACGTACCCACAGTTTTGTATGCAGGGTAAATGGCCTGATAAAGATTAAAGGAGAACTGATGCTTAGAGATCATTCAACTATTGTTGTACTTTTATATGAATGTTGTAAATTGCTTCCGCTTTAAAATGTAAAGTGTAAAATGTAACTCTGATGTAAAGTGAAAAGTTTTTTAAATTCCCTGTAAAATTGAACGAAAGAAGTGTAAAGATTCTGTGGAATCTCGAATTCAGTTGTATTTTGGAATTCGGGGTGTTACAAGAAGCCAACCGGGTCTGGACCCGTTTGGGGCCGAGTCTGGACCCAGTTGCCCGTGGGGTTGAAGCGGTGGAAACCCGGGCAGTATAGGGCTGACGTGGCAAAGGCCCGAGCAATTTTCGGGCTGACGTGGCAGAGGCCCGGGCGGTTTTCCGATGCTGACGTTGCGGATCTGGATGATCTGGAGGTGTGCGTATTCTGAGGGGATCCTATGGCCCAGGAGGGGCTACGTCATCCAACCCATATCACATGCCCCACACTCCTGGGGGGCTGGGTGAACCAGCAGTGTAGGAGTGGTTCTTTGCCTCTGTAGGAAGAGCAGGGTGGATGGTGCGGTGAGAAAGTAGGATCTGCTACTTCCAAAAGAGGCCAGGGGGTAGGAGGAAGGGATCCCTCATCGGAGTTTGTGCAGGACGCTGTGTAGAAGGGTCGGAGTGACGCTTGCCGAACCTTTGGGTCGGCAGACGAGCCTTGGGGATCAGCGGACGACCCTCTCGCTAGTTGGAAGAGCGAGGGGATGTTACGGTTTGTCCGATTGAAGCTCGGTTTGCCGAGCATCTGGGGTCAGCAGGCGAGCGCCGAGGGTTGGTAGACGATCCTCTCGCTAGTTGGAAGAGCGAGGGGGCATCGAGGTCGATCTTGTAGGAGCTCGGTTCGCCGGGTCATCTGGGGTCGGCAGAGGAGCTCCAAGGGTCGGCAGACAAGCATCGAGGGTCGGCAGATGATCCTCTCGCTAGTTAGAAGAGCGAGGGGACGTCGAGGTCGATCTTGTTAGAGCTCGGTTCGCCGAGTCGTCTGGGGTCGACAGAGGAGCTCCAAGGGTCGGCAAGCGAGCTCTTGCTTGAGGAATGTTGATGGTCGGTGGGCGAGCTCCGAGGGTCGGTGGATGAGGCTCTCGCTAGTTGGAAGAGCAAGAGGACGTCGAGGATGGAAAAGCAAAGGGCGATGCTGATGCCGTGGAGCAGGAAACCTCATTGACGAGCGCGGAGGGTCGGCAGGCGAGCCCCCTCACTTCTTGGAAAAGCAAGGGGATGTTGGGGTCCTATTCAGTAGGGGTCAGCATGCCGAGCGTCGAGCGCCGAGCCCGGAGTGCCGAGCCCGGAATGCCGAGCCAGGAGAGTTGAGCCAGGAGGGCCGAGCCTGGGCATGACTGTGAGATAGCCAGTAGGTGGCTAGGAGTCTGTGTCGAGCGCCGAGCTCGGAGTGCCGAGCCCGGAATGCCGAGCCTGGAGGACCGAGCTAGGAGAGCTGAGCCTGGGAAAGACTGCGCTGAATGCCGAGCCTGGAGTGCCGAGCCTGAACATGACTGTGAGATAGCTATGTGGTGGCTAGGAGTCAGTGCCGAGCGCCGAGCTAGGAATGCCGAGCCTGGAGGGCTGAGCCTGGGCATGATGGTGCCAAGCGCCGAGCCTTAAGTGTCTAGCCCGGAATGTCAAGCTAGGTGGGCCGAGCCTGGGCATGACTGTGAGATAGCCAGGTGGTGGCTAGGAGTCAGTGCCGAGCGCCGAGCCTGAGTGTCGAGCCCAAAATGCCGAGCCTGGAGGGCCGAGCCTGGAGTGTCGAGCCCGGAATGCCGAGCCTGGAGGGCCGAGCCTGGGCATGACTGTGAGATAGCCAGGTGGTGGCTAGGAATCAGTGCCGAGCGCCGAGCCCGGAGTGCCGAGCCTGGAGGGCCAAGCCTAGGGGGCCGAGCCTGGGCATGACGGCGCCGAGCGCCGAGCCTGGAGTGCCGAGCCCGGAATGCCGAGCCTGGGCATGACTGTGAGATAGCTAGGTGGTGGCTAGGAATCAATGCCGAGCGCCGAGCCCGGAGTGCCGAGCCTGGAGGGCCAAGCCTGGGCATGACTGTGAGATAGCTAGTTGGAGGCTAGGAGTCAGTGCCGAGCCCGGAATGCCGAGTTCGGAGTGCCGAGCCCGGAATGTCGAGCCTAGAGTGCCGAGCCTGGGCATGACTGTGAGATAGCCAGTTGGTTGCTAGTAGTCAGTGCCAAGCGCCGAGCCCGGAGTGCCGAGCCCAGAATACCGAGCCTGGAGGGCCGAGCCTGGACATGACTGTGAGATAGCCAGTAGGTGGCTAGGAGTCAGTACCGAGCCCGAGCCCGAGCCCGGAGTGCCAAGCTCAGAATGCTGAGCCTGGAGGGCCGAGCCTGGGCCTGACTTTGAGATAGCCAGTTGGTGGCTCGGAGTCTGTGTCGAGCGCCGAGCCCGGAGTGCCAAGCCCGAAATGCCAAGCCTGGAGGGCCGAGCTAGGAGAGCTGAGCCTGGGCAAGACTGTGCCGAGCACCGAGCCTGGAATGCCGAGCCCGGAATGCCGAGCCAGGAGGACCGAGGCTGGGCATGATTGTGAGATAGCCAGGTGGTGGCTAGGAGTCCGGACCGAGCGCCGAGCTCGGAGTGCCCAGCTCGAAATGCAGAGCCTGGAGGGCCAAGCCTGGGCATGACGGCGCCGAGCACCGAGCCTGGAGTGCCGAGTCTAGAGTGCTGAGCCCGGAATGCTGAACCAGGAGGGCCGAGCCTGGGCACGACTGTGAGATAGCCAGGTGGTGGCTAGGAATCAGTGCTGAGTGCCGAGCCTGAAGTGTCGAGCCCGGAATGCCGATCTTGGAGGGCCGAGCTTGAGCATGACTGTGAGATAGCCAGTTGGAGGCTAGGAGTCAGTACCGAGCACCGAGCCCGGAATGCCGAGCCTGGAGGGCCGAGCCTGGGCTTGACTGTGAGATAGCCACTTGGTGGCTAGGAGTCAGTGCCGAGTGCTGAGCCCGGAGTGCCGATCCCGGAATGCCGAGCCTGGGCATGACTGTGAGATAGCCAGTAGGTGGCTAGGAGTCAGTGCCAAGCGCCTAGCCTAGAGTGCCGAGCCCGGAATGCCGAGCCTGGAGGGCCAAGCCTGGGCATGACTATGAGATAGCCAGTTGGTGGCTCGGAGTCTATGTCGAGCGCCAAGCCCGGAGTGCCGAGCCCGGAATGCCGAGCCTTGAGGGCCGAGCCTGGGCGAGACTGTTCTGTAGGTGCCCGCCTTGTCGAGCGTCTAGGGTCGGGAGACGAGCCCTTTACTTGTTGGAAAAGCAAGTGGTCTTCTTGTCGACCGTCGACCCCCTCACTTGTTGGAAAAGCAAGGGGCTCGCGGTGACATCCGAGCGCCGAGCCCCAAGCCGTTTGAGAGAAACTTTTTGGGGCTCGGGGTGACATCCGAGCGCCGAGCCCCAAGCTATTTAGGAGAAACTTTTTGGGGCTGGCGGTGACATCCAAGCATTGAGCCTCAACCTGTTTGCAAGACTTTGAGAAAGCCTGCAAGTGGCCAGGAGACGGCGCCGAGCGCCGATCCCGAAGTGCCGAGCCTGAGGAGCTGAGCCAAGAAAGCGAAGCCTGGGTGCCAAGCCCGGAGTGCCGAGCCCGGAATACCGAGCCTGGGCGAGACTGTTCTGTAGGAGCCCGCCTTGCCGAGCATCTAGGATCGGGAGACGAGCCCCTCACTTGTTGGAAAAGCAAGGGGTCTTCTTGCCGAGCGTCTATACCTCCTTACTTGTTAGAAAAGCAAGGGGTCTTCTTTCCGAGTGTCGAGGGTCGGCAGGCGAGCCCCCTCACTTGTTGGAAAAGCAAGGGGCTCGCGGTGCCGTCCGGGCTCCGAGCCTCCCGTTCAATAGAGGAGGATTTTGAGGCTCGCGGTACCATCCGAGTTTCGACCCTTCTGACTGGTTGGAAAAGCCTGGGGTTTTTAGCAGCTCCTGGTGCTATCCGAGTGCCAAGCCTCAAGCTTGTTGGATAAGCTTTTGTGGCTGGCAGTGACATCCAAGCGTCGAGCCTCCTGTCGAAAAGAGGCGGATTTTGGAGCCCCTACACCATGGGGAAAGCCAATGATGGGTGTGGCTGTAGGTCGTAGCCGAGCGGCTTTGAAGAAAACTGCGGCCTTGCTCAGGGTTGACGATGAGGTACCATTCGTTCTCAGGAAGACGGTACGGGTGTAGCTGGTGGTTGCCGCATCGTGCATAGGTTGATGGGCTTGAAGAAGTCCAAACCATGCTAGGGACAGGTGCCGAGCCCCCACACCAGGG
The DNA here is from genome assembly GCA_017893485.1 of Hemerocallis citrina. NCBI lineage: Eukaryota > Viridiplantae > Streptophyta > Magnoliopsida > Asparagales > Asphodelaceae > Hemerocallis > Hemerocallis citrina. The sequence continues at coordinate 287,966,535 of CM030364.1, read as the reverse complement.
AGAAAGCCGATAACGGGTGTAGTTGAGGGTCGTTGCCAAGCGTTAAGGTCGAGGTGCTTTGAAGAAAGCGTCGGCCTTGCTCGAGGCCGATGCCGAGCTCCCGTACTTGTTCTCAGGAAAGACGGCACAGGTGTAGCTGGCGGTTACCACCTCATGCATAGGTTGATGGGCTTGAAGAAGCCCAAACCATGCTAGGGATAGGTGCCGAGACCCCACACCAGTGAGAAAGCCAGTAACGGGCGTAGCTGAAGGTCTTCGCCGAGTATATTGCTCGAGGTGCTTTGAAGAAAGCCCCAGCCTTGCTCGAGGTCGAAGTCGAGCCCCCGCACTTGTTCTCAGGAAAGACGGCACTGATGTAGCTGGCGATTGTCGCCTCGTGCACAGGTTGATGGGCTTTAAGAAGCCCAAACCATGCTAGGGACAGGTGTTGAGCCCCCACACTGGTGAGAAAGCCAGTAACGGGCGTAGCTGAAGGTCATCGCCGAGCGTATTAGTCGAGGTGCTTTGAAGAAAGCCCCGGCCTTGCTCGAGGTCGACGTCGAGCCCCCGCACTTGTTCTCAGGAAAGACAGCACGGGTGTAGTTGGTAGTTGTCACCTCGTGCACAGGTTGATGGGCTTGAAGAAGCCCAAACCAGGCTAGGGACAGGTGCCGAGCCCCCACACCGGTGAGAAAGCCAGTAACGGGCGTAGCTGAAGGTCGTCACCGAGCGTATTGGTCGAGGTGCTTTGAAGAAAGCCCCAGTCTTGCTCAAGGTTGACGTCGAGCCCCCGCACTTGTTCTCAGGAAAGATGGCACGGGTGTAGCTGGCGGTTGTCGCCTCGTGCACAGGTTGATGGGCTTGAAGAAGCCCAAACCAGGCTAGGGACAGGTACCGAGCCCCCACACCGGTGAGAAAGCTAGTAACAGGCGTAGCTGAAGGTCGTCGCCGAGCATATTGGTCGAGGTGCTTTGAAAAAAGCTCCGGCCTTGCTCGAGGCCGACGTCGAGCCCCCGCACTTGTTCTCAGGAAAGACGGCACAGGTGTAGCTGGCAGTTGTCGCCTCGTGCACAGGTTGATGGGCTTGAAGAAGCCCAAACCAGGCTAGGGACAGGTGCTGAGCCCCCACACCGGTGAGAAAGCCAGTAACGAGCGTAGCTGAAGGTCATCGCCGAGCGTATTGGTCGAGGTGCTTTGAAGTAAGCCCCGGCCTTGCTCGAGGTCGACGTCGAGCCCCCACACTTGTTCTCAGGAAAGACGAAACAGGTGTAGCTGGCAGTTGCCGCCTCGTGCATAGGTTGATGGGCTTTGAAGAAGCCCAAACCATGCTAGGGACAGGTACCGAGCCCCACACTGGTGAGAAAGCCAGTAACGGGCGTAGCTGAAGGTCGTCGTTGAGCGTATTGGTCAAGGTGCTTTGAAGAAAGCCCCAGCCTTGCTCGAGGTCGATGCCGAGCTCCCGTACTTGTTCTCAGGAAAGATGGTATGGGTGTAGCTGGCGGTTGCCTCCTCGTGCATAGGTTGATGGGCTTGAAGAAGCCCAAACCATGTTAGGGACAGGTGCCAAGCCCCCACACCGATGAGAAAACCAGTAACGGGCATAGCTGAAGGTTGTCGCCTAGCCTATTGGTCGAGGTGCTTTGAAGAAAGCCCCGTCCTTGCTCGAGGTCGATATCGAGCTCCCGCACTTGTTCTCAGGAAAGACGGCACGGGTGTAGCTGGCGGTTGTCGCCTTGTGCACAGGTTGATGGGCTTGAAGAAGCCCAGACCATGCTAGGGACAGGTACCGAGCCCCTACACCAGTGAGAAAGCTAGTAGCAGGCGTACCTGAAGGTCGTCACCGAGCGTTAAGGTCGAGGTGCTTTGAAGAAAGCCCCGGCCTTGCTCGAGGTCGGCGCCGAGCTCCCACACTTGTACTCAGGAAGACGGCACGTTGAGTGCTGGCTCTCGCCCTTGGGACGGAGGTTTGGGATGGTTGGGGCCGAGTTGGAAGCAGCCCCTCCCCTAGACCGGTTGGCCTGTCAATTCTGAATTACCCCCCGTAGGTCGGGCTAGACTGGTCGGGAGGCACCCGGTTGGAGTCTGTGACTGACCCCTGGGTTGTTGGATGCCTGAGCGTCGGCGCCGATGCCCTGTGGAGGCACGTCCTGCCGACGCGCTGAGGTAACAGCTCTCGTGGCTTTGGGCGCCATCTGAGCTCGGGTCGACGGGGTACCGTTGATGGCTGAGCTCGGGTCAGTGTCTGCAATATAGTTTCCCACAGACGGTGCCAACCTGATGCGATTTGTTTTTGGGAGACGTGTGGATGCACCAGGTGTAAGTTCTTACTCGATTTGTATTGGTGGAGGAAGCTCCTGTGCTGCCGACCCTCAGTCGGGTGAACGGTACGGAAGTAGGCGGTAGTGAGGTGGAGGCTGGATGCTCGGCTCGGATCGGGAGGCTCAGATCCGAGGTCTCGTGTACCTGCAGACGGTTTAGGAACACCGGGGTTGGTCCCGGTGGCAGACCCTCCGACAATCTAGTCAGCTACTGAGAGAGAGTAACAGTAACTAGGGTTTGAGTGGGAAGAGATTCCTTACCTGGATAAGGGGTAGGGGTCTGGTATTTATAGAAGAAGCCAACCGGGTCTGGACCCATTCGGGGCCGGGTCTGAACCCGTTTGCCCGTGGGGTTGAAGCGGTGGAAACCCGGGCAGTATAGGACTGACGTGGCAAAGGCCCAGGCAATTTCTGGGCTGACGTGGCAGATGCCCGGATAGTTTTCCGATACTGACGTGGCGGATCTGGATGATCTGGAGGTGCGCGTATTCTGAGGGGATCCTGTGGCCCAAGAGGGGCCACGTCATCCAACCCATATCAGATGGTTTGAAGAAGAAGATGGTGATGGTGTTCGGTGGAGGTTTCAGGATGGTGGAGATGATTTAGTGATGGTGATGATTGGGCATGGGATGAGGGCAGATAAAGGAAAAAAAAAGGTTTGACTTCTTTTTTTTTATGCGTCCATACTAGGAGAGAAAAATATGTTGGTCGACAGCGGGATTAACAGCAGTGGCAACGGGATTCATGAACTTCGGGATGTGGACGCCAGCATCGGGATTTGGATTTGATAGTAGATTTTTTTTTTATGGCTGTGATATTGGGGTTTGTATCAGGGCTCTGATACCATGTTAGATTCAGAAAAGAAAATAATACTTTATTGGATTATTGAATTTATTATAACTAAGTACAATGTCTCATGTTTATAGGAGAGAAGTAAGAATTAAATTAATACAATGTTTTATATATGACTAAACTGAGTAATATAATATCTCACATTAACAAATTGTCAGGTTTTGTGAGAAATTAACAATTGGGAATTAGGGTTAATATCTAGATCTAAGTTGCTTGAGATATTCACCCTAGGTATCAAGATTGGAATACCTAGACTGCTATCACAAGCCAGTATTTGTTCCTAAATACCGGTTTGGGTATTGGGTTATAAGCTCACAAACCCGCGTTCCAATATCGAATCAATTTACGTTCAATATATGTGTTACTCATATTCACATGCAATATTTATATAGAGAGAATATACCAATATGTCCAACACAAACCACCATTTAAAATTGTAAGGTTTATGGGTAGAGATTGAACACTCAATTCAATTGGTGGGGATTTAATTCTTTTGACGTGGAAATGTTTCAAATATTGTTGTGTTTGGGAAATTTTCTTTTGTACGTCTAGAAATGTGGCAGTTCAGATATAAAAACGAAAATGAATATGCTGCAGATGTTATGGAGCACATGTTAAGAGATAAGTGAACACGATAGTTTGAGTAATAGAGATTCAAGAATTACATTGTAATCTTGATTTTCATTATAATTCGACATCTTCTAACCCTTTGTGTTACTTCTATATCCATCTTTTCAATCATTGTTCCAGCGATAATGGAAAGTAAAGTTTTTCGTTTATGGTGTGGTGTGTCCCCAAAATGAGAATGAGAGGATGAAGGTTCTTATCTCAACAAAAGTAGTGGTACGCGCGATGTGGCAAGAAGAGTGGAAGAAGCGGTCATTGAGAGAAAGGGTTACTCTAGTGGTATGGGACCGAGTGTCGGGTTATCTTGAGGGAGGTGAGCGAGGTGGGGGCATATGTTGGTATTGGTGGTGGTGGGGGGGGGGGGTGTGGAAAGAGTGGTACCTGCTAGGAGTTAGAATAAAGAGGTGGACATGGAGATGGAGAAAGGGAGTAAGATTAGGGCTGTAATCGAGCCGAGCCGAGCTGAATACCTTCAGGCTCGAGCTCGGCTCGTTTGCAAAACGAGCTCAGTTTTGAGCTCGAGCTCGGTTCGAGCTGAGTTTTGACCGTATTCGTGCCGAATAGCCCGCGAGCTTAGCCTATTAAAAAAAAAACCAAACTCGAGCTCGGCTCGTTTACGAAACGAGCTCGGTTTTGAGCTTAAGCTCGGTTCGAGCCGAGCTTTGACCGAGCTCGAGCCGAATAGCTCGCGAATAGCTCGATTCGTTTGCAGCCCTAAGTAGGATTAAGAGGTTAGGGATGGATAATAAGGACCATATTATTCCTATAAGATGGTTGTTTGATAATGGAGGAGGATGAGAGGGTTGAAGGTGTCAAAGGGGGTGGCGGTTTCGATACAAGGTGCATGATGTAGCAAAGAACGGGAAAAGTAGGGAGTTGACGGCGAGGAACAATAAGAACACTTTACATGATGATAAAACATTACTGAAGTGACTAGAAGGCTAGTAGGGTTGTGTTGATTGATGATTATAGAGGAGAGTGGGTGTCGGCTCCCTTACGAAAGTGGAGTCCAAAACAAAAGGGTAGGAAATATATGTATGTAAAGGGAGGTAAAATATGATGAATTTGATCATCCAATTTGGAAGTGTTATGATTATGGAGAGTGGGGACATGTCGAAACGATTGCCCGGATGGTCTTGTGTGCTAAATTTTGTGGGGGATTATAACATTTACCGAAAGATTGTCCATCAAGTCTGAAACAGAGGGAGAGGGTTGAAATGGGTGATCACCAGAATTGGTAGGTGGATCGAGTCGTGGTATCAAGTAATGCTAGGTCTGATGGTGTGAAAAAGGCTATGACACGAACACGGAAAAACATAGTGGGCCTAAAAGGTCCTACTTTAATTGAAAGCAAGGTGAAAGCAATTTAAAATGTGATATCGCGAAAGAGTGAGATGGCGATCGAGATGATTAAAGACCTTTCGAGGGCCTTTATTAGGGAAACCCAAAGATCGATGGAACTCGAAAAGATATATGAAACAAGGTTGGTGGCCTAATTAGCGGACTTATAGGAATTGACCTGAGGATGGTGATTTGCAAGAAGCTTGCATACAATAAGGAAATGAGATGGGTGATTCATATGTCATTGACTGAGTTTTCCATGATGAACGGGAACCTGAGAGGGTGAGAAATTTGGTTGGGTCGAAGAGGTGAATTTAGACTTCACCTTGCAGAATGGTATGTAAAGGTGGTTGCTATATGAGATTTTATGCCCCTCCAGCTGCACTTGCTAGATATAAAGGAATATGGTATGAGGTGCTTTTAGAAGTTGAAATCCACAAATCGGTGAAGTTACACACCAAAAAAGATATAACAAAATAATGGGATGTATACAAGTATTTAGGGAATAAGGAAAACAGTGGTAAGAGAGGAGACAAGTCGACAACAAACATGAAACACGATGACTTGGATCTTGCCCTAAAATTAAGTATAGCATATTAGATTTTTAAACTAGTAGTGATGAATGAGGGTGGGTTCTCATTGATTGTAAAATAACTGAGCAATATGCATTGAGGGGTTCTATAGAAAAATATCAAATGACGTCCGAGCAAGAAATGACTTGGGAAACGAATAAACTACGCCAGGCTAGTAGAAACTAGATTGGGAGACTTAGCAAAGGGATGCAATCGGAAGTACTTATTTATTAAAAAATTAAAGAGAAATTGATTATAATTTGTCATGCCCTGCTTCCTAGTATACGGAACTATGGGCACGTAACTAAGGCCCAGCGAATGATACGACATCATTCATAAGCTGTACAGTTATAAGTTCAATAATATATTTCCATGCAGACAAAAATAATGATTACATGAATAAGAAATAGAATAAATTATTCAAAAATAACCATCATCTGGAAAACACATAAATATAAACTTTGCATCAAAACGTCTGGAATACAATGTACTAGAATGAAAGCAATATAATAAACAATTCGTCATGACAACTAGATAAGATAGCAACTGAAAGTAAAATAATATGAAGTAGCAACGATGCAATAATTAATCACGATCATTTAGAAAGTCTATTTGCCAAGTCCATCGGTACCTTCGTAATCATCATCTTTGGGGAGAGGAGGGGGGGGGGGGGGGGGGGGGGGGGGTAGAGCAAGCATCAGACAGTAGCAGTAGCAATAAATAGTATGGTAGCAGGATAACAAGATATAACATGGAATGAAACAATGAAGTAGCAGTGCAATTACTAGAATATGATAATTATGTACGATGCAAGTAACAACTATAAGCAAGTGTAATTAAAACTTCAAGATATGAACCAAAGGTCATATAATCAAATATTATGTAATCTGGAACTGAGAATCATGTAATCAAGAATTAGGTTAATGCTTAGTGTCAATCTTAAGTCTATCAGTTTTATTAACTTATCTAATGTACGCAATCATGTGTCTCATATTTAAACAGTAATCAAGAATCAAGAATCAAGAACCAAGAAGCAAGAATCAAGAAAGTATCAAGGACGGTAATCATGGACATATCAAGAGGTGAAAGCAAGTACATGTATCAAGGGAAGTAATTTAAAAGTATCAAGTGGTATATACAAATGCATGATATAAAAAATATCTATCAACCTACTATATCGGTACAAGTTATTAACACAAGAATAACAATATATATAGTTAAGACATACTAACTACAACCTGGACATCAGTACACTTCTGCACTAAAACTGACTTTTTTGCTTCTACAAGAATGCAAATCTAGTTCCGTCAGAGATTATAAAAAGTAGACTCTCTTCCGAATCCAACGCTTACTCACTCAACAGATTCTAAGTCTAGTAGCTATGCCTATCAATTTATTCTTTGTGGGTCTAGTGCACTTGCAATACTTTAAAAATAGACGTTACAGTACTAAAATATTGATATCTCACAATCTATAAAATAGTTAGCAAAACCATAAGATGTTATGGATTCTACACTCGAAGGGATACAACATGCATATATAAAACTCTAACTTTAGTTACAAGAAACTGGGTCTAAACTCAGTACAAAGCTAGGCATTAAATCTGAATATTTGATCACACGATGAATTGATACAAAGAGGATTAACAGTTCAATTTGAATCAATAACATGGCACAAGGAAACTACAATAGAGTTTGACGATAAAATTTGATGATAATAAAGACTACTTGCTAAGAGTTCAAGGAATGCTTACCTTATTCGAATGCCGACTCTTCGTGTGCGTAGAAACTTCGTGACTTGTCGTTGTGCTCTGCTTCGTGCTTGGCTTTTGGCAAGAGGACAACAACAACACAGCGAGCTAGCAAGCAATGGCAGCAAGAACGACAGCAACAACAACAAAAATGGCATCGACAACAACAAGCGAGGTGACGACAGTAAGAAGGGGCTGTATGGCAGATGTTGGGTTATAGGAGTTGCTATTCGGGGCTGTGTTGGAGTGGGGTGCTGATGTGGTGGTGTGTGGGATGATGGAGGCAGCAAGAGAAGGTGGTGAAGGCTAGCGTTCAGTGGATTTCGGGTGTGGACTGATGTAGGCGAGTTCGGGATGAAGTGGAGGTGAAGGAGGTGATAGTGTTTCGGGTTCGAGGATGGAGTTTGGGGTTGTTGACATACATGAATTGGAGGTGTTGGCTGTTGGGTTTGAGGTGAAGGTGGTTGTCGATTTGAAGAATTGGTGGTGGGTTTGTTGGATCTTGAATATGAAGTGGAGCTAATGGGTTATGGAGTTGGGTGTTATTGTTGGTTTGAATGAGCAAGCGGATGGAGTAAATATATATATATGGTGGTGAGTTAGGGGTTGAAATATATGGAGGTGGAGTGATGGAGTGCTGTTAGTCAAAGGTGTGGGGTTGGTGTTTGAGTGGATGTGAGATGAAGAAGGAGTTAACGAAGGGGTTTTAATATGTAGGGATATGTATATAGGTGTTGTTGTTGTTTTAGGGTGTTGGAGCAACGGATAATGTGAGTTCTTGTATTCAGGGAAACGACAGTGATCCTAGCCTTCGCTTTGGATCCGAAGGAGTGTTGAGTGGATTGGTTGGGAGGCAACTGACTTGCCGACCTGCAAAAAGAAGCCTAAAACAGTGGGAGTATTCATGGTGACAGACCATTCAATGCTTAAGTCAGAAAGCAGTAATGTAGTGAAAGGAATTATGTGGTAAAAAAAGTGATTACCTTGTAACAGTATAGTAGATGTTCAATTTATAGGTCTGGAAAAAATCCATTATGGAGAGATCCCTGGGCAGTATAGAAATTCCCTTGATCTCGGATCTGGAATTGATCTGATCCTTAATCTTAGGAGCGCGATTACGGCGTAACCGATGGAGCGTCTGGCGCAAACATTGGGTGATTCAGTCGGGTGCACAAATGGGCCTGCGGAAGGCCCGCGGAGTTATATGGCCTGGACCAGTAAAGAAGTTGGCATTGAGCCCATTTGTTGCTTTGCTATTCGTGCTATAATCGCTCGGCAGAGATTAGCCACGATTTTTACCCATATCACGAACCCCCCACTCTCGGAAGTGAGTTGTTGGTCATTTCCGAGGAGTAGATAACTCGTGGGAAAAGCGTTGGCATGATGACTGCATTAGTTTGCTAAGATTCAAAACCGGTGTGCTCTTGGGTCCGAGGTGTGAACTTTGTGAATGGTGAGTATTGCGAAAAGTTTAGAGTCGGGGCACTAAGGGTACCGAGGGTCGAACCAAGGAGTCAATTGCTTCCCGACGAAGTCTTGTGTTGGTCAATGTGACGAGGGGCATTAAATCTTTTGTCCATGTGCCTTCTTGCCACGTCAGATTTTGTGGATCTTGAGGAGTTGACACGTGGTGGTAGTCATTCGAAGGACTATCGCTTACTGAATTCGAGGGGACAACAAGTACCAATGGTTCCGGAAGTAGCTAGTCTCTATAAACTTGCTCCCCCTTATCACTGTGAGGGGTTACCTTCTTTACATCTGGAATTCCTCTGTTCACGATTGTGATTCCGAATATGTCGACCGTAGAAATCGGTAGCTCATCCTCTTTTGGCGACGATAGTGGATCAGAGGGAAGCTCTTCGCGAGGTGGTTCGTCTGCTAGTTCATCAGGTTATCCCTCTTTATGGAGAAGCGAACCTATGAATTCAGGGTCAACACATGAGATCTCGCCAGAGCAGGATGTGGATATCAAAGGACTCTCTGGTTTTGAGGGAGACGGTCATGGCCGAGTGGAGAAGGAGACTAGGACTGGTGAGGCCAAGAATAGTTTGGTGAAGGAAAATCGAGAATCACTCCACACATCAGAGGATGGAGGTGATTAGGGGGTGAAGATCGGTCGGCGAAGGGTGAGAAGAGATTTGTGGGCGATCTCGAAGAGGCAGTGCCAGAATACAGTATCTTGTCGGTTGTGGCTCCCTGTAGACTAGGATCGTCGGGGCCGGAGGGGATTCAGCTCTCCCTTGACCAAGCGCTACAGCGTATGAAGTCCATCTGAAGGTATCCTGAAGATTTGAGGGATGAGCCTCACTTCGGAGTCCTGCATTCGTCTAATAGGTCGATAGCAGATGTGGATAAGGCAAAGAGCGTCTTGGCCGCTAATGAACTTGGGTCATTTCGAGCGGTTTATCATATTCCTCCCCAATTCGAGTTGATGCTTCCGCACTTCGGCATTCGTCAAAATGCCAATCTTCCTGGGCCGCTGTGTATAATGAATGTCGACATGTTCCACTCGGGCATGCGTCTCCCTCTCCATCCTTTTATAAAGGAGGTGATGAAATGGGCAGGCCTGAGCCCATGCAGTATGCGCCGAACTCATGGAAGCAGTTGATGAGCTTCATCGTGGTCTATCGCGAGAGAGGGGTTCCTCTTTGCCTCAAATATTTTCAGGCGTGTTTGGGCTTTAGAGCGCTGGCGAGTCACCCTTATCGCTGCTATATCTCTCCGTGGCGGGGGTACCAAGTGGTGCACAACCATCCCGATTTTACCAAGGGCTGGAAAAAAAAATACTTTATCGTCCGAGGTACCGAACAATGGGACATCCCTACCAAATGGTCGTACGAGGGCCCGCCGACGAAGGATGCCTCGACGTCTTACGACCTGAACTCGAAGGAGAGTGCCGAGTTTCAGAGACTCTTCGAGAAGGGCGCTAGTGTCGACTGGCCACAAATGTCGGAAGAGAGATTGGTCGAAATTGGTCTAAGTTTCGTTGGCTTGCATAAGTTCTTTTGCGTTCGTCTTATTATACTGGTATATTGCCTTATCTGATATCTGATTTTCTCAATAGGTGCTGGGGTGACGGTTGCCATAGCGTCGGAGCCTTGGGAGGCATCGACAGTTAACCGCAAGGGTAAAAGGAAGATCGAGATATCTGCCTTGGTGCACTTGTCGACAAGACCCAAGGCTTTGGAGGTTTGTGGCTCGGAGGAGGGTTCGAGCGGGCAACCGGGCGAAAGATTGTTGAGGGTCAACGACAAGGCTGTGGGGATCTCCGGACTAGACTGGTCGGCGGGGGAGCTTGACTCCGTCATGGAGTTGGAGATGGCTCGGTAAGTAGTGGAGAACCTTGCTCGTCCGAGGGACCAGGAGGCTATCTCTAAAGTGACCACAGACTCGTGTTTCCTTCGTTTTTCTCAAAGGGCCGTACTGGTAAGTGTTCAAGTGTTTTGCTTTGTAAGTGTGATCGTTCCTTACTAACTTCTCGGGTTTTTCCTGTAGGCTGCCCTCTATGGTGCCGAGATGAAGAGGCAGTGATGTGAATATTTGTAAGTGTACAAAATCACAACAAGTAGTATAGTAAGTGAAAAGAGAGTTGAACCCACAAGGACTAATTATTTTATCGAGTACCGAAATTACTAGATTAACTACTATTTGGAATATCAAAAAGATGATAAATAATAGCAACTAAATTAAATTAATCTAAAGAACTAACTAAATTAATTAAAAGGAGCGGAATCTGAAATTTTGTTGTTTATTAATTGCAAAACTAATTATAGGGTTTTTTTATTTCACCTAGTTAATCCCACACAATTTATAAATCCATGTGAATAAAAATTCATTAAGATCAATGGATTTTTAACGGTCACATTAACAGCGGTTCGCTCTTGTAACGGCGTTTAATTTTATTAATTCGAAATCATAAATTACCAGTTCGATCTCTCCATGATTTAATAAGTCATACAAAAATTGGCCAAACAATTGTAAGCATTAAGATAAAAAATCAAACACGCAACTATGGAAAAATAGAAAAATAATACGGAATTAAAATTGTGTTCTCAAAACTAGGTTAGATCAAAGCCCTAGAAAAATAAAATTAGTTCATAATCAATTTGCAACTAACAAATACTGTTTTGGATTGCATATTAAAATTAGAAAAAGAGAAGAGAGCCAGAAAGAACTCTGATTTGTAAAAAAATTAATCCAAACCGAACTCCTCGATTTCCGCATCCAGCAATCAGCAGTGCGACTGACGTGGTCGCTGACGTCACCGCACACGCTAGACCCCATGCTCTTTCCTTTCCCCCCCTCTCTCTCTCCTTACTTCGATCCGCACGCCAACAGTTGCACAATGCTCTCTTTTCATCTTCTTTGTTTCTCACTCCCTCGAATTGCATGCCGCCAAAACCCAAGTACACGTATTCTCTTCTTCTGCTGTTTCCTATGTTTCGCTGATTTTTATTTTTATTTTTATAATTGATTGAGAGGTCAGCCGTCGCTCTTCCTCACTTGTTCAGCGTGTTCTTTTGATTTGCTTTTGGCTGTTGTATTTATAGGGATCCGACCCTGGATAATTAAGGTTTATTTTTGCAGAAAACCCCACATCTTCCTTTATTTCTTTCTTTGTTTTGATTTGCTCTTTATTTCTTTCTTATTTTTTCTTCACTTTTTCTTTCTTGAAGCACGTGCTGCACACACAAAAATAAAACCAGAAATTAGGATTTAAAAATAAAAAATCAATTAATTAGTTCAAATTAATTAAACTAACTAATAATCATATTAGCTCAATTAAACCCTTTTAAATTTGTTTATTTCATTTTCACCCTCTATTGCTAATTAAAATCTCTATTTTGCTTTTCACACGGCCAAATTGTAAAATTCAAATTTGAACAAATCAATAAAAATTAATCAATCTCACCTTGTTTAGTTTGTTGATTTTTACCGAAAATCTTCACCTGTTGCATCAAAAAAATCTTATTTATTCAAAAATGATTAATTAACTGAAATATATGGAAATAAGATAAATTATTAACATGATATATGAATACAAGCAATATTTATGGGTAAATGAGCACAAATATTTATATAAAAATTATACACATCAGGCAGTATGAGCGCTTGCTCGACCTTGCGGAGCAGAAGGCAGAACGGTATAAGAAGATATGCCAGGAGGAGCGCGAGCGGGTCGAGGCCTGGGAAAAGAAAGTGAAGGAATTGGAGAAGAAGTCGATAGGACTAGAGGACAACCTGGGTGAAGAATGATCTGCCTACAGGGCGCTGTTGGATGAGAAAGATGCACTAGAGTGCGAATTGGCCTAAGCCCAGTTGGAGTTAGTGGGTGTTGCGGATGAGATTGTCAATGGCGAGGAGCGTGGTTTCATACAAGCAGTCGAGCGTGTCCGACGGGAAAACCCCCTTCTCAGCCTCGGCCATCTTGAATACGATCCGGAGTTTGTCACTTCTCCCATGACTCCTCACGCGAATCCCTCTAATCTGGGGGATGGTGCCAACCCTACTTGCAGGGCCTTTGAAGATGTAAGTGATGAATGTGTTCGTCCGCCCTCGCCAGGAGTTTTGCGCACGACTCCCGTGAAGATTCCTTCAAAGTCGGAATCAGACGTTAGATCGATTCTCGGGATTGTAGGAGGGGCGTTGCTCGTTCGGCTTCTGGGAAGGAGCCCCCTTGCTTTAGCTTTTATTCTTCGTCGTATTTTGCCGAACGCGGACTGGCTACCGCCCACTGTACCTGATTATTCTTGACGAAATGATAAGAGTTTTTTTTGTATTATTAAGCCTTGATTTTGTTGTGAACTCGAAATTTTCTGATGATTCTTCAGAGTTGAATCGCAGTCTTGGGTGGAGGTGTTGGAGAGTCGGGCCATGTTTGTGATTGAGACTGTGTAGGAGTGTTGAGTGGATCTGAAGGAGTCTTGAGTGGATTGGTTGGACGGCAGCTGACTTACCGACCTGCAAAAATAAGCCTGAAACATTGGGAGTATTCCCAGCGATAGACCCTCCGTTGCTTAAGTCAGAAAGCTATAATTTAGTGGAAGGGATTCTGTGGCAAAAGGAGTGATTACCTTGTAACAGTACAGTAGATGTTCTACTTATAAGTCCGGGGGAATTTCGTTATAAAAGATCCCTAGGTAGTATAGAAAATCCCCTTGATCTCGGATATGGAATTGATCAAATCATTAATCTTAGGAGCGTGATTACATCGTAACCGATGGAGCGTCAGACACAAACGGGGGGTGATTCACCCGGGTGCACAAATGGGCCTCGGAAGGCCCGTAGAGCTATCTGGCTTGGATCAATAGAGAAGTTGGTATTGAGCCCAGTCTGTTGCTTTGTGTTTTGTGCTAGAATCGTTCGACAGATATCAGCCACGTTTTTTACCCATATCAATAGGCTTTAGGAGTTGCAAATTAGATGGAGGTGACTTTTGGGGTTTCAATGGAGATGTGGTTCAAATAGATGATTAGATGATGGAGCTAATAAGTGATGTAGGTGATTAGGGGAGGGGATTATGATGATTAGGGTTAAGAGGTTGTGATTAGTGAGTTTATATAGACTTGGTAGGATAGTGAATTAGGATTTGAGCTTTAACAATAATTAATAAATAATTAGATGATTTCAGTGCAAGTAAAAATGGTTCAAAAAAATAAAGATAAACAATAGATGACTGAAGTGAAGAAGATACGTAGGAAATACATACAATTGAAACATAATTATTAATTAATTAATTATTTTAATCCTTTAGTGTTGCTAAAATTCTAATTCTAGTTCAACATAAACACAGTGTCATGAAGATTAGATAATAGTGTTTCTCAAAATATCATCATGTGGCTTATTTGAAAATAGATAAATTGTGGATTGCCTTCCGGAATAAAAATCCTTTGTAAAAAAATTGCTCATCACACGTGGCTGACCCCTCCACCGAGTCACCGGCACCGACCATTAATTTTCCGCCGAATTAGCTGAGTTTTTATTTAATTAATCCATTTCAGGAAATAATAAATTGAAAAGAAAAAAAAAAACTCATACATAAACGGTGCACATTTTTTGTGGGGAAACTTGTTTTTCTCTGGTTCTTTTTGTTAGAGCATTTGTAGTCGTTTGAACTCAAATTTTGGATACTAGCAATCTACAAGTGTGATGCACGTCTTAAGAGATTTTTTTCTCTTTTATGTTTTTTTTGGTTCTTTTGTTAGAGCATTTGTAATCGTTTTAACTCAAATTTTGGGTACTAGCAATCTGCAAGTGCGATACACGTCTTAAGAGATTTTATTCCTTTTATGTAAAAACTATGACATTGTCTCATATCGAACATGAGAACTCCTTTTACCCATCTCAAATTTTTACCATACACTTTACAATTATCCCTAATAGCACTGATTTTTATTTTATATGAGTGACACTTTGTAAATAATTAGTCGTAAATAAATTTGAACTTTAAGGATATTATGTTAACTAACAACATTTGACTAAATAGATTAATATAACTTTCACTTAAAAATGAGTGGATGAGATTAGATAGTTGATTATCTACAAATGACACAACCCCAACTCTCCGATTATAATTTTAGAGATTTGACACTTAGAAATATGAATTTTGGGTTATAGTTGTAGTCGTTTTAAACCAAGATTTGGGTGTTTTTTTATTAAAAAAAAATGAGACAAACAATAGATGTAGTTTCGTCCCGTTTAATTTTTTTAAAAAATTATTATGCTCTCGGACGGAGGATGATTTTGTGTCTGACGAAATTGTGGGCTAAATATGCATCAGACGAAATTTGTTATTTTATCGGACACATTTTTAAAAAAATGTATGCATATGTATGCATAATAATTCTTGTAGGCCTCATTCCATCTCGTTGTACAAGAATTATTATGCATACATATGTGTACATTTTTGGGTTCGGGTCTATTTTCGAGTCTCTGAACCCAAAATTCACACCAATCTCAAAGCTAATACGTATGCATAACAATTTCTATATGCCTAATTTCAATGAACATACCCTTCAACTTTTGGGGGGAAAAAAGCACAAGACGGGAGATCAAATCCCGTCCGTTTTTTTAAAAAAATAGAAATTGCACGGACGGGAAGACCAACTCCTGTCCAATATATTTTATTTTTTAGAAAAAAATTGAGACAAGATTTCAAATCTCGTCCAGGTCCGGGTCCGAGTCCTAAAAAAGAGTCGTACTTTCGGGTCCGGGTCTGGGTCACTCAAAATAGACCCGACCCGGACCCAGACTCGTTAAAAAAACTCAAAAAATAAACATAAAAATAAATATCCTACCGTCATCCCTCCCCTCATTCCTTCTCAATTCTAAATCCTCATTTTCCAAACCCAAAACTCATGCCTTCTTCTTCTCTCTTCTCTTTTCCAAATCAGTAGATATCTTTTAACATGACTCGGACCCGGACCCGGTCCTCACGGGTCCGTGTCCAATTTTTTTACCCATAGAGGACCGAGTCGGGGTCCGGATAGTGAAGGATCCGACCCGACCCAATACCATTGCTATTCGCAACAACCTTCTCGCACCCACACTTTTTTATCCTTTTCATTCATTGCCAAATTCATTAATCATAACTAGTATAATTTTGTACAATATTACATAAAAATTTTCAAAAATAAGAAAATAAGTAAACTATTTGGGAAAAAATCATCTAATAACATTTGTATAATAGCATATGATTTTTTAGATTTGATTAAGTGGTATGATTTCAGTTCAAAATTTGGATGGAGAAATAATGAGCGGTTGCCGCCTATATTTACTTTTTTTTTTAAAAAGAAAAAAAAAATCTTAAACAAAAAGTTAAATTAACATAACTAGTATAATGTACGTGCGATACACGTCTGAAATAAGTAAAGTCATCAAATTAAATGAATATATATTGAATAAGAAAAAAATTGTTTATATTTGAATGTTTTCATTTGGGCTCCACGTGCAGTGCACATTTATATTTGTTGGATATAGTTTGAACGTATATTATACGTGTTTATATAGTTACAAACCCCAACTATCCCATTAAAATAGTAGAGATATATTGTATATAGATTATTATCACCAAATTGATTAATAATCTCTAATCTCTAATCTCTAATATTATAATGGGAGAAGGCCTTAGTGTCATTTGTAAATGTTTTGTCATTCTACCAACCCGTATAACACACGTGCATAACTATTATAAAGGATGTCCTAGGTTCAAATCAAGACTACATCTAAATTTTTATTTTAAAAAATTATATTTATTAAAACGTGCATCGCACGTGTAAACTACTAGTTATAATAAATGGAGAAAGAATGGAAGATTCCTGCACTTTTCAATCTCTAATCTCTAATATTATATTATCTCTAATCTCTAATCTCTAATATTATAATGGGAGAGGTGGAGTTGTGATGTTGTCAACATACAAATCCGTGTGTTGCACATGTAACTCCAACTCTCCCATTAATTACAACAAAAACAAACAAATAAACAATCCTCCAACTCTTATCAAAACGTGTATCGCACGTGAAAAATACTAGTCTTGTTATAATGGGAGAAGGCCCTAGTGTCATTTGTCAATCTACCAACACGTGCATCGTACGTGCATAACTGATATGAATGAGGTATCAGGTTCGAGTCCTTACTGTGTCAGATGTCTTACTTTAATTTTTTTATATATTAAACATGTACCACATGTGTAAATTACTATCCATCTATTTATCTATAATATATATATTTACTTACTATTTAATTGAAGAATTTGTCACAAACAAACAAATTTTAATATTTTTTTGTCACAAAAGAAACACCACTTTTGTCAACAAACAAATACGTGCATTGCACATGCAACTCCATATCTATTTTTCAACACGCGCATCGCACCTACACATCAGAGTTTTTCATTCTTAATTTTAAAAAATACGTGTATCGCCCGTTCAGCTCTTTTTAAAAAAAAATTAAAGCACTCATCGCACGTACTAATTACTGTTGTCTTACGTGTATCGCACGTTTAACTCCAACTCTTTTTTTTTTTTTTTTTTTTTTTTGAGAATATTAACTCCAACTCTTTATCAAAACGTGCATGGCACGTCAAAAATACTTTTTTGATGAACCGGATAGGATCTTACGACCCCAGCCAACAGACAATCAATATATTAAAATAATAAAAGTCGGATTTTACAAGTCGTAAAATGAAAGAATAGTACAAATGAACCAACAATGAAAGCAACACCAAACTGAAATGCTCAGAAAAAGAAGTCCCGCTAGAGCTGAAGCTGCTCCATCCCGACCAAGAGACCCTACTGATCAGGGCACACTACGAAAAAAAAACCTGAAGCCTCCTCAGATACAAAAAGCAGCCAGTGACTCATCCGAGAACCCACGCAACACCCATGGGACCAGACCAGGACGCAACAGAGGTCGGAGTAGATTACCGCAGCGTCAAGGAGCCAATCGAGAGAAAGGACCTGAAAAGCGAGATCACTGCGCAAAACAAAGACAGCAGAGTGCCAACAGTTCCAGGTGCAAACTCAAACTAGTGTGAATGCAAGGATAAGGGAAGACTAGGGCAATAAGCAGCAGTTAAACTGCTTAAAAAATCGCATGCTGTATACATTGCAGACAAATAGCTATACAGACGAGTAAATAGATAAACACCAAACATACCGCACTATCAGGAGGAGATTAAAGCGCCCTGACAAAACACAAGGCATAGAAACAGCCACAGAAATGGGCAACAAACCACGAAAACATCACCTTAAAGCACACTGAGGGCAGTCACTATAAGAAGAGTGGCATATGAACCTCAGATAAAAACAGCATACTAATTCAATCCAGTACATCAGCTATAAGAACATAGCTTAACAAAAGGGTCAGATGCCCCAAAACTTGATAATATGCACCGTAGAACACAAAAGCAGTCCTGCGAAATTAAGAGCAACAGGCCAGAAAAAACAACATAAAGAGTGGGATGCTGGTGATCAGAAACCACCGCACAGTATAAACATCATCAGACCGAAGGTGCTGGGGAGAGCCAAAAGTCTTACAAATCTCGCCAAAAGAAGGGAGAAACCTAAAGCGAGGCAACAGATTATAATATGAACACAGCACACCAAAAGTCACTCCCTAAAGGAGAATTTAAGCCTGCAGAAAAATGGTGAGAATAAAACAAAGAGTGAGTAAAGGTAAATAATACTTGATAAAATATCAACAGAGGACTAGAGAAAAAAGGAAAAAAAAAAACGGGACATATTATAAAGCATGGAGAGTGCGAAGACAATGAACAACGTCTACTAATTTGTGGAAATCGGTAGATGCGTTATCTGTGGGTCTCAAGTCTGAAGACCAAAGATTGAATAAGAATAAAAACTCATCAATCATCGCATTAGTAGAAGAGTTGCGATGCTGGAACAGTCTATGATTCCTTTCCTTCCAAATGATCCAAATAATGGTATGGACTGATAATATCCAAGCTCTTCGAACTGAAACGTTCATTGACTTAGCAGACCAGCAAGAAGCTAGGTCTGAAGGGATAGATCCAATGCCCCACGCCAGAGTACAAATCTTCCATAATGGGATGATAATAAGACATTGAACAAAAAGATGATTAATGACTTCAGCCTGCTGAGCACAAAGGGCGCAGTGCTGCCCCCAGGCTAAGTTTCTTTTGTTCAACACTTCAACGGTGAGTAACTTGTCATTAAAAGCTAGCCAAGAAGTGATCTTCACTTTAAGAGGCGCCCTGGAATTCCAGAGAAATTTTGCTACCGATGATTGAACTCCCCTCGAATTAAGGAAACAATAAAACGATTTCACTGTAAAAGTCCCAGCTGAGGACCAACGCCAGCTAATGCCCTCAGAAGGACTCCACTCATAGTAATTGAGAGTTGCTATAAGATCATTAAAGACCTCATACAAGGGTAGGGGAAGCTCAACCGTGAACGGTATAAACCAATAACGAATATTGTCTACCAAAGTAAAAGAGTCCGCAACCGTAGCCAACGGGAGGGCTGCTAATCGAAAGAGGGAAGGGAAGGCTGTGGCAAGAGTGGTGTTGCCAATCCACATATCAGTCCAGAGTTTGGCTCTAGAACCGTCGTAGCAAGAGTGGGAAATACCACACTGAAACGCTGCGGCTGCCTTCCAGACACCTTTCCAAAAAGGGGAAGCATGGCGATGTGCCTTTGCAGGAAAATCCCACCAGTTGGATGATGTGGACCGATAACCTTTGATGCATCGAATCCAAGGTAAATGATCAAAATTATGGAGTTTCCATAACCATTTACCCAAAAGAGCGATGTTATGATTACGAAGGTCCAAAACACCAAGGCCCCCTTCATCTTTGGATGAACAAACCAGTTTCCAATTGCACAGGTGGGATCCCGGTTTAAAGAGAGATGAACCATTCCAGAAGAAATTACTCCTGATTTGGTCAATCCTTTTGATCACCCATGAGGTTAAAAAGTAGAACGACATAAGGTAGAGAGGCATGGCAGATATCACAAAGTTAATAAGAATCAGTCTGCCCCCTCTAGACATGAGTTTGCCAGACTACACATTAAGTCTGGCCTCAACTTTATCAATAAGGGGGATCCAATCAGATCTATGCAGCTTATCCCAACGAAGGGGAATGCCTAAGTACGAGATTGGAAAGGAGGCAACGGGGCAATTGAAAAAATTAGAAACCTCCAATTGGCGGTTGGGAGCTCCACCCAACCAAAGGACAGATGATTTTTGGAAGTTGATCGATAATCTGGATGCCATTTCGAAACAGTAAAGTAGAAGTTTGAGATTACGAAGAGAGTGGGTGTTTGGTTTGGTGAAGATAATAGTATCGTCTGCGTATTGAAGGTTGAGCACACCCTCAAAAAAGGATGAACTACCAAGCCCCTCGATCATATTTAAATTCCAAGCATTCCGCAGAAGCTTGCTAAAAACATTTGCTACAAGAGAAAAAAGTAACGATGATAGGGGGTCTCCTTGACGGAGCCCGCATCGGATTTTGAATTTGTTACCTTCCGACCCGTTGATAACGATAGAAGATGTCCCGGAATATAAGCTGGATTTAATCCAAGCTATCCATTTGGGACCAAAGCCACGATAAATAAGGATGTCCAGAAGGAAATCCCAATTGACATTGTCGTAGGCCTTTTGAAAATCCAGCTTAAGAAGGATGCCTTCCGAGTGAGTTCTATGACAGTGAGATATAATTTCCTGGGCCGAGGCAACACTGTCGAGGATGAAACGATCTTTGATGAAACCCAATTGGGCCGGGTCGATTAAGGGAGAGATGATAGCACTCAATCTAGAGGACAGAACTTTCATAATGAACTTGAAAGAGGTGTTAATGAGGCTGATAGGTCTAAACTCAGAAACTAGGTGCGCACCCATTAACTTGGGGATGAGCACAATGTGAGCGTAATTAATCCTATCAAAGGAAAATAGACCTTGATGAAGATCTTGAAACATTTTGAAAAGATCTGTTTTAAGCAGATCCCAAAATTTTTGAAAGAAGAAAGCGGGAAACCCGTCGGGCCCTGGAGCTGAATCACTTTTCAAAGCGAACACCGCCGCTTTAATCTCTTCAAGCGAGAAGGGGGCCTCAAGAGAAGAAAGATCATGCGCTTGGTGACCATAAAGATGTGCCCAGTCAAGCTCAATCATGCGATGTTTCTGCGAACCAATAAGATTTTTTATAGAAAATAAGGAACTCCCGGTGAATAGAATCATCGGAAGTAAGGTCCACTCCCCGGGCAGAGATAGAGGAAATACGATTGCACCGTTGTCTATGGGATGCAAAGTTATGAAAAAAAGCTGTATTGGCGTCACCCTCCTTCATCCAATTGACCCGGGCTCTTTGAACCCATTTAATATGGTCCTGATGGAGAATGTGCGCGTACTCAAGCTTGCAAGATCGACGTTCCGATCGACACGATTCGGATAAAGGACTTAATTCTTCCATCCTATCAAAGGATTCGATGGATTGTAAAAGAAAATTTTTAAGGAAGTTGGTGTTGAATTGTCTTTCGGCACGCCAGATTTTGCAACCATGTTTGATGGCGTGCAACTTAAGAAGGATGTTTCCTAAACTGGAAGATCCAGTGACTGACGCAAGACATTCAGACACTAGGTTGACAAAAAGCTGGTCTTGTAACCAGAATTTTTCAAAACGGAATTTGTGATGATAATTGAAGTGGTAGTTGGAATGTAGCATAATCGGAACATGATCCGACGAAGGATTGGGGAGAGCTTGTACAAAAGACTGAGGAAAACGCAAGATCCAATTTTGCGATACCAAGAAACGGTCAAGTTTGGCAAAAGTCGGATCATCGCGTTGGTTAGACCAGGTGAAAGACCTACCGGAAATAGGTAAGTCCATCAATTGCAGATCACGAATACAATCATTGAAATGGCAAGATTATGAAAAAGAAGCGACCGGATTCGATCTTTCAGAAGAAAAACGAGTGACGTTAAAATCCCCGCAGAAGAAGCAGAGTTCGGACGAATACTGTTGTAAGGAAAGGAATTCGTTCCAGAATAGAGGGCGTCTATCAGGCGTGGATGGCCCATACGTGGATGACCCATGGCACGTCAAAAATACTAGTAATTAATAAATTAATTAATTCTTTATCGTTGGTTCTTGTTATTTCCACTCTCACCTTATTATTACATCTACTTTTCTCCTTTCCCTTCTCCTTCTTCGGCGATGGCAGTGGCACAACTGTAATTTAACGGACTTCAAATCGCACCAAAATTCTCGACTCAGTTCAACCAAATTCAAGTGGAAGATGGAGTCGGAGCCGGACGCGGCGAACCGCGGCTATAAATTGCGTATCCTTTTGTCATATCTATCTTTATTAAGTCAGATCACATGTTCTTGTTGTTGTTGAGATTTGGTTATTGTGATTAGCAAGATTCGGTTTTGGTTTTGGGAATGGAAAGTGGAGACTTAAATTTGAACTTCGGTATGCTAAAGATTCGATTTTTATCTTTAAGTTAAGTAGTGCTTGTAGATTAGAACTTAGTTTGTTATCAAGTTCAGTTGATTTTGAGATTGGGGAGTAAGATTCATTTTAAAGTTCAATTTTGTTACAGATCATTGTCTATTAGAGTTCTTTCACTGTTATTTCTTGAGAATTGATGAATTCTGTAATTTTAATTTGTATTTATTTATTTATTTATTTAGCATATTATAATTTTTTTAGTTCATCCGATTAGCGTAATTGTCGTTTCACTAGTGTCTCTCATGCCGCCATTTTTTTAGTTACATAATGGCGATATAGAAGACAAGATTATCTCCTGAGATGCATATTAATTGATTAAATTTTTGTACGTTCCCAAAATGTTTAATGATGCAAGACAATTATTGTTCTTTCAAGAGGAGAGAAAAGTGTATTTGGGGAGTGTTTATGTTGCCATATTTATACAAACATATCAAAGCAAGACTAGCCAAATTGTGTGCTTCGTGTGTCCCTTCTATGCTGGGTGTATTGAGATGACCGGGTTGGACTGGAAATGGGCTCTACCTTGGTTTACTAAGTCAATTGTATCTGTGGGTATTAAGTTTGTTCTAGACTTTGTGAACCATCTAACTATTAGGATCTATAGACCTAATACACTAGCACAAGAGTTTGGAGAAGGAGAAGACAAGTGATAGAAGCACAACAACAAGCAGAGGAGAAGCAGAACAAATTTGACAGCTAACTGTCATACATGTTGAATTGATAGTCGACCGATGAGGAGTGCAGTCGACTGAGTTTCTCTCTGGTTTGTTTGAGTCTCATTGCAATCGACCGTCGAGTGGAGCAGATGTTATATTAACGGGTTGCAGGTTTGGATATGTTTTAGGCCAATTTGTGTTTATCTTTTAGGGTTTACTTGGGGGATATAAATATAGATGTAAATACTAGGGTTTGAGAAGTACATAACTGAGATAAGTTCTTATGCCGAGTGCCGTCAAAGGTGAGAGAAATCTCATTGTATCTTTGTATTTTTTGAGTAAAAAGTATTGGTTATCTCAGTATATCGTTTTGTTCTTGTGTTGATGAGATCTTGCGTTTGTGGTGGAATCTTGTTATTGATGCATCAACATCGTTGTGGGTGTTGTGGGCACTACAAAGTGGGGTATCAGAGCTTAGAGTTTCATGATGGCTGATAGCAAGTTGAAAGTCGAAAGATTCGATGGAAGTGATTTCGCGATGCGGAAGATCCAGATGGTGGCGTATCTCCGTCAGAAAGATCTAGATATTTTATTGTTTGATGAGAAGTCGGAAGGTGCAGACAAGGATGCAAAGATCTTGGCGGCATGGAATCTTTGGATCAGAAGGTGCTTGGACAAATTCAATTAGCACTGAGTAGGAAAGCGTTATTTCATATCTCGAAGGCAAAGATCACGACGACGTTATGGAGATTATCATGGATATGTATGAAAAACCATTGACATCGAACCAAATTCTCCACTTGAAGAAATTGATTAATTTAAAGTTGGAAGAAAGAGGTTCAGTAGCGGAACATGTGAACAATTTCTGTATGGTGTACAACCAGTTGGAAGCTTCGGGGTTGAAGTTTTCAGAGAGAGCACACAGACATTGTTACTTCTATCTACTCTACCCGACAGTTATGGTACGATGGAATAGACTATTATAGGGACTATGACAAATTCGATGGCTTTGCAAGATGTTGTGAGCAACATCATGAGCGAGGAGGTGAGAAGGAAGAGAAACAGAGAATTTTCATCATCTTCTAGCAATTCTGTACTTTTAATTGAGAGACGTGGGAGATCTAAGAGAAGTTGAAGGAGAAAGGACCAGAGAAGTGAGTCTGATAGGATAATTATCCATATGGGAGATCTTCCAATTGAGAAGATCCATCGACCTGAGACTGGGTTTGAAGATACCGACGATGGTGGTGGACTTGAGTGTTGGTATTGCCATAAGCGGGTGATGTAAAACGTAACCCGAAATAGAGAATTTTCAAGAATTTTAAAGGATTAATTTTACCAATATGTAATGCGGATCAAATTCGGAACTTAAACAGTTAATCGGTTCGATGGATTTTTAAGAATTGAATTAAGTTTAACAGACTCAATTAACGATTCAGTTTAACAATCAATAATTATATCTCTAAGTTTTCTTAGCAAGTAAAAGATGCAATATTGATTTGTACTCTAATTAGCAAGTAGAAATGTTCACTCTCAATATTTATGGATGACAGATAAATTGAATAATATTATAGAGATGATAGATGGTATCACAAATAAGTAAGAAGTGGAAGGAGTTTACCGCTGTCAAAGAAAGTGGCAAGGCTGACGATTAGACCTTCGGGGGATTCGACGATAGCAAAGAGGACGGCAAGGAGTGGTGGCTGGTGGCTGGGTGGTTGTTGACAGCAAGGAGAGTAGCACGGCAACGAAGGGCGAGGGAGTCGAGCCGCAACCAGGTTAGGGTTTCGAGTTGTAAGGGATTTGGGGGATTTGGCTTTAGAGTTGGCGGGGATTTGGGTAGGGGATTGGATGGGGTTTCAAGTGACTTTGGGGAGGAGGAAGATGAGGGGGATTGTCGACGAAGTTAGGGGTGAAAGGTACGACAAACATGGTGGTCGATGGTGGTGAGCGGTGACGGGCGGCGTCGGGTTGGATCGACAGGGGCTTGGGGGTTCGATTTGAGAGGGAGATGGTGTCGACGGTGGTTGTGGAACAACGGGAAGAGGGGGTGGTTGTCGGGGCTGATGGAGAGGTGGGTTTCGGGATGAAGAGGTGAAGAAGATGTTGAAGAAAAAGGGGTTGAGTTAATTAGAGTTTGGATTTGAGTTTAATTTGGGGATTAGGGTTTAGGAATTGAAGTGGATTTGGAGATTTGTGGGTAGTTTTAGAGTTTATCATAAATCCTTAAATTTTATTAGGATTTATCACAAACCCTAATAATTCTCTCAATTGTATCACCAAAAAAGAGGGATGAAGAGCAATAACTCAACACAATAATTTTTTTAATCAAGAATAACATGACTTCTCATTAATCTCAAGGCCTAAATATAGGCTCAAAACAAATCTTGATACAAATATTAAAATATTCTAAAAGTCTCAAAAATATTCTATTGCATAAAAGAAAAGGGTACAAATTGTAAAACTACTACATAGGGCTAAATCTCAAAATATACTAAATAGAATTGATGTCCTCATCAGCGGGGCTATATGATGTGTAGTTGTAAGACCCTTATGAAGAAAAAGAAAGAACAATCGAAGCAAGCCAATGTGGTGACCGAGGAAACAAAGGATAAAGAGTCATGTTCATTAGAAAGGGTGGAATTGGACACGCGAGACTGGTGCATTGTTTCAGATGCTTTTTTGATTGCACTTCGAAGAGGAAGGTATTTGAGGACTTCATAGAGGGGTTTTTCGGAGATGTGATCGTGGGTAACAGTTAGCGGTGCCCTCTGATTGAAACTGGAATTGGAACTATTCACATAAAAGCTTGTGATAGGAAATAGGTTGTATTGGGGGAGACGAGACATGTCCCAAACTTGAGAGGAAATCTTATCTCGATGGGAAGGCTAGACAAAGAGGGTTTGTCGACTACATTTGGTAGTGGAGAGAGGTGTATAACTGCAGGTTCAGAGGTGTTAGCAATGAAAAGCGTGAGGGATCATTGTATTTGTTTAAAAACTGAGTGTGTTTCTTCTGTAGTTGACTCTCAGCCGAAATCGAGATGTAGGCTGTGTAGGGTACGACCGAGATCAAGAGATTTAAGAGTTGTGGGGTGGATGCAGAGATTGCATATTTTGTGGGGGTAAATGGCCATGGTGAGAAGGATCCTATAGGAGAGCAGAAATTTGTTGCGTGAAGGATTCTTTGTGATATGACGGAAACTTGGAGTCGCTCGTGATGTTGAGAGCATTGAGATTGATATGCGGGGTGATGTCGTTGAGTATGGCTGAGTTGGTCATCGTGGGGCTATAAGTGGTGTTTTGCAGTCTGAGGATATTGTGGACGTGTCTATGGCGGCTGAGTGTAGAAGTTGCCTTGGCCTTGAAAGGTTTTGAACCATGTCCGGTGTTAGCGGAGATTGTGCGAGTTGGAGAGTTTTGTGACATGATCTGACACGGTGGAAAGAGAAGAGCATTTCTCCGTTATTTGTGCCCTATGTGATAGATGATGGGGTACATCCTTCACGAGGCCACGAGGGGGTATTTATGCCTTCCACGTGGTGGGGTGTAGGGTGCTTTTCATGTGAGTGAGGGGTACTCGGTCTTTCACAAGGAGTGGGAGGCTAGTAAAGATATTGTGGGAAAAAGATACAATTGGTTTGAAGTTTTGTGCATTTGGTCCAAATGAGAGATTGTTAGGATATGTGGACCTAATACACTAGCACAAGATTTGGAGAAGGAGAAGACACGAAGCAGTAAGTGATAGAAGCACAACAACACGCAGAGGAGTAGCAGAATATATTTGACAGTTGACTATGCAGTTGACTGCCATGTTGAATTGACAGTCAACCGATGAGGAGTGCAGTCGACCGAGTTTCTCTCTAGTTTGTTTGAGTCTCATTGCAATTGACCTCAACGCTACAGGTGTTATATTAACGGGTCACTGGTTTGGATTTGTTTTGGGCCAATTTGTGTTTATTTTTTAGGGTTTACTTGGGAGCTAAAATATAGATGTAAATCCTAGGGTTTAAGAAGTACATAACTGGGAGAACTTCTTATACCGGGTGCCGTCAAATTAAGTAAGAAGTATTGATTATCTCTACACATCGTTTTGTTCTTGTGTTGTGAGATCTTGCGTTTGTGGTGAAATCTTGTTATTGGTGCACCAAGGTCACTGGGTATTGTGGGCACTACACTAACAACTGTGAAAGCGCCATAAAACATAGTGAAGGTTGGCGCATGATATGTGGTCAGTTTGATGGCCTCGAAGATGCCAGCAATTTGTGCGACGTACACTCGTTATGCATTGGACAGTAGCAACTCCTCGCGGAGAGCCCACCTCATACAAACTATATCATATACACTTAATAATATCCCACCGTATACGAGGGACAAGTGAATTGAATTCTACTGGTCTCGTGGTTTTGATCGGTATTGACTATGGGGGGTGGATGCGAAGGGTGAAGGTGGAGGTGCAGGGACGGCAGAGGACATTGTTGCCGCGACAATGTGTGGGGGTTAAACAGCTTCCCTATGAACACCTGTTCATGGTGTGCTTGTCACACATGCCAATTTAAATTGAAAAATTTAGCACCCACCTCATGTGTATCTTTATATTCTTGTTGTAGCCACCGTGTTAGTCCTACGAAGCAGTAGAAATGGAAGAGCGGGTGATTGGGAGGCCGTTAAATTGAATGTTGAATGAACCCTCTCACTTTCAAAGATCAAGTGGGGGATTGTTTCAGGATCGTTGCAGTATGGAGGGCAAGTGCAATTTGTGGTTAGCCAAATGTTGGCTCGGCGGATGCTAGTGAAGAGTGCATTGGAGGATGCTAGTGAAGAGTGCTTTGGCGACAGCGCTCCAAATAAAATGTTTGACCCTACACAGGATACTTTGCACCTTCCACATTCTCGTAAGTGCCGATATGGTGGGTGAATGGCTGATCGTCAATATCGGGAAATGAGTAATGAAGATGAAAGAATGATTTGATGGTGAAGTTACCATTATTTGAAGCATTCGAACCATATCTGTTGGGTTTGACCGAACAATAAGGATATTGAGTGCAAGTTGGATTCTATCGTCTTCAATAAATTGTTTATAGTGCATCAACATCCCATGATTGGCCATCTTGAGAGAGCAAGGCAGAAAATTTGTGGCTTTTCACCAGGTGTGGATTTGGGTGTTCGTATGCATCCAGGTATGGAGGGGATCCACTGGTTCTTGAAAACATCGAAATTATAATCCATTACCATCCTTCAATTAGAGTTAGCAAGCACAATTGGAAGCACTTTGTGTGAAGGCCCTGTCAGATCAGAGAAGAGACAGGTTCTAGTATGACTCTTGAGATGTTGATGAGCCTGTAATCCATTTCCTTCATTTGTTGGGCCCTTACACTGTGGGGATGAGAAATTAGTTCCTGGTAGAGCTTTGCAAAAAGAGTAAGATTTGTAGAATGAAAGTATCAGAAGTTTAAACCGTCCACTTTCTTTGGAATTTTCATGATGTCCCGCCATTTAAGGAATCAATGCTAGGTGAGATTGTTGTATTCCCAAATTCCTCATCTTTTTTGTCAATAGTATTAGTCATTTGTAAGGGTAGATTACTTGCACACACGAGGTATGATGGGATTGAGGCAACTGAGAATTTGATTTGGGTTATGTGTCGCCTTGTTGTTGATGTCTTGTCCAAAAAAAAAAAATGTTCTTGACCTCCTTCACATTCTTGGCATTTTCTTGTTTTGGAAGTTTTACGTAATTTTCAGGATGAGAAACCTAAATAGAAGACCATTCTGGTAATGTTGCAATTTTGCTTAACTAGTAAGGACAAAGTTATCACATTGTATGAACTAACTTATGTCTTTGTAGAAGAATTATGAGGTAAAAAATGTTAAAAAGAAGTTTTTGAGCGGTGTACACTGAAGTTAAGCAGATTTGTGGGCTGTACACCACTGACATGCAACCAAAAAGGAGAAAGTACAAAAGAGAAGATGAATTATGTAGCGACATTAAATGTTACCAAACTAAACTAAAATCAAACACCAAACACAAGAAATTGCTACTAATCAAGTCAAAACTTTCACATAGAAGATGGTATGACAATGAGGGCAATTTAAATAAAATTTGAGCTGTGGTATAGATTGACACATTCTCAGGTTTTCTTATGATCGTGCATGTTGAAGGAGATGATATCAAGACGGGTAGAATTTCAAAAGTCAGACTTGGCAGCTGGAAGAATAGTTAGATATGCATGAAGGTTTACATGGATAGAACCATGAAAAAACTCATAATTCCAAGTGTCGTAGATGTGAAAGTCCCTGCCACTAAGCTAAAACTTCGAAGTTGTAGAATGGTTGAGGGAAATTGCACTTGTATTCTACCAGGTCAGGTTGAGTGCCCATTTTTAATGGGCCAAAGAAATGAGATAAATGGCTAACAAATTGTGGGCAGAGACCTGGACTATATGCAGTTGTTTTTATATATATTTAAAATCCGCATTTAAATTGCGTAGTTGGTGTATTTCGAACTTGGGTTGCTCTGATACCATGTGAAAGTCCTGCCACTAGGCTAAAACTTTGAAGTTGTAGAAGGGTTGAGAGAAATTGCACTTGTATTCTAACAGTAGAAAATCAAGAAAATCAGGGAGCCAAATGGAATAAGCAGGGAGCCAAATGGAATTGCACTGCTTATTAGAATGTTAGATTGTTCTTTATCATGTTAATCCTACACATCATACTTTTATCCCAAGTACTGATCCTGTGCAAAATTTTTGTCCTATCTTCAACCCAGTTGATGCCTGACTTGTTCATAAAACTAAGAATGTAAGGTGAAATGTATGCTCTCCTCTCCACGTCTCTTCATTTTTTCTTTTCCTCAGGGAGAGGTTTGATGAGGAGAGCAAGGAAGCTCCTTTTTATGGTCCTCCTTTTTCTTAAGTCTTTTTCTTGGCAGTTAATTTCCTTAACCTAGACGATTAGAGGAATTTGAAGCGCATGGATCTGATGTTAACTGCTTAAATATTGGGAAGAAATCATGCAGAATTTTCATTACTGGTGGTGAAGATCGTGTGGTGAATCTTTGGGCAATTGGAAAACCAACTTCCTTATTGGTTAGTCAAAACTTAAATTGTTTTGTTTCTGAGCTTCACATACATGTCACTTCTAGTTTCTACATCTGGCTCTCTTATTGAACCTGAGGACATAATTACTTAGTTTTCATTCCAAATAAAGCCCCACTTGGATGTTTATTTCTATCTGCAATGTCATGCATTCATTGTTACTGCATTGCATGTTTCGTTTTGCTACATTTTGTGTTTCGTTTTCAAGTACATTTGAACTGCGATATTTTTACACTCTTTTCTTTGTCCTTCGCTTATTGTATTCTCGATATTCTACTATTTCCTAGAGATCTTTTCTCTATGGAGGCATCTGTTTTCTTGGCAATGGCAAGAAAGGCAATTTGTTTTCTGCCATAATGTTTATAAAGGAATAAGAATATCTATTCTATATAGAGACATGTTTCCCTTTCAAATATAGTTTACCGTACTATCAATTAAGAAGTGCATGTCCACACATTTTGGGGGCCCGACTTGCACAATCTTATCTGTATACATTGTTTTTGTAAAAAATTGTATGAATTGTTATCTAATTGCCTTATTATATGATTATTATAACTTATTCCCATCTCTGGCATTCTAAGTGTAAACTGTAAAGGATGTTGAATATGAAATAAGGGTTTATGCTTAAGGCGGCTATTGTTTTGCTTGAGGCATTATACCCTAGATATTCGTGATACCTAGCATACTGCTCCCAGGCGGTATATATAGCCAATACCGACTTGATGGACTTATGGGCTAAACCCGGTTCGTCTAATAAGTCCACGATTCTGACATTCATGATCGGATCATCCGTATACACACTTGTCCTATATCCTATAGAACATAATAATATAATTATGTTGGAATATATACGTATGAAGCCTATAACCTCAACATAAACTAAAATCCCATTTTGGTACTTGTTTGTCGCATTTGGTCTATGTATGTTTAAAGAATATGTATAAACTAATGTACAGTGCCCTTTTTTGTTATAGGACTAGGTGTAAATTAAATTTATTTTCTTCACTGGGAATCCACATACAAAAATAATAAATCAAGTTGAGTCATTATTTTACAATTAATTGTTATCATCTATAACTGCAATCTACAAACTCAATACACTCTCACATCTTTTCTTTGCAATAAAACATGCATGCATGGATGTAACCTGCTCTACTTCTTCCTGACTAATGATCTTGTAGATTCTGTCGAATTCATTCAGAGTCCTAGAATTGTGTAGGTGTGAAACGTCTCTTACTTTAATTAGAAATATGTGATGCTCTTTATTAAAGAGAGGATGACGAACATGATGTACACACATCAAACTACCAAAATCCATTATAAACACCGCATAAACTTCATAGAACACGTTAAAAGAGAAAAATCACAAAAAGAGAATCTGAAAGTAAAACAAGAAAAATCTCAGCGAAGAACTCCCAAGCTGAGAGAACTTTAGAACTTTATTTGCTTCTGAAGATCAAAGCATAATCAACTCCAACAGTGGGACTTGCTAAATTCTCTATTGATGTCAAGTTGCTCTAAAAGACAGAAACATTAAAATTTGCTCAAAATGACAAAATACTACCTTTTGCACCCATTGTCATCTATTTGTAGTAATTATGTTGATTAATTTCAGAAACTCCTTTTTATTGTCTTACTATTGTTTCAAAATGTTTTTTTTTCAAGCCCTTTTTTGCCCTTAATTCTATGTCAACAACACTTTCCAATGTACAGCTGCTACTGTACAATTATGGAATTCCGTTCATCTTCTGGCTGAGAATTATGCTTTATTTTTTTATAAATATTTATTGAACAAGGCCTAGCCACACACCCACATACTCACCCCATAATTGGGGAATTGTGCAAGCAGGGGTTCGAAACCCCGACCTCCTGTTACTCACTAGTGAAGAGGCCACTAGGACACTTGCAAGAGTTATGCTTGATGCTTGATCTATTTGTATGGGTAAGTGTTTGGTGTTGTACTCATCTAGGAAAGATAAAACTAATTAAAACTATATGAAAAAGAATCATATAGTTTTCAACATAAACACAATTAGAAATCTAGTGATTAGCTTAAAACCCATATGACTGAAGAGAAAACTTCTAATGGTAGTTTGTCAAAATTAACCATATATCCACCTCTGTGCCATGTGGGACTTTGTTGGCTCGTTGTATTTGTCTTCTTCATTCCATATGGAACATTTCGAGCGAGCTTTAACACCTTAAAGTCTTTGCCTCTTGATGCCACTTTGCTGCCTCCAACCTTTTGACCAACGCTGACTGTAAGAACCCTTAGACTTGACAATGATTACTCTTCTTATCTACTTGTGACTACCTTTGAATTTTGCACTTGAATATAAATCCATCGACATGTTTGACCTTGCCAAAAATTCTTCACTATGTGCTATATACCATTTATTATGACAAAGGTCCACTAGTTTGGCCCACTAACCTTTACGGGTATCATGGATATTTTGCATCTTTTTGACTTGGCACTACCTCTCCAACCGTTCAACTTGATGATTCCTCTTCTTATCACCACCGTTGAATTGTGAACCCTTAGTTTTATTACCTTCTATAATGACAGAGCCCCACTAATTTCGCCCTTGAACCTTCATGCTCACTACATAGCATGGACACTTCTATCATCAAGTTCTACGGTGTCTTAATGAGTCACACACCTATATAATGTGTTAGACACCTATGGAGCTACATTTCATGGACACAAATTGGACGCATGTTAGGCACTTCTTATACAACAAACATCGATAACTACAACCACCACCACCTTTTTAAATCCCTAGCAATAGCTTCAACCCACGTTTGTTTGGGTCTACTCCAAATCCTTTTTGCTCAATGTTTAACATCCGGCTTGATCCCCTCATCATGATGAATGATCGATCCTGATAACAAGCTTCTGTCACATGTCCTATATTATGTGACACTTTGACACTATTTAGACATTTCTCTATAATTCTTTACATCAATCAACAATTTTTGCACACTCCTTCACATATCTTGTGCTGGTTAACTTTTATTCTTGCGTAGTCAATATGAATTTTCTCCAATTTTGTGATGAGTTGAATTACTTTTCTATAAACCATATATAATAAAACCTCTCTATAATGATACTCTATATAGGAATAACCTCAATGTAGTCATAAAAAATTTTAGTCTCAACTTGGGCTAGTTATAAATAAGAATTTAACTCCACATTGAAATAAGTTATAAATTTTCGAGGTCCCGTCTTAAGGAACTTGCCTCCACGCAGTAATAATTATCTATATTTTGCAAAAAATATATATGCAATGTTACATTAAAGATTTAAGATGAAATAAAATATTTACCAAAAGTTGTTCGGGACAATGATTTATTCTTTAGAGTTGTGACCACATTTATGAACTTGGAGGTATGTAATAACTCGTAAGTATGGACAATGATTTATTCTTGTTGATGATTGCATGGGTTGTGTTAGACAATGTATTTATAGAATTTACATTGAGAAAAAAACATTATAAGAGAATGTAAAATTTTAGACTTTTAAGATTACTTTGCATATTCCCAACACTACATAGATACATGTACTAGTTTTTTGAAATTGTGTCCATCTCTTTACCAATGTCTGTACTTTGGATTTGACATGCTCCTTCAAATAATTATTGATGTAGTGCATACTTTACCTTTATACCACTTGCACCAAGGATAACCAAGTCAAAACAATCATTTTTGTAACTACACATCTATTAAGTTATAACCTCCTCATAGTAATAAAATTAGTTTGGTTCCAACATTATGACTATAGAGAGACTTTACTGTATCTTTTATTTTAATTGTGGAGTTTAAAATTATATTTTGGATTTAATTTACATTTGTTTATGCTTAATTATGAATTTATGGTACATAACGGTATTATAGAATATTATTGTAACACCCCGTACTTAAGAGTATATATATAGTATTATATTGGAATAAATATAATAATATATATAGAGAGCAATGCTCCGTTGCAAACGCAAATATTGTGAAAACGCATGAAAACCACCTAGGTTGTTGTTCCCAACAACGGCCTTGGTTATAAACATAAGCCGTTGTTAGAAACAACGGCTTCAGTAGTTTGCAATGGAGCATTGCTCATATATATATATATATATATATATATATATATATATATATATATTAAATATATTAGAGTGGTAGTTGGGCCTATAGGTTGGTTATGGGCTTGGGTGCATAGAGATTTGGGCCATGATTTATGGGATGAGAAGAGGTTGACCGCATTGGTGGGGCCCGGGTTTCTTCTTGCTGACATGGAAGAAGGGGGCTGGGCTGCTGTTATGTGTGGTGTGTGCATGTGCTTTGCACGTGCACGTGTGTGTGAGGGGGGGTTATAAGTCCCACATCGGTGGTAGATGTAGAATTAATAAAGTATAAATATAATAGCCTACGATCTTAAGGTATCTACAAGCTATAACACCTTTTGTGAGGCACGCTTGTGGTGGGCAGTTGTTAGAATTTGTTTTGTTCGCATGTGTGCGCACGCGTAGCCGCGTGCGCAACTGAGCGGAGCTCGAGGCGTTACAATTATACCTGTGTTCATCTAGATTATGCTAAATTAGAATTGTGGAGAGAAACTTTGGAAACTAGAGGCTTTAGAATAAGCAGAACTAAAACAGAGTATATGGAGTGTAATTTTAGTGATATTCGGAACACAACTGAGAAAGTAGTGAAACTTGATGGTCAAGAGATAACTAAGAGAGACCATTTTTGATATTTAGGCTCGATTATACAAAGAGATGGGGAGATTTGTGAAGATGTTATAAATAGGATCCAAGCAAGGTGGCTTAAGTGGAGAAGTGTGAGTGGTGTTTTGTGTGACAAACATATACCTGTGAAGTTGGAAATTTTTTATAGGACGACTGTTAAACCATCAATGATGTATGGAACCATCAATGATGTATGGAGCAGAGTGTTGGGCAACAAAGAAACATGTCAAAAAAATGAGTGTAGCGGTGATGAGGATGCTAAGATGGATGTGTGGTAAACCAGGAAGGATAGAATTAGGAACGAGTATATACGAGACATGCTAACGGTAGCTCCTATCCAAGATAAGTTAAGAGAGAATCGCTTCAGATGGTTTGGACATGTCACACGTAGATCTAGTAGTTTCCCCATTAGAAAGAGTGATTTGATAAGTATTGAGGGTAGAGTTAGGGGTAGGGGAAGACCTAAACTTATTTGGTGGAAACGGTGAGAAAAGATATGATAGCTTGTGATCTTATAGAAGATATTGCGCTAAACCGAGCAGAATGGAAAACCAGGATTCATGTAGCCGACCCCAACTAGTTGGGAAAAAGATGTATATCTGTGTTCATCTATCATAAATTTTATAAATTTTCTGTACCCCTTCTCGTGTCCTTGTCCCTGTAAGTATCAGTGTCCATGCTTCCTAGGTCATCTATCATGGGCAATTTTGCAATATATAGCCCATATGAATGAAAAGGGAAACCCTTATTGTGTTAGGAATTTGGCGCAGCAAAGTTGGAGCTTTAGGAGTAAGAAGCGACGACCGACAAGAGATCAAAACAAGTACACAAAACTCACAATGTTGTCCTGGTTTGGGCGAACCCTAATTCGGGAGAAAAATAAGAGAGATAGAGAAGATTACAAGAGTTATAAAACTCTCTCACCAAGAACCGATCTATCTCTCAAGCCTCACTAAAAGATAATCTGTTGTTTACCATAAAGAACTCTTAATGAAGTACTTTCTCTTTTGCCCGTATCTCTCAAAGGAGGCTTTACAATTATATATATATAGAGTTCTTTTGCCCTGGGTTTATAGTCTTGTTACAATAGCTGTCCGATATATCCTGAAGAGAGAGACACATGATAGGAACTGTACAATCCAACTTGGAGAGGAAGTTTGGCCCGAAATATTCCCCAAGAATCAGCTCATCCAGTTATCTGCCGCCGCACGGCAGTCGACCGCAATTGCTCATCTCAAAACAGAGAGCTAGGACGGTCGACAACCATATTGCGCAGTCGAGCGTCAATTCCTTTTACGTGCTGCTGCTGCTGAAACTTTTTCTTCCATCGACGCGTCGACCGCGTCTCGCTTTATCATCTTCTTCTCATCGAACACATAGTATGCAAGACACAATCCCAACATATTGTTCTGTTGGGTCCTTATTTATTTAACCAATTCTTTATTTCTTTATATATTCTATGTAGGACTTTTCCTTTCATATCTATGAAGCATCGATACGGGTACGACGATACGCGTACGGGGATACGGGTACGGGGGATACGCCAATTTTCAAAAAAGTAGGATACGGGATACGGCGGGGATACGGCTGTGTATATATATATATCGAAAAATATGAATAATTACACATAACTAAATAATATCTATTGTTAATAAGAAAATGGTAAATATCTTTCATTAAACATAAATAAGATAATCCATAAAGGCTACAATAATTGTTCATAAGCATAAACAATAACATAAGTAAACAATGCAAGTTCATAAGCAATATAACATAAGCAGACAAATCAAATAGTGGGACAAGTTTCAGCCATATCAAATAGTTGGATAATAAAAAAAATGTAGGATACG
The DNA here is from genome assembly GCA_017893485.1 of Hemerocallis citrina. NCBI lineage: Eukaryota > Viridiplantae > Streptophyta > Magnoliopsida > Asparagales > Asphodelaceae > Hemerocallis > Hemerocallis citrina. The sequence continues at coordinate 287,929,759 of CM030364.1, read as the reverse complement.
GGGATGTACAGGATACGGGGACACGAGTATCCGATACGTACAGGATACGGGGACGGCACCCTCCGTGAAGTATCCGTGCTTCAGAGTTTCATATATATATATGTATATATTCACAGAAAAAATGTACATAAAGAGAGACAAGCTGGAAGCTACATGTGAGCTAACTCAATAAATCCTCCTTTGATTTTGTTTGACTTTGTTTTTGTGTGCTTGGGTGTGTTTCCTCTTGCCTTTTATTTCTAGCTCTATAGGTTACTATTTTGACATAAATTCTGGTGGTATTCTGAACATGGTTATCTTTCTCTACTGTACTTTGGCATAAACTCTGGTGTATTGTAAATTCTGCCCCCCCCCAAAAAAAAAAGTTCATTTTCTATTTCTATAACTATATATAATGTCGGAACTGTAGCATTCGTTAAATTTCTTAAAGCAGGCCTTTAATGACAATGCAATTTCTTCATTTGCAGAGTCTGTCTGGTCACACGAGTTCTGTTCAGTCAGTGACTTTCGATTCAGCTGAGGTATTGGTGCTTGCGGGATCTTCTAATGGCACAATCAAGCTCTGGGATCTAGAAGAGGCAAAGCGTGAGTTCTGTTATTTTGTATAATAATTTTTCAGTAAACTATTTTTAGACTTTTGGAAATTTTTCTCTTTAGTGCATAATCCTGTTATAGAATCTCAAAATCACAGAAATTTCGTTAATGATCATTATTTCAAATCCTAAAAAGCTTTTTGTGGATTCTGCTGGAAAATATAAGTACATAGTTAAGGAGACAATTGGAAGTCTAAATGCCTACTTTTTAAGTGTTATGGAAAAGCAAGAAAAATGAAAGAAAACAGAGTGTTGGTATAGTATATAATTATACATTATCAACTGAGACCAGAGAAAGCTTACTATTAAGTACCAAATTAGGGTTTGAGGTGCCACTCAGAGAGTCCGGCATTTCGCTTGACATGATCTTTTCTCTCTTTAATTCTAACTTACTCCAGTGTGCCTGACCATATACTGAACCTCCTGTACTTTTTAAATTGTCTTTTGAGGCAACTTCTTAAATTCTACATGGATGTCTCCCCTTTATGATCCGTCTTCTATAGGCAATCTCTAATTCTAATAATTCTAATCTAATAAGAACATCAATTCCCAAATACAAGGCACAACAAGTAGATATATAATGATCTGGATTCTATTAGCTTTGATATGCCTTTTAACAAGATGGGAATGAAGTACTCAAAACGTCTAATTGTTGTTGAAGGGTAGTTGTGCGCACAATTACTGGACACAGATCCAATTCCACAGCTGTTGAGTTCCATCCATTTGGTGAATTTTTTGCATCTGGTTCCTTGGATACTGATCTCAAGATTTGGGATATTAGAAAGAAAGGTTGCATTCATACATACAAGGGTCATACACGGGGAATCAGAACTATTAAATTTAGTCCAGATGGCCGTTGGGTTGTTACTGGTGGAGAAGATCATGTTGTAAAGGTAAAATCTTGTTTTTGCCACCTGTCTCATGCTTACTATATTTCTTTCATGATAAATAACTGTTTTTGGATTTTATAGGTATGGGACCTGACGGCAGGGAAACTTCTACACGATTTTAAGTTCCATAATGGAATAATTCGGTGCATAGATTTTCACCCACAAGAGTTTCTTCTCGCAACAGGTGTTCTCATTAATCTAGTGATATATAAATTTTCAATCCGCATTTTATATGGTCGCCTTTTTTAATTGAAAAGAATCTTTCTTTCTTTCTTTTTATTTTTTCCCATAGTTCACTACAGCACTCTTCACAATCTTTTTCACAATTATTGTGAATTCTTAATTCTCATGTTTTGCATATAAAGGAATTGAAACTGGACTACAGTTTTTCAGTCTATTCCCCCCCCCCCCCCCCCCCCCCCCCCCCCCCCCCCCATCCCCTTCTTCCCCCCGCCAAGAATGCATCAGCAGGAAGATGATACATGCAGTGTAAAATATTAGCATTCTACCTAATACTTTTACCTGAGTAGAGAGTGTTTTTCTGGGAACTTAACTCTCTTTCTTATGTAAACGATGAAGCTAATGTACCCACTTTTTCTTTTTTATGTGCTATTTGTGCATATGGAAGAAGATGCATGCAGTTTCTTCCTACCATTATTAGCAGATTCCATTTATATCTGATTAAAGTGTGAATCCATTGATATCTTCTTGTTGTTTCAACAAGGAGTTTTGCAATTGTATTTATCATCCTCCTCAAGTGCTTCCTGAGCTATTTACATTGTGCCTTATGTTTTCTAACAACTAGCTGATGAAATTTCAGGCTCGGCTGATCGAACTGTAAATTTCTGGGACTTGGAAACATTTGAACTAATTGGTTCAGCTGGACCCGAGGTATCTCAAATTTTCTCATCTGATTTAAGATGTGATTTATGAAAGTTGTGAATGTTCAAAATGAAAGTCGATTCCCTGAAAGTGAACTATTTTTATAGCAAATAAGAAGAGATCCTGTGCCGAGCTCAGTTAGAGGTAGTCAGATATCTTTTTAGCTGTGAGTGCAAGTCAGATATCTTTTTGAGCGGTGATAACAGATAGGGTATGGTACAGGGTATCAAGACTCACTATCAAGTTTTGTATCAGTTGTTTGATTTTGTACCCGGTATGGATTTCTTGGAAATATTGGCTGTGTACATTCTGTGTCTTGGGATTTTTGGTATCGGCTTCTTAAAGGATTTAAAAATTAGTTGAAACTTATGAAAAACAAAGAAATAATCGACTTTTTAAAACAAACAGTCAATGTATAATATTTTTGAATTATGAGAATAGTGTGTAACAATATTTTGTGTTTATTATTCATTTTCATGTACAAAAGTATCTCATCTTGTAAATATTGTATGCCGTAATTATTAAATTATAATACTCTATACTAAGAAAGTTTAAAATTTTAAACTACAAAAGATATACAATAAAAATAGGGTAAAAGGCAAAAAAAAAAAAACTTTTTAAAAAAAGTTATAAACCCTCTACCTTTAAATTTGAATTAATTCACCCACTGCCATTAGTTGTTAAATTTCTGTGGTGAAAAAACCATGTTATCATGAGCATGAATAGAAGATGAGGAAAAGTGATGTAAACTTAACCCTAAGTAGAGAATTTTCAAGAATATTAAAAGATTAAGTTTACCAACATGCAATGTGGATCAAGTTAGAAATTAAAACAGTTAATCGGTTCGATAGATTTTCAAGAATTGAATTAAGTTTAACAAGCCTTATTAACGATTCAGTTCTAACAATCAATAATTATATACCTAAGCGTTCTTAGCAAGTAAAATATGCAATAATGATTTGTACTCTAATTGGCAAGTAGAGGTACACACTCTCAATATTTGTGAACGACAGATAAATCAAATAATATTATAGAGATGATAAAGCAGTAACACAAATATTTGAGAAAAGGAAAGAGTATACCGAGGTTGTAGGTTGTGTGTAATTGCGGAAGAGGAGCAGTGAGGTTGCGGGCTGCGATCCGGGGGGGGGAGGGGAGTAGATGCAGGTAGTAGGGGAACGGTGGGAGGTCGTCGGGGTCGAAGGTGGGTCGGGTGGACGGTGACGACGATGAAGGGAGGCATCGACGGGGGGGGGGGGGGGAGGGACTTTCGGGTCGACGAAGGAAAAGGCGAAGAGGGAAGGGGTGGCTGTCGAGGGTTGCTGGCGGTGGGGCGGCGGAGGTTGCAGGTGGTGGTTGTGGTGGCGTCGATGTTGGAGGCCGGAGAGAGGCGGCGTGGCTAGTGATGGGTTCGGAGGTCGAGGCTGTCGAGCGTGGAAGAGAGGGCGACGCGGGGTTGGTTTTCGGGATAAGAGAACAGGAAGAAGAAGAAGAGTTAATTAGGGTTTGGATTTGAGTTTGATTTGGGGATTAAGGTTTAGGAATTGAAGTGGATTGGAGGATTTGAGTGTAGTTTTAGAGTTTACCACAAACCCTAATACTTTATTAGGATTTCTCACAAGCCCTAATAATTGTCTCAATTGTCTTCACACAAAAAGAGGGATGAAGAACAACAACTCAACACAATAATTTTTTTAATTAAGAATAGCATAACTTCTCATTATTCTCAAGGCCTATGTATAGGCTCAAAACAAATCCAAAACAAATCTCAAACAAATCTAAAATAAATTTCTCAAATCTAAAATAAATCTCGCAAATAAACTACATATGGCTAAATCTCAAAATAAAAATAAAACAGAACCGATGTCCTCATTAAAAAGGCTATACGATGAATATAAAATGAAAGGAATGAGTAGCGTGGTCTCTTTACAAAGGAATTTAAGCAGGAAAAAAAGAAAAAAATGGAGTCGGGGGGAGTTGACTCAAATTTAACAGTACGGGCTTTATAAATATATACTATGCATACAACTTGAATATCTTCCCATTGCATGTAATTGATCGTGATACCTCGTTCGATTCCACTCTCTTATAGGTACTCATTGGCGATAGATTGATAATACTTTCTATAGGCCTCAGTTGCAACTTAATTTTGTTTTGGTCTTCCTTCCGTGTTTACTTAAAGTATCGTCTAATAGCGAGTTTTTTTGGCAAATATTGTATTGATAGATAAAAAAGGGCGACAAACTCAAGAGTCCCATTTAGTTCTCAGCTGTAATTTGATACTATGGTGTGATAGAAGCACAATTTGTTTTCAATCCGAAAGTCCCATTTATCTTCAAAATTTGAAGGCTTGATTTGTTTTCTTTTGTTATTGTGGAAGATATACAACATGATAATATATATACACTGCTTTTTCGTGATATTTTTTTAGTTATCTCCCTCTATGTTGCGGATTGATGTGTTACCGCTGAAGGGTAAAAAATTACCCTACAAATTTGTCCTCAATCACTATCTTAAAGGCCACTTGATAGACCACTCCATATGTGCAAAGCGTGGAGAACTGTTGCACCTCGGACTTGTCGCGTGCCAACTGGGGATATTCTAATATCTACACCAACAAATATGGAATATTCGCTCCCTCAAACAGAAAGCAGTTTGGCGTGCAAGGTGTTTGCCTGCATTTCTGCAAAGTAATTTCCTTCAAGTGGGGTGGCCAGCGCACGGCGACTCGATCGCATGACCTGGAGAACACTCGAGCACTCCCCTGACTGGTTCCCGACCTCTTATTACATGGTGACTGATGAGAAATATCTCCTAGCATCCTAAATTATAAGGGACATGGCACCTGCAAGATATCACCATGGCAAACTGTAGCTCTCAAGTTGCCTCCGACTATAGAACCCATCCTTCAACGAAGAAAAAGTTGAAGATTGAACCGTTAGGCTAGCTAAATACTCAAAAAAATTTGAATCGCAAACCCAAGCTCCTCATCAACCTCGTCAAGATAGTTATTCTCTAAACCTAAGGCCCCACCACACATTAGTGTCCTATCTCAGACGACTTTATTTTGGAGCCAACCAACTGTCATTGGTAGCCAACTATCAGTGATAGTAAGATGGCATTTGGCTAGTGGGGTAGTGGCCACAACCTTAGGACTTCCTGGGGAAGCGTAGACAGTGATTGGTCGCCAGTAATTCATGGAATATTCCCATGCCATCTTTGTTCCTAGTCCCCATAACATCATAATGGATGACCCCCTAGAACCGTCATTTTGAGTAGAGTCCCATTTTACAACAGTCATCCTGGCCTCATAGCCACTGAGTTCGTCCTACACTGGTCGCATTGCCGTATTTTTGGGTGATTCCTTCGCATTAAACATAGAGGTGATCCCTTTACAATCATCGAACATACAGGTGATTGCCTCACCATCACTAAACATATTGAACAAATTGGGTGATACCCGTACCATCAAGGTGTAAGGATTATAATGAGAAACTGAGTTATGCGACAGCTGGTCGCCACGGTCAACCAAGTAAGTAGACCACACCAAGCACACAAAAGCACACAAAATTTATCTCGGTTTGGTGAACCAAATCCGGGGAGAAATAACCGAGATATTATTCATTAGAGAAGATAGAATAGTTACAATCACTCTCACCAAGAACCGATCTATCTCTCAAGCATCACTAGAAGATATTCTGCTGTTTACAATATATACCTTTCAGTGGAGGCCATTACATTGTTTTATAGAGATCTAGAGAAATTTTAGGTTTATAGTCTTGATCCTACACTGTCCGATGTACCCTCACGATATGAGCCTTACGATCTTACTTGGAGAAGAAACTCTGTTAAAACAGTTTCACCAAGTCCAGGCCCAAATAGCTGTTTCCGCTGCTTGTGGTCGACTGCTCAAAAGAGCAGTCTACTGCACATGAAGTCGAGCTCCACTCTACTTGGTTGTAGTCGACTACAATAATAGTAGTCAACTGTCACCCCCTTCTCAAACAATAACTCTTTCTCTGCTCCGCCTTCGCTCTGAACCTCTTCTCGCTTTGCTCTGTTCTCTTGACATCAAACCTAGTATGCAAGACGTAAACCCAACACAAGGATATGGATTATTTCCAACACCCTACCATTACATATACAGCTCGGTTGATCGACCATGCTCAAAGTCCAAAGCTAAAGGACCGAAATCCTTCCACTCATATACAGGGGGAGGTCTCCCTTAAATTGATTTATATATCAAAACATCTAAATAGTCCAATTGACAAGTCTACCACTAAAGTGGCCAATGGTCTCCATCTCCGACCACTTCTTCGATACCAAAACCAAATAAACTTTGTGCCACCACCAAAGTAGGGGTCTTGGTAACATCGTTGATCTCCCAACCACATACCACATATTCTGACCCCACGATCTATGGGGATAAGTAAAAGATTGAACCATCAGTTCCTCGGGGAGCTAGCATCACCAAACAGTCAACAATGGAAACCCATACTGACAAGGCAAATGAGCTATAGGCCCCTCTCAGGAGAGGTCGTAAAGCATATTAAACCATAGGCTCCTCTCGGAAGAGATCTCAAAAGCATATTACACCATAGACTCCTCCCGAGAGTGGTCAACACATATATATGGAAGAAAGTCCCTTTCCAGAATGGTTGATTGGACTAAAAAGTTTCCCCTCCTAACATAACCATAATGCTCCTACCCAGCAGAAAATAAAACTGTGAACGACTTAATAATTATAAACAATGATCTACCCTTAAGTTGCACGTGCTCGGGCTCTCACGTAACCTCTAATATAGAGTGCTCTCGGCTCACGTGAAGCTTATTAGGGGCCCCATATGTTGGATTGTTCTTAATAAGAACACCGAGACCCCTTAATAAGGGCAGCCAATGCATAAGTTTGTAAACTCCCCATCACCGAATCAATATATAGATATCTGAAGTTCTGTAAATCGGTAGTCCAGTGAGATGTGTAGATGTAGATGTAGTTAATAGTTACTTGATGCATCAAACCTCCCTAAAAATAAACTTTCTAACAGGGGAAAGTCTATTGGTACACACAGTTTGCCCCTAGTGATCTCCAAACAACTGAAACCCGAGCTGCGACATTTTGGACCAGTTGTCACATCATGAACAAAAAATGGGTGTAGACAAGTACTGAAGGTGCAAAATTTTTGCCCTGTACTCTACAACATGGGAATTCATTTTTGTAGGTCCCTGATCATGCTAGTATATGTGCTGTTAATCCAGCAATTTTTGTTTCCTCTGTTGGAGACAGTGTAAACTTTGCTTTATTTATTACACTGATATGATATGGATGTCTACTATTTCTAAATACTTGGGTTTAAACTTGTTTTAAGCTCTTCTTATCCTCTGTTTTCCACTTTCATTTTAATGGGTTTTAAGTACTTAGAACACTATCTGCTATGCTATACCCTATACTGACATATATTTAGTCTTGTTTGAGTTTATAATAGCAAATTAAATTGAATTCCTAGTTTTCTTTCAGGCTACAGGCGTGCGCTCTACGGTCTTTCACCCTGATGGAAGAACTCTATTTTGTGGGTTGGATGAAACATTAAAGGTGCAATATTTTCTGAAAATTTATGATCTGAGATGAATACAGAATATATTGTTGCTCATTATTTATGGTCTTAAATGCTAGGTTTTCTCTTGGGAGCCTATAAGATGTCACGATATTGTAGATATGGGATGGTCCACTTTGGGAGATCTTGGTATTTATGAAGGAAAACTTCTTGGTTGCTCCTATCATCAAAGGCGTGTTGGTGTTTGGGTTGCAGATATATCAGTAAGTACTTTCCTTTAAGAAATTTGAATAGTTCACTTGTGTTCTACTGTTATAAGTATACTGAGTTTCTGTTCAGCAAATTGGACCGTATGGGGTGGGTGTCATGCCAATGAATAATACAAAAGTGGAGCCTGTAAATAATTATGGTGAAGATCATTCTGTTGACCTGAAAGAAATCTGTACTGATGTTACCAAGAAAATTTTTACACCTGATTTTGGAGCAAAAAATAATGATACTGAAAGAGGTTCCGCAATGCAATGTAAGCAAAATTTACAATTTCCCTCAAATTTTACTATCCATTAGTTTCTAATGAAAACATTTAATTTTTGCAAATTCTATTTTATTGACCTGTCTTTACATTTTTCCTTTGTATGTTACATAAAAAAGCTAATATCTGCAGCCAAAGTGTTATTCAAGAGGATCCTATTTATTCTTCCGACGCGGCACAATTAATTACAACTGGATTTAGAAGTAACAATCCCTCCATGAGTTATAGTGCACCACAGAAGCCCAATTCTAGATTTCCTTCAAAAGTATCTACCCTGAATACTAGTGCTTTCAGAGTCAGCAAAGCTAGACAGGTTGCTCCTAGTACTCCAAACAGGACTGCTCACAGTTTAGCATCAAGGGATATACCACAAAGTTCAAGTAAACTCAGAGCAAATAGCTCACTAGCTCTTAAAAAGAGCCCCATGACTGATTTGGATACGGTAAAAAACAAATCAACTAGTAAGCCTGTTTCTACGCCTGTCTTAGTACCTAAAAATAGTTTAGACTCTGAAAGAATGTATGGCTCAAGAAAAGTTAATACACTGACTGATACATTGTCTCGTAGTACTGCATTTCAAAAGTTTAATCGCATACGACAGCCATCATTTTCTGGTGATATAAGTGATAGTCAAGTTTCTCCGACTGCATCAAGGCCTTCTAGTAGTTCTGCTGATGAATTGGGAGGAAGAGATTCAAGTTTGGTCTTCAGGTTGACTGCAAATGATGAAACTGTAATAGCTGATGAGCCTGATAGCAGAGGTATCAGAAATGTGGCCAAGAAATTCGAAAGAATTTTGTCATTGGAGCAATCTGTGGGATTGCAAAAGAACAAAGGTAATAGTTCTTCTGCTCTGATTGATGGTAGGCATATCTTCATTGTTTGGCAGACACTTTTTAGTTTCATATCGTCCTTGTTTGTTTCTTGAAACTGGATCCTGTTTAGTTCTTTCTGGTCATGATGGTTAAAAAATCTGACCAGATATCTAGAACTTTTCTTTTTATAGCTGTAAAATATATATAGCTCTTTGCTTACTGATTGGAATCTATGGTTTAGCAGATTTGTTATTAGTTTTGTTCTACTAGATTGTTATGTTTCATAAATTTTTAGTTACAGCCAATTTCAACAAAAATAAAACCAACTAACAACAATGACAAGGGAGCCATTATCTCTAATCACAAGAGGGATCCTTTTTCTCCATTCAGCTCTGATAAGGGAAAATAAGATAAAGTAAAAATATCTAAAAAGTTAAAATTTACGTACACTGTTAAAAAGTTAAAAAGTTAAAATCTATTAATTTGCTTGCATAATTTAATGCTGTACTGGAACAATATGATTAGAATGCTATTCAGCTATTGGTTGGTCCATGTGATTATTTGAGTCTGATCTTGTTCTGAAGGGTGATTGATAGGATAACTAAGGAAAGTGAAAAGGAGATCTGGGAGATTCAGTTGCATTACTTAGAATTCTGAATAGTCGCTGGGCGCATATAACCTGATGAAGACAGGAACTCATTGTTACTAAAGCATAGAACTTTAGAAGGTTCTCTTTTTCATGAAGACCCAATGTTAAGAATCTAGCAGGGTGTTCCATAGTCATTATTTATTAGGAAGGTTGATTGATTGATATCAAGATATTAGTATCCTGCTCGTTAATCACAATTATGGAGGATTATTGCTATTTTTTTTTTAAATCTTGAGTGCACCTTGGTGATCTTAAATCTTAATCTATGGATAAAACAATTATAACTGAATTGCATGAGCTTTCATTCTTTGGGTGATCTACCTACTGAGGATTAATTTTGTAGATGTTCCCATTTATGTTCTAGTCAGGATAGTGATTAGTAGAGGTCTTGATAGAGCATCATTTGGGCCCAAATCATGTAAGACGATTAAAATACTGTCAAAATTCAATGGTGTCAGACTGTGCTTGTAAGAATATTCTGAACAGTTGGCAGATACTTATATAATGTTTGTAGAAAGCACTAATGCAGAAGCATCAATTCTGCCAAAGATGCCTGATGGAAGATGGAGAACTCGAGTGAAGGAATCAAACTAGAGCCAAACTCTTATATAGCATACTCTGAATTTCATCAGGGTTAGAGGAAACAGAAATTCCCACCTACTGTTGAAATTCACAGAAAGCTATCTGGCAAAGTGCAGCAGTCAATTACGGTTCATGTTTATCAAATTGAGTATTATAAAGTTAGGATTTTCTCACACAGGTCCCCAACAAATATTGAAATAAATATATAACTTATTGATTTTAAAATTCTACAACAGGCTCAAATTGTGTATTATTGCAAATTGGGTATTAGTACCATCAAGTATCATTTCAAGGGGATTATATCCTGTCACAAGTTTATAACAAACAAATGACTAAGAGCAGCCATGCTGGGACATGCACTACAGTCTGATTAATGATGCTTCCTTTTAAACCTTAAAAGTTACACAGTTTGTATTTGCGATTTGTGGTCTTGGTGAGTGTTACACTGGTGTTGATTTGTTCCGATGAAGGAGAGTTCATGTATTGATTCTGATGGGGATGGAGCTGTCTAAGATAGCTTCTTTTGACTTTGGCTTTCTTGCCATGGACTGTTAATGGTTTAATCCATACTGCATTGTTGCCATGGAGTTCCAGAGCTCTGAGGTAGGAGAGTTTTCCAGGATTGCATCAGTAGGTAATTTCTTTTCACCATTAGAGTGATCAGTAGGAATTGTTTTTATGGGGTGCTACATCACCATGTTCCAATTTGTCACTAATGCAAACATCTTCCTTCTTTGCCGTTATGTTCCTTTCAAGACCAGAATTGTTTCTGATTAACAGTATTATCTGATGGGATTGCTTTAAGTGATATCTTTTCCCAGCTTTTTTTATTGAAGATATACCAGTAATAGTATTTAAAGGGAAGAGCATTGCATCAGTAGGTAATTTCTTTTCACCGTTAGAGTGATCAGTGGCAATTGTTTTTATGGGGTGTGACATCACCATGTTCCAATTTGTCACTAAATCTTCTATTCAAACGACTTTCTTCTTTGCCGTTATGTTCCTTTCAAGACCAGAATCCTTTCTGATTAACACTATTATCTTATGGGATTGCATTAAATGATATCTTTTTCCCAGCTTATTTTATTGTAGATATACCAGTAATAGTATTTAAAGGGAAGAATTTTTCCCTTCATTCGGAGATATGAACTCTTTTTTATTATATTTCTATGCAGATGCTGCAGCTGAGCCACCAGTCTCCAGCAGTGAAACCAGTTCAATAAAGTACGTCAGAGGAGGTAACTGTGAAACGTTTCTCACAACCTGTGTTTTGATTTCTGTCAAGTGTTTGACAAAGTTGACCATTTTCATCTTTCTTTCTGCCAGTGGCGGTTCAACTTGGCAGAACACGATCTCTAGTGGACAGCTGGGAAAAGAGAGAAAGAAGCAGTAGCAGTCAAACTGATTCAGTTAGTTCTTTATCTGACCAAGCTCCCAAACTCAGCAACTTACCAACTGTCTCGGTATGCAGGTTTTTCCAGTTTGTTACAACTTACTTTGCCTATTTCATTAATTTTTGCCGACCTTCTTGCATTAGTATTAGTGTAGGTTTTGACTTATAAATTGCCATATAGCATGTATATATGAGAAAAGTTACCTAGGAAAATTTTCTTATATATATATGTAGGGCTATGATCGTGTGAGAACTCTTTCGGTGAGAAGCACGTGTGCACTTTTTTTTGGGATGTAAATTGGAAAATCCAAACCGTTCATTTTGATCTACATATCTAAATTAGTCCACGGAAGAGAAATCAAGTCGTTTGAGAATTGTTTGTCCATGCATTGAAGTGTTACAAATTGTATGGCCGAATATTGTAATTTTTTATAATGACATGATGGATGGACAAATGAATTTCAAATGAATTGAATTGACATGTTTAGACTAATTTAGTCATTCTAAACAATGTGAACGTTTCATATCATGGCTATGTAAGGAGTTCACATGAAGGTTATCATGAGAACTAGTTCTCACACGATCACTCCCCATATATATATAATATACAGAGAGCCGTTGGTGTGCTAAAAATTCTAATCCCTCCTTCCAAACAGGGCCGAAGCCATAATTTTTTCTGTGAGGGCCAAATTTTTGTAGTTGAAACCTAAAATTTTACCTCATCGTAAGGACCAAACTCATTTAAAAAAGATTCACTACGGAGAATATAAAAAAAAATTACTTTTACTTACTAGTAGAATGAATAAATAGGAAATATTATGACAATCCCTTCTTACGAAGAAATTAAATATTTCTTTAAACCATTCAGTACTGATTTCTATCAAATATCTGTTGAACATAAAGCCTAAGTAAAGGAATCATATACCTAAGTTAGTACATGATATCATATGGAATAGCTGTAGGAGCATAGATATACCCACATGATCTGTATGAGAACATACACCTCCATATGTATGTGAATTTTTTTCCATGTCTAAAAAGGTGCTGCTGCAACTCATGTGAGAAAACTAAATTTTTTTCACACTAACCCTTGCATATAATAAGGTACTTAGACATCCTTCTCAGTAATATTATAGGTAATGTACAGACTTCAAATTTCTAAAGGGGGTGGGGCCATGGCCCTGTCTGGCCCACAACTAGCTCTGCCCCTGTTCCCTAATGCGTGGTCCACACTTTTCAAGAAGTCTCATAAAATATAAGAGGTTAGAATATCATCAAAGTTGAATATGTTTTGCCTATGCATTAAGTAGTCACAATTGTTCTATTACTGAAAAATCATTCATTTTGCAACCTCACGATGAATGGGCAGAACACATTCAAATTTAGCGGTTTTACATTGCTCTATGTTTTTGTTTTATGGTATGAAGATCAACTTGAACAATGTGAATCATGGATTTTGGTTGCGGAGATCGGATGTTTAGCGTGCCATATTAGGAAATATCCTTCTATTTCACTTGAAATCCTCATTTATATATAGGGAGGTGATCAGGTTAGAACCGTTTTCACAATGAGCTTCGTGAGAACTCCATACATAGCCATCCTATGGCTGATATAAACCGTTCTAATTGATCAACATTGATCAACATGACTAAATTAGTCTAAGGATGTAAAATCAAGTAACTTGATATCCATCTGTCTGTGCATCAGGTGATTACAACAATAACGATATTCAACCATACAATTTTCGATGCTTTTATGTATGGGAAAACTATCTCAAATCACTTGATCTTGCATCCGTAGATTAATTTAGGTTTTGACTTATAGATACCCATGTAAAAATATACTTGATCAAGAGTTATACATGTAATTGTGCTTTATTTTTTAGACAAAAAAAAACAACTAAATTGTACAAATGGCTAATCCAGCTAATCTGTTAATCTATATGGGATACCTGGCGCATTAGATTCTTCCAAACTTGACCATTCATTCAATTTTAAATTTTTGTTTGAACTATTTTTTTCCTTCAGTGAAGAGCATAAGTAGTGTAGAATGATACTTCGTAAATACCCTCTCCACTCATCTGTAAATTATTCGCAGTTGAGTAACACATTGTGTTGAACAGGATGAAGAAGTTCATACAACGGCAACGGAAACAAAAGCAGATGATGATTTTGATTGTGAAATCTTAATACAAGGCCATGATGTGTTTTTAAACACTGTAAAATCTCGTTTAACAAAGTTACAGGTAATCTCAATCGGTCAATTTAATTGGTGTTGATTCGTGATTACTTCCATGATATCCTGTGCTAAAACTTCCTAGCTGGGCACCATCATAATGCCATCTCTTTCTTAATTAAAGTTTTTTTTACCAGTGATTGTTCGCTTAATCTTAGCTCCATCTCTGTGTAAGTTGTTGAGGGATGTTTTACATTCAAACAACAAAATGAGAAGACGGAAGCCCATATGCATACCAGTTTCACACGAGTGACATTAAGACTAGAGAGCGCAGTGACAGGATCAGTCAACAGAAGGAATGGTGACTAAACCACTTTCGAGTTTCAACTTTCACAACAATTTGTGTTAGAGCTCAAAAATAAGTTTCAACTTTGTTGTATGATAATTAGATGACCAATACCTACTTTGAATTGGAGAAATTCTAGTGCTGCAAAGGTTTAGCCGTTTAGGCATTACTTGCACAGGGGGATCACGTTGCACGGGACGTCAAACAATCCAGATGGCATGGCTTGTTTTCAAGTTTTAAAAATCAATAGAAAGATTTATTTTAAGAAGAATATTCTTTTAAGAAGTTCTGAGATATGCAAGAGCCTTTGGAAAGAATAAAAAAGTCTTTGCATAGTCGACCCCAAATTCCTGTGTATATCCCTTAGCGACAAAGCGAGCATTGAGTCGTTCAACTTTGCCATCGGGATTATGTTTGAGTGTGAAATACCTATTTACAACCAACTGTCTTACCACCCACAAGGAGGCGAATCAACTGCCAAGTACCATTCTGTTGCATTTCCTCATTCATGGCTGCTGTCCAACCAGGGTACTTGAGTGCTTCTTGACCTGAACATTGTTAGGAATAGAAATGGAATCCGAAGAAGAGGTAAAACCCTTAAAAGATCTGGTCAGTTTAGAAAAAGAAACAAACTTGGCAATAGGATAGTGAGCACAAGAACTTTTGGCCTTACGTTGACCAATAGGTACATCATCTGTGTAAGGGATATTACCGATAGAAGTGGGTGGCACTGGTGGAACAACAGAGCATGCCACTTAGATGGTCGAGTCTGAACGAGTCTTTCATCTTACATAAACCTGAAGTGGTGATGGTGTTGTTGTTGGTGGTGGTGGTTGTGGTGGGAAATCAAGACTCTCTACAAAAGCTCTCGGTAAATCAAGATTTGGTGAAGTAATTTGTTAAAAAAAAGGTTCGTGTTCAAAAAATGAAATATCTGTCGAGGTAAACTTTTTTGTGTGAAGGACAATAAGAAAGATAACCTTACAAAAGATGCGAATACCCAAAAATACACATTTAATAGCACGCGGGTCAAGTTTAGCAGTTCCTGAGTGGAGATTTTGAACAAAACAAGTGCAATAAAAAATACGATGTGGTATTGAAAATAAATTTTTAGATGGAAATGCCAGTTGGAATGTGGATTGATTTTGAAGAATATGAGTAGGCATACGGATATAATAAGAAAATATGAAGTGAGAACTGCGAAACTCCAATAAAACTTTGGGACCTTCATTTCAAACATCAGAGCGAGCAGTGTTAAGTAAATGTAGTGGGTTCATGAAGCAATATGTAGTGGGTTCCTGAAGCAATATTTAGTGACCTGTACTGAAGTGTTTCATTAAATTTGAATGCATTTAATCCCAAGTATTTGATAAGTGGTAGAAGGTATTGACTTTAAGATGTGCAGGTGATACGGCATTTTTGGCAACGCAATGGCATTAAGGGTGCAATTGATGCGGTGGTGAAATTACCTGACCTCTCTGTAAGTATTCTTTGTCACAGATGTTTGTCTATACTTCTCTTGTGTATGTTAGGTTCCTTTCCAAGCTTTGCTTGTTCAATGCATAATTGCTCTTCCAAAAAATGCTTTTTGCAGATCCAGGTTGATGTAATTAGTGTTCTCATAGAGAAAATTGACTTGTTCACACTTGATATTTTCTCATGCTTGTTGCCTCTGCTTTCTGGTTTATTAAGCAGCAAGACTGACAGGTATGATTGGTTAACCTGTTTCAGTGGCTTCATATAAAACTGTTGCATTGCCATAGAAATCTACATTTAATCACTTATGGATCATTACATCACAATTTATTGGTAGGTTGAGAAGGGAAAAAAAAAGATTTTTTATAACCAAATTTCTTCGGAACAATTCTTGTATGGAAAGATAAAATTTAGTTGACATAATTATATAAACTCTTCCATGGACCAGGGCTGTTCTTCAGAATTCCATACCCGTTTTCATATTCCATGCCCCCCCCCCTCTTTTTCTCCCCAATTAAAATAAAATATATAATTGAAAATTCTCTCCCCATAATATATTTGTATTTGTTGTTATATTTTTGGTTTGTTGTATTTGCTTTACGAATACAGTTCCAGTTGCAGTGTATTACTTATGCTTTAATTGTACAGGCATGCTACTGTCTCTTTGGAACTATTACTTGAGCTCGTTAAAATCTTTGGACCAGTTATATTCTCAACTGTATCTGCTTCTTCATTGGTAGGAGTTGATCTGCAGGCAGAGCAGAGGTGCCTTGATTTTCTCTTTATTGTTTGAATTAAGACAGATTCAGATTTTTTGTTACACCAGTTAACCCTATATGAATGTGGAATACAGGTTAGAGCGGTGTAAACAGTGCTATACCCACCTTCAAAAGATACAGCAAGTTCTCCCCTTGCTGATCAGGTAACAAAACTTTCTAAAGTAGCAGATGATCATAATAGGGTAGAAAATTGTCTCCTAGCCACTGCCATCCTTGACAGTTTTTTGTGGTACAACGTTGCACTAAATTTTTTAAAAACAGACCAAGTTGTAAAAAGGTCAGAGCAACTCAGTGGTGTTCTATCCATTGTGAAGGGATGTCAAATGCATAATTTTTTGCTGCAGCTGATTATCTGTTCTGTGTTTGGTTAAATTGAGATTAGAGACAGTCATTCTAATTAAGGTTGGAGACCTTCGTTTGGTTTAGTCTCAATATAAGAATAATATATGAAGAGATATTTGTTCATATATAAGAGAACAGGGTTGCAAAAAAAGAAAAAAAGATAGGGTAGCATTTCCATTTAACCCGAGTTTTTCCCGTTTTATCCCGTTGAAGAACTGTTTTTTGAAATGGATTGGTGACCATTTTCGTTTAACCCCGTCATTTACTCTTTCATAAAACATTAGAGAACAAATGAACCCCCAAATGGACCTCTTAAGTGTACTAACCCAAAGGAAGCACGAACCTGTGACTGCAGAAGTAGTGAACAGGAAAATACTACTACCAAATAGGCACAAATGACCAATTCTATAAACTTCTTAAACTCAGGTATCCTTCCCAGTAAACTTGCATTTTCGCTACATAAGATTAGATGCTAATAAAAAGACGGCAGAGGTGGAGAGACTAAAATTAGATGTATATGAAGCACAACCTTTTCTGAAAATGTTTGGACAAATGAAGCCTCTTTAACATATAATGTGTATATGTTATTTGGTTTCTAGATTTCTTAGTGGTTCTTGATGCTATCAATGTTTAATTCTGGGTGGCCCATGTGGCTGCTTCCTGTATACAAAATTCCCTAACAAAAAATGCATCTATAATTAATATTACTAGTAGTTTACACGTGCGATGCACGTCTTAATAAATATAGTTTTTTAAAGAGTAAAAATTCAAACGTAGTATGGATTTGATCTAAAACCTCATTTACAATAGTTATGCACGTGTGTTGTACGGGTTGGTAGATGGACAAATTACACTAAGGCCTTCTCCCATTATAGTAGTAGAGATGGATTAAATATGAAATGAAGTAAGGTCGTAGAATGAAATTTTTATCATTCTTTTTGACTCTTATCCACCGCATTCATTTTGTTTTTGGTGCAGGAAAGGAGGATTACTAGCGAAGCAGGCTGCCAAACTGAACCTAACTCTAAGTGAGTTCTGATCATTGTGAAAAGTTACCGCTGACAGTCCCTCACAGCTCATATACAAGTACAGAAACCAACTATAATATTTCGCTAGTGTGTTCTGGGGAAGCTGCTACACAGCTTTTCAAATCAATCTCAATCTCATCATATATATATATATATATATATATATATATATAGAACTCGCTCATCATCCAAATACAAGCGAAAGCTGACGCTGATAAACCATTTAAATTACCCGAAAGACCTAGAAGCTCATCATTCATGATGGATAGTGTTTGTTACATGTTTAAAGAGACCAAATGTGCACTTTTGGTGTAAGTCAATACTTTGTGGTGTGGGTCTTAGAAACACACATGTAAATGCATCTTTGTTGCATTGTCAATTTTGAAAGCCACCATGTATGAAGCCTCATTGTATTGTCAATTAGACAAGTACTATAGCTTCTGTTACATATTCAAGCTATTATATACTTCAGTTGGAGTATGAATGTCATTCGTTCTTTATTGGTTATTTCTGTAACTTATTATTACTTGTTACTTGTGAGATATCGGTCTTCTAGGTTGAATCACTGAGTCTGAAACAGTGAAGGAATATAAATGGTAGCAATTTACATTATTCATCCTTTTGGTTAAATTAAATTTTAACGTGGCAGCACTTAGCACATGTTTCAAATTGAAGATAAATTAATGCTACAATTAGTAGTATGTGAAGCTAAGCGTACATGCTTTTGGTTGAATTAAATATCGACGTGGTAGTACTGTCCAAGGCTATCAAATTGAAGAGAAATTAATGCTGAAGTGAAGAAGCACAGTGTGAAGATCATCTATTTACATTATTCCTGCTTTTGGTTAAAATTTAAATTAAATATTGATGCGACGTTTTGTTTGTGTTTTTAAAAAAATAAATAAAGATGACCACGTCACCGCTTCATTAATAATCATTAACGAAATAAAATAGATCAGTTTGCAATAGATATATGTAAAATATAATATAACGAAGTTCTACAACAATAGCTACTCAAATCTAGAACAACATCTACTCCAGAGATGTCCTACTTTGTTTCCTTAATTTGTTTCCTACTCAAATCAAGTGCTACTATGTAACCTCTTATGTATGTCCTACTTTGTTTTCTTAATTTTTCGTTAATGAAACGATGGCGTAGACCATCATTTGATCAAAAAAAAAAAAAAAAAACATCTACTCCAGAGATAATGCATATACAGATACTACTGAAAGGATGGACCAAAGCCAATGCCTCATCCTTCCCCAACCACGTCCCTCCGATGGCGCTGCACTACTCCTCTTCTTCTTCAACCTGCAGCCTTTTCTTTGACCCAGTGTGGCCTGTCCAAGTATAAAGAAACGCAAAAATTTTATGTATCATGGCTGAAAATCTATTGCTTTGGTTGCGAAAACACAAATTATTTCGGTCTAGCCATTTCAGTGACAACATTTTTTTTTTTTTTGAAGGAAAAGGTGGAGTATGGCCACCCTGTTTCATTAATAAGAAATTAATGATACAAACCTAGAGAACTGAGCCAGATTACAACCTACTGACAAGAAATAAAACATACATGAAGCAACATGATCTGTACAAACACCAAATCCCTTCAACAACTCTGGAGGTGGGCCGACAAACAAACTCGGTCCAACAAAATTGAATCTACTTCAGTTTAGTTTCGTATACTGCCTCCACGGCACATGCATACCCACCTGAAACTAGTCTGACAAGATTTTAACACCCGCCAGCATTGATTAAGACTATCAAATTAAAGAGAAATTAATGCTAAAATTAATCAGAAGAGGAGTGAAGAGTGACTGTTCACACTGCAAATCTCCTCTTCTTTCCTATAAAATATATAAAATCAAAAGTTGAGGTTACCTTCCCTTCCCTTTCACTACACCCACTTTTGAAGGGGGCATGACTTGAATGTGGAATTGACCCCCCAAAAAATTCGAAATTTATTCATAATTAATTTGATCAAATTTATCCAATTTCCATATTTCCCATTTCTGTGTCCAAACTCAGCCAACTTTAAGGTAACCAAAGGGAAACCAACAACAACCCAGAAATAGAAACATTCAAATCCAAATCCCCAAACCACCAATCATTTTTTCGCAATTATTTTCCACCCAAATGAAATAGTTATTAAAATTTTTTTGTTTTTGTTTTTGGGGGGGTGTTCATTTCAATTTCTATATGTTTTGAGACAGAGCAAAAGAGAGGGTGATGAAATTGAGAAGGAGAATGTGGGGGACGTGGGAGGAGCTGATACTGGGTGGTGCCGTTGTCCGACATGGGACCCACAACTGGGATATCATCGCCGACGAAGTTAGGATCAGGGCACACTCTGCTCCTGCTCATCTCTACAACCCTCAGGTTTAAATTTCTATTTTTCTATTACTTGTTTCTTGTTAATGCTTTTGATCAGTTTGGATTCAGACAAAGTTGATGTGAATTTTGGGTTTGTCAACGGTGACGACAACGGCATTATTGTCATTGATTGATTGATTGATTGATATTGTTAATTATGGATGAATTTTGATTTAATTGAGGTTGAGGAATCAATGTGAATTTTCTTGATTAAGTTGAATTCGTGTGTATTAGTAATAATTTGGTAGCGGGAATCCGCACCAAATGATTAAATATCAAATTTTTCGTGGTGGGATAAGATGAGAGGTGTGTTGTTCAAATTTTGCTTGCATCATGCTGCTACAGCTTTTCCTCACCAACCAAAAAGTACTAGTAATTTTTTATTTTTTATTTTTGATAAGAGGGATAAAGCCCGAAGGCTTCAGCCAAGCATACAAAAACAAAAGGTCTAGCACAAAAGAGTTCATTCAGACTCCAAAGAGCGGTGGGGTACCACAAAACCAAAACATCCTCAAACAGAGAATCAAAACTCCACCAGACTCCAAAGCAAAAAACCTCGCGCTAAGAGGCCAAAAACTTCCAGAAATAGACTTAACTACAGACATAAGGGATAACAACCAAGTAAAGAGACATATTAGAAATCGCCAAGTACTAGTAATTTTTTTACAAAAAAAAAAAGTGTCCTTTTGTTTTGCTTTATTTTAGTTACATTTTAGTATAACTGTTTCATACAACATTCTTATTCTCGATGAGTCGGTATCTGGAGTGGTGTAAGAAGTTGTTGCTGGAGTGGTGTTCAAGTTAGACGTCGCTTGAAGGTGTATGGGCAAGTCGTAACTATGGTTGGTGCTCGATGAGTCGGTATCTGATTGTTCAATAAGAATTTGCATGCGTCACATCGGATAGGAGGGAGAACAGGTTACAGGTGGCAGCATCTATAAGTTTAGCTATGAGAGGGACTAGTTAATGTTGTACGCTTAACTGTGTAATTGTTTTCTGTGATTCTGTTCTAGGAACAAATAGATGTTAATTATTTGTAATACTTGTTTCGTTAATAATTTATTAACGAAGCGGTGACGCGGTCACCTTTTTATCAAAAAAACATTCTTATTCTGAAAAAAGATTTTTTTTTTTAAAGATGTAGGAAATTTCATGTCTTTTGCTTTTCTGTTGCTTTATTTTATGGCAAGGAGTATTGATTATGTATCGGAAGTTTTTATTATTAGAGAATAGATGCATGACTCTGGTTAATTAACCTAACATTTGTGGTATTTGTGCAGGAATGTCAGTCCAGATTTGAAGGAATACAGCAGGAATACTCAGGAAATAAGTGAGTTTGCGGTAAAGAATTCATCATGTTTGAACTGCCTAATAACACTTCTGAGGCATCGAGCCCGTTAATCTATTGACTTGTAAAAGTTGAGAGAAGTAGAAACTAACGACATCCTTGCAAACTATTTGCAATTTGCTTTGTTGCATTCTTTGTAACAAAACAGGGATGTGCTTCTTACCCTCACCGGTAGAAGATTAAAAGGAATTCTGTACACAGCATGATTATTTGGTTTTGAAGTCAAAATTTTGATCGCAGTTGCTTATTGCATCCTCCTTGAAGAAACGACTACTACTGAACTATAGCTTTTGTGGTTCTAGTTCCTAGTTCGACACACACGTCTTCCTTCTCTCTAATAAGATGTTGAATGAGTAGATCAAACTTTTATTGTAAATTGGATAAGCTTTACTTGTTTGAGATATTGAGAGACAATCTATTGGAATGAGCATGGTTGTAAAAAGCTTGCGTAGGTCCTGCTTTCACTCCCTGCTTTTGCTTATGCTTTTTAGAGCATCTGATCTTACTCACACTATTAGTTTGTAGTAAATATTGTCTTCAAAGATTGCTTTTTATAGTTACCTTATGAAGTATTATTAGTATTCTATGAATTTCTTTGTTAGTTATGTGCTTTTTCGGAAGTCTCTTTTTGTTGTGACTTCTTCTATGATTTTTAATTTTTAATCTTCATTAAAAATGGTTTTGGCTTAATGCCGCTTAAGCCCTGCTAAAGCCTAAGGCCTATTTTCCCCTTCGTTTTGTTTTGATCGCTGATTAATGGATCATCATATGTAGTTTCATCCATGCTTAATCTAGTCGGTAAGTAGAATCTTAACAAAAGATTCATTTGCAACTCGTCTTTCCAATCCGATCAACACCCAAAACTCTATCTAATACTGCCTTGAATTTCATGATAGGTTGGTCTGAATGTTTTAAAATATGGTAGAATGTCAGCTAATTACAAACGGATTGCAGGATATGTTTTAAAATATGAGTACATATAGTTTGGGATTCTAGTTGGTCATGTTACTACCATTTTTATTTATAGAAAGTACTGCATCATATGAAGGAAGTTATTTAATAAATTAGTGGTAGTTCGTACTTCGCCTCAAATGAATCAGATACATTGTAAAATTATTAATCTGTTGTGGTGAGCATGTTTCATCTAGGACAGACCCATTACAGGATAACATGACTTGAAACAACAATAATTAGTTAAACTGTAGTATCGGTTAGAGAAATAGCCACTGCTTCTAAACCTCAATTCAATTTCTCATTTATGCCGTGTGCTTTAGCAATTCTTAATTCTTAGTCTATTTTTTTAAAATACTATTTCTCACTTTCTTCCAATGATATATTCATTTAACTACTTTCCATTGTTGGAAAATGCTTGCTTTATCTTGTGTTGTGATACTGATCTAATACAGAAGACGGCTAAGCCTTGTAACATTACACAATGGCAGCTTTGCTGCTGCTGCTGCTGCTGCTGTCGTTATTTTGTTATCTTTAAGACAATATTAAATTTTATTATGGAACTGCAAGTCATCTGCCAAACATTTTTAATTTGTGTTGGTTATCCTTCTCTGTATTTTGATGTCATGCTTTCTCTAAATTTTAACCCTTTCCTTTGCAGTTCTTGGTATGGAGAGCTTCGGAAACGAAGAGTTGCTGAATTGAAAAGAGAGTTGGCAAAATCCGAAGGCTCCATTGGGTCAGTATTAACCTTAATAATTATGATCCAGAACCTTCTACTATATGATATCTTGCTTTCTATTCTAGTATACTTGTAATTCTGTTGTTTGAAACCATTCACTTAAGTCACCACTCTGATGCAGATGCTAGATGTCCCCAGAACCATGTGCATCACCAATTTCGGTGCACTGCAATTTTATGCATAACCTTCATCACCTTTCTACATTTGTTCTAATTTCAGTAGTTAATGTAATACAGTGCTATAGAACATTATGTTTATAAGTTAAATGGAATAAGCTAGTTCATGCAGAAAGTTCGAGTTGGTAGCCTGCTAATTTGGTATGTATCTAATGCAATATTTCCTCAGATCTTTGCAGACCAAGATTCAAACCCTTACTCGTGAGCGAGAAACTGACAGTAATTCTGGATGCAATACCAGCCAGACAGAATCCCGATATCCCGCAGAAGATGCTGATGGCCTTGACTCTTCCAGCAAAGATGATTCCAAAGATGGGATATCTGCTGGTAGTTTCACTGAAAAAACTGTTAGGGCTCAGAAAAATGAGGACGATGAGAATATAGCCTCCGTTTCAGTTCATAAGAACAGTCCCAAGATGGAATCCTCAGAGAACACTTGTAGGGAGAAGTTGGAAACCTCAGAGAACACTTGTAGGGACAAGTTGGAATCCTCGAAGAACACTTGTAAGGAGAAATTTGGATGTGAAGGCTTAGGGATTGGTTTGAAAATTTTTAAAAAGAAAAGGGGAAAGAGGAAAAGAAAAGGTTGTAATGTAATGGAAGGTAGTATGGGGTGTAGCGACACTCTGAGTTCTGCTCCTTTGACAGATAGAGAGGGATCGACAGAAGGTTATAATCAGGACGCCAAACTACCTTCTGAGGACCTTGATGGACCTTCAGGAAAGGATGACAACCATTTGGATTTGGCTGCAGTCGTGGATTCAATAATGAAGGAGAAGGATGTTTCAATCTTCAGAAGCCGACTTGAAAGCCAGGTAGAGAGCTTGATTTAATATTTCGAATAGTTAACCATTGAACTTGTGGTTTCAGTAATCCTCAACTTCTCTTAGAAGCAATGCTTTTCTTTGTCGGCTTTGACAAAAAGAATGTTATCCAGATCAATTAAAACTTCCATTATATTCCTATCTTTCTTTCTTATTTCCTTCTTTTTTAGTTAAGTGGGAGTCGTATCACCTTGTTCACTAACACGTGAATGAAACTCAAGAAGAACACTAGTGCACAACACACACTCTTTATATATCACAACTCACTAATGTTAACACACAAATGACACTCAAACCCTACCAATATTTGAATACAGACAACACTAACACTGTCACATAATGACATCCCTTTCCAATCACCCTTCTCACTACTCTTACAATCTCACTGGCCACACTTTTCACTTGCTTGATTTTTTACTTGGTGCAAATTGTGTTGGATGATGCCTTATATATTCTAGTTTGTTAGTAACCATTCTCTTGGTAAAAGGAACTAGGAAAATTGATCCTATATTCCTATGTTACCCGAACTACATATGTCACTATGTGACATCCTTTTTATCTTCTTTAATGTCTCCCTTTTTTTCTCTGTTATTGTCTATTTTTTCTATTGTTTTACAATCACACAAACAGAGAGACAAAAAATGAAACTAATAGAAGAGACTCCAATTCTAAGGCTATCTCCACATTTAGTAGATATATATCTTATAACAAACTTGACACTCTAACCTGTCTTATATCAGCTGGTGAATCCGGGATAAAATTGAGGAGAACACTTGACGAAGTAGGATTAATTTGGGAAGATGAAACTGCACGAAGCATATCGCTGAACTGGTATGGGGTGAGAGAGGAATACTTACCATATATCTATGATATATACCCAACATATGCCACTCAACATGAAATTTCGTAGATCAATACAACCAAGAGATCCATGATTAAGCACCATTTTAAGATATACGATGAATGAACTGAGAAAGTTTTATCTCGGAAACATGGTCTGTTGCTCCTTAGGCACAGAGTGCACAAGCTAGCTACAACCGAGATTGCTTGTCAAAAAAACTAGGACCAAGATATCCCATTTTACCCTATCCTGTTTTCTCAGTGTCTCATCTAGCCATTCTCCCAAGATGGAAACCACTAAGGTTGAATGCCGAACACACCAACATTCCTATATTTCTTTAAGCTTTGATAAATGGAATTTTCTTCGACTATTTTGAGAACCTTTTATAACTTGCTTAATATTTCTTAAAATTCCTTAAGTTGAATCATATTACCTTTTGAGTTTCTCCACTTGTTCACAAATCCTTTTCCCAGACGGGGAAAAAATAAATCAAGGCTTTCACTATACTTTGATCCGGTATTCATATTAAAATGATGATAATTTATTGACGAGGCAGTTGTTGTCAAACATCCACTTATATGGAATGCAGTGCTTCAATTGTCCCTAAACCTATGACGCCTGAGCACTTCTATTCGATAGCTGTGCCATGTCAGACTCGTGTTGGACACACGAACCGACCTGATACTTGCTATTTTGGTGTAGTTTTTCAAAATCGTTGTCGTGTTGCATCATGTCTGTGTCAGTGTGTCCATGCTTCTTAGTAATTGCAATTTATATGTCCCCGATATGTCCTTTTTGATGGGTCTCTGCCACCCATATCCTATTCAAAATTTAATTTCATTTTAGGAGAAATGCCCCGATATATCAGGATGACATGTCCATCTACAAGTTCTGAAAGTCATTCAACATATAGTTAGGCATTTTACAGATATATTCAATGTAGACCCAATAACCTGGGTTCACAAATTACTCTAGACATCCTGTTGCCTCTTGGTAGAGAACTAGGGCTCAAATTGATTGCTAATTTATCGAACTACATCTGTCACTATGGTATCCTTTCTGTCTTTAGTTACTTTTCTTTTATTTCGATGTTATTGTCTCTGTCATCTATAATTTTTAGTGACAGAGAAACGAAAAAATAGTAAGAACAGAGAATCTCATACTAAAGTTATCTACACATTTAGGAGATATATCTTTTACCCAAAAAGACACTCTGATATTTACCATATCTGCCCGTTATATCCCCCCCGACATTCGCCATCAGGATGAAATTTTTTTGGTTGAACATGACTCCGTCATCAGATATTTAGAACCCTCGAAGATAATGTAATTTCCATTTGTCTTGGCTCTTCCAACTCTCTGAAACATTCCAGGGTTTGTTATTACTTGCATTTGCAGAGGCACAGACATTGACATGGACACGGAGGATATTATAGAAAAACTAAACTAGAATATCAAGTGTCCTGTCGGATTTGCATGCCCGGCACGACATGGGTACCAGACACAGGTCTTTGTGCTTCATAGGTTGCAATGCTTGTGCTAAATGGTTCGACCAAAAAGGTAGGTTTGCTAAGCATAATAGCATTCCATATTTTAGAAAACTACCCTCTGTGTCATAGTTTTCAAAAATCCAGCACCAACTCAGAATTCTATTCTCCCTATCCTTATTAATTACCTACTTAATGGGTTTATTTGGAGCTCATAACAAGTCATCTAGGTTAATTGAATATGCTCCATAAATGACTGCATTTAGATGGAAAAATGGTTTTGATGATCATTTTTTTTTGAGAAAAAAGATGACTATAGTCATCGCTTCATTAATGGGAGATTAACGAAACGAAGTAGGACTAGTTACACAACCAGATCAAAATACATCCAAAAACATCAAGCATCACAAACTACCAATGCTTGGAAAGTCTGAAAACAAAAGAACAAAATACAACAAGAGCGCGCTAAACTTCGATAACAGTCATGTAGCCCTGCTCTTTAGCCCATTGTAGTTGTCTTTACTCCTCCATTCGCAGCCTCTTCCTGAGTCTTGCATTGCCTGCCCAAGCATGAATAAAGCCAAATATTTTATGCATAAGTACAGGAAATCTTTGATTGTAGTTACGAAAACATGGAGTATTTCGATCTAGCCACAAGCCCCATATGGTTCCCGCAGCCGCTATATCCCACGCCTCTCTATCCTCTATTCGAATGTTACCCCCTACCCCCCCCCCTCCCTAACTCCCAAACCTGAGAGAGTTTTGATTATCATTGCTATTCCTTAAAGTGCTCTTTATACCTTGATTATTTCTCTCCTTTGTTTATTGTGTTGTTTTGGTTGAACAAGGCCGTAGCCACACACACAAACACACTTTCATTATTTATTGATGCACTCTTATTAGCATGGACAATTTCATAATCATTATATTCATTCTTTTATTCCTTTTCCTTTATTTGAACAACAGAGGCGAGTCAGGTACAAGAAGTTGATTCGTCGGCATGTCGACTTCCGCAACATAAATTTGAGGATTGGCAATTGTTCCATCTCATCTTCCCAGGAATTGCTTAGGGACTTGTATTTGCTCGTCAACAATGCACTTATTTACTACCCAAAGAATTCATCAGAGCACAAATCCGCACTGGTCCTGCGAGACCTTGTGAAGAAAACATTTGGACAGAGTTCGATGGACACTCCAAGCAATCTAAGCCGGAGCTCAAGTAATGATGTAGGAAAAATTCCAAATCCGATGCCACAACAAAATGTTACTGGGAATGCAGAAGATGCCGCTGGCAAAGAAGACGATGAAACCCCTTCACCTAAAGAGAGTAAGGTGGCTGCTGAAAAAGGAGAGGCAACTCCGCTAACTAAGACGAGCAGTGACAAGTGCTCTTGCAAAGTTGACGATGTGGCATTGGAATCTCCTGCTAAGAAGAAAAGGGTAACTGGTAGGAATGCCAGGGGCGGCCAACGTGGTGGAAGGAAACGACGACAAGAGACAACGACCAGAGGTAAGAAGAGAACCAGTAGGTGAGGTGGCAAGCAAAGAGCAGAGAATTCATGTATGTAATTGTAGGAAAGATTTTGTAATATATTTAGCATTTGGATAGTCTGCACAGCCTTTGGGCCTGTGAGTGTAATTTATGTTGGATATACAAGTATATTCTCACTATATAAATAATATTATATGTCCGTCAGCTGCATGTTAAACTGATGAGATAATCCAGTACGTTTATATATTGAGAATATAGGAGGAGATTGTTGGATATATAGGTATATTCTCACTATATCTAATATTATTCTATGAGTAACACGTGTGTTATACGTACTAATTGTATGAATATCAGAACGCGAGTTGAGTGGGTTGAGAACACAGTATCCAAACCAGTATTTATCTTAAGATAAATACTGATTTGTGATAGTAGTCTAGGTATTCCAATCTTGATATCTAGGGTAAATATCTCAAACACCTTAGTCTAGGATATTAACCCTAATTTCTATTGTTATAATCTCTCATAATCTCTAACAGTTTAATCATCGCTGCGGAAGGGAGAAACTGAAAGCTTGTTCTTTCTCGTTTCTGTGAACACCAACATAATTTAGAACTTCAAACAGAAATACAAACTTTTTATATAAAAAAATGTGTCGATGTGCATGGTGCCGCGCATGGTGGTTATTTTGATTCAATTTGCAGGACATTCTATCTTGCTTTGGTTTCAGGTTTGAAGTCTGTAGGACTTTGAATAGAAATGTTATTCAGACTTCTGCTGCTCAGTGAAGCTGACATTGTTGAGAGGCACTCTCTTTAGTTATGTCCAGATGTTTAATCTTTGATGTTGTTCTTTAGGTTATTTTGGGGACTAAGTTAATTATAATATTGCTATCGATGTACTTTGTTTCGTTAATTTATCGTTAATGAAGTGATGACAGTTGTCATCTTTTATCAAAAAAAAGGAACCCTCCACTTTCTTTTGATGACTGAAATTACCATTGAAAGATGATTTAGTACTGCATTTTGTCATGCAAAGCAGCAGAACAATCTGCAGGCTCATGCAACCCCTGTGAATGTGAGCATAAGTTTACAACTACTAAATGCCATGTTTTTCAACTATTCATGTGACAACTGTGGGTTTGTTTGTTTTTTTTTTCTTTCTCCAAAAAGCAAAAGAAGTGTGTATTAGGCCAACAAACCGTACACATTTTTTAGAAAAAAAATCTTGAGCATGACTGAAAAAAGAATAAAAAAAACATTTTAGAACACCGGAGTCAGTAGTGTCGCAATTGTTTGTGGGGCCCACTCTGAAATACTAAAGTCCATCTTCTTGAAAATAATAGAGAAGTAAGCTTCATATAGACTATAGAGTACGAGGAAATTTTTCTCATACAAAGTGATTATACTCACTTGGTGGGACCCTTATGGAAGATCTATTCCGTTCATCATATTTATCATGCTAATGGATGTATGTGTAGAAAAAATCAAGTTGTTTGGAGGTCATTCACCCATGCATCGTGTGGTTGAAAAATGAACGATTTCAACAGTAATACAAATCAAACCATAAACTGGACCCACATGATGCATGGATGAATGACCTCTAAACCACTTGATTTTTTCTGCATATATATCCATTGGCATGATAAACATGATGAACGGATTGGATCTTCCATGAGGATCCCACCAAGTGAATATAATCACTTTGTATGAGGAAAGTTTTCTCATACAAATATCAGGATCACATTACTCTAATAATAATATAACTAGTAATTTACACGTGCGATGCACGCCTTAATAAATATATATTAATTTTGATGTAGTCTGACCTCGAATCTGAGACCTCTTTTATATTAGTTATGCATGGACAATACATGTTTTAATAAAATAAAAAAACTCTGACATAGCGAAAAGTCGAACCTAAAATATCCTTCATATCAGTCGCGTTAATAGATTTACAAATAACACTAGCATCTTCTTTCATTATAATATTAGAGATTATATAATATTAACCCTGAAAAAAATGGGTTGGTGACACCCGTCAGGTTCACAAACATCCATGCAACTGCTCCGCTCTACATGTGTCTCCTCTACTCCTCCCTCCCCTACATCCCACCTCTCTTTCTCTCCTTCTTTCTTTCTTTCTTTAAGCTACTCATCGAGATTCCTATTTTAAGATCTCAAGAGAAGAAGAAGAAGAAGAAACAAAGATCTTAATTATAACAAAATTTAAAGTGAAAAATATCATGAAGATGAGGTGGCATGGCGGATTCCTGATTCCAGCCGTAAGTTGTTCATCACTCAGCCGCTCTCTGTTTCATGGTGACCACTGATCATCCGGTTGTTCAAGGTAACTAATTCACTCGCTCATTTTTTTTGTTTTTGTTTTTATTTTTATTATTGTTATTAGCGGTGCTGGCATTTCGTCGAACAGTTTGTTATGCATGTTGAGGGCAGGCAGACGAGAGTTTTAGTAGAGAAAGAGGAGGCTCATGCTTGGAGTGTGAGAATATAAATATTATTAAACCCTCACCCTCTTACCACAACTTTGGAGTTGGGGTCCATCGGTCGGGTCTTTCACATGTGGAGAAGATGATTCCCTCATATTGAGCGATTGTTAGTACTTGGTGGGACACGCCATAGGCGACCTGCGCCTTTCGTGAGTGGACGAAGCACGTTAAGATTAATTGTCACTATGTCCGTGAGCGTTTTGAGGCTGAGACAATTTCACTTCATTGTGTGACCTCTTCAAATTAGACTTTTTTTACCAAATCCCACATTGTCCAGTGATTTCGATACTTGGTGGGCAAATTCACTCTAGTAGATCCACCATGAGTTTGAGAGGAGTGTTAGATATTATATTACTCAGTTTAATCTCATATCAGAATATGTATTAGTTTATTGTTATTAGTGGTGTTGGCATTTCGTCGAACAGTTTGTTATGCATGTTGAGGGCAGACGAGAGTTTTAGTAGAGAAAGGGGAGGCTCATGCTTGGAGTGTGAGAATATAAATATTAAACCCTCACCCTCTTACCACAACTTTGGAGTTGTGGTCCATCGGTAGGGTCTTTCACATGTGGAGAAGATGATTCCCTCATATTGAGCGATTGTTAGTACTTGGTGGGACACGTCATAGGCGACCTCTGCCTTTCGTGAGCGGACGAAGCACATAAAGATTAATTGTCACTATGCCCGCGAGCGTTTTGAGGTAGAGACCATTTCACTTCATTTATGTGACCTCTTCAAATTAAACTTTTTTACCAAATCCCACATTGTCCAGAGACTTCGATACTTGGTGGCTAGTAGATCTACCGTGAGTTTTAGAGGAGTGTTAGATATTATATTACTCAGTTTAATCTCATATCAGAATATGTATTAGTTTATTGTTATTAGCGGTGTTGGCATTTCGTCGAACAGTTTGTTATGCATGTTGAGGACAGACGAGAGTTTTAGAAAGGGGAGGCTCGTGCTTGGAGTGTGAGTATAAATATTAAACCCTCACCCTCTTACCACAACTTTGGAGTTGTGGTCCATAGGTAGGGTCTTTCACATGTGGAGAAGATGATTCCCTCATATTGAGCGATTGTTAGTACTTGGTGGGACACGCCATAGGCGATCTACGCCTTTCACTTTGATATTTTATGTCATATTATGTCTGCCTATAAAATATCAGTTGATTATGGAGATTTTTTAAACATGTTTTAAGTGGTTGCGAGATGAATGGTCTTTCGATATTATTAATAAATTGGAAGTATTGGATGCATTGGATGCGAATCCTCAAAATAGCTTGCTTTTTTTTTTGTAAACACGTCTTGTGACATGAGAAACATGGTGAATGGTGTGGATCGTCCATATAGAGTTCAACCGTGTGAGTGCAACTACTCTTTATGAGGGAATTTTCCCTCCTGTATGTATGAGGGCCCTTTTCTTCATTTTAGTGTATTAAAGAACAAAAGGATTGTTCTAACTTAAGTAGTTTAATCTTGAGTGCAAATTTGTTGGGTTTTCTGTCTGCAAAATTGCGTCAATCAATTCTTTCACAAATCGTAAAGAAGAAATCAGTAACATTCAAGGAAGGATTTGACCATCTCGTTCATCTTACATAGAGTCTAGATAGTAATTGAGGTCACTAATTCTTTGATCTAATTGTTGATATTAAGATATGGTAACTGGAGTTTCGTGGAGTTCTCTCGAGCTTCAGTTATCATAATTTTGGGTTGTTTGGGGGCGTTTTGGAGCTTAGATAACCAGAGTTATATGAACTCCATTCGAATCTAATTTATCTCAAGAGTTGGCTTCCAAAGATTTAGTTGAAAGGGAAAAGATAAAAGATAACTGAAGTTTTTTTTTTATATGGGGGTAAGAGTTATAAATCTTATGATAATTGAAGTATAACTGCACCTCCACGTAAAAAAAATAACTCTGATTATCCAAACTTTTTTTCTCAAACATGCCCTAAGGGGTTAATGGATCGTTCAATTGGTCTTATAACCATAGCACTGAAATGGTTAAGCCAAGTTATTATTATTATTATTTAAAATTTTCTTTGAAGGAAAGGATAAGGACTATGCATAGACAGCTCATTTCTAGATGAGGTGAACATTGTAGCTTTTCTTTCTTGATATCTAACAGTTGATCTTTCAGAATGATTATTCAGCGAATTCTGGTATAAGATGAAAATGCGGCTATATACGATTCTTTTTGGAATGATTATGTTCTTCATTGTATTCAGAATGATGAAAATTCAGTATGTAGCAACAGAGGTAACCAACCTTCTTGGTTTGAATGATTGTTTAGTGCCTTTCTACTTCTTCTTGCATGATTTAGACTTAGTCGTGGTTTGTAATATTGGCAGATGGAAAGAGTTAGTCAGCCCTTTCATATAATAACGGTAAGGCAATGTGCTTACTTTGCAACTTTCTTTTTCATGATTAGTTTTAGGGTATAAAATGATCCCTGTTACTTTTTAAATTTCCATGTCTTGGTTTGCAAGACTGAACTGGGAATGTTGTATTCACCAAGTGAAAGAGATATCTAAAATGCAATAAGTTGGCACATCTAAACTATTAATACTGGAAAGCTCTTTGTAATGCCTTCTATCTGATTCAGGACTCTTCCGTCCGTATTGGTTATTTACCTCATGGTATAGTGCATTCAAAATCCGACATGGAATTAAAGCCACTGTGGGTGACACGGGATGAGGAACTAAAGGTCAGTTCTCTAAACGTGCTATGTCATTGGAAGTCAGCGTAGTTCATGCATGCATGACTTATTCGATACCTTTTACATATTATAAATTCCTTATATTTAGTGAAGCTGTTATGTGGAAACATTTAATTGTGTGTTATTATTGTTCATGTTTAAAATCATTACTCTACATTTTCCTATATTGAGATTAATTTCATTGTGATCAACCTTTTCAATTATACTTTCACGGGTTCATTTAAACACCAAACTTTGTCAAGTGACAGCTTAAGTCTTCTAACTTAGCCAGCCCACATATACAGCACACATGTTCTAGTTACAAAGTATGATTAGTTCTAATTAGAGAATACACATGCTCTTAGGATGCTGAGACACCGAGTCGTGCCTTCTTTATAGAGTTAGAGATAGTTGCAACAATTGACACCTTTAGAATACATTAAGTCAGACAACCATAATTACCCAATCCAGAAGTACCTCTCTGACCCAAATTAATTATCGAGTCCAAGCCCATTTGACCTAACCACATTGATGTAAACCAAGTGTATCCTATCCAGACCTTGTACTACACCCGAAACTTACCTAATCGTCCTTTGGTAACGGTCAGACCCAAATAAGGGCGCCAAATGGCATACAATTTCCAAATCATGAACCAACTTGCACAAGTCCCTGACCTTGGCCTTTGACTTCATTACCTATGAGTCCTTGGTCATTGTCGATGTGAATCGAGTCTGCGACCTGTTGCGACCCATTGTCTACGAAGCTGTTCTTTGTGTCTATTGAGACATGGCTTTCTGACTTGTTTCCCACAGCCATGTGTTCTGCCATTTCTATAATCCACCCAGCTATTGTCAATTCCTCCGTGCCATTGCTCACATCTTCCTAGATATAGCCCATATCTCCTGTGTTATTATCCATGGACACCGTGCTATTACCCAGGAGCGAGGGGGCACGTCGCTCTGGTGATTTCCTTCACTTGTCTATGAGTCATAACAAGCAACGGTTGAGCCTCCGCTTATTCAGGGGCTTACACTAACTTCTTTCATTTTCTAATACAAAAGGGTGCGTCAATATTACATTTTATTTATTTTTGTTGTCTCAGATGTAAAGATCTTCTTCTAGTGCATTTGATTCATTGCTGGAAGGTCTCCAAAATTTTGATTCAACCTTAATCTGTGTTTGCTTATTGTCGAAGTGTCTGGTTTGGTCATTTGTTTGTTGTTTCTTATCATATCTGCTGAAAAAGGAAATGCTCCATTTGTTTCTTAATGGTGGAATGCTTTGGTATAGAGCTGCTGTTTTATTGTTTTGACCGTTTGCATTCTTGTTCATTCATAAGTTTTTAAGATGTTGGTCATGATGTATGGTGATTCAATTTTGAAGGAGAGTGACCAGAATCATCGGAACTTGCTAGCAATCCCTGTTGGCATTAAGCAGAAGTTAACTGTAGGTTCTATTATCAGAAAGGTACTATGGCCCTTCCATTTTGTAGGTTGCCATCAAGATTCCTTATCTAAATTTTCAGTATTCAGTTTCTTCCAGAGAATTTTACAATAATCTTATTCCATTATGATGGGAATGTCGATGGGTGGAATGATCTGTGGTGGAGTAAAAAAGTGATCCATATAGCTGCTAGTTACCAGACAAAATGGTAAGTATTTATATCTCTGCTACAATAAATCACAGTAAATCTGGTCATCACTCTATTTGACGACTGCTTCTCTTCTATTAAGACATGTTATCTTAATTTAACACAATCTTTCAACCTTTTATTCAGGTGGTTTGCTAAGCGATTCTTACATCCGGATGTTGTCTTCATTTATGATTATATATTTTTGTGGGATGAAGATTTAGGAGTGGAAAATTTCAACCCTCGAAGGTATACATTTTACTGCTGGAAGCCCATTCCATTCCTTCACACAATGGAAAGTATTTAATTGAGGATCATTACAATATTATTCTCTTCACTTCTTTTTTCTTCTTTCTTCTTTGGTATGTGAATTTATTCCATTTCCCCTTTTAAAGTACAGATTGAAGTTTCTCGCTTTATCTTTACATTTGTTTGAGGCTTGCCTTGAGCTTCTCTTTCCTTATTGATATCTTTGGATGTTATCATTTGATGCATCAGTGTGTTGTGTACACAACACGTTCTGGATTTTGGATGTGGGCTTAACTAAAAAGGCATGGGCATCACACAATCTTATTTACTTTAACTGCACTAATTAAACAATATTGTTAACTTAATTGTGAACGTTTAGTTAACTATTAGCATGATATATATATCGATGTAACAATTAATCTTACTAGAATATATGATGTGCGTATGGCATGTGTCCATATGGGTTTCAATATTACTAGCCAAAACTAATATGGAAGCTGCTCAATATCATCACTGCAACTTCTCAGTTCTCACCATCACCCACACTACGACGATCACCATCAGCCCCAAACCAACCCTGAATGGTTAGGAGAGGAGGTGAGGGTTACTTTATAATAGAACCAAAGGATATTTTAGTATTAAAGTAAAATTGAAACTAGATTACATCATTTTAGCAACCACATGTTTTGGTACCATTTAATACCATGGAAAAGAGTATATTTTTTTGTGAGGTGGGCTAATATAGATCTTCTTTATTTATTGTACAATTCTTCACTAGGTACTTGAAAATTGTGAAATCAGAAGGACTGGAGATATCTCAGCCAGCATTAGACCGTGATCTATCTGAAATACATCATCAGTTAACTGCTCGCAGAAAGAAAGGGAAGGTCCATAGGTAAATGGAATTTTTTAGCTCTATTTGTGTTACATCTGGTAATAGTCTCATTCATGCAAGATTAGATACTTAGAACTCTTGATGACAAGACGTTGTTAAACTATCTGTAATTTGTGGCACTCATATGATGTAATTATGTATTTGCAGGAGAGTTTATGATACCCGAAGTAACAGGAAATGTACAAGTACTAGTGAGGGACCTCCGTGTACTGGGTATAATTTTCGTTCTAGTGACTATCTAATATTGGTAATGTATCATTTATCGCATGGGAGGTGACTTGACACCCAACAAATCCCTAGAATCAACACCCACGAAATCATTTTATAGAGGTCAGCTGAATCAAACGTGGTCATGATGTTTTGACTGAGACAATGATCAATCATTTCTAATTATCTCGTGTGAGTGTAAATAGTGCTTAGTCAACTGATAATTGTCCCATGAACTGATACTGGCATAACAAGACTTGAATGAGCAGAATGGTTTAGCTTCTTGAAGGATATGAAGTAGGGTGTACTTGAGGTATACTCCTTATATTATTAGGGTTAGACTAGACTATAGAAAGAGGCATATAGACTATCCTTCTATAGGCAATGGTTATTTAGTTTTACATCTTGTTTATTTCTTTTAGAAATTGTTACTCTCTTCTTACTTTTACGATCATCTTCATTCTTGTGCCACATTCCGGATGGTTGAAGACCGATATACAGGGAATTTCTCTAGAAATGGAAAGACACCCGAGCCATGATCCATTTTCCAAGAATTCAAAGTTTTTCTAAACAAGTATGACCTTCCATGCTTTAACAAATTCTCATGTAGAGTTTGGTTCATAGCCTCAGCCTTGAGGTCCTATTCCTATTTATTACACTAGGTTATCACTTGTAAGGAGATACTAATAAACACAGTTTTTTTTTTGCGGTGAAAACATAATCTAGGATTCTAGAGAAAAGACAAACGTAGATGTGTCCGAGAGAGGGGTTTGTATAAATAATAATAAAATTAAATCCTTCACTAGCTCATAAAGCTAAGGGATACTGGTATTTTGTTTTTGTTTTTTTTTTTTTGCAAAAGAAAAAATGGAGATGAAGGTAGCGAAAGGACTATTCGAGATGAACGTCAAGATGATTAGTATCACAGTAGATGATTTTTTTATAGATTATTACAAAAAGATATTGTACCTACATATATTTCTATTTATATCATGACACTACATAGATATTCAACCAACCTTGTACTCCGAAGAGAGTTATTTTTATAAATAACAGATTATACATCCTTGAAAACAAAATAACTATATTAGTTTTCAGCTTTCTAGAAAAGGATAACAGTTTATGTGCAGGTAGAGGTAACCAGAAGCAGAGCAAGAAAAATGTTCACTTTCACTATTGAAAGAATATCATACAAATACAAGAAGAAATAAAATTCTTAGTTGTCAAGACAATTTCTAACACAAATATTTGAACTCCTACACTTCAAAAATTAAAATCTTTAGGTTCTAGAGGAAAAAGAAGCACACACTAAAGAAAATTATATACGGTATGTCATCTGAAAAAAGAAAAATAATCATCCCAACTGATCAACTTCATCAAACTCTCATCAGACTCCATTGAGTGATCATCATCGTTGAGTACTATCCTTTTGTGTATGCTACGTGCCCTGAGTTCCCGGGGGCCCGAGGTGAAAGACCCAAATAATTATTTTTGGGGGTCCCTAATAACAATATATAATTATTTTTACGCGCAAAATACGTACATATATTTACAAGAGGAATACAAATTTGGGGCCTCCAAAATTGCAAAAAATCTGGAGGCTTGAGGCGGCGGCCTCACCTGCCTCAAGGTGGGGGCCGGACAGGTGGGGGCCGGATCTGGCTACGTACTATAGATAATGTACTTATCCAAGGAGTACTTACCTCTGTTCGTATATACCGCCGCTTGCATGCATATTCCTTGTATTACACAAGGTTGTTCGTACAAAATAAGAGACGTTAATAGGTGAAGTAGCAAAACACATTTTTTCTGGTAATCTCTAAAATATGTATAGAACTTTCTTCTTAACGAAAATTTTGCTGTACTGACCCACTTTTTGAAAATATTTGGCGCCTTGACCCACTTCTGAAAACAATTAGCGAACTGACCCAGTTTTGGACACGTCAGCAACAAACGTTCTTGGGAAGAACGGCATAGGTTATTTCGATGCCGTTCTTCCCAATAACGGCATCTGTTTTAAAAAAAAAACTATCATGCCGTTATTCCAAATAACGGCATCTGTTGCTTTTAGTCGAAGGAGCAAACAGTCTCAATTGTGAGCTGAGAGACAAGTATGAGAATAAATTAACTATGCCGTGCTCTGAGAGAACGGCATGATTTGTACTAATGCCGTTATTTTGAATAACAGCATCAGTTACTTTTTATTTTGCACACTTACCTATATTTAGTGCCCCCCAACACTAATGTACAACAATTAGAATGGATTTTTACAGTGTACAAGTCAAGTTATCATGTCATAATTCAAGTCACAAGATCTCAATCAATCAACATGTATTCGATCACAATATATTTTCCTCATATGCAAGTTCTAGTCAATTTGTTCATGTTGTGTGTGTATATAGGTTTGGATTTGAGTCAATGGATAATAGCACGATGTCAAGAGTACGTTGGGTTAGCTCGTGTAAACCCTAGATATCCCCAACGGAAGTACACAAAGCAGTATTACGATAATTGAAGGGAACTACTTGCGGGAGTTCAATAAACTTGAACTAGAAAAATTAAATGAGTTCAAGTGGACTTGCCTTTTGTAGACGATTCGAATATGCAAAAAGAAATAACGGGATCAGAATTCCGGGCGGCGCTCTAAGAGTACGTGCGAGACGCGTGCAAGAAATACCCAACAACACACACAAGCAACAGTAGCAAGAGTACACTGGATCGACCAAAACAGCAAACACCCAAGTCCAGATCCAGCAAGTCAGAACACCAAACACCAAACGGACCAATCAGCAATCACTCCGCACCGGATCCAAGCACACACACAGAACAACAAAATCGTATCCCCTAGGCCAACACACCAAACACCACTGGCGGCCAATCACCTCTCGTCTTTGAAAGAGAGAGGGAGAGAGCGGGAGAACTCAGCGGCTAGCGGCGATGGCATGGCAGTGTGGCGAGGGCGGTCGGCAGTGGCGAGGCGGTGATGGCGGTGCTGTGGTCGGGAAGCGACGCAACAACGAGAGCAATGGAGATGCGAGCGGCTCTGTTTCTCTTGACGAAACAGAGGAGGAGAACGGCGAGGGCGATTGGCTTGGACAACAACGACGAGGGGAAGCCTCGGTGCTTCGGGTTGAGATGGCAGAGGGATAGGCGAGGACGGAGGGAGCGAGCTCGAAGGTGGTAAGCGGCAATTGCAGTTCGAGCAGGGAGACGAGGGGGTGCTCGACCATGGGGGGGCTTGAAGACGATGGCGGGGATGATGAGCGATGGCGGAGGCGATGGGGAGCGACGGTGCAATGGCGATGGGGTTGTGGTGGTGATCAGGCGGGACGGGGCTGCGGAGTCGAGTGGGGCTTCGAGGAGTTGAGCGGCAGGGGGTCGCGACAGGGAATGGAAGGCGGAGGGTGAGTGGCTGCGATGGGTTAGGCGGGAGGAAGGAGATAGGTTCGGAGGTCAAGAGGAAGATGAAGGGGGCTGGAGGAGTAGCAACGACGGCAATGGTGGTGGACGCGAGCGGGGGTGCAGGGGCTGGAGGCTCGACGGGGTTCGAGCGGAGGGAGGAGGAAGATGAAGTGGGGTGAGTAGTTTTGGTTTGGGTTTTCTGTGTTTTGGTTTTGAAACAGAGAGGGAGGAATGGGGGGAGAGAGTGACGGGGGAAAATTAATAGAATAATATTATAATATTAACTAAGGGGGTTGTTACGAGATAGTGGGAAGTTGGGAGATATGAGGGATTGTGCAGAGTGGGGGATGTGGAGAAATTGTATACGGGTGAGCATATGGGTTTGTAGATTTGGGTTAGAGTCCAATAGGAGATGGCTTGGATTTGGTCTTCAATTAAATATAATAAATTCAATAATAATTGTTGGGCTTCTCATGAATTCAAAATAATCAATAAAATGATAGTGTGGATTAACTTGGGCTTCAAGTAAATAAATAAAAAGAAGATAGACAAGATTCTAGTTTGGAATATAAATTTGGGTTTCAATAGGAGATTCAAAAGGATTTAAATGCATTGGAAAGAATTTATACCGAAATTGAAATACAAGAATACAGGGAGAAGAAAGAAAAGAAATTGAAATTCGTATAATCGGAAACAGGGGTTACAAGAAACATCAATAATGAATCTATTTTTGATAAATCCAAATTGAGCTGAGTCTATTAATGGGAAGACGATCATCGACAATCTAAAAGCAAGAACTTTCATAATGATTTTGAACAGAACATTAGTCGAAAAGCAGTGACAAGATTAGCACCCATAATTTTAGGAATTAACACAATATGTGCATAATTGATTCTATCAAAATTAAAAGACCCACTGGAACATTTTTGTTACTTGACCAACCATCGAAGCGAACGGTTAAAGAAGGCAAGGACAAAAGAAAAAGCAATAGCTCCTTGAATAAAGAATGTTAGATTCAGAGATAGAAAAGAATACTTTATTGGATTGATTATAACTGAGTACAATGTCTCTTATATATAGGAGAGAAGCAAAGATTAAACTAATATATATTTCGATATGGGACTAAACTGAGTAATATAATATCTAACACCCCTTTCAAACTCACGGTGGATCTACTAGTGTGAGTTTGCCCACCAAGTATCGAAGTATCTTGACAATGTGGGATTTGGTAAAAAAGTCTATTGTGAAGAGATCACATAATGAAGTGAAATGGTCTATGCTTCAAAACGCTCACGGACATAGTGACAATCAATCTTTATGTGCTTCGTTCGCTCATGAAAGACCGGGTTGCTTGTAATAGGCAAGGCACTCCAGCTATCACAGTGAAGAGGAGATTAGCTCCTCTAAGAGTGACACCCATATCTAATAATAGCCACCGAACATGAACAATCTCTCTAATAGTAGTTGCCATTGCTCTGTACCCAGTTTCTGTGAAAGACATGCAACAACTGTCTGTTTCTTACTTCGTCATGAGATCAACAAATCACCAAGAACTAGATAGAAACTTGTGGTAGACCGTCTGGTAGTACGATCCCTTGTACAATCATAATCAGAATCTGCACTAAGCTCCAGTTTAGATGTAGAAGGCATGATTAGTAAGCGAGTGATAGTGCCCCGAAGATATATGAGAATCCGAAAAAAGTACTGTAGTGAACTAATTGAGGAGCTGAAACAAATTGGCTGTCAATACTGGCTGGCAACTGCATGAGCAATATTGGGTCTAGTCATACATAAATAAACAAGTTGTCCAACAATGTGCCTGTATCTAGAGGGATTGGGATTGCAACGGAGTAACGACTGAACAACTGTTAGGAGACAAGTTGTTGCATGCTCTCTGACAGTTGATTTGTCCAACAATCCATCTGTGGGACAACTTCACTTGAAGCTCAAAGAGAGTAATGGTTGATCGACTGTCGGAGAGACGTGCAATGGAAATAATGTCTGATGTGTATTTCTGCTGAGAAATGAGTTCCCTGTGAGCCCTGGTCAATCTCTAAACCCAGAAAATAGCATAGTCTGCCAAGATCCTTCATATGAAACTGCTGGTGAATGTATCTCTGAGTAGATGCAATACCTGCGGAGTCGTCCCCGATAATAATCATATCATCAACATACAACAGTAGAAGTAGCATCCCCTGCGGTGATGTTCGCATAAACATAGAGTGATCTTGTGAACTTTGATGGAAACTTGCCTGTGTGATGACACGGCAAAAGCACTCAAACCAGGCTCGAAGGGCCTGTTTCAGATCATATATAGCTCGACGTGGCAAACATGACGAGAATGTGTGGTGAGGCCAAGAGGAGGCTGCATATATACAACCTCAGATAATGTACCATAAAAACATTCTTCACATCCACCTGATATAACGGTCACTGACGAATGGCAGCAACGACAAGGACAGTGCGAATTGTAGTTATCTGTGCAACTGGAGTAAAAGTCTCAGCATAATCAATGTCATGAACCTAAGTAAATCCTCTAGCAACTAGACGAGCTTTGTGCCGCTCAATGGAGCCATCAGGTCGATATTTGACCTTGAAGATCACTTGCAGCTAACAAGCTCTACGCTCCCTTGTAGTGGAATAGCATCCAAAATGTCAGTCTGATCAAATGCACGGAACTCTTCTACAATAGCCTTCCGCCACTCGGGACACTAAATAGCTTCCTGATAAGTTTTGGACTCACATGTGGAGTGTATAGCCATGAGATGTGCATGAAACTATGTTGAGTAAGATGCTAAGGTGGCAGAACCAAAATAGTCAGAAGGATTAGTGGCATCAGGTGTATAACGTGCCGGTGGGATGCCCGAAGTGGAACGGGTAGAG
The DNA here is from genome assembly GCA_017893485.1 of Hemerocallis citrina. Taxonomy (NCBI): domain Eukaryota; kingdom Viridiplantae; phylum Streptophyta; class Magnoliopsida; order Asparagales; family Asphodelaceae; genus Hemerocallis; species Hemerocallis citrina. The sequence goes on along the minus strand of CM030364.1, from coordinate 287,887,028 downwards.
TGACGAACCGCTGGTGGTTGTGCGGTGTGTGGAGGTGAGATCGGTGATGTAGGTGCATGGGGTTGTGGTGTTGTGGGTGCATGTGGTTGTGGTGATGCAGGTGGTGTGGGTGCATGTCGCTGTGACGATGCAGGTGGTGTGAGTCCATGTGGCTGAGGTGGTGCAAGTGGTGTGGGAGGGGCCGATGTAGGAGGGACAAGAGGTGTAAGTTCAGTATGAGAAGGGATATGAGCTAAATGGGTGAGATAAAAAAGAATGTGTGAAGATGTGTCAGATAGGGTAGTCGAGGAAACCAAAAAATTGAAAAAATAAGTATCCTCAGGGGAGGACAGATAGTAAGGATAGTCTTCCTTAAAAGATACATGACGAAAGATACAAACATGACTCGCCAAGGGATCAAAGCAACGATATCCCTTGTGCTTAGAACTGATAACTAGGTTAACACACTTAGCGGCCCGGGCGGTTAGCTTCGTGCGCTCAGTGGTAGGGAGAAGGACATAATAGGTGCATCCAAAGATACAAAACATACTGTAGTTCGGTGGAGAGTGATGAAGAGCCTCATGACTCATGACTCATGAGGCATCATACCAGATAGGGTAGGCGAGGGAGTGATGTTAATGAGGCTGACATAAGTCGTGACAGCTTCAGCTCAGAAAAGACAAGGAACACAAGAAGATAGTAGAAGATCATGAGCCGTGTCAAGAATGTGACGATGCTTGTGTTCAGCTACATCATTCTATTCATGTGTATGAGGGCATGACTATTGAACAATGGTGCCGTAAGACTGAAGAATCGATTGCATGGTGGTGGATGTGTACTCACAAGTACCGTCTGAGCAGAAAATCTTGATGTACATACCGAACTGAGTGTAAATTATGGTCTTTAAGATCTGGTAAACGTTAGGAATCTTAGATCGTGCTGCATAAGGAAAACCAATGTATATCGAGTGAAGTCATCTTTGAAAACAATATAATAGCGATAGCCTTTGCGAGAAGGTACAGAAGAGGGTCCTATATGTCAGAATGAACAAGTTGAAAAAGATGAATGGTTTGAAAAGTGCTTTTTTTATTAAAAGGAAGTGCTATGTGTTTGACTAACTGAAAATCCTGACAACAGACAAACGTATATGGCCAAGGACACTACTACGGGATAAAGTCTTGAGATGAGACTCATTAACATGACCTAAACGTCTATGTCAGCAAAACTAGGATGAGGTCTATGTGCATATAGAAAATCTAGATGATATAAACGACCTTGTCGACTAGCATGCCCAAACTCATGTCTAGTGTGTGAATCTTTAGTAGAACAACCTAAATAATCGAATGTAACGGCAAGACCACTATTGCATAGAGCACTAATGGAAATAAGATTTATGGATAAATATGGAGCATGAAGAACATAAGGCAATGTGTGAGTGAGAGAGCTAATAGATCCTGAGTGTGTAGTGAAAAATTGTGAGCCATCGGCTGTGTGAAGTGATGAAAAGTGAGAGGAAAGTGCAATGATGGTGTTGAGCAGTGTATAATTACTAGTAAGATGTTGTGATGCACCAAAATCTAACTAAAACCAGTAGGGATGGTGTTGCTGTTGCTGAGGGAGGAGGCAGGAATCGGGATGGAACTCAGAAAGTTGAGAGATATGCACACCATTTACTTCAAGGAAAGTAATACGGTTAATTTGTTGTATGTGAGATGTTAATTTGTGAAAAAATTGATGTATTACTATCACCATATATAAGCCAACTAAGTTTTGCACTTTGAGACCATTTCAAGTGTTCCATATGAAGGATATTTGCATACTCATTCTGTTTCTATCATCCATGGAAATAGGACCAGTTTCTTCCATTTTATCTTTTTTTTAAAATCATAAACTGTCACGCCCCGCTTCCCAAAAATACGGAATACGAGTGCATGACAAAAGCCCAGCGAATGACTAACGTCACCCATAAGTTGTTTAATCGATCAACTCAACAATATAAACAGTACAGAACAATTGTGCAGGCAATAATAATGATCTCATGAACAAAAATACTTGGAATGAAGCAATATAAACATCCAAATACAATAATAATAATCCAACGTCTGGAAACAATAATAAAATCCGGGACATAGGCCCAAAACAATAATCTCAATCCAAAAATAAATACAAATCTTAGTACATTAAGTCATTTAAACGATAAGTAAATTTAAAGCAGAAATCTTCAAAATGTTTGTTCTCCAATTCCAGCAAGCAATTCTCCTTCATTACCTGTAAATATTTCATCTAAAAAGAAAAAAATAATTGTCCTTAGAGCAAGTCATGGACAGCAAGTAGAGAAAGCAGAGAACAATAGGATAACGGTATAACAATGAATCAATGAATCAATAGGAATCAATAAAATGGGACAAAATCATGACAATCGATACAATTGGCTATAAACAATGGTGCAATATTCGGTAACGGTAATTAGTGATCAATAACGGTAATACTTAGCCAATATTGGTTATCAATAGGAACAATGATGATCAATATGCAATGTCGGTGTAGTGGATCCTTAAGTCTATTAATCATTTTAAATCCTAACTAATGTAGCACTTCATGCATCCATCCTTTTACTACATGGTTGCTACATACAAACAATTTCGCTTTAGACTTTGTAGTGGGCTCTATAGTTCATGTACTCTTCAACATTATACATTATTCACATTTCGGTGTACGGTACGGTCATCGGCAACGATACAATACACGATAGATTGGGTTACGGCCATAACCACAATCATCGATAAAACAATAGCCGGAACATTATTTAGGGAAACACGGGCCCCTCCTCCAAGTACAGTTCCTATATTGTCCACTATGAAAAGTCAACCCTTAAACCCCGGCTTGTTAATTATTTATCAATGCAACAATACAATATGCAATTAAAGGACAAGGGGTGAACAATAGTATCAATAAGGAAACAATAGGTTGATAACATGGATAGGACGGTTACAATAGTGACAATAACTCACTGGGAACATGCAATGCAACATACATTCATTAATTCATGCAATAGTACAACCTAGGAATAATTAATCTATTAAAAAGAGAGATCTAAAATTCTGGAATGTAAAAACACAGCTGCAGTAAAACGGGCATAACTCTTACTACAAAACTCGGAATTCGGAAATTCTGGATGCTATTGACATCTAGACATTCAAGGCTACATTGCATATTCAAAAAATATTTTATTTTAAGGTCGTTTACTGCTTCGAAAACAGCAATCAAGTTCAGGTCAGCAAGCATGTACAGTTTTTAGGGTATTTTTCATAAAAATAAAATTAATTGAACATGTCGGGTATCGATTCTATAGTCAATAAATTGTGTAACTAGCATGATAGATGTCCAAACATGATAAATAAAGATTTGGAACACACACATATACAAGTCCAACATCAATCAATCACCAAACGATCAAACGACATATAACCTAACGATTGTCCCTACAATAAATTATTTGTGTTGTGACTTGTATGAATAACCCTATTAACAATTCTATATGCATTCATTAAAGATCCAAACTTTAGAGTCAAATTGGCACGATGTCAAGAATATTAGGATTAGCTCGTGTAAACCCACAATAAACCCAACGAAAAGGACAACAAAGAGCAATATGATAACAAAAAGATCTACTTGCAAGAATTTTCAATAAAACTTGAATTTGAAACGAATAGCAATTCAAGTGGACGGTGACTTGCCTGTTAGATGATGAAAACAAATACTATGAATAACGGGATGACAATCCCGAAGCAACGAACTCACGAATTAGCAAATTCCCAAAGCAGCACGTGCAATACACGTGCAATAAGATCCCAAAGCAATCAATAGCACGAGAGAACCCAATCACAGCAAGGAGACAATCAGCAACAGCCAACAAAAGAGATGGCAGCAATGTTGGCCATGGGCTTCGGTGGCCACGGCCAGTGACGGCGGCGACCTGGTGGCGGCGCGACACGGCGGACGGGCGGCGCTACAGTGATGGTCGACGGGATCAAGACAACAGCAAGGGAAGATTGGGGTTTGGCTGGCTGTTGACGACCGGAGGAAATAGAGGTCGGGGGTTTCAGGGGTGGTTGTCGATGGGAGGACGGTGACTGCGGGGATGGTCGCCGGGAGTGGAGAGGTCACCGGAGTCGGGGATTCGGTCGGAGTAGATGATCGGGAAGTGGGTGGTTTTCTGAACGGGGAGAGAGAAACGGGAGAGGAGAGAGAAAGATGAGAGAGGAGAGAGATTAGGCGGCTAGGTTTCGATTTGTGTGCAGAAATTAGGGTTACAGTAGAGTTGTATTTATAGGGTACAATTAGGTTTCATTTAGGAGATAGATCAAAATCAACACGGTTCAAATAAAAATACCCATAATTCAAATGAAAAAAATCCACAATATAGATAACTCAATAAAAGAGAGAGATAGTTCATGAACGAAAATTCCAACCCAATTAGATAAATAAATAACACAATTGAAATAATAAAAATTGGACTTAAAACAAATTGGAACTCACCGAGAAAATCAGATCGGCATATAAAAATAAAATAATCCAATATATGAATTTTAAATAGAAAATTATGAAATAACAATTTATAATCATAATCATAATAGTAATAAATTATACAATAAAATAGTATTCGGGTTTAGAAATTTTATTAAAATAATCCAATAACAATAATATATTTGTTTTAATCTCAAACATAAATAGCCGATCAATAAAATGTCGAAGATAAGATCACAATACAACATTATTCGAAATAAATAAAAATTTTGTTTAGAAAATACTTTAATACGGATCCGAAACGAATTTAACACAAAATAAATTTACAAAAGTTCAAATTATAGAAAATACACAGAAAATACTAATTATCGGAAATGGGGGTTACATAAACGGTGGGTCCTAGGACTCCCCGCGCTTCATTAAAAATATTTTAATAAGACATACAGCCAAAGTAGGAAAAATGATGTTCATGAATTCCCACACGTGGGCCATGAGCCTCATTCTCCAACAAAAGAGAGAACCCATCCCATACAAGATAGCTTCCTGTTTATTCCATTTTAGCAATATTCTCAATACCAGTAAAAAGTAATTCCTTTTGAGAATGAATAAAACCAAAAGTATTTTTTTCCCCAACTTGCAACCATTTTTCACAAAATGAAGTTGAAGAAGTTTAGAGAGACCAGAAGTACCAGAAATAGAGTTAAGGCAAAAAATGATCATCCCTACAAAACTTTGATTCTCAAGCCAAAATCTCTAAATTCTAAACTTAGATGGTTAACCAAAATTACAATTAGAGGAGAAAAGAATAGGAACATGATCTGATGCAGCATTTGGGAAACAACATTTGGGAAAGCCTGAACAAATGAGTTATGAAAAGAAGTAGCCCAATCTTCAGAGACTAATAAGATTCTATCAAGTTTGGCTACAGATGGGGAAAGTTTATTATTAGACCAAGTAGACATTCTTCCACTAATTGGATAATCAATCAGATATAAAAATATAATACAATCATTAAACTTTAAAGAATTAGACAACCTAGAGGGATTACCATTTCTCTCGCTATTGGACCTAGTAATATTAATATCACAGATCCATTGGGTGAAAAGCATTAAATTCATTCCAAAATTCTTGTCTAAGAATCGCAGTGGATGGTCCATACATAGACACAGTAGTGAGAGTAGTATTATATTCAAACCAATCTAAAACCACCACTAAGAAGAATTTAAACCTATGAACTGGGACACACTTAAAAAAGGTTTTCTTTATAGCCAAATAGCATTCCTTCAGAAGATCCTATAGCATCCTGAGTAAGCCATTCAGTAATGAGAGATCCACCTACATCTCTAAGAATGGTAGGTGTAGTAGAAAGTTTGGATTCTTGTAAAGAAATAAAATCACAGTGTTAAGATTGAATAAGATCAAAAACCATTTTTCTTTTGATGCTACAACCTAAACTTCTAATATTCCATGAAACACCTATCATTTAGAACTAGTAATTACACTAGCTCTAGTAGATTCTAGAGCTCTAACAATGCAAATATTATTAACGAACTTATAATCAGTCACAAAACACAATGGCATCATTAGACATAGCATCAAATTGAGTTCTATAAATGGATCCAGGAATGGTACTTGGTTCAGTGTCTTCTTTAATAAGAGGAACTTCCATGTTTCTAGCTTGAGCAGCAAGAGAAGCCATTTTAGCAATCGGTAAAGATGCATTTTTTTGGGACCAAAAATCTTGCAGTAGATCTTACCAAAGCCGAAGCTGCTTTCCTCTTCTTATAAACTTTGACAATCTACAATCTTAGAAACAGGAGTAATCTCAGAAGTCTTTCACAAACCGAGCATACGACACATCAGTCTCAAGAGGCTGCAATTGCTCAATAGGAGTATTCTCAGAAGAATTGATGTAAGGCAGATAATGAAACAGGGTCACTTTTATCTCAAAAAAAAATTGATTTAAGGCAGAGAAGAACCTTTGTATGAGGGATGTCAACATGGTTGCACAAGAGCTCCCCAGTCTGTTGAATATAAGAAGACATATTAGAAAGAGCATAATTAAGTAAAGAGAACTCAGAATCCTCTCTATCCCAAAAATAAGTGAAATGAAGAAAATTAAGAAGATATAATGAAATAGGAAATGTAGCAATCATTCCCAAACTCCAAGGTGCTTGCAAAGCATACAAAATCATAGAAAAGGAAGAAGAATTAAGAGAAATGAATACCTTGTCAGAGTAACATGGATTGAGAACCACTAAAGAATTAAGAGAATTAGAGTACGGAATCAGAGCCGGATTATCATTCTGAGATGAAACAGTAAATTTTCCTCCTCATGAATCTCATCATCCTGTAAATTATCCTCTTCTATCCAACTATCAGTACTAACATCAACAGGTTTCCCTTCTTTGTCAAACATAACCAATTCCATAGAAGGACAGGTACTCCACTTATCAGCTATTGTAGTGATCAGAGATATTTTAAAAGATTCAAGATGTTTGTTAGGATAGTGATTCAACAGACCAATTAGACCGAGTATTAGGCAGCTCATTAGAAAGATCAACATCCTTAGGATTAGTGATTAAAAAATCCGAAGAAGTATCGGTCGATGGAGGAGGAAAAAAACTCAGTCCTGGGAACCACAGAAGTGTCAGAGCATTCTTGATCAGATGGATTACCACCAATCACTCTTTTCCACGGGTTTTTAGGAGGAAATTTAGGAGGAGAATTGTAACGTTCTCTTTTGTATGTAAACGCACCGCTTCTACTTCTTCCATAACCTCTAAAATTATAATTTGCCCTTCTGCCAGAAGATCTACCACCACCCTGATTGTTTTTCATTATCTTCTTCACATCTGAACTTCCTCTGTGAAATTGTGAAGGAGGATTGATATCAGCATTAGAAACCGAAACTTGCTTGGCAGTCTTAGAGGATTCAGAAGAACAAGAGGAAGAATAAGTTACTGTAATAGGATGGGATTTATCTCCAACTCGTAGATCATAAGGAGTAACTCTTTCACCATTCACATCACAAAGATATTCAGCATAAATTTCCATGCAACCTGAGGCTGGATACTTGAGGAAGAAGTGACAATGAGGTCCCCTGCAACTATAGTCATATTCGCAATCAACTTAGGGGTATCACAAAATGGTGGCAGTCCCTTGACAGTAGCTTGAAGTTTCTCTTTAGAATTAGAAGATAAGCTATCTCCAAACCAGGGTCATTGTTTAACCAGAAATCGACCATTATCAACAGTATACTCAGGTTGTGCCACAAGATCTTGAAGAACTTTGGTAGAAGGGCGAGTGATAACACGATTCCCATTAGAACAATCATGAAGACCCCAATTCCAATTAGAAAAACCACTGATCTTGTTAAGAAAATCATTAAGAGCTAAAAGACCCACATAACCCTTAATCGTGGAAAGTAATCCATAAGTAGCAATATTATCAATTTTAGCCTCTATTTCAGGATTAACTTCACAGACCAGAATCAAATTATTCACAGGCTTAACAGCATTAGGAGTAATAGACTGAACTTGATTGTGAAATAGTAAATTGAATTGAACAATGTCTTTGTGTTAATGTGAATATATATTTATGAAGTTTGTTTCCTTTATCAAGCCATGTAATGTATATATAGTCATTAATTAAAGGTAATTGTTTGTTTTTATTTACTATTGAGATACGATTGAAGATCTTGATTGCAAAATTAATCTGAGTTATCAACATGGATTTTTATTGTTTGTGAATGGCAGAAAATTGTGATAATCATAAGAACCTCATGTTTCATGTGTTTTTTTTATTTTTGTTCAAGTAGTTTATGACAAGGAATTTAGAAGTTTCCATGAGAGGCTTGCCGATCTTAACCCCCCCCCCCCCCCCCCTCCTCCTCAGTAAAATAAGATATAATATTTGAAACGAAGGCAGCCCAAATTGACTCTAAATTTGATTTATAGATGGGTAGAAGGCATGGCACCTGTCTTTTCACGATCTGCTTGGCGTTGTGCTTGGCATCTTATTCAGGTATCATGCAGTTTTTCTTTTGTAGGCTTCGCACAAGGTTCATTGTTTGTACAATTCATGACATGTTGGATGTGTTTTATTTGGAAACTTCGTCTAAAATTTCAATAACAAAGTTTTGGTTCATTGCATAGTTGGGGAACCAAGAAAAGATTTTGCTTTGTACACAATGTGGGCTGTCGTTGTTCTGCTTTTGTATTTCTATTTTTTAGTAAGTAAAGATTTAATGTTACTTTTGCCATCTGAGCTTCGCAGTTTGACCGAAAACATGCTTGCTCTTATTTCTAGTGGATAAGCGTGGTACTTTGCTTAACCTATTGAGAGTAATTGTTGCAGTCCAAAATTTGTGTTGGCTTTTTTTATTTCCCCAAGGTCACGTAGAAACCTCATTTCTATTACCTGGCAAAATTCACAAACTGGTCTAGTATTTTGGCAAGGATAAATTTGGTTTAGCCCCCTCATTTGATTTTGACTTTCTTTTAGCCCCTGGACTTTTGTGACTCATCTATAACCCTGGAATTCATCATTAATAGGTTCTATTATCTAGGACTTTAATTGGTGATTATTGAAATTTTTGGTTGCTCTAACTATTAAGTTCAGTACTTATTGATATTGAGCTAGAAGCCGAGACAACCCATAGGTATAGTCTCGTTGGAATTTAAAATCAGAATTTTGATGATAGAATTCCATTTTTTTTTTTTTTATCAGAAAAGGTATGATAGAATTCCATTGAAATTTCTAGTTTCAATGAAAATTGTTTAAATCACCATAATAGCAAGTTATGTTATGTTTGTCGATTGCTCGGAAATAGAAATGCTTAAGTTTCTTAAAATATCCTGACTTACTAAATCGTTTTTCTTCTTTTGCCAGAACGATCTCATTCATGGGTGGGGAATGGATATGAAGCTCGGATATTGTGCACAGGTTAGAATAATTCTTCCTAGCTTTTTCCTGGATACTTTTTGTAAGGTAATGTCTGATAATGATTATTTCGCATTTTTTAAGTCACAAACTTTGTATTTAAAGAATACGGATTTGTCTGTACTGAAGACATCTTATAGTTGAGTGTCTCAGGAAGAACTATATATCAAATTTGTATTCTATTTGATGGATGAATTTAGGATTGAAAACAGTTCTCTTAGTTTTTTGTTTCTGTTATCTTCACTTTTGCAATCGAAGCTCTCCCTATCCCTAAATGGTAATGCGCTGAAGCTCTCCCTATCCCTAGATGGTGGGATGTGTGTATGCCAGAAAAGATAATTATTTTGTATGCAAGAAAAATAATCGTGAATGCACCTAAACTAAATGAAATGCTAATAAATTGACTGAAGAGTTTCAGAGGAGTTAGTCAAATGATGGAGTGGAGAGATCGAATCAGTTGCTACGCAATCACTTCTCTTGAAGTGATGCTATTGATGCTCTGTTCATGTAGGAGAGAACTGAATATGCACAGAGAGAGAGTCTACGTGGAAATTGTTTGTGTTGTACTCCCTTTAGTCCTGCCTTTAAATATATGTAGAATGGATGGATGCTAACGGATGGAATTTCTGGAAAAGCTAGGTTGGAGATTAGGTTGGTTTTGAGATTTGGAATAATCAAACTAATCATCAAATATTCCCTCAGGATTTAGGATTTAGATGAGGCCCAATATTAAAACTCAACCTATTATCTTAATATCTTCTAGACCCCTAATAGGACGAGAGATGAGTTTGGTTTCCAATGATAAAGCTGAACATCTCAGTTTTGATAGTCCGATGATATTGGATTTGGAAAATTGCTATGAAGTCTGAACTAAATTGTGAACTTGTTCTCAAAGTCCATTTAGAGATCATCTCCGTTATTTAACCCCTCAAAAATTATGAAAACAGATGGATTACCCTCAAACATGGAAGATGACGAAAAATAATGTATTCTATATGAAAATGCATGAAGTGCATGAATATCATGTCTAGTTTATTCATCATTATATGATATGCACTTATGACCAAAAATGGCCGAAGTGGGGTATCAACAAATATCACTTGCAGGATATGTTTGACAACAAATTAACTTGAAATAAAAGATATTGAGGTAAACCATTTATATTAGGATATTAAATTCCTAAAAAATTGGATTAACCTTTCCTGGTGATTTTGTTTAGTCTTATGCTAGGCATTAACCACAATCCTAGAAATCCGAAGTTGCCCTCTATTGCATCACTCTGGATAAATATATTCAAAATGAAGTTGGAACCACAACTTATCCTTTAAGGTTGAATTGGTTCCTGGTCCATATTAAAGGTTAACGATATCTATCCTTTAGTAGTACTACGAGACTGGTCAATTGTCGCCTATCAAGGAGTGATGCTTGATATGAGCCTACCAAATTTGGTGTGTCGTGGAGTTCTAGTGACAGGATTAGAGGCATATATGTGACTAATATAGCCCATTCGTCTATGTAAATCTCTTATGGTGAGTGTGCACTGATGCATGACCAATGGAGGAAAGCTCACGCTCAAAGGAGGATTTGGTGAATCATGTGTGTAACAGTCCCACATTGGTGTTATATAATAAAAAAAAAGCAGTCCGACATTAAATAATACAAAACGAGCTGGTTTTTTTGTATAGAAAGAACAAATGAGCTGGACTTATGAAGCTTGAACTAGCTTTCGCTTTGAATTGGTTCTATGTCCATTTTAAAGGCCCAGGATATCCAACCATAACATTATTCACCACATGACTGGCACTAACAATAGTAAAACTGTGTTGTTTTAATGCTTACTATCATAAACATGCCTAATATGTTGGTAAGATGGTTTTGCTATTTCTTTCATTTGTAAATCAATTATTTGAAGTCACTGTTTGACTTTATACCGTTCATTTAAACATGTACTTATGTAGACGATATATTAAATTTGAGATTGGATCAGACAACATTCTATCAATATGATGTGTTCTGCCATATAATAGGAAAAGCTTTAAGACCGGATGATATACCCATTGAAGTTTGGAAGTGTCTTGGGGATGTAGGAGTGGGTTGGCTAACAAGATTATTTAATGAGACTTTGAGGACCAAGAAGATATCCGATGAATGAAAGAAGAGTATTTTAGTACCTAAATTAAAAATAAAGGAGATATACAAAGTTGCTCCAACTACTAAGGGATTAAATTAATGAACCATACGATGAAACTTTGGGAGAGAGTGATCAAACATAGACTGAGACTAGAAACTATAAACTACGGTGTCTGAGAATTATTTTGGATTTATGCATGAAAGGTCAACAATAGAAGTAATTTATGTACTGAGGAGACTTGTGAAAAAATATTGGGAGAATAAGAATGATCTACATATGGTGTTTATAAATCTAGAAAAATCATATGATAAAGTTCTTAGAGACATAGTATGGTGGGCGTTAAATAATAAACGAGTGACTATTCGGTATATTAAGGTGATTAAGGATATGTATGAAGGGGCAACCACAATTAGAATAACCACATGAGAGTCCAGTGATTTTCCTATTATAGTAGGTTTACACTAAGGTTCGGCTTTAAGCCACATCTTTGCTTTGGTTATGAATGAATTGACGCGATGAATACAAGATGAGGTGCCTTGATGTATGCTTTTTTTCCAATGGCATCGTCTTAGTGGACGAGTCTAGAGCATGAATCAATGCTATATTAGAATTGTAGAGAAAAACTTTTGAAGCTAGAGGTTTTAGAATAAGCAAACTAAAACAGAGTATATGGAGTGTAATATTAGTGATATTCAGAACACAAATGAGGAATTAGTGAAGCTTGATGATCAAGAGATACCTAAGAGAGACCGTTTCCGATATTTAGGCTTGATTATACAAAGAGATTGAGAGATTTGTGAAGATGTTATACATAGGATTCAAGCAGGATGGCTTAAGTGGAGAAGCGCTAGCGGTGTTTTGTATGACAAACGTATACCTTTGAAGTTTAAAGGAAAAAAAAATATAAGACGGTTGTTAAACCAACAATGATGTATTGAGCAGAGTGTTGAGTAACAAAGAAACAATATGTCCAAAAAAATGAGTGTAGTGAAGATGAGAAAATATATGATAGCTTGTGGCCTTATAGAAGATATTGCGCTAAACCGAGCTGAATGGAAAATCAGGATTCATGTAGCCGACTCCCACTAGTAGGGAAAAGGCTTTGTTGTTGTTGATGTTGTTGTTTGTTCTGCAAATTTTGGTATCGATTGATATTCTGAAGCATGGTTGTATAATCTGGTTAAATCTTAGTTCTAAGAAATTTGACATGCTTTTGTAATTTGTAGGGTGACCGCACTAAGAACGTGGGAGTTGTAGATAGTGAATTTATCGTCCATAAAGGTGTACAGACCTTGGGAGGTGCTTCCAAACAAAAGGTGTTAATTTTTTATTGCACTTAAAACTTATTCATGCAATCTTTCCTTTTATGCCAGAAAGTAAGTGTTTCCTTCTTGATGTTTATTGAATTTAGAACTTTTACCTGTTTTTCATTGTGCCAGTGATTCCATATTCTTCAATTTTACAGCAGTCTGTGAGCATTAAAGATATATTTACTGGCTATGCTTGTGTCAAACCGAATAATACAATTTGGGCAGACGTAATGTCAAACAGCACTACAACAGTATTTTAGCTAAAGAAAACACTTGAAATTTTAAAACTCAAGTTCGACAAATGACTCAACAACTAATGCCTTGTGAATGAGGGAATCTCAAGGTCGAGAAACTTGATACTTACATCAATTTTCATCTCAGTATTTTTTACTAATATTAATATAAGATTGGGAATTAGGACATACAGAAGTGCACTTTATCAATGTTTTTAGCCATATTTAAAGAAAAAAATGATGATTAGTGATACAAGATCATGATGGAATTATATAATTTAATCCAGTATGAATTTAATCTTACTGTCAGTAGTTGTTCATAATGGACCACCAGATCCCTAGATCTGCTAGAACTTCCTTATTATTCATTTCTCTCGGTCAGTTTTCTTTTCACTTTTAGAGTTTTTCCTCTGTGTTTTGTCTATATATATGCTATTCTGTATATGACTTATCTAATACCCTTGCCTTCTTTAAAACCAGAGTCTAAAAAGCAAGACATTGGACTCGCGAACCGAGGTGAGCTTATTGCTAACTTTGTCAAGACACTCCTTTCTGTTAAGCTTTAGAAATGCATAAAATGCTTATAGCAAGCATTACAAAGAAAGTTAATGCATCCTATTTCCCACCAAGTTACTGATAGTGTTCCCACATTAGTACTGGGCTTTTAAGTGAGAACATGTTATATGCTGCGTGCCTGATTTGCATTTGCTTTCAATGCATGAACTCTTAACAGGTGAGGAGACGGGCAAGGGCGGAGTTTCAAACTTTCCAACATAGATGGGATAATGCTATGAGAGAAGATGATAAATGGGTTGATCCGTTCCTTCCTCTCAATAGGAATCACAAAATTGCGCGTGTCTGAATCTTGAATGATCAGATTCACAGACTTCATGAACGGATATACGGAGTCCATAGCATGTCCAACTTCACGTATGTATATGTGAAGTCCATAGCATGTCCAAACATTCTGCCATCTTCATCTTCCTCTTCTTTCGGTGACCCTTTCACTCTGTAGTTGAGTGTTTCTGTGGTGTTTGTTTGCTGCAAGAAGGGATGGACACCTTATGTCTGTAGTTGGATGAGACCGTTAGGATGTAAGGATGATCTGCGAATGATAATCAATGTTCAATGCCAGGTAAAGGTTTTCTAAGGATGATCTGCGAATGATAATCAATGTTCAATGCCAGGTAAAGGTTTTCTACCACGTAAGAGTTTGGTTGGATTAACTGAGTAAGGTCAAAGTTTCCTGAGTTTTAGAGATTCGACGTGAAGATTGACGAATGAATCTTAAATCCTAGTCAGAATTTACGACAGGCTCTTAAAGTTATGGCAGTTTACGAGCAGCTTCTATAGATAGAGTGGAACCTGTTTATACTTTTCGTGATAATTTCCTTCCAAAAACAAAAAGAATTTGATAGTTGTAACTAAACATTGATTCCTTCAATATTAGAAATTCAGAATTACTTATTTAGTTGTTTTTGCATCTTATTTCTCATCGTTGCAGTTGAATGCCACACATCTACACATTGATGATGTTTGTGTATTGTACTCTACATGTGAGTACTCTGCAATCTCTCCAGTCATATCATACTTGTGCTTACTAAGTATTTGCTCTCCATTGCAAATGGGTATGCAAATTACTAAAACCGTTGTTGAAAACAATGGCTTAGATTATAAACCTAAGTTGTTGTTCGGAACAACGGCTTAGGTTCAAAATAAATAAAGTCGTCGTTTCAAACAACGGCTTTAGTGGTTTGTAATGGAGCATTGTATATATATAGAGAGAGAGAGTGTGTTGGACAACAAACTTTTCATTTAGTTATGGAAAGTAGATTTAACACTTTTCTATTCATTAGATTAGCTTTGAGGTTGGTGAAAAAAGGTTGTCTTTTTCAAAGCGAAATAAATACCAAAAAATAGCCATTTTTAATTATAAACTTTCCATTTTTAATTATAAACTAAGATTTAACATTTTCCATTTTCAATATATATATACTCACTCATATAGGGTATGAGGAAATTTTCCTCATACAAAGTGATTATACTCACTTGGTGGGGCTCTTATGAAAGATCCAGTCCGTCCATCATGTTTATCATACTAATGGATGTACGTGTAGAAAAAACCAAGTGGTTTGGAGGTCATTTGCCAATGCATCATGTGGTTGAAAAATGAACGATTTCAACAGTTATACAAATCGAACCACAAATTGGACCCACATGATGCATGAGTGAATGACATCCAAACCACTTGATTTTTTCTACACATATATCTATTAGCATGATAAAAATGATGGACGGACTGGATCTTCCATAAGGACCCCACCAAGTGAGTATAATCACTTTGTATGAGAAAAATTTTCTCATACAAATATGAGGCTCACATTACTCATATATATATATGAGTAATGTGAGCCTCATATTTGTATGAGGAAATTTTTCTCATACAAAGTGATTATACTCACTTGGTAGGGCTATTATGGAAGATCCACTCCGTCCATCATGTTTATCATGCTAATAGATGTAAGTGTAGAAAAAATCAAGTTATTTGGAGGTCATTCACCCAAGCATCATGTGGGTCTAATTTGTGGTTCGATTTATAGTACTGTTGAAATCGTTCATTTTTCAACCACATACTGCATGAGTGAATGACCTCCAAACCACTTGATTTTTTTTACACATACATCCATTAGCATGATAAACATGATGGACGGAGTGGATCTTCCATAAAGGCCTCACCAAGTGAGTATAATCACTTTGTATGAGGAAAATTTCCTCATACTCTATATGAGGCTCACTTTTCTCTCTCTCTCTCTCTCTCTCTCTCTCTATATATATATATATATATACACAATTTATCTATATAATAAATTACAAAGCAATTTTTTATATATATAAAAGCTATCAAGTGCCTCTTCTTCAATTGAAACAAAATCAATGACTCACATTCACCATCTCAATTGAAACAAAATCAATGGCTCAAAATCAAAATACAGCTTTGAGATTGGTGAAAAAAGGTTGTCTTTTTCAAAGCGCAATAAATACCAAAAAGTAGCCATTTTTAATTATAAACTTAGATTTAACATTTTCCATTTTCAATATATACATATATATATATATATACAATTTATCTATATAATAAATTACAAAGCAATTTTTTTTATATAAAAAAGCTATCAAGTGGCTCTTCTTCAATTGAAACAAAATCAATGGCTCACATTCACCATCTCAAAAGACATCCCCCTCCAAAAAATATATATATATAAATCTTCCTTACTTTATTACTCTCTCTCTCTTATGTATCTTAACTTTTCAGATAGATGGTTAGTAGTAACATTAGCATGCTGGATATTCTTTAATTTTTTTTGTACTTTGCCTACATTTTTTTCATGTACTTTGCTTTTCATGCATTTTCTTTATGTGTTAACAGGGTTTTTTATATATTGCATCGTTCACAAAGACGTACCGTAGACACGTGTCCATGGGCAAACCTAGTAATATAATATAACACATCATTGGTTACATACAACATCAATCATTATCTCTAATCTCTAATATTATAATGGGAGAGTTGGTGTTGTCATTTGTCAACATACAAATCCGTGTATTACATGTACAACTTCAACTCTCCCATTAATTACAAAAAAATAAAAAAATAAAAAATAAAAAAAACCCACCTATTTAAAACTTGCAACACACGTGCAAAACAATTTTATAATATGTTTTTAACACTAAACATACACATATGTTGCACGTACAACCAAAATTCTACTTATAAACACGTGTATTACACGTACAAATTGTAGCTTTCCTTCAAAATATTTTTCTCAATTACGTGCAACGCACGTCCAACTCCAAAACTATTTCTTAACACGTATATCGCACGTGAAAATCCTCCAACTTTTATCAAAACGTGCATCGCAAGTGAAAAAGACTAGTAGAATATAACTTGCATAGAGCATTAACTACACTCTCTAAAACAAGGAACAAAAAAAGAGTCTAAGAGCAAACTGTGAACGATGCATCGACAAATTAAGGGTGTTTTGGTTTCATTGCAAGTGCAAGTGCAACTTACAAGTGGAAATTTATTATTGTATTTTGGTTGTACTTTGGGGGCGGGCTCGGGAGAGCCGTCGATGTTGTTGGTTCTATTTTGGGGAGGGTTGCTGGGCTTTGCCCTTATCTTTGTTGTTATTCTGTACTACTCTACTTCATTAATGCAGCATTAATGAATCGATGACTGATGAGTCATCTTTTATCAAAAAAAAACTTACAAGTGGAAATGAAAATTTAAACTTCCCTTCAAATTTTTTTGAATCAATTACCAAAATAACATCTAAGTTTCCCTCCTTCCTACATTCCCAATGTACTACAATCCCAGTTTCCATCCAAAAGATAAAGGGTATCTTGGTAATTGAATTGGAGGGAAATTCAAATTTCCACTTGCACCTGCAACTTCAATTTGCACAAAACACACCGTTAGTGCAAAAAACATCAGTTGCATGTAGGAAAATATACATCTTGACAAATATTAAGAGAAATGAGAACACTAAAAATCCTTAATCTGTAGTAGACCATTATGTTCCACTGTATACATCTACCTCTCAAGCAAAACTACAGACAAGTTGGCTGTTGGCATTCTGTAAATTTCCTAAGCAAACTTCCAGGTAGTACAAGATCAGTATAGCATTTATCCCAACTCCTTAGAGTCAGCTACATGAATCCAATTTCTCCATTCATCTCTGTTAAAAGCCATCTCATGATTGGAACGTTATCACATGTGGAAAGAAAAGAGTGCGCCTGGGAGATCAAAAGTAAAGCGCAGTCGGAGATCAGGAGTGCTAGCAAGTCGACAGAGTGGGTCTACTTTTGTCGATGGCTGGTTTAGTTATGTTCAGATGTTTAATCTTTGATGTTGTTCTTTAGGTTATTTTGGGGACTAAGTTAATTGTAATATTGCTATCGATGTACTTTGTTTCGTTAATTTATCGTTAATGAAGCGATGACAGTAGTCATCTTTTATCAAAAAAATAAAAAAAAGCCATCTTCTTTGCCAGAGCATCCACAGCCCGTGTGCTATTTATGTATTAAATGCATTTTACCAGCTGCAGTCGTTTGCTATTTATGTATTTGTTTAACAAAATAGCAATAGTACATTGCTATAAATGAGAGGATAAATGAGAGAAATACATATTATAAAGGACGCAACTTGAAAGTCCGTCCCACTGAAAAAATTAATTTTTTTTATTCTCCGACGCAACTGCACATTCCGTCCCTCCCAAAAAATTAATTTTTCGTAATTAAAAACCCCCTAAAAAAATTCCCCCTCCAACCATTGCGCAATTGTCGGTCGGATATTGAAGTTCCGTCTGAGAGGATTTTTTTAAAAAAATAAATTAAATTGAAGTTCCGTCTCTCAATCTTTTTTTTTCCTTCCGATGCAAATTAAAATTCCGTCTAACATTTAAAAATTAATTAAATCCGTCTGACGCAACTACAAACTCCGTCTGATATTATTTTTTATTATTTTTAATTAAATTGCTATAAAATATCATTCAACGACTGCGATAAACTGTCAAAATGCTATATATAAATATGTATTTATGCATTTTCTCACAATCACGACTGTGGATGCTCTTATATCTTTGTTAACTGCCCTAATATCCAAGTTGATGCCTTGTTTCCTTAATCGTTCATTAATGAAACGATGGCTTCGCCATCTTTTATCAAAAAAATATCCAAGTTGATTTATGTGTGATCCTCACTTCCTTGCTTCTTTAACAAAAATCCCATGGTTGCTCATCTTTGAAACACATTGTCGAATTATGTTAACCGATGCTTCAACATTTTATCCTCAAAAGGAGAGGGAGAGGGAGAGGGAGAGAGAATCTCTACGATGACTATAGCTATCTGATACACGCACCAGAATTAGCAATTTTGAGGGAATTGCAAGGGGCTGGGGAGTTCAGTGGAATTTGGGAGAGGAAGAGTTAGTGAGGTTTGGGGGGATGTGGGAGAGGGAAGTGTCGGGTTTGTTTGTCTTTGTTTTTGTTTTATTTTGGTTTGTTGATTAAAATATGTGGTTTGCCCGTATTAAGGTAGATGCCTATTCCTACATTTGCACTCTTTTCTTTATCTCTAATCTCTAATATAATATTAATATTAATATTAATCTACTTCTACTATTATTAATGGGAGAGTTTGTCACTTTGTCACTTTGAGTTTGTAACCAAACAAACAATTTTTTAATATTTTTTGTCACAAATGAAACACATACGTTGCACGTGTAACTCTAACTTTATTTATTAACACGTGCATCACGCATGTAAATCAAAGTTTTTCCTTCACCAAACAAATAATTTTTAAATTTTTTGTCACAAAACAAATACGTGCGTCGCACGTGCAACTCCAAATCTATTTCGTAACACATCACCGTACGTACAATTCAAGGTTTTTCCTTCAAAAAATTTAAAAAATTGCGTGCAGTGCCCGTTCAACTCCAAATTTTTTTAAGTTTAAGGCATTCATCACAAGTGTTGATTACTACCGACTTACATGTATTGCACGTTCAACTCCAACTTTTTATTAAAACGTGCATTGCACGTGAAATTACTAGTTATCTATAATATTATAATGGGAGAAGGCCTTAGTGTCATTTGTAAATATTTTGTCAATCTACCAACCCGTGTAACACACGTGCATAACTATTATAACGGAGGTCCTAGGTTCAAATCAAGACTACGTCTAAATTTTTATTTTAAAAAATATATTTGTTAAAACATGCATCGCACATGTAAACTACTAGCTAATAATATTATAATGGGAGAAGGCCTTAGTGTCATTTGTCATTTTGTCATTCTACCAACATGTGCAAGGCACGTACATAACTAATATAAAAGAGGTTTCCGGTTCAAATCCTCCCTACGTCAGAGTTTTTATTTTTTATTTTTTGAAATTATTAAAACGTGCATCGCACGTGTAAATTACTAGTTTGAAAATAAAGAAAAGAGAGAGGGTGTGAGCCTATTAATATAATATATAATTTATATAATAAAACACAAGACAATTTGAAAAAAACAAACTATCAAGTGGTTCACCTTCAGTTGAAACAAAATCAACGGTTCAGATTCACCATCTCAAAACATATTTTCCCACAAAAAAAAAAAAAAAAAAAACTCATTACTTTGTTGCTCTCTCTCTCTTTACTTTTTCAAAAATTTTTTTTCTCTCTCTCATTCTCTCTTTATTTACTCAAAAATTTAGATGTTTAGATTTCATATTTATAAATTTTTAGAACTTTTTTGTTTTTTTTCTCATGTTACATTGAAAATAACAAATATATCATCAACAGTTAAATTTCATCATTTTTCACCCTCAAATTTCTAAGAAGTTGGATTATACACCTCAATTTATAATAAATTTTCACGTATACTAATGGAAACATGGACTTTTATTTACAACTAATTATTGTTATGTTGATTATTGATTTTGATGATATCAACACAATGCAAAGTTGTTGTGCTACCTCTCATATATTGCAGCTTGTATCAAAGTTTATCATGTATGATACACAAAGGCCTCAAAGCAAATTGATCAAGCAAGTTGTTCTAAAGATGAAGAATGATCAAGCAAAGTTTCATACAAGGACAATGGCTAAAGCTTCTCTCAAGACTAAAGACTCAAGTCAAGACCAAAGCTTCAATGTCTTATATTTTGTGTCTTGTAAAAACAAATGTAATCTTCTTTTGTTGAGTCTTAGAATGATGTAAAAGCCTTGTCACACACACACACACTCACATATAATTTTATAACTGTGTGGTTTTCAAAAATAAAGGTCAAAATAGTTTGAACTAGGTCAGCTGTTGAGTACCAGTCGACTGCCATTAAGGACCAACCGACTGTACCTGTACAAAACTATCTGAGCTTCTTCAAACTCTGGCCAGTCGACTCATAACGGCAACCCAGTCAACTATTCAAGTCATTTTGATAGATTTCTGATTTCAAATTTTGATTTTTTGATTTCAAAAAGATATATCCATTTGTAAACAGTTGTGAGAACCGTTTTTACAACTTCCAGGGATTTTACTCTATAAATAGAGGCTTAGAATCACCATGGAGGGGTCCTAAGCCTTTTGAGAAAAAGTTTTAAGTGTTCTTACTTTTAAAGAGAAAAAGTTTTTTTTTTTAACTCAAATACTCTAATTCTTAAGACTTGGTTTTCTGAGTTCAGTCCAACATAATATTGAATTCGTTTTGGATTGAATTCAGAAGTTGATCAAATAGCCACGTACAAAATCACAATCACAACAAGGCTATAGGTTGATTGTAAACAATTTTATTGTTTTCTTTTTCTCTCGGTTGGAGAGTAGGACTCTAGGGTGTAGAGTCAGGTTTTCACTCTTGGTGGAATAGTGGGTTGCTCTCTCTAGTGGTGAGAGAGGACTACGGGTTGGACAAGGTTGTTGTCTAACGCTGTAGGGTATTTTTGTACATTTTTCAAGAATAGTGAAAAATCTCAAGTGGGTTGCTTGGGGACTGGATGTAGGTCGGGAGGACCGAACCAGGATACATCATGTGTACTCTGTGGTTGGAATTTCTGTGGTTGTATCTCTTTAACCTTTTATTAGTTGCATTTCAATTCTCTCAAAACCATTCTGGTAAGTCGACTGTATTCCTATCTTAAGTCGACTGATCAGACTGGTATTACAATATTCTCAGAAACTCTTCTGCCAAGTCGACTGTCTCTTAGTATTAGGTCGACTTATCAGACTAGTATCACAATACTCTTCTACTCTGACGCCTCAGTTGACTGAACTTCTTTTTACAGTCGACTGAACAGAAGATAATTTTTAATTCCGCAATTAATTTTTATAAAACACTATTCATCCCCCCTCTAGTGTTTCTTGCCTTACCTACAGGATCCAACATGTTATACTATTCAAACTTGAGCTACATAATTATTGTGTTACTGTTTACAAGATTTTTCATATGCTGTATCGTTCCGAAAACGTGCCGTAGGCACGTGCCTACGGACAAATATAGTATAATTATAATACATACATAATCTATAAATATAAAAGTATATAATATATTTATATATTAAAAAAATGATCTACACCATATAATAGCCAGGATTACTGCCCGAGCTTAGGCCCGTCTATAAGCTCCTAAAGGCCACACCAATGACCTGGCCTGGAGCCTAGCTTTTTGGCGAGCATAGGCCTGAATCCGGCCCAAAGGGAGGCCCGGTGGGTTTGGGCCGAATCGGCCCGGTCTGACCCATTTTACATTCCTAATCCAGATTCGAAGTTTACCTTATCCGACCCCACCATCACGTGCCTCTTACTTTTTTTTTGATTAAATACGTGCCTCTTACTTAACATAGAAGGCAGCAACCTATAAGTCGATTTTTTCCCAAAATAGATCACTTTTTGAAACTAATTTTTAAAATAGACCACTTTTCAAACTAATTTTGAAAATAGACCTTTTGCAGTATCGAATTGTGGTCTTTTGTATAATTAAGTTGCAGTTGAGAAATACGACATCTATTTAACACATTTTACTTGAAAAATTTGTCAAGTTTCAAAGTCACATTAAGCCAAATATGAATTGAACTAAATCAGCAGTTTCTAACTGCGACATCTGTTATTTTTAGGCCGCAGTTGGGAACTACAGCATCTATTTAACACATTTTTACTTGAAACAACTTGTCTATGTCTCAAAGTCACTTTCGGCCAAATCTGAAATGAACTAAGATCGCACTTGGGAACTGCGGCATTGAAAAAACACATTTTCGAGCCTCACAATCGAACATGCTACAGTTTCGAACTGCTAGTGGTCTATCTTCGAAATTAGTTTTGAAAATTGTCTTTTTGAAAATTAGTTTCAAAAAGTGGTCTAATTCGGAAAAAAAATCTCTATAAGTCTCATTATCACTCCATCTCCTTCTCTCCCCATCTCTTTCTCTCTGATCATCTACATTCTAGGGTTTTTCTCTCTCGTCAGGTATTACTCTTTCTCACTTATCCCCGCCGCCAGTCACGGTCTGTCCTTCAATTACTTGCTCAGATTAGTCACTAATCATGCTTGATCACTTCACTTAATTGCTTCAATACCTTTTTTTGGGATTATTATTTGGAATTTTAGATTAATACCCATTTTGTTATGGGTATGTTTCAGTCACTTAGATCCATTCCTGCTTAAATCCATGTAACTGTCAGATCTGTCTGCATCATTTGAAGTCATAAATTGCTTTACTTGACAAATTATAAGCTAACAAGCTCTATAAAGTTGTGTATCTATACCTTAGTTTTGTTGGGTTTTTCTTAAAATTCAATTTAGATGAATGAAACCCATGATTTTGTAGAAAACTGGATTTATGGCGAAGTGGGTATGGATGAAGATAGTGTTTTAAAGCATTTTGTAGTTTTCTTGTTTAGCGAGATATTATAGAGCTCGTGAGTTTGTGAGGTTGATGTATTCTGTATGGGTAGTTTAGTGAAATGGAAAATAGATCTATTTCAATATTTCAGATGTGTTACTGCTTGAATCCATCTAAATTTTGGCTGTATTTGCATCATTTGAAGTCATAGATTGCATTGTTCAACAAACTTTTAAGCTGATAAGCTCTAAAAACTTATATCTATCACATACTTTTGTTGGGTTTTACATCAAATTTAATGTAGATGTATGAAACCCATGATTTGTAGGAAACTAGATTTATTGCGAAGTGGGTATGGATGAAAATCGTATTGTAAAGCATTTTGTAGTTTTCTTGTTTAGAAAATCATTATACAGCTTGTGAATTTGTGAGGTTGATGTCCTCTGCATGGGCAGTTTGGTGAAAATGGAATAAGATCTATTTCAAAATTTCGGAAATATTGAAATAAGTCTGTTTAGTGCTGTTGCTTTGAGTGGATACTTGGATGTTTGGGATGTTTGGTTTTGATCCTCTTTTGGAGGATGTTTTGGGGCTTGATCTGAATCTCTATTATGTAGCTTCTCTTATGTCTGGAGTCTGTATGAACTCTTATTTTGTAGTTTTGGTTTTGTTGGCTGGAGTCGTTAGACTTCATCCCTTTTATCAAAAAAAAAAAAAAAAAATTCGGATTATTCCTGCTTGGATCCATCTAATTTCTGGTTCCATTTGCATGATTTGAAGCTATAGATTGCCTTATTCGACAACTTTTAAGCTAATAAGCTCTAGAAAGTTATATCTATCACTTACTTTTGTAGGTTTTTTCTTAAAATTCAATGTGGATGTATGAAACCCATGATTCTTTAGAAAACTAGATTTATGGTAAAGTGGGTATGGATGAAAATAGGATTTGAAAGCAAGTGCGTGGAAGCATTTTGTAGTTTTCTTGTTTAGAAAGTTATTATACAGCTTGTGAGTTTGTGAGGCTGATGTCTTGTGTGTGGGTAGTTTGGTGAAAATGGAACATAGATCCATTTCAGTTTTTCAGACATATTCCTGCCAACCATCTAAATTTTGATTCTATTTGCATCATTTTAAGTCATAGATTGATTTGTTGGATAGAATTTTAAGCTAAGAAGCTCTAGAAAGTTGTATCTATAACTTAGTTTTGTTGGGTTTTTCTTGCTTTTGTGCTGTAGCCTGTAGGTGTATAAAACTCCATGAATTTAGAAAAAAATATATATGACTAAGATATGAATGGAAACATTTTGTTGTTTTCTTATTTAGATAGTATTATTAATTGCAGTATACCGCATGTGAGTTTGTGAGGTTCATTTCCTCTCTATGGGTAGTGTGAAGAAAATTGAAAACAGTTATTTGGTTATTTTTGTAATGAATTTTTATATTGCGTTATCTCAGTTTTGTTCTTGTTCGTGTTAATTTGAGAATTTAGGTATGTATATTTGTGTTGTGGGGGATTGAGTTGTGCAAAATGATTTTCAAATGGGGGTATGTATCGTGTATTTTTTTTATTATATATATCTGGTTATCTTGGTAAAGAATAAACGGGATCGCCATCATCTTGCTACTTTTGCTTTCTTTTTTATTAGGAAACTTTTGTTTTTATGGGCTTGATGTAATTTGGTTATTGCATTTCCATTTTGCTATTGAGTATTTTGTATTGAAAATTCTTGTTTCGTTATTTAGCATTATTAAAACACATGGTGGGCTATTGCCATCCTTGAGTCAGAAAAGGGGATTGTACACATGTAATCATTAGGTTTCCTTGTGGGTTTCTTGAAAAATAATGACGTACAAATTATTCGTATTCTTCAGTTGAGTTCAAATCATATGCTACTCACTTCTATTGTTTTGTTGAATTGTTTACAAATGCACAGCTAGCATAGCAATAGCTAATTTTGAAAATTTGACGTAAAAATTTAGCTGAAGTGAACACTTTATTTTCCAGGTAAGATCGAACTAAATGTTAAAGTAGAATTGGTCTTCATTGATAATTTATTTTATATAAGTTTCCATTCTGGAAATTTTATTTCTTAATGGTGATCCCAAGTACCTCATCTTTCTACATGGCAGCCAAGTTTGTGCTTGTATGTACTTTTCATAATTATCATCAAATACTTGCAAAATGTCATGATATTGATATGTAGTACACTTGATGTGATATGTCATACACTTGATGATTCATTATGTTTTAAAGCTTATCATGACTTTTATAATAGCATTACATTGTCATATTAGATAAGAGTACCCTTGATTTGAGAGTGTAACATGTCCTAAAATTGTTGGAAATTCCTGAACATATAAAGATGTTATTTATGCTATGGTCATTACTATTACTTCTAGATAATTGGGATAGTTTATCTTTAAAAATGGTACCACAAATTGCTCTATTTTTATATGTTCTGTTATTCTTTTAACTTCATGCATTCACATGTATTTCTAAAAATGCTGCCTGTGCTCTTTTCCGTGATTTGTCTTTTACTTTGGTGCAGAATTATTTTCTGATATGATGCAATTGATAATGCAGGAGAGTAGTTGCGATAACAATACCCAACACAAATGGATTCGAGAAAGGCTGGAGTCAAACCCTCTTTTGGGCTGAAGGGGAGTAGCAGTGATGGGTCTAGTTCTGGACCTAACATTGAACAACTTAGTCATGACATGGCAAATGCTCAAGTGAACCCGCCAGAAGAGGGTGAGTGGCAGGTGATTGGGAAGAAATCCAAGAATCGAGCTGGTTCTTCAACTCCAGCACCAAAAGCTTGGGCTCAACAAGAAGGTTTACCTGGGAAAGTTCCAGGTTCCACTATCGGAGCTGGAAGAGCTTCTGGAAACAATTGGGCCCAAGCAGGTAAGGGGGGAGCTACGAGGTCTTCTGGAAATAGCTGGGCTAATCCTGCAAGTCGTGGTGGAGCTGGGAGGGCTTCTGGAAATTGGGGACAACCTGTTGGTTCTAGAAGGCCAGTTGGAGGGGGTTCAACAAACCAACAACCATTACCTAAAGCTTGGGGGTCTGCTTCTATGGCACCACCACCTCTTGAACATGGCTGGAAGTCGGGGGAAAAAAGTGCTGCGCCCAATGATTCCGAATCTGATGTTGTGTACAATCAACATGACAATGTCTCAGATGCTGATACTGATGATGATGAGATTGTGGATGACAGTGACGATGATCTAAGTGATGGTTTTGATTCTGATACAAGTCAGAAAAGCCATGAGTCACGAAAGAAGAATAGATGGCTCAAAGGATTCTTTGAGTCTTTAGATAAACTAACTGTTGATGAATTAAACGAGTCATCAAGGCAGTGGCATTGCCCAGCATGCCAAAATGGTCCAGGGGCCATTGATTGGTACACAGGTCTCCAGCCGCTGATAACACATGCTAAGACAAAAGGTTCTCAGAGAGCCAAGCTTCACCGCGAATTGGCAAAACTTTTAGATGAAGAACTTCGACAAAGAGGAACTTCTGCAATACCGGCTGGTGAAGCATTTGGCAAGTGGAAGGGTCTTTTTGAAACTACAACAGATCATGAGATTGTTTGGCCTCCATTTGTGGTTGTGATGAACACTCTGCTAGATAAAGATGAGAATGATAAGGTAATTATCTAAAGAGCCTTCCTTTTATACCTTTTTTTTTCCCAATTAATTTTATAATGTGTTAGGCAACTGGCTCCGACAACCCTAGGTGAGATAGCATGGGGCTGTTGCTCTTAGGCTACTTAATTGACCAGACTACTTTTTTAAACTCAGTTAATTGTCTTTAATTGCAGTATTGAGCCATGTGGTCAGTAGATACGTCATTCATGTTATTATTGTTGGTTTCTTTTGTCTTCATAGTAGTTGTAATGTTTTAACAATGTATTAGCATGGAAACCAAGAGCTTCTTGTATATTTCAGTTCTTACTGCCTTCCTATTACGTCTTTTTTTCTTTCAGTTAATTTTTTTAATGTGTTAGGCAACAGGCTCCCATAACCCTAAGGTTAGATGGCATGAGACTGTTGCACTTAGGCAACTTGGTTGACCAGATTATACATTTTTCAACTCAGTTAATTGAGTTTATATGCAGTACTGAACCATGTGGTCACTAGATAGATCATTCATGTTACTATTGCTGGTTTCTTTTGTGTTCATCATAGTTTTAATGTTTTACATGTTTAACAGTGGATTGGCATGGGGAATCAAGAGCTTCTTGATTATTTCAGTACCTATGCAGCAGTTAAAGCGCGCCATTCATATGGCCCACACGGGCATCGTGGGATGAGTGTCTTAATTTTTGAACCTAACGCCATGGGGTATCTGGAGGCTGAACGCTTGCATAAGCATTTTGCAGAACAGGGAACTGATAAAGACGCATGGGTACGACGTCCAGTGCTATTCTACCCTGGTGGCAAGCGGCAGTTATATGGTTACTTGGCTGGCAAAGAAGACATGGAGGAATTCAACAAACACTGTCAAGGTATACATGCATGCATGCCCGCATACCCACATTTCTGACATACTCTTATGTTTACTATTTGATTTTTTTGCAGTTAGCAGGCTTCGTTGTTATCTGTCTAAAATTAAGTTAATATGCATAATTTTCTCAATTTCCCTTGTATATGCTACTCTTTATGCCCTTTATGTCTTTAAACAGCCTGACTCTTTCTTTATGCCCTTTGGATAATTTGACTATTTGTGACTCTTTCTTTATGTCCTTCGTATAGCCTAACTCTTTGGGTAGCCTTTACTCTTTCTTTTTTACCCTTTCTTTACTTGAATCTTGTGGCCAATGCTTCTTCCCTTCATATAGTTAATTTTAAAGATAGCCTGGTTCTATACACGCACTGCGTACATGATGCGACATGACACCAAGACAAAGTCCTCATGCGTACATGATGTTACATGCATAGAAAAAACTCCTCAAGACAAAGTCATTTTGTCTTATGGGAGGGATTTACAAATCTTTGAAGTGGAGTAATTCGAATCCATACTAATGTAATTTGCTATGCCCCCTCCAAAAAAGATGGATGATTACTTCCTTCGACTCTTTAGCAAAACTGGATCTCTCTCTCTCTGAGTCTTTTCCCTCTTTTTTTGTCCTTTTCTTTGTTTCTTTGCCATTCTTCTGTTAAATTGCAACTTTTGAGCCATTCTCCATGTTTGTTGTGGTTATTGAATGGCCTTTGTATCATGTGTTAGATTCTCACACAAATTCTCGCATATTGGAAATTTGTAAGTTTTATATGCTTATTATGCTCGAGGTAACAGTTAAATTTCTGAAGACAATCTGGAAAGCGAATGGTCACAGAACTGAACTTTTACCTTAAATTTTTGTTGACAAGTAATTAGTAGAAAATAGTAGTTTTAAAAGTTAATGGTAACATACCTGAACTATTTTACATTAGTATGGCTGATTTCCCCAAAAGTTCAGTGTTCTGGAATCTGGATAACAGTTATATTCTGATTTGGTCTTTCTTGGCTGTATGATTTTATTCTTCTGACTGATTATTAATATTACTGTTTTGATTTTGTGGGTATATGTTCAAGGCAAGACAAGGTTGAAGTTTGAGATGAAATCATACCAGGAGATGGTTGTGATCCCTATGAAACAAATGAGTGAAGACAACCAGAAGCTTGTATGGCTTAAGAACAAGGTTGTGAAACAAGAAAGACAGTCCAAGGCTCTTGAAGAAACATTTGATCGAGTCAGCCAGAAGCTGCGTGAAACAATGGAAGAAAACAGGATTGTGAGGCTACGAACCAAGAGGCAGTATGAGGAAAACAAAGAAGAGGTAATGCTTCAAGTCAGCACTTTTTGAAATTGATATTAGGTATTCAGTGTTGACTATTGTGATCCTTATCAAGACAATCCTTCTTCAGTTTTTATCTGCCCTATCTTGGTGCTTTGAAAATGTTTTAAGACTGTTCCCAACTGTAGAATGGCAATAGAACTTTTACCCCATAATTACTGGCCATTAGGCCAAACATTAATATCCAGCTTATGTTATTATTTACAACTATGTTCTCTTTTATATTATCACTCAAATAGGTTGACTTTACAGTTGATAGAATTGAAGGGGGAATTCAAGCAGTTCATTTACTTTTGCAAATTTTTGGATTGTATTGGTACATCATTGTTTCAGGAAACTTTGCTGATTGTGAATGCTGCATCCCATTGCTAAGTTCATTATCATCATCATTTTAATCTTTTCCCATCAAAATGTATTTGGGTATGGAGCACAGGGCTCCATAAAAAGCAACCAGTCAACCTGAGTCAACCCTCTCTTATTCAGTGCCAAATATCTGCCCTGGAAAATTATGGACTAGCAATGCATCCTATCTGGCCCGTCTGCTTAACCAATCGACTATTGAGGCTAATGTTAAAATTAGTTGGTGTTGTAAATTGCTTGATTTTGTCTTCAAGAAACTTGTTTGTGGAATCTACAACACTTCATGCTTAACCAATTATTTATTTAAGTTGATGATTTTTTTGTAGATGGATTATCAAGAAAATTTTTTCAAGGAGCAAATGGATAAAGTTCAAAAGGACATTGAAGAGAAAGAACGGAAATATGAGATTTTGTTGCAAGAGGAGCGTGCCAAGGCAAACCAAACTGAAGTGAAATCTGGAACAAATGAAGAACAAAGCCGAAGGTAATTTTGTTACATATATATTTGAAGCTTGCAAGTATTATACATCCCTTCTCTATTATGAAAAGGTTGCCATGGTAACATATGTGGTTATATTACTGGTTGGGATTGTATTGAAAATAAAACTTATATTACTGGTTGGGATTGTATTGAATATAGAACTGTATCTCTTCCTCACACCTTGCACGAGAAATTTGGCAGGGTAATGATGTCTCCAACATCCTTAGCACACCGCAACCAAATTAATATTCGTAGAGCTCTTTCAACCATAATAATAACACTCAAAGCCTCACGTCATTTTGTTCATCTCACTGGCTAAGCAAGATTTCCAGTTTCTGGCTATGTGGCTATAAGCAATTCAGTTTCTCACTTTCTCTTACCTCTTCCCTGGCTATTTAGTGAGGTTCGATTCCTTATTGTTAATATACTGGCATAATCTTTTCATGCTTAGCTATTATTGCCTTCTCCACTATTCTTAACTTGCTTCCTTCCTTCAATATCTATTATCTCATCCTTTTAATTGCCCATCCTTTTCTAGCGCCCCTTGACTTTGCTTGGCTTGTCATCATTCTAAAGTAATTGTTCTTTGAAGGCTTTGGATTGAGTAAATCAGGCCTTTGTACAGACCTATTTTCATCGATTTTACCCTGTTTAATACATTCCCAAATTAGTTGTGTCTAAAAGATATTGATATGCAACAATAATATTTAGATGCCTCCCACTAAAAGAAGTTTTTAGAAAAATCATTTGTGCAAACTAAAACGTGGATCAGTGTAGGGGTGGCCCGGCCTGCAATCAGACCGGTCCAAACCAGACCCGAACCACCCCAGCAGCCCGGGCTTGGCCGGGCTGCTTCTTTGCACTCGAAAACCCGCACCGACCGGCCCGACTGGGCTAGGGTTTTTTGAATATATATATATATATAGGGAAAACTTCGGTTGTGCACTTCTCTAGTGCACACGGCGTGTCCGCTAGGTCTTCGGGCGTTCATATTGACGATCCGAACCGTTCACATTGATCTACACATCTAAATTAGTCTAAATATGTAAAATCAAATCATTTGAAATTCATTTGCCCATCTATTGAAGTGTCTATAAAAAACAATGATTTTCAGCCATACAATTTTGTAACACTTCAAGTCTTCAATGGATGGGTAAATGAATTTCAAATGATTTGATTTTACATATTTAGACTAATTTAGATGTGTAGATCAATGTGAACGGTTCGGATCGTCGATATGAACGCCCGAAGGCCTAGTGCACACGCCGTGTGCACTAGAGGTAGTGCACAACCGAAGCTTTATATATATCTATATATATATATACACACACACTGCAAAATGTATGTATATATGTGTATACAAGCATATGGATATACTCAAAAATATTTTTAAAATTTATAAAAATGAGCGTGGACATCAAAATTAATTGATCACTATCCATTACTCAATTTGTCAACCCCCACCCTAGCTATTTATAGTCAACTCAACCTCTTCACTTCTCTCATCTCACGTGGGACTAAAGTTTTCAAAGTTAAAACATTTAGTCTCGCATTGGTGGGCTAATTGAGTAGTGTGTAGTGAGCAATTAATTTTGTTGTTCACACTCATTTGATATAAAATTTGAAATATTAACCAACTTATTAAAAAAAAACAAAACCTGCATATCGGATGGCCAAAGCCCGGGCACAGGTGAACCCTGCCGGTTTTCAGCCTGGCCCGGCCTGGGTGTCCCCGAATGCCACCCCTCTGTGGCATCTCTCTCAAAATTATGACCTAATTTTTGTTTATGATTTCCCCTACATGTAAAATGATTTTGTATTCCTTTTTTAACAGAAAACAAGAGATCCTGAGGTTTATAGATAGCCAGGAGAAGGGTGTTGAAGAGTTTGTAGCTGAAAGGGACAAGCTGGTCTGTGAGCATGAGAACAAGAAAACTGAGCTCAGGCGCAAATATAAAAAAGAGGAGGTTGAACTGGAGGAGGCCTTTGATTTAGCCCTTACCAAATTGATGGAGAAGTTTGCTCCCAGTGCCTTCAAGACATCAAGTAGCAGTTCTTGAATGGTGAACTCTATGATCAGATATAGAGAGAAGACCTCGGATACGAGGAAAGTGAACTCAAAGCTAGATGAAAAGAATTATAATAGATTTGTGTGTTTCTTATCAGTCCAACATCATGTTTAAAAAGAAGTTTAGAATCAAGACTAATCCTTGCAGACTGCAGATTATCTAGTAGATGAAAGTACAAACTTTATAGACTTGGTGAATTTTGAAGTGCTCAGTTTGCTTCTTGTGCTGTTATACTTGATCTCTGATATTTGGCTGGAAGTTTGATCTTTCATGTTATATATATAACTTGGTGATATCTGTTACTTCTCTCCTTGTTAAGATGCTTCCGTTGCTTTTAACCCAGGTAATGGCCATCGAATTAAGCGGTGGGATGTGTTTATCGAAACTGATCGAATAAGCTCACTTGCTTATTGTGGTGGTTAAGAATCTATTTACTTTTGCACTTGGGTATGAGATGTTGAAGCAAGTATATTCCATATATTCCCAACTCTGGATAATTATGCGTCGATCGGTAAGAACTAATACTAGTCTTTGATCTTGTTAATTAGGCTGCTATTGCAGGTTCAGCACGTTGGAATACAGTTGAGATGTATGAGGTGAATGAACTGATATATTACTGTAATAAAATTGAACACGTTATCGTATGATGGACCTATGACTATGGTGAATCTCCTTTGCATACACACGAGAGATACATACAGCTATGTCATTCAGCCTTCATTCCTGATGACTCCATAGCCAAAATCAGTCCTTTTTTTTACATAGATGTAAGAATAGGTAATATCCATCTTCATACCATCAATGTCTGTTAGGGTTGCAAACGAATTGAGCTATTCGGCTCGAGCTCGGTCAAAGCTCGGCTCGAGCTCGAGCCCAAAATTGAGCTTGTTTCCTTAATGAGCCAAGCTCGAGCTGGGTTTTTTTTTTGTAGACTAAGCTCGCGAGCTATTTGGCTCGAATATGGTCAAAGCTCGGCTCGAACCGAGCTCGAGCTGAGCTAGAGCTCAAAATTGAGCTCGTTTCCTTAACGAGCCGAGCTCGAGCCCGAAGATATTCGGCTCGGCTCGGCTCGATTGCAGCCCTAAATGTCTGTTAGTCTGTGTAACACCCCGAATTCCAAATAAGTCTGAATTCGAAGTTCTACAGGATCTTTACACTTCACTTCGTACAATTTTACAATGAATTTAAAACTTTAAAAGTAGTGGAAACATTTAAATTTTAAAGTTGTGGGTACTAGTTAGAATAGCGACTATAGTATACCGAGATCGCTATTTTCACTAGTAACATCAGTTTTAATTTTTTTTTTTCTAGAAAGGAGAATCTCTCTAAATTTAGCTGAGTGTCTTCATACGGTTCATTGAAGGTCGTTAATCCTATTAGTGACTTTATATATAGTTTGATCACTAATAGAAATATTGACATTAAACAAAAATTTATGGTAAGCTTATTTGTGGTAGACTATAACTGCTTATTTATGGTCAGCTTTAGTATTTATATTTTGACAGTTTACACATGCAAGATTTAGCCTTGAGAAAATTAATTTTGAAGTAAATACATAGACGTTACTGTACAGATTATTTTTTAGGGAGTAATGCTACATCCATTATCAATTTCACTGCATTTCTTTTCACTATCTTAGGTGGCACATTCCAATAGGCAGGAGAAGATAGAGTAGGTGAGGGAACTCTCCAATAGAAATATACCACCTAAGATAGTGAAGAAAATGGTAATAAAATTGGTAGTGGCTGAAGCATTACTCTTTTTTATATTGAGATAGAATGGAATGTCAAAGTTGAGTTGGTACTTGGTAATCATTGATAATATGTATTTTGGGAATTTTTTATCGTAATGTTGATCCCATCCTCATCTTTCTGCGTGGCTGCGCAGTTTGTCCTTGTATGGTAGTATGATAGAATTTCCAACCTATCCTTTCGATATGTAGTACCCTTTAGAGCATGTAGTCGTTTGCTAAATATCGATAAAATGAATATTTGGCTAAAAAACGCGTTGCACTCGTTTGCCAAATATCCATTTTATTCATATTTCGCTACAGTCATTTGCTATAAATGAGACTGTGTTTGAGATTTATCCATATATGAGCGACAGCACTCGAAGTGCCGTCGCACAAAAAAAACTAATATTTTTTTCGTCGGACGCTTAAAAATAATAATTTATTCAATTAAAAACCCCCCAAAAAGCTCACAAACCCTCGGACGGCACTTCAAATTGGCACAAACGATAGCAGTGCTCTTCCTACATTGCTATTTGTCAAATGCCAAATATGCATATTCTAGCAGCGACGATAGTGGATGCTCTAAGGTATCCAAACAAACTTTATTTCCTATCATAAAATAAAATTGAACTTTATTTCCAGATAGACCCTTAATAACCACCTTTCTTAAGTTGTCATCTTAGCTCGAACTCAAATTATGAAACTAACTTCAAATACATACAAACCTTTATCAATGAGAGAAAAGAATCGACATACCCCTGCCTCTCTTATTATATAAAGAATCGAGTTCCTTAAATAGACATCGATATCCAAACTAAAAAGAAACTATAAGTAGAGTAATTCTTGAAAACTCAAATATAATGGCGATTGGTCGAGAACCCTAAAAAAGAAGCCACGAGGGTTCATATTTAGACCGTTTTTAATTAATGGAGTTTCATAGATTTACGGGATTTACTGGTGTTACTAAATGAATGTTTTTTTTTTTTATTATTTTTAAAGAAAGTGATCTAGGTCACCGATTTCATTAATGAAAAATTAACGAAACCACAAAAAATCCATATTACACATCATTGTTTCCTTCGGGCCCTACCGGCCCTCCCCGACATAATACAATACAACAAACATGCTTAAAGCTAAAAGATACATCAAACTAGAAATGTGCAACGATCCCTCAAAATACCCATACAACAGATTAATCCTTCTTTTAATGAGTCTTCAAGTGCTGATGCGAGTGATGAATCCTGGACTACTGCTGATTAAGAGATTTCTTTTACGAGTTCTTTGCTTTCTTTTGTTGGAGAATTATCCTCTTTTCTAGGTGTTGCTTCTTTCTTATGGTCTGTTGGTTACTTTGGTATGTGTGGTGTTTTGATCCTCTAGATGAGGATGTTTTGGGGCTTGTATGGTCTGCTTCTCTGGAGTCTGTAATGAACTCTTGTATTTTGTTTTGTTTGGCTGAAGCCTTATGGCTTTATCCCTAGTAATCAAAAAAAAAACAGATGGCACCCAGTGCCCACCAACGGAAGTGACAGTCTCCCAGTCTCTAGAAGAGGCCTGCACTCCCTACCTCCTGCTTTACTCGCTCCCATCGAATCTGATCCTCTTTCTTGCTGCTGAGTTACCTGTTCAAAATTCTATTAGAGCCAGTATTTTATGCAGGGACAATTTGAAAGAACACCTATAGTTACGAAAACAAAGATCATTCCTATCTTGCCAAAGGGACCATAACACCGCCTCAGTCGTGATGTCCCACAGAAATCTATGGTCTTTACATATGTTACTAGATCTCCCTCTACCCCATATGTCCTCTACACAGTTCGGAATGATGTATGTGTTGAACCCTATTCCCAAAATTTTCCACGTTAACCTCGCTTTAGGGCAAGAAAGGAATATGTGAGTTGTATCCTCCTCTTCCGAGTTACATTGCATGCAAGTGACATCTATAGGAAGATTTCTCTTTCATAGATTTGACTTCGATAGAATAGCGTCGTGTTGTACCAACCAAAGAAAAGCTTTCACCTTGTTTGGGACACTAGATTTCCAAATAGTTGTCGCCATTGAGTTCCTAATCCCCCCGTCGTTCAAGAGTCCGTACATGGAAGCTACCGAGAACTCTGTCGATGTTCCCCCTATCCAGATTTTTTCATCCTCTTCCCCTTTTTAGGACGTCCTAGAGCTCAGAAACAGCTCTAATCTACCCAATTGCTCCTCAGCTTGAGCCGAAATGGTCCCTGTGTAGCTTAAATTAAGTCTTCACCTCTTCCACACCTCAGTTACTAAGTCGTCCTTCCCAGTAGTTCCGAACGCAAGTTGTGAAAAAATCGACTGTAGGGAGTTATTCTCACACCACTTGTCCTTTCAGAATCTAGAATCACTGTCATTTCAAAGAATGCATTTCGTATTCGCGTGGAACACATCATCTACCTTTGTGATTCCTTTCCATAGAGTTGAAACCTTCCCCCGTTTTCGACTCCCCCCAAGTTACTAAATGAATGTTGTTGCATGAATGCGAGCTACTTGTACATTTGATGAAGGTAGTTGCAATATGTACGTTACATAAAAAAATTATCGGTGTTGTACAAAATTCTCAATAAGAAAGGGTTATTGACAAATCTACAAGACCATATTTGGGATCGTGCTCTTGAAAGTCTACAAGAGTAACAAGACCATAACACAATAACATCTTCACACCCCCTCACCAAAAAAAGGAATAAAAGATGAAAATCTCATTTAGACATCACGTGCCTCTCACGTGCCGTAAAGCAACCTCTATATAAGAATCTCTTGTTCTCTCTCCATCTGTCGCTCTCATCTAAATTCTAGGGTTTTTCTCTCTCCTCAGGTATCACTCTTTCTCTCTCATCCCCGCCGCCATTTAGATCCTCACTGCTTCCGATCACTGTCATAGATTGCTTTAATTATTAAGCTAATAAGCTCTTGAAATTTCTTAGTCGTTGTGGGTTATTCTTAATTAGTTATTTGGCATTGTACGTAGATGTATAAATAATAAAACCCATGACCTGTTAGAAAACAAATACATATCACATGCATCTCATCATTTTGTACCTTTTTTAAAGATAGTTATGCATATGATTTGCAGTAAATAGCTTGTGAGTTTGTGAGATTCATGTCTTCTTTAATCCCTAGCTAGGGGTAGTTTGATAAAGAAGGAAATTAGATATTTCTTTATTTGTGAGATTGATGTCTTCTCTAAGCTTGAGATACAGATTTTTATATATTGTTTTATCTTGATCTCATTCTTCTTTTTGTTAATTTGTAGATGTGTGTATATTTCGGTTATCTGGAAGTTGTTGGATATATAGGTATATTCTCACTATATGAATAATATTATGTGTAATATTATTCTATGGATAACACATGTGTTACACGTACTAATTGTATGGATATCGGAACGCGGGTTAAGTGAGTTGTGAACCCAGTACCGAAACCAGTATTTATAGGATAAATACTGGACTTGTGATAGTAGTCTAGGTATTCCAATTTTAATACCTAGGATAAATATCTCAAATATCTTAGTTTAGAATATTAACCATAATTTATATTGTTATTATCTCTCATAATGTCTAACAGGAGTAAGATGTGTAAAATTATTTTCAAATGAGTTTTATGATTGTGTTATCTCAGTGAAGAATATGCGTGATCGGCCTCCATCTTTTTAACTTTGCTTTCGTTTTGATTAGGGAACTCTTGCTTTCATGGGCTTGATGCAATAATTTGGTTATTTGCATTTCTATTTGGCTATTGGATATTTTGTATTATAAACTATTGTTTCGTAATTTTTCATTATTGAAAGATTGCCATCATTAAGTTTAAAAAAAATGGACTTCCTTATATGTATTCATTAGGTTTCCTTGTTGGTTCTCCAATGATAATGGCTTACAAGTTGTTTATATTCTTCATTATTGAGGTTCATATTTACATGCGACTCAACTCGATTGTTTTCTCTTGCAGGTTGAGGACTATCTTTGTGAGCCAAGACGTGCATTGTACGCAACGTTTTTTTTCTTCTCTTAATCCATATGTAATATAGTTTGGGCGGTATGAATCGAACACATGTTGCTCTGGTATCATGTTAAAGACCCTATTAGTCTACACTAGACTAAAGCTCCGCATTTATGGTAAGGGTTTAGTATTTATATTTGAACAGTTTACACATGAAAGATTTAGCATTGAGAGAATTAATTTTGAAGTAAATACATAGACGTAATTGTATTGATTATTTTCCAAGTTAGATAGAATGAGAATGTTGAAGTTAAGTTGGTAATCATTGATAACTTATATTTTGGGAATTTTTCTCATCTTAATGTTCATCCTAGCTAGCTATCCTCATCTTTCTGCATGGCTGCACAGCTTGTGCTTGTATGGTAGTATGGTAGAATGTTCAACTAATCCTTTTGATATGTAGTATACTTGGTTCTATCTGGTTCAAAGTTTATCGTGGCTTCAATAGGAGCATTACTCTCTCAAATTATATTAGAGTAGGTTTGATTCGAGAGAAACATATTATGTTAAATTTATGTGGGGTTAAGTACATTTTTCTTAAATGATTGTGTATATACAGTTCTTTATGTCCTTTCTTTCTTTACATAGCCTATGTTTTGTGTTTTTTTTTACCCGATAAAAAGTGACTACTGCCGCCTGTTTCATTAGTAAAGATTTAACGAAACATAGAATTACAGATACATACTCCACACCCAGCACACTCATAATCTAACAAGTGGACAAAATACATCTAGAATCACATAAATAAAAGCTACATACTCCCCAGCCATCATACTCCAATGCGAAAAGTGTACAAAATCCATCTACCAGTGCCAAAATTCCCCACCACTCGTAAAGCTACCAAAAACCAAGAAGAAACCCCTCCTTCTGTACCACCTCAAGCAGTAGACAGTGTGTATGGCGGCACCTGCAGAAGTCCAACACTGTTTTACCCCGCATTATCCATGCGAAGCTTTTTCCTCGCCCTTGTCGTACCTGTCCAATGATTGCTAAGAGACCAAATTTTATACAACAACATACGGAAAGTACAGTTAATACTACGAAAGCAAGAATCATTTCTATCTAGCCGCAGACTCCGGACACTAGCCGCAACTGTACTATCCTACAATTGTCTATCATCTCTACGAATATACTTTAGTCTCCAACTACCTCACCCCAGAGGTTGTCAATACATGTTGGTGTCTCTACCGTACCAAAACCCAATCCCACCGTTTCCCAGGTAAGTCTTGCCTTAGGACATGAAATGAAAATATAATTAATATCCTCTTCCCCTAAGTTGCACCGCTGGCACATCACATCAATCGGATGTTGCTTTTCCTGATATTAGTTTTGGATAGAATAACATTATTAATCACCAACCATAGGAACGCGTTGACCTTCCGTGGGCAATTCGTCTTCCAGATAATATCCTCTCATGAGTTTCTGACTCCTCCGTCATTAAGGAACTCATACATCGCTCTGACTGAAAATGTAGTAGATGTGCCTAACTTTCATTCTCTTACGTCCTCACTTGTAATCGCCAGGGTCCCAATTTTCCTCCACCATTCTTTGTAGTTTCTGAACTTGATTCTGAACCTCCAGCGATGTACCTCCCTCTCTCCCCAACCTCCGGCTTTCCTGCCTCCCAACATCTGCCAAATGAGCATCCACATTAAGTACCTTCTCAACGAGTAACGGGAACAGTTTCTGGAGGGTATTATTCCCACACCATTTGTCCTTCCAGAATCTCGTATCTCTCCCGTTTCCTACTTTGCATGTCGTGTTTGCGTGAAACATCTCCGCCACTTTTGCTATCCCTTTCCACATAATCATAACTTTTCGTGTTTACTTCTTCCTCCATATCTAACTTTCTTTCTGTGTCAGATAAACTTTGAAGGAATTGTACCACCAACCCTGCCTCCCAACATCTGCCACAACAGTGTTATCTGAACTTTGTGGCTGATGCTTCTTTTGTTCGTTTTATCTGTACTGTTACAATAAGAGAGTTGGATTTATGTAATTTATGTAAAGTACCATACTCTAAAATCTCAACTACACATTTTAAAGTCAAGTTACATAAAACTTATTGTATGCTTTTCCCTAACAAATGATAGATGAACTTTATACTGAGTCAGGTGGCATGATCCGGTGGGTTAATTAAAAGAATATGTTCGAATTATATTTTACTGGTTAGTATCCTCCTACCATGTATCTACTTGTGCCTTATTGTTTTTTTTTTTTTTTTAAGGAAAATGTGGAGTATGGCCACCCAGTTTCATTAATAAGAAATTCAAGAAACAAACCCAGAATACTGGGCCCAGTTACAATCTACAGACAGAAAATAGAACATACATGAAGCAACATAACCCGTACAAACAATAAATTACTCCACCTTTTCCCTACCAGAAAATAGAACATACTTGTGCCTCATTGTTGGAGGCTCTAACTAGCCAGTTATATATGTACCTAATATATGTAGGCTCATTAATTGTTGGAGGCTCCAGTTTTTTGCTCTCTATGTTTGCATTTTCTTCTTACACGTACGTTCTCTTTATCCCCTTATCTTAGCTCATTCATTCCCAATCTATGCAGACATGTACATCAATTGGGCAAGATTATAATCCCCCTATTACATTTGTGGTGGTGTAGAAGAGGCATCACACTCGTCTATTTCCTGTAGGGAACAACTCGGATAAGAGCGGAAATATCATACCAGGTAGGTGAATATAATCGCCATTTTCCTGATTTGCATTTGACATCGATCCGAAGATTAAAAGAGTAGTAATTAAGTTAACCTAGCTCGATTGTGTTCCTTCTTATGTCTAGGTACTGTTGTGGACAAAAGGATCTGCCATCCAACTGAATTTGATTTCTATATATATCTAGAGAAATCTTCGGTTGCACACTACTTTGGTGAGCACTCCGTGAGCACTCACGAACTAGAGATCCTATGAAAAATCCGAACCGCTTATATTGTTCTATATGCCTTAATAGCCTAACAATAAAAAATCAAGAAATTTGAAGTTCATTTGCCCATGATTTACATCATCACAAAATTGTATGGCTGAAAATTCTAACAACATGATGGATGGGCAAATGAACCTCAAATTACGTGATTTTTTATTGTTAGCCTATCTAAGGCATATAGAACAATATGAGCGGTTCGGATTTTTCATAGGATCTCTAATTCGTGAGTGCTCACCAAAAGTAGTGTGCAACCGAAGGAGACTCTATATATGTACGTAGTCATGCAGGAATACATGCAGGCAACCTACGTACTGTTTCTGTCATCTCCAGAACCTTCACTGTTGCTAGCATGAGTGGTCTTTGACTTACCTTTGCGTTCACTCTATCATGTCCTTTTCGATGAGAATAAATTCAGTGCAGATGACTTGGAGATAGATGTTAATTAACTAACAATTTATGTTACACGTAAGATTTGTCAATTGACGGATCTTCTCTTTCTTCTTTTGTACACCAATTGCAGTTATGGTTAATCTCTTTGAATTCTGACCTAATTTGTGTGTATGCTTTTCAATTTAAAGAAACTAGTAATTTACACGTTTTAATAATAATAGTTATGCATATGCATTACATGCGTTGATAGATTTATAAATGACAATTTCTCTTCTCTCATTATAATATTAGAGATCAAGAGATCACCATGTTCATTGATAGTGATATGAGTGAAAATAGAACAAAATCGTGACCGTTCAAATTGAGAACGAATCTTAAAGCAATTAGGGGTAAAATGATTTTTTTTCAATAGAAACAAGCCCCACCAGAGGGACTGGGCTGTTTTCAGTCCCATTGAACCGATCCAGCCTGTAATAGGGAGTACTACAACAGTCCTAATGCAAAGGAGTCCAGATTCATCGAATCCAGTTTAAACCCCCCAATTTTTAGGGGGTAACCAATTCTATCCCTCCATGCACAAAAGTGAAGTTAATTTCCAATTTCTTTTAAATCAGAGTTAGTTTCGCTATTTACTTTTTAAACATACCAATTAATACAGATCCACTACCTTGTTGTTTCTCTTTGTTGGAAAAACATTCATATAATCATAATCATATATAATTTAATATAGGGAGTAAAACTCGCCATTGGATCATCTCAAATAATGTGTTGAAATTTGAGATATCTTATGATCAATAATTTTTCTTGATTTGGGTTACTGAGTTATTGATTAAAAAAACATCAAATTTTAAGGACACATTGTCAACTTTTAACATTTCAACTTCAAATTAAGATTGCAACCTTATCTTCTCAAGGGGTAAATGCAATGTAGTCGAAGACACGTCTGAGGCGCAAGACGCATGCACCTAGGCTATTTGAGCCTCATCTTTGCAAGGGTCACTAAGGCGCGAGCCTCAGTCTTGAAAATATGACAGGTCATGGGTTCAAATTATGCTCACTACTTTTGGTATTAGCATGCTTCCAATAATTAAGAAAAAGATATAATTACTGCACATAATATTATAATATATGGGAAAATGACTTATAATATATGAGAATTTTTCTCATTTAGATTGATTAGTATCGATTGGCCACCTAATGGGCAATTCATGTGATATGGATAAAAATGGGGTTAAATCAGAACCATTCAAAGTGGGCACGAATCCCAAAGTCCCAGGGGCAAGATGGTAATCTCGCCTACAGACGGGTCCGAATTGGGAACCGGGTCCCTCCGCCTGGACCCGCTAATCCATGAACGGATCTGACCAGTTGAAAACAGGTCTCAACTCGTTAGGGGCCAGTTCAACAGGATTTGAGGAAATCCTGACTCCCCCTGATCTGGAGGAGGTGGTTATAACCACCCTTATCCTGCCACACCGGGAAGTAAGGATTCCCTCTGATCCTGAA
Organism: Hemerocallis citrina; assembly: GCA_017893485.1. Classification (NCBI taxonomy): domain Eukaryota; kingdom Viridiplantae; phylum Streptophyta; class Magnoliopsida; order Asparagales; family Asphodelaceae; genus Hemerocallis; species Hemerocallis citrina. Next base: position 287,844,172 of record CM030364.1, on the reverse strand, counting down.
AGAGATCCCTTTGGCGACTATAAAAACCCCCTACCTCCTACTGCCACAGGTGATCACACTTTACACACTTGAGCTTTTTCCTTGTCTTTTTCTGTGTATTGACTTGATCGTCAGAGGGTTCGTCGCCGGGATCCATCCCGGTGTCTCGAACGTTGGTGCAGGTTTCGAGGGAGCACCAAGGAGCCAACCAATTTGCAAGGAAGAAGAATGGGTCGATCTTTGTGAGTTTCTCACGAACCTATAAATCTCATCTATTGCCCCCACACCCGAATTCAGCGGCAACACCATGTTATCATGATATTTAATCTTAATTATGACAAGCTAACCTGCTACTAACCTAAATCAACAAACGCGTAAATCCACAAAACCTTTTTAATTTTTCCACAACATGCCTTTCATCGCGGTATGCCATTCCATGTGGACCCCACCAAGAACTAAGTAATGTTTGTTGTACCACGCACACATCAAGTGGAGTTCATATGTACATACACACGAATGAAAAAGAATGTAATATCCTTATTAACAAAAAAAGATTAAAAATTCAAACTAAAAAAAGAGTCATGATAATTTTATACCGGAACCATATGGAAACCCTAGTGGATGGATTGCATTCATTGAAGGTCGAAGAAATAGTGATAAAAAAAGGAGTTTTCGATTAGATAATTTTTTTATATAAGAAATAGAGATTGATGGAGAAGAAATGTGAGAGAAAAATTAGGAAGAGAATATTTCAAATGACGGAAATATCCATTTTGTTCTTAATAAATTTTATCATCTATAAAAATGAATATTACAAATCATATGGCCGTGAGCGAATATAGAATAGTTACAAAATATATTAAGAAGTTATATTAGTTAGGAGTTTGCATTCTAAAAAAATTATATTAACATTAGGAGTAGTTAGGAGAATAAAGAACGTTTCAACATAAGCGATTCAAATAGCGATCTTTACTGTTCATCCCCCCCTTCCTTCAACCCTCAGATCCGGCCGCTCCGCCCGTCCTTTCCCATCCCTCCCTTCTTTATTTCTGCTCAGCTCCTTCTCCTCTACAAACCCATATCCCTCGTTTCCCCTTCCCTCCCAGTTTTTCGACAAGCATTTTTTTTCTCCCCCTCTTGGTACGTTCGAGTGCTTCGTCGGTTTATTGGTGCGCTCTATCTTGCCTTGCCGGCGTCTTCTCTGCCCCGTGAGGTCGGTAGTGAGGCCTTTCTCCGCGTCTATCACCCTTGTGGTGGTGCGCTCCGATTGGCGACTGCGTCCCTCCACGCGACTGCGTCCCTCCACGCAGTGGTGCGCTCCGATTGGCGACTGCGTCCCTCCTCTGGCGGCTTTCGATCCTGGCTTCATCCGCGGAGTTTGGATTCCAATTACTGGCGCCCTAGCTTAGGTTTTCTCCATCCGCTGCCAATCACTGTAAGCTGTTTCTTTCTCCTTCCTTTATCTGGTGGTGGTAGAGGGCTTGTATCACAACTTCGCTCCTTCTTGGTTTTTTGGCGAGTTGGGGTTTTTTTTATTGCTTATCGCTCTCTTTCTTCCCTTTTATTAGCAGATTTATCTGCACTGTTCTTTGGGCTTGTTGTGCTTAAGCTCCTTATCAAAAGGCTTAGTTCTTTTATTGCTGCCGATCCTCTATTTCATATTCGGTATTAGATCCTTAAGCTTTATAGTTTCTTTCTTACTTCTCTGATGCTTATTATCTTCTATCTGTGATCTCATTATAGTTCTACATCATTGTGGTTTGGATCTTTCCAATCCTCTGTTGATTGCTGTTCGGTTGTTCTTTTGTGTTTTATACCTGTGTATTTTGGTGCTGGATCTGTAGTGATCCGTTAGTCTGGCTTCTTCAGCCTCCTTGCAGTTACTGATCCTCTCTATATCAGTATCCACTGCCTCTCTCTGGTTTTGAGACATGGACTCTTTGAGCCTGTCCGAGGTTGAAGACAATAGAATATTTAGACCCGTTATACAGGGTCGCTCTCTTTGCTCTCCCCATTTCCCATTGGACCACTCGTCTTGTTGGTCCACTCCGCCACTGGTTTGTTTCAGGTGCCTTCTGCCTGGGCATTTCCAACGAGAATGCGTTAACAACATGAAGTGTTTTTTTTGTGGCAAGTTCGGGCACTCTCGCAAGCGATGTTACTCCCTTCAAAAACTACTTGGTTTACCCAGAGGCAAACCATTACCGGCCAAACTTCTCTTATTTCTTAACTACCCTTTCTTAAAAGGCAAGCTTTATGCTAGTTTGGAGAGGAATTTTAGTCTTGAGTCCAAAAGGAATTTTGTCCCCGCTGTGGATACTCCTCATTCTGATACGAATTCTTCCAATGATCTCTCAGATTATGTGGCTTCCTTGGGCTCTCTTCAGCTTCCCAATATTTCTAGTCTTTTTAAGGATCGAAAGTCTCAATCGAATCTTGTCTCCTCCCATCGATTGGGTTCTTGTCTGCTTCGTCCCCTTTCTAAAATTGTGAAGTCATCGCGGTTTAAGAGTCTGGATAAAGATCATGTTCTGGCTAGAGTTTTTCCGACTGCACGTCTTTCCCTTCTTATGGGTCCCCTATTTAATAGTATGCTTTACACTTGTCTCGCGAGGAAGAGTATTCGTGAGCCTAGTAAAGAATTGGGCGCCTCTGTAGTGGTGCCTTTTCCCCCTACTAACCCCACTCCCTTCCTAATTGCTCATGAGGCTTCTCCTGCGTCACGACTGTACCCTAATTTTGCGACCCTGTTTTTAGTTCGTTCGGAGTCCCGGTCAGGCAGTTTACAGCTTAGACCCTATTTTAGTGCTGTGAAGCCTTCGATGGTTTCGTATCGGGCTAAGAAGTCAGGTTTGGGCGCTTCATTGGGGGCTTGCCATTCTTGGTTTCGTAGTTCGATTGGGTTGGTGTCCCAATCGACTCGTAGAGTATCCCTCATCTCTCGCCATTCTTTTCTATTTAACTGCAAACCTTTATTCTTGACGGTTTCGCCCTGTCTCCTTTCCCCCACTAAGAGTCTTATTGAGTTCGACTTTACCGAGCCAGCTCTTGGCAGGTCCTCGCTTCCTCTGGTGGAAGTCATCCCTCCCCCCGCTAAGAGAATTTACAAGAAGAAACTTTATTCTAAATTGCCTTCTCGCGTTAGCGCGCGTTTATTAGCTAAAAGAGTATCATCAGGAGCTAAGCCTCCTCTTCTGCGCATCTGAGTGGTGGCTTTTGCCTGCGCCTCGGATACGGCAATTCAGTTTTGTTTGCAATGTGGGCCTTGAGTCGTTGTGTCGGGCTGTTTAATCTCCCGATCGTTTGGCCTGCCTTTTGGCGGTCTTCCTCTATTTTCGATCCCTTCATCTAGCTTCTTGGTGGCTATGACTTCTTGTGCGCTTGCGTTTCGTTGGGTGCGGTGGGTGATAGCCTGTGTGGGTGTTGCTCCTCCTTCCTGGAGCGGCAGTTCGTCATCAGCCTTTCTGCGTCGTTATTCTTGGTTGTCTTCGAGCGCGGCGGTCTGCTTTTCATCGCCTTTGCAGTGCTCGCTTTTCAGGGCCGGTAGCTCCGCTCTCGGATAACGGCGTGGTGCTTCTTGCTGTGTTTCCTTACTCTGCTTTACTGATGTTCGAGTCTGTTATTGTATTCTTTGTTTTGCTCGCTTATTGTATGTCTTTCTTGCTCTTTTTGTTCTGTTTTACATCTTGTAAAGCCATTGACTATTTGTATTGTTTATTATCTGTTATATTGATTAATATATATTTTTGATGACTGGAGCCTTCTGGCTCTATCCGATTCATCAAAAAAAAAACATTAGGAGTAGTTAAGAAAATAATAAGAAGGTTGTGAATTTGCACAGTAAGAAAGTAATTAGGTTGTTGTGGGATATGCTATTGTTACTAGATGAATGTAGTTACATAAATGCCAGTAATTACTTGTGTATATTGTGTATACAGTGGAGGTAGTTGCAATATTTATGACCTCCTTTACATCTATATCTATAACTATTATAATGAGAGAGATGGATTGTAAATAAATAAATAATTTTTATTCCTTAGTGTGTGTGTGTCAACACGTGCAGCGCACGTGTTGGTAGATTTTTTTTTCTTTTCATTTCCCTCCCCATTTTCCTTGCACGTGCATTATACTGGTTTTATATATCGGGGTTGTACAAAATTATATATAAAAAAATAGGGTCGTTTTAAAATTTTCCCCAACGATTTTCATCATCGACAACATTACATAGGATTTAGAGGAAAACCAGTTTCCCAGGCTTCAGAACTCTCTGAAGGGAAAAAAAATATATCATATTTTGTATTAACTTTTTTTAAAATCTTTATTACTATATTTTAAACATCTCGAAGCCAATCTCCATTATATTTGTCCAATAACGGCCTTTAAGAGCATCCACAGCAGTTTTTTTGCGTTTGACCTAACTTTTTTTTTGCTGTAAAGCTACTTCAGAATGAAAAGTCAGAAAATAGAACTTTAAAATTAAAAGCTAAAGCTGTTTGGAAAGTCTATTTTTTTAACTTCAAGGCTATTTTTAAGCTAAAAGTTGTTTGGCATAAGATATCAATTGTAAGTTACTTTTATAATCAATTTAAGCTTTTGAATTTATTTAAGATTAAAATAAAAGTTATCAAATTACAAAAATATCTTTATATTACAAATAAAGATATTTAAAGTCCAAAAAAGGCTATCAACAGCGAAGAAAGGAGAGGCGGCGGCGCGACGGCGTTCGACGGCGAAGAAATGAGAGGGGGGGGGGGGGGGTTCGGCGAGGAAGAGGGAAGGGGGAAAAAATTGTGTTATGAGGTTTTGAAGGAGATGCCAGAAGTTACTCTGGAGGACATCTATCAAAGCTTATTTTTTTCACTAAAATTAAGCTACTTCTCCTTTTGTAGAGCTTTTCAAAGATTGCGTTTGGCTCGGCTTCTCCTTTTAAGGGAGAACATAAACTAATTTTAAGTTGGGTCAAACGCAATATTTGCTATTTTGCCATTTTTTGACAAAAACACAACCATATCGGTTTATCAAATTGTCACTTTTTGAGAATTTTTCGACAGTAACCTCTCTAATATGAGAAATTTTTGGGCATTCTCAAAATATAGAGGACAGAACATGTTGTTCCCTCCCTAATATTTTTTTTAATACGATTGGACGAAATAAGTTGTTTTGTCCAAGGGATTTTCGATTTTCGATTTTTATTTTTTAACGATCGGACGGTACATGTCGTCCAAAGAAGAAAAAAAAAAGATCTTGGTCACGGATGAAACAAGTTGTCCCGTCCGAAGCAAAAATTTGCTTGGACGGGACAACAATCTTGTCCATGAAATATGGAGGCTTTTCCCACTTAATTCTCACATTTTATTAATTAATCACCATGATTATATCTAATTAATTACTTATTCACTAATTTAATAACTATATTATTCACTAATTTACTAATTTAGCTAATCTAATCAAATATTAAACATTAAAAAAGAAAATGGAAGTCTCTCTTTTTTTTTTTATAGAAGTTTGCCATATTATAACTGTTGGAATTTGGTCTTCCTTATTTCCAAGATCACAATGATCTAATATTTAATCTAATCCCAAATAAAATAAAAAGAATAGAAATCAATAAATATTAACTTCAAGCTTTGAATTCTTATTTCTTTTTCTCCTTCAATTCTAACTCTAGTTCTTCCTCTGCTTTTCTTCTATATCCTGGTGGGAGGCACAAGAGAGACGGCTATGTTTTAACCTTGCTCTCATATTTATAGAGAAGATGAAAGCCTAGGGTTAGGAACTTTAGGAAATCGTAGTTGGGATAAAATTACAATACTATCCACTATGTATTTGTATTTTGCTCCCCAACTAAAATCTACATTATTATTAGATCCACGTCACAATATAGTTCTACAAAATACCCCTCTTTTACCGATATTCACAAATGTACCATTGGAATTCGTGATACCACCTCCATGGGTCAATTTGTAACTTTAAACCTTGTTTTCACATTTAATCTTTTATACAGTCTGACAATGACTCTAAAATTTATTTTCTTACAAAATAAAATTTTGTATATAATAAAATATATTTTCTGTAAAATATACTCATGGGATTTTATTGTCAGAATATAACCTTCGTTAAATGAACAAGGAAATATCTTCTTTTTTTAGAGATAGGATTCCGTATTACAAATACATGTTCTCATATTTCTAATAAGATACATCCAATGCATCGAGATATTGGTCTAGAAGACCTCACTCTTTGATTTATCAAAATGCGCGATATTAAAAAATGAGTTCACTATATGCTCAGGATTTAGAGGTCATGTTTATATTGCTTTTAACGATAACACTATCTTGTAGTTATTTAGAAGTGTAATCATTCTTTGTTCCATTAATTCGTACTAAACGAACTAGCACAACAAGTTTGAGTCGACTCTCTCACTTGTTGTGCTACAGTCTGCCAAATAGAATGCCCAGTTTTATTATAGACTGTGAATGTGTTCTTTGTGCATAGACTTAATTACTATGCAATATGGACTTTGTTGATGCACAATATGAATATTTGTGAATAAACCAAAAATTGCTCTATAAATAAAATAACAAATAAATAAATTTATTTCTGTCTAATCATATAACCCTACAATAGCAAACAACCGTTGCGCGCACTCTCGCTATTTGCTACTTCTTATTTTGTCATTTTGTCATATTTGAGTACAACCGTGTGGATGCTCTAAATCACAGTAATTCATCAGAAACGCTTCTTAATTGAGTAAACCTTAACTTTCTAAACAGAGCTCAGCTTATTTCGTGGATACCGTTTGAATTCCTCCTTAGAAATCTGATGGACAGAAGATAACTTCTTAGAGCATCTGTAGTCGTTGGAAGCTAAATTTTAGGTATTTGGCAAATATAAATAGAAAATATGGATGCGAGTTGTAGTCGTTTAAACCCAAAAAATTAGTTTTGATTTTGAAATATAGTCGAATAGGAGATGATACTACGTCCCTTTAATATATATATATACTAGATTTGCCCGTGGACACGTGCCTACGGCACGTCTTTGGAACGATACATGTAAACAGTAAAACTATAATTATGCAGCTCGAGTTTGAATAGAATGACAATAATTAGTTATAAATAAAAGTCTAAGTTTCCATTAGTATAAATGGGGGTATAAAATCTAATTTCTTAGAACTTTAAGTGTGGAAATAATGCAATTTAATTGTTAAAAATATATTTGCTATTTTCAATATAACATGCGCAATAAAATAAAACATAAAAATTCTGAAAATTTACAAAATCGAAATCTTAAAATCTAAATTTCTAAGTAAATAAAAAAAAATTTGGGAGAGAGAGATAAAGATAGAGAGAGAAAGAGAGAAATATGAAAAAGTAAAAAGAGGAGAGAGATAGTAATAAGTGAAAAAGTAAATAGAAGAGAGAGATAGTAATAAAGTAATGAGTTTTTTAGGGGGAAAAGTTTGATTTTGGGGTTTAAAATTTTGGAGGGAAAATATGTTTTGTGAGGTTTGATATGGGCCTTTGATTTTGGGGGAGATTGATTGTGAGCCACTTGATAGCTTTCTTTGTAATTTATTATATATATATATATATATATATATATATATATATATATATATATATATATATATATATATATGAAACGAATGCACGGAAAAACATTTTCCGTTGGAGGTCTAAATCTATAGTTTTTTTTTCAAACTTAATTGAAAAGAAATTGAACAAACAGGAGATCAATTCTCGTCCGTGAATAAAAAAAATCGGGCAGGAAATTATATCCCGTCCGATAGATTAAATAAATAACGTCTAATAAATTTTTTGGGAGAAAATTTAGAACGAACGGAAAATCATCTCTTAATTGCTAAAATTTTCAAATTGCTATATCTCCTTCCAAATATAGCGGCTACTTCCCACAATCTCCGAAAAAAGAAAATTTGGCCAACGAACCGCAGAAGGAATTTTGTCAAATTTTACAAAACTTGAAAAAATGGAGAACGACTACATATGCTCTTCCATCCACAGGAAAAGCCTATTTCTTAAATCCAAAATAAATAAAAAGATTATCTCATTCCGGCATCGCGTGATTCTCACGTGACTGGGAAGGTACTCATCTACGACTATATAAGATTCTCATTCTCTCTCTATTTGTCGCTCCCATCTACATTCTAGGGTTTCTCTCTCTCATGAGGTATCTCTCTTTCTCTCTCATCCCCGCCACCAATCACTTTCCACTTTGCTATGTTTTCTTGATTTGAAAGTTATCGTAGATTGCTTTATTAACCTAATAAGATCTTGAAATTTCTATCCATAATTTAAATAGTTATTGTGAGATTGATGTGTTCTCTAATCTCTATGGGTAGTTTGATGAAAAAGGAAACTAGATATGTTGTTATTTGCGTGGAATCTTGAAAGATGGAATTATATATATATAATAATGCTAATATGAGATGGGTGAGATGAAAATATTTTTTTTTTTGAGAGATCGAGCGATTTGAGTCATCCGAATCTCAATCACACCATTCACATCACTTTATATGTCATCTAGATGGTGTGTACAAAATTACAAAATTTTAAGCAATCGAGAGACCTCTAGCCAGTGCATCAAAACGTTCAACATGTCATTAAGATGGTACAAAATATGTATTTATTTGATCGTCTTGATGTATATGCTAGAGGTCTCAGAATTGCTTGAAATTTGGCACACATCATCTTGATGACATGTAGAGTGATGTGAACGGGGTGATCGAGATTTTGATAACTCAAATCACTTTTCTCTTTAAAAAATATTTTCATCTCACCCATCTCATAATAGCACGACTCTCTCTCTCTCTCTATATATATATAGTTTTATCTAGATCTCATTCTTGTTTGTGTTATTGGATATCTGGATCTGTGAATATTTCTTTTTGTAGGGGACCTGAGATGTGTAAAAAGATTTTAAAATGAGGATCTGTGTCATGCAAAATGAGTTTTATGTATCGTGTTATATATCTCGGACAAGAATACGTGGGATTGACAGCATCTTACTATTTTTGAGTTCGTTTTGATCAGGGAACTCTTGCTTTTATGGGCTTGATATAATTTAGCTATTTTCATTTTTCCTATCGGGTATTTTGTATTCTGAACTCTTGTTTCGTTCTTCTTGCTATTGAAATATGGCTTCGATTGCCATCTTTGAGTAAAAAAAAGGGTTTTATATATGTATTAATTAGGTTTTCTCGTTGGTTTCTCCAAAGTTAATTACGCACAAGTTATTCCTGTTCTTCAGTAGGATCCAAATTCATATGCGCTCAACTCTTTTTTTTTGTTGAATTGTTTACACATGCAAGATTTGCATTGAGAAAAGTAAATACTTAGCGTAAGTTTACAACTTATTCTCCCGGTGAGATAGAATAGAATGTTTTTTTTTTGTTTTTTTTTAAACTAGCAAAAATTGCTGTGTGGTGAGAGAGAATGGAATGTGGCTGTGGAGTAGGTAATCATTTGATAATTTCTTATACAATAATTTCTATTCTGGATTTTTTTTTTAATCGTAATGTTGATCCCATCCTCATCCGTCTGCACAAAAGCATAGTTTGTGCTTGTATGGTAGTATGATACTCAGAATGTTCAATTAATTCCTTTGATATGTAGTACACTTGATGCGATGTGTAGTACACTTAATTGTTCTTTCTAGTTCAACGCTTATCAAGACTCGCATAAGAGCATTACATTATCAAGTTGTGAAAAAGACCTTACCAGGTAGATTGGTAAGGGTTGAGAGTTTAGTATTTATATTTAAACGTCCGTTGAGACCATTATATTTTAATTAATGTTGTTGACCATTTATTTATTTATTTCTTTAATCTGCGATTTAAGCACAGACCGTGGGATTTGGATGTGGATTTAGTACTTATATTCTAATACGTCCTTGCAGGTTTAGGGTCGTCTTTGTGGGATTTGAAACTGGGTGTATCTGGTACCATGTCAAAGACCCTGCCAATAGAAAGAAATTTTGAAGTTGTGGTAAGGGTTGAGAGTAGGACCAATTATATTAGTGTACCTTTGATTTGAGAGCGTAATATGTTCTAAAATTATTGGAAATTTTAGAACTACGAGTCTGTTAATTCGTTTGCAATGGTCGTCACTATCCCTTCTAGATGATTGGGATATTTTACCTTTTAAAGTATTGTTATGCATTGCTCCTGTTTATATGTTTTGCTGTTAATTTGTTTAACTTCGTACGTTCAAGTTTATTCTTTTATCATATAGGATCCTTGCAAAATAAAGTCTCGTTACAATGTTGTCGGAGATCAAGTTGAAGAATTCTCTTCTTTGACTCGTGTTTTCACTCTAGTATTTGATTCTTTCTTTTTGAAACTACCTACTTTAGTTCAACCCTGCGAAACTTCTTTGCTCTTGCTTATATTATATATAACCCACTTCAATGTTATATTAATGTGGAAAACCAGAAAGAAGGGTCAGCTTCATATGGAGTATTCTCTGATACAAACTCTAGAAAAGCTTCCATTTTCAATGAAGAAAGAGAAACTTGCTAACCTTGAAGTTTTATTGATTATCATGAAAGTTCTGAGTCCAAAACTTCAATTAACCACAATGATTCTAACCCACGTCCAACTTTTCGGAAATGCTGGAAGACGTTCCCATCTAATAAATTGCTGGAGGTATAAGGGTATAAGATCTTATATAAATTGACACTGAAGATTAGGGAATTTTATAATACAAAATATATTAATATAGAATAGTAATATGCAAAAATGTATCTACGGATTGCTGGAGGTATCAAGGGTCTAAAACTCATTGGATCATTAGGGGACTCACAATTAAGGGTACCCTATTGGAGCCCAAGACCCCATTAAAGACCCGGATGGGCCCAGGTCTCCCCATTTTTGCTTTAGGCAAATGTGGGCCCCTCACACTTTAATAATAATAATCATAATAATTATAATAAAATAATAATAATAATACAAGTGGGAAGATACTCATCTTATTGTGGGCGAAATAGTAGTGGGTATTTTGGTGAGTATCCCAAATTCAAATTTTTGGGAGGGAAGTGATGTGGCACTTGAAGATACCATACCAAGATCCTCCTTATTGTGAGTGCTCTTTGGAGCGAAAAGAATCTGACACTTGCTTGTTTGTGACGGCTTAGGGTTGGTTTAGTTGTACCCTGAAATAGTCCAGTGAATCCATCTAAATTTACTTGAACAACACCAAGATCGGTTGATTAATTTCGGAGTGACATGCTGAATCTAGTTTCCTCTCATGAACCACATCATTAGATATTGATTAGAGAAATCTTGAGAAGGTGCTTTTTAGGGAACTCTCAGTGCCAACAATTATAAGGGGGTTAAGTGCCTATTCTATCCATTTGGTCTATTTTATTCTTTATGTATTATCTCTAAAGCACGAATACTTCACGGAGAGTGCCGTCCCCGTATCCTGTATGTATCTGATACTCGTATCCCCGTATCCTGTACATCCCCGTATCCTGCATTTTTTTATTATCCAATTATTTGATACGGTAGAAACTTGTCCAACTATTTGATTTGTCTGCTTATGTTATATTACTTATGAACTTATTTTGTTTACTTACGTTATTGCTTATACTTATGAATAATTATTGTAGCCTTTATGGATTATCTTATTTATGTTTAATGAAAGATATTTACCATTTCCTTATTAATGAAAAAGATTATTTAGTTATGTGTGTGTGTACACACACACACACACACACACGTATTCCCACCGTATCCCGTATCCCACTTTTTTAAAAATTGTCGTATCCCCCATACCCGTGTCCCAGTGCGCGTATCGCCGTACCCGTATCGGTGCTTCATAGTGTATTATGCTTGACGAGACATAATTCATTGTTTGTGTTGTTTATTCTGTAAGTAAAATAAAGATCAATTGAAACATAAGTAATTCCAATTATGTTTTTTTTTGATTTAAAATTCCAATTATGTTCCAATAATATTTTGGTAGCATTTTCAGTTGGACTTATCCGTAATCTATCAATTTTCCTTTGATCCTTTATATATATATTTTTGTGATCATTATTTAGGAAGGTTAGAACTGACTCATTATTAGATTTTTATACATTGATGTGGCTTATTAGATTTTTATACATTGATGTGGCTTGTTGCACTGTGTAATGTGCATATGGTATGGTCAGGTAAAATTGACATGCAATGAACACGTTGTTTACTTCCTCGTAGGAAAATTTTCACATTTCCTATTTTGTGTACAAGTAATTAGAATCGTGGTTGACGTAATCTTTGAAGGGGAATGCACCACTAAACAAATTATAATAAATGTACATCATTTGCTTTAAATTGGACCAGTAGTTTCTTACCTATCCTAGATGTAATTTTAGTATCCTAAACTTTTCTTTTTTTTCTTTCTCTGTAAGGTTGGGGTCAGAAATACGGTTCTAGTGGATGATCTTAGTCGCAACATACCTTTGGTTACAGACAAGACCACCATTATATTTGGTGCAGATGTAACTCATCGTCATCCTGGGGAAGATTCCAACCCATCCATTGCAGCCGTACGATCCAACCATCGTAATCATATATATGAAAATCTTTTACATTCTTCTAACTATTAACGATTAGGATTTAACATGCAGGTTGTTGCATCACAAGATTGGCCCCATATCACAAAGTTTGTAGGGCGTGTTAGTGCTCAGGCACATCGTCAAGAGCTAATTGAGGACATGTACAATGTTTATGAGGATCCTCAGCGAGGGGTTGTCCATGGAGAGATGATAAGGTATATGTCTCTTACCTGGTTATATTTTAACTCTTCTTCTTTAATTGGATTAAGGATCTTACCTATCTCTTAACTATATTCATGGAACTACTGATTTCCTTTATGGAAGTAAATGGTGGACAGAAGCCCAAGATATTTACATTTTACAGGGATGGTGTTAGTGAGGGACAATATTTCAACCAGGCCTTGGTATTACACAAGGTCAGGATCTTCCTTCAAACATGCCACAGGTCGCTGCAACCCCTGCTAGTCAGGTGGATAATTATGCCCCATCTCAGAGTAATCTACATTACCAGCAAGGTTCTAACCCTGGTATTTACACTGCCAATGGAGCACTACAAGCAACAGATTCAATGAGTTATCCAGCTCCTATTAGCTCATCTTCTCAGGGTCAAGTTGCAAGTGCTTGTCAAAACCAGGTAGTTAACCCTAACGAAGGATTTTCTGCTCAAGTGCAGCAAGTGGAGATGGCCAGCAACAGCTCGGGCAAGGACACATCAACTGGAGATGCCGATAAAAATCAGCGGTACCATCTCTACGTTAATGTCAGTAAACATTGCAGTTTGAAGCCAGCCTGCTCCACAAGATTCAACAACAGAAACAGAGCAGTGGTCAAGCTGTTGGACGCTCTGGAAATCAACCATGATGAAACATAATAGGTACGCATTCCTCATGACTCTAATCTGCATTTATTTACAAGAATTTTGCATGCTTAAACTAGTTACGTCAAGTTAGCTTGTCTAAATTGTTTGTGGAGACAAAATTATTTAATACTACCATGAAATTCGTGGCGTTAGTCAATTACTTTGAACTTGCTTTACACCTGAATCCAAGAAGTTGCCTATTTTTAAATTTAGCTAATATTTGGCATTTATGGTAGTTATATTTATACACTTCTTTTCTAAACTACCGTGTACTTTGTTCTTGTATGGTAGTATGGTACTTCAGAATGTTTTTTTTTTATTGAAAACGGTGGGAACTAGTCCCCCCGCGCTTCATTAAAGAGATTTTAATTACACAAACAACCAACTGGAGATATGATATTCATGCGTCCTAACAAAGGGCCATGATACTCATTCCCCAGCCCAAAAAGAGTACCCAACCCATACATAAGATTCCCCAATTTCAAAAGATGAAATCATTACAGATTTTACAAAAAGTTCCTAATACCGGAACATCCCAAAAAAGACGCGCCGAATCCTCCTGCTCGGTCGCTGATCACTCTGCTGCTGGTGTTCCCCCCTCCGCACCTGGATTGCCCCCTTCCTCCTGTGATTCCGCTTCGTCGTTAGATGTACTGATCTCAGCGTACAGTTCTTTGACCTTCTTTGAAGCTTCAGGACCTGCCGTTTTCGACCAGAATATAATATTAGCTACAATAGTAGGTAGAAGTTGATGATGCATGCTGTGTTTGTGAGATGGTCTGAATATTCTATTATTCCTTTCTAACCAGATTCCCCAACAAATCGCCGCTCCCCCGATGTCCCAAATTAACCCTTTGTCCTTACTTACGTATGATTCTCGCCAGTCCCCCCAAACATCGTTAATCGTTTCCGGAGCGTCCCTCCTAATATGGAGTCTAAGCATAAGGTCTCCCCAAAGTTCCCTAGCATACTGGCACTTGATTAGAAGGTGATCTACCGTCTCGCAATCCATCCTGCACATAACGCATATTCCTGGCCCCTGCCACTTTCGCTTGGCCAAATTGTCCTGCATCAGAATAACCTTCCTGCCAGCCATCCAATTGAATAATTTAACTTTTAACGGAACTCTTACTCTCCAGATCGGATCGTTTGTCCGCACCCCCCCGTCATTTAACCGATTATAAGTCGTTTTGACCGAATATCCACTTACTGTCCCTCCCACCCCGCTGATCCTGTCCTCAACGTCCTCATCCGTCGGCTTCCAATTCTGTAAAAAACGGATAAGACCCGCTTTTTGCCTTCTAGAAGCTGCGTTCAGTCTACCCGTAAATCTCGGTCTCCATTCCCCATTTCGCCAGTTTGTAGCTACCCAATCATTTTTATCCCTTGCCATTTTATAAATTTCTGGAAATCTCCTTTTTAAAGTAATTGGACCGCACCACCTGTCTTTCCAGAAGCAGATAGTATTCCCCTTCCCAATCGCGAAAGTAGCCCCAGATAGGAAAATATCCCTAGTACGCAAGATCCCTTTCCAGAACCCGGACATAGACGCCACATTCTTCGGTTTCCTATGCACGCATCCTTTCCTGAAGTATGTCTTCTCAATGAGCAATTCCTGGAAAGCCTTTCAATATGTTCAACAATTGAACACTTCAGAATGTTCAACAAATCCTTTCAATATGTTGTACAATTTATGTAATATGTAGTACTCTTAATCATTCTTTCTTGTTCAAAGCTTATCATGACTTAAATAAGAGCATTACATTGTCAAATTGTGAAAGACACTACCAGTAGATTGGTGAGGGTTGAGAGTTTAGTATTTATATTTTAATACTCCCCCGTGGGTTGATGGCCATCTTTGTAGTAATTTATTTCATGCCCTGGACTAATCACTGCAGTATTTTATTTTATTTTGTTAATCTGCATTTTATGTGCAACCTGTGTGATTTCAACATGAATTCAGTATTTATATTCTAACACCCCCGTGTAGGTTTTAAGCTCAATCTGTGGGGCTCAAACTTGGATTCTGATACGATGTGGGATACCATGTGAAAGACCCTACCAATAGACAATAGACAATAGTACTATACAAGCCAGGCCAAGTGACGGTTGTGATCCCTACAAAACAAATGAGTGAAGACAGCCAGCAGTTGGTATGGCCTAAGAACAAGGTTGTGAAACAAGATAGACAGTCCAAGGCCCTTGAAGAAACATTTGGTTTAGTCAGGGAGAAGCTATGTGAAACAATGGACGAAACAGGAATCAAGATGCAATACGAGGAAAACAAAGGTTAGGTAATGCTTCAATTCAAAGAGTAATTTTGAAGTTTATATTTGGTATTTAGTATTGACTGTCTTGATAGTTAATTATCAGGACAATCTCTCTTCATTTTTAGTTGTCCCCATCGTGATGCATTGAATTTTTTGACAAGTCGGTTCCCAATAGTAGAATGGCAAGAGAACCCCTGTAACTACTGGCTAGTAGGCTACTTCAAGCTGTTTAGTTGATCTGGCAAAAAAAAAAATTTGACATTATTTTCAATACCTTTTTATGGTTCGCTATGACATTATTGTTTCTGGAAATTTTGTTGATTGTGAACCCTGTGCCCCATTTCTCATTCATTCGATTTTTCACTGAAAATGGGATAGTTATGGAGCACAAGTCACCTCTAGTTGCCCCTCTCTCATTCTATGCCAAATCACTGCCTTTGAAAATTATGGACGAGCAGTGTGTCGTGTTTGGCCTTAGTGCTTAGCCAATAGACTCTCGAGGCTAATATAGCAGTAATTTATTATTGTCAATTGATTTTTATATTGTCTTCAGTACCTTTACTGTATTTTTTGGTGTTTAGGAAACTTGTTTGTGTAATCTGCAACATTTCTCCGTGTTGGACAATTATATTTGAGTTAGTGCTTTCTGTATCTACATATGTGCTATCTTTGTAGATGGACTATCAAGAAAAGATTTTCAAGGACCAAATGGCTAAAGTTTACAAGGACATTGAAGAGAAAGAACGGAAATATGAAGTTCTGTTGCAAGAGGAGCGTGATCTGAAGTGAAGTGAGGTCTGGAACAAATGAAGAACAACGCCAAAGGTAATTTTGTTACAGCATTACAGATAATTTGAAACATGCAAGTGATGTAATTTCGTTATCATATGACACGTTTTGGGCACATGCACAGCCAAATTATCATACCAATGCTCAAAGCGTTCTGTAATTTCATTATCCACTGCCTAAGGCAAGATTTCCAATTTTTGTCCACGTAGCTATAGACAATTCCTTCTCTTGCGACCCTGGATATTCAGTGGAGTTTTGAGTCCTTTCTCTTTTAAAAAAATAATTAGAGTTTGATTTCTTATTGTTAATCTACTGGCATAACCTTTTCATGCCCATGCTACTAATTCCTGCTCCAGTACTCTTATCTTGTATGACACCTTCCATGTTTATTAGATTCCCAAATTATTTCCTTTCAAAAGATAATCGCATGTATTTTTATTTTTTTTGAGATTAAAGATGACCTCGTCATCGCTTCATTAATGAAAGATTAACGAAACGCAGTAGATCCACTTACATACTAATATACAATCAGAGATTTTGTGTCATTATGCATAAAATATTCGGTTTGATTCATGCTTGGGCAGGTCAGGCAGGAGGAGCGAGGTAGGAGGAGCGAGGTAGAGGCTGCGTATGGAGGAGTAGGCGGTCCGAGATAGGAAGAATTAGTGATGGTTTGATCACTTTGTTGTATCTGATAGTCGCATGTTTACTTGCGCAAAACCAGGATTCAGATACTTTATTTTAAAAAGAAAAAGTTTACCCACGTATACGAATCACAATGGTATGTCTATTATAATTCAGACCTAATGTTGGTGTATGATTTCTCCTTTCTGCGTGTAAAATGCTTTCTATTCATAGGTTTGTAGATAGCCAGGTGAAGGGTGTGAACAAGTTTGAAGCTGAAAGGGAAAAGATTTTGTGGGCACGAGAACAAGAAAGTTGAGCACGAGCGCAAATATCTGAAAGAGGAGGTTGAACTGGAGGCATTTGATATTGCTCGCTCGCTCTCACCAAACTGATGGAGTAGCTTGTGCCCAGAGCCTTTGGAACCAGCTCTTGTACGTACTATGAAGAACCCTATGATCAAATATAGAAAGAAAGCCCCAGATATACGAGGAGATTGAACCCAAAATTACAGTAATAAAAAATACGAGTAAAATTCTGTTCGTTTCTTATTAGTCTGAATTCTTCTGCAAGAAAGGGGGATCATATGATGGACCTATAGATTATGGTGATACCATTAGAGTTATGTAATATGTTTGGTCTAAATTCCAAGCTCCTCTCCATTTTGCATTGTATTTTTGCCTATGGTATCTTTTCATATATTTTTATTGTCTAGTCTAGTAGAAGCTTCAGCAGGAACCAGCATTACAGATCTCAAAATTATAAATACGATCGTGCAGCTTATGTTACTAAATCAATATGGATAATATTTTCGTTATCAACAAGATCGTGTATAAAACTAGAAGAACGTGGCAACTCATGTTTGAGAGAATTTGGTCGTGTTGGAACTGTGAACATATTTTCTTGTTGATGCGACAATCTTTAATGTGATTTATGACTCGTAATGAGACTTGTCTCATGGATCGGCACTTCATGTACTGGGTTTGAAATACGAATAACAGCTGGCCGACCATTAGGAAGCTTGATTTGCTTAATAAATAACTCCAAAACAGTTCAACTAGAATTCTGATCAAGTGTTCTTGCAATCATAAAAGTAAGAGCATCATCCATGAAATATTTTGATTTTCCTCACTTTGAGTCTCGAATTATTTCTCATTCATAATAGAACCAAATAGAGCACACGTGTGTCACGTGTCCTATTTTCCCTTAATTTTTTAAAGGAGTTGTCGCACATGCGAAAAATAAGTTGTAACAACGGCCCACCACGAATTTAACTCACAAAATGGATCATGACTATTTGGGCACCTCTTGATCATGGGCTTCTATATTTAACTCAATTTTTCAATGCATGGCCGATGTGGGACAATCTCAAGCACACCCCACCTACATCTTCTCTGTTCTCATGTGGCATAAACACCAAAGCACCACACACACACAATTAACTGGGCCCACATCACGTCATACACACAGCCACCAAATCCAATTCCATACATGGCCCAATAAATCTACTATAGGCCCATACTCATCATAAACCTACAACAGTACCTCCCAACAATATTGATCCATTTGGATCTTGGTCCATGATGGCCTTTTTGCCGAATTTCTGTGTTTTCAAGTGTTTCCTATTCAGATGTACATGAGACAATAGCAAAAAGAAAAAAAAAAAGAGACAACAAATCTCATTCTTGAATCTGACACAACAATCATTCTCATCTTCAACTCATACTTGATGAGGACATCAGTTTTGTTTTGTTTTGAGATATAGCCATATATAGTAGTTTTGCAATTTGCCCTCTTTATTTTTTGCATTATATTAAGATTTTGTTTTGAGCCTATATATAGGCTTTGAGAATAATGAGAATGTATGCCATTATTGATTTGAAAATTATTGTGTGTTAAGTTGTTGCTCCTCATTATCCTCTTGTGTGTGTGACAGTAAGAGAACATTTGGGTTTGTGAGAAATCCTAATAAATTTTAGGGTTTGTGAGAAACTCTAATTACACCCAAAATCCCCAAATCCTTATTCAAACCCTAAACCCTAAATATAAATGAAAACCCTAATCTAATCCCCCTCCAATCACAGCAGCCAACCCCCTTCTCTTCTTTTTCTTCTTCTTCTTCTTCTTCTTCTTCCTCTTTCTTTCCCTTCCCGAAACCCACCCCCGTACACCCCCAAGCTCCTTGCCAATCACCCCTCCCCTCATCTTCATCCCACAACCCTGTTAGGAATTGTGGCCTCAAATACACGTAGGCATGGGGTACTTGAAGTTGGAGAAGAAGAGGAGAAGACAAAGAAGCAAGGGAAGACAAGCAGCAAGTAGAAGAAGAGAGGTCTGGAGGGTTGCGGTCGACCGGCTATGGGTGCGGTTGACCGACCCAGTCGACTGGGGGTTCTTCGAGTGTAGGCGTCCAACAGAGGAGGGGACGCTCGACCGACCTAGGGGGTGCGGTCGACCGGTCAGCCCTCGGGTCTGGATTCGCACGATGCGGTCGACCGGCTTGGGGTGCGGTCGACCGACACCGACGTTGAGTTGTTCTTTTGGGCTTACAGGATAAATGTCCAATTTGCTAGATTTGTGTATACTTTTAGGTTTTGCTTGAGGGCTATATATATGGCCGTAAACTCTAGGGTTTAGGATGCCGTGATAATTCAACTTCAAGAGAGATTGTGTTGAGTGTTTCAAAGGTGAGAGAGAGAGATTGAGAGTTGTAATCTTTTTGTAATCTTTGTATTTCTTTGGGAATAGGAAGTATTGGTTATCTCTGCATATTGGTTGTGTTCTTGTGAGATCCATATATTGTGGTGGCTTGTTCTTGGTTCATCTATTTCTTGGAAGTTTCTATTGCTTGTGGTGTGTTTCCGCTATTAGCACAACAAGTTGGGAGTAGATTTCTCCGACAAGTGGTATCAGAGCAGTTGGTTCGAGATGGCCGATAACAAGATGAAGATCGAGAGATTCGATGGGAGTGACTTCGTAATGTGGAAGATTCAGATGATAGCGTATCTTCGTCAGAAAGATCTTGATATATGGTCCGTTGTTTGATGAAAAGCCAGTAGGTGCAGACAAAGATGCGATGGTCTTGGCAGATTGGAATCGTTTGGATCAAAAAGCACTGGGGCATATTCAGTTGGGGCTGAGTAGGAAGGCGTTATTTCATATTTCAAAAGGCAAAGACCACAAAGGAGGCTATGGAGATTCTTACGGATATGTATGAGAAACCGTCGGCATCTAATCAAATTCTTCATATGAAGAAATTAGTTAATATGAAGTTGAAGGAAGGGGGTTCAGTAGCAGAGCATGTGAACAATTACTGTATGGTTTACAACCAGATGGAAGCTGCAGGTTTAAAGTTTTCAGAGATGGGGCAGTCATTGTTACTTCTATCTACTTTACCCGATAGTTATGGTACGGTAGAACAGACTATTACAGGCATTATGACAAACTCGATGACTCTACAGGATGTGGTGAGTAGCATTCTGAACGAGGATGTGAGACGGGTGAGAAACAGGGGATATCCATCATCATCTTCTAGAGATTCCGCTATGTACGTTGAGAAGAGACGTGGTAGATCTAAGAGCAGTTGAAGAAGAAAGAATCAGAGTAGTTCATCTGAGAGTGGGTCTGATGACAGCGATGGGGGACATGGGCCTGAGTGCTGGTATTGTCACAAGAAGGGTCACATGATGCGCAGTTGCAAGGCTTATATGAAGAAGAAGCATAAGAAACCGAAGAAAGATATCCCAAAGGAAGCTCAAGTGGGGCTTGTTGAAAATCTATGCTTATCAGCTCGGGAGGAGTTGGGCACTCAAGATTGGTGTGTTGATTCGGGATCTTACTTTCATTGCACTCTAAGGAGAGAGGTATTTAATGACTACGAGGAGGGTTCTTTTGGAGATGTGATCGTGGGGAATGGTCACCGGTGTCCTGTACATGGGGTTGGTACTGTTCGCGCGATCACCATTAATGATCAAAGTGTTGTCTTGCGTGAGACAAGGTATGTTCCAGACTTGAAGGAAAACCCTATCTCGATTGGAAGGCTAGACAAGGAGGGATTGTCTACTACAGTTGGTAGTGGGGAGTGGTGTATAGCTGCAGGTTCAAGGGTGATTGCAAAAGGGAAGTGTGAGGGAACGCTGTATTTGCTTAGAGACGTGAGGGGCGTTTCTCCTGTAGTTGACTCTCAGCCGGAATCGAGTAGTAGGTTGTGTGGGGTACAACCGAGTTCCTTCAGTTGTGGAGAGGAGGTTACTAATTTAGTGGGAGCTGCTGGCCATGGAAGTGATCCTAGTGGGCAAGACGTTGCTGCGGAGAGGGTACTTTGCGAATTGGCAGTTGAAGCTTCAAATCGCTCTTGTGTGATAGAGAGCACTGGTATTGATATGCGGGGTGATGTCGATGAGGGTAACTGAATTGGGACTGTAGGGGTTGAACAGTCTGCAGAGTTTGTGGAGGTGTCGTCCACGGAGGTTTCTAGTGTAGAGGGTGCATTGAGAGGCTTTGAATCATGTTCAGTGTTGATGGAGATCTTGCGAGTTGGGAAGTCTCATAACACAGAATTCAACACGAAAGGTTATTTCTCTGGTATTCGTGCTCTATGCGATTGGTGGAGCACATCCTTCATGAGGCGATGAGGGGTGGTTGGTGCACTCCACGTGGTGGAGTGGCGGAGGTGCTCTTTATGAGAGTGGGGAGTACTTGGGTCTTCCATGTAAGTGGGAGATGGCAGAGATAATGCGAGGAAAGATTGCAATAACTTTGAAGCGTGGTGTATTTGGTCCAAGTGGGAGATTGTTAGGAATTGTGGCCTCAAATACACGTAGGCACTCTGTACTTGAAGTTGGAGAAGAAGAGGAGAAGACAAAGAAGCAAAGGAAGACAAGCAGCAAGTAGAAGAAGAGAAGTCTGGAGGGTTGCGGTCGACCGGCTATGGGTGCGGTCGACCGACCCAATCGACTGGGGGTTCTTTGAGTGTAGGCGTCCAACAGAGGAGGGGACAGTCGATCGACCTAGGGGGTGTGGTCGACCGGTCAGCCCTAGGACCTGGATCCGCACGATGCGGTCGACCGGCTTGGGGTGCGGTCGACCGATACTGACGCTGAGTTGTTCTTTTGGGCTTACGGGATAAAGGCCCAATTTGTTAGATTTGTGTATATCTTTTAGGGTTTGTTTAATGGCTATATATATGACCAAAAACTCTAGGGTTTAAGATGCCGTGATCATTATTCAACTTCAAGAGAGATTGTGCCGAGTGTTTCAAAGGTGAAAGAGAGAGATTGAGAGTTGTAATCTTTTTGTAATCTTTGTATTTCTTTGGGAATAAGAAGTATTGGTCATCTCTGCATATTAGTTGTGTTCTTGTGAGATCCATATATTGTGGTGGCTTGTTCTTGGTTCATCTATTTCTTGAGAATTTCTATTACTTGTGGTGTGTTTCCGCTATTAGCACTACGAGTTGGGAGTAGATTTCTCCAACAAACCCAACCCCGCCTCCTCTTCAACCCCCGCTACTTCCCTCACCGCAACCACCACCCAACCACCCCACGTTGATCATCAACCGCAACCATCATCGTCCCCCCCTCCCCCCCCCTCTCATCTAAACCCATCACCACACCATGAAAATCCATCCTCTCCTTTCCACGCTGACACCACACCATCGTCGCCGTCGTCGTTGGTGCCACCGCGAGCCACCGACCCAACCCATCGCAAATAGTAGCTCCGACGTCAATCTCTTCCTTCTTCCTGAGTGTAACAACAACAATAGAATAGAGTGGATCTGATTTTGTCTGTTGGGTCGTTATTCGTTGATTGGTGTTTGGAGCAAAGGATTGGATCTCTGTGTGAGAGGCAGAACACGTGGCAACATGTTTATCGAATCCTGGTAACTTCTTTCCATTCTCCTTTATTTGTGGTACCACATATTGTCTCTAGAATATTATCTAAATTTACTGTCGTCCACAAATATTGAGTGTGTGTTCTTCTACTTGTCAATTAAAGTACGAATCTTTATTGCATATCTTACATGCTAAGATCGATTAAGTATAATTGTTGATTGTTAGACGTGAATCTTTAATTGGACTTGTTAAACTTATTTCAATTCTTGAAAATTTAGCAAGCCAATTAGTAGTTTTAATTTCTAACTTAATCGGCATTACACGTTGGTAAACTTAATCTTTTAATATTATTGAAAATTCTCTGTTTAGGGTTTGAGTTTATATCAATACTCTTCTCCAATTTCACCAGAAATACTGCTTTGATGAACGTGGCGACGACATTAGAGGCGAGGTCAAGGTTTGAGATGGACAATGTAGGAGGGGGCAACGTTGGAGGCGAGGAGGACGCATGGGAGGCAGCAACGCCGGAGGCGAGGAGGGCGTGTAGAAGGTGCCCTCCAACATCGGAGGCAAGGAGGACACGGGGGCATGTGAGGCCCCACGGAGAAGAGTAGGGCGCGGTAGGCAATTCGGTGGCGAGGAAGGCGTGTGGGAGACGGGTCGGAGGCGAGAAGGGTTTAGAGAGGATTTTGAAAGTGGAAGATGATGAGATCATGGCCAAGGAGGGTTTGTGGTTTTTTATTTTTTATTTTTTATTTTTTATTTTTTATTTTTTATTTTTTTATTTTATAAAAATGTGTGTTTAATGGGATCCATACTTTTGCTCTCATTTCTCTATCTCAAAATAAAGGAAAAAGAAAAAAAGAAAAAAGACCAATTAGCTTAATATACAGTTATAATATCACATGTACAAGGAAGAGGTTTTGGGAGATAAAAGAAATAAAGAAAACAAATCCCAGCGATATGATACCCACAATGATTGGTGGATTTCACACCCTATCCAAATTCCAAAACCTTCAAATTTATAGAGACCATTAACATAACACATCTATTAGTATACTTACACTTATTCTGCTCCTCTAAAACCCTCCACAAAATTCTGCACTCATCCCAGATGTTAGCTTGCTCTTCTCACTGCCTTCATCCTCCTCTTGAGATTCAAAACTATCCAAAACCCTTGAGTAGAGAAATAAGAACAAGAGAAGCTCGAAAAATCGCGAAAGGCTTGAGGAGTGTTTCTGAATTCAATAACAAAAGCAAGCCCAGTTCACTATTCAACCCTTACTCATACTTCCAACAATTACAGTCTTGCTCAGGAGAGAAGATTCTAAGGGGGAATCTCCAACTACATGCGCATCTTATCAAGACTCACTTGCAGTCCGACCACTTTCTCCAAACCAATCTCCTGAATCTTTACATAGGATGTGGTAGATTAGATTTTGCTTGGAGGGTGTTCCAAACTAGCAATCTCAGAACCAACCTCATTTCGCTGAACTCAATAATTACAACATATTGCAGATTTGGGTTCGTAGAAGAGGCCTTGTCGATCTTTATCGAGCTGCAGGAGTCCGGACTGGCGCCTGATCAGTTCACCCTCTCTGTACTAATTGGTGCAATGGAAGCGCAGGGCGAGGTCTCTCTAGGAATTCAGTTCCATTCTCTTGCTATTAAGTTTGGATATGGAGTTGAAGAGTATGTTGCCAATTCTTTGATTCAGATGTATGCAGCCTTTGGTAGGATCGACGATTCTCATCATGTTTTTGAAGGAATTTTGGATTCTGCCAGTGTCGTGTCTTGGAACTCGATGATTTCACAGTTCACAGAGAATGAGCTCTATGTAGATGGCTTGGACCTATACGAAGACATGCAACATGCAGGAACTGCACCAACTCCTCAGACTCTGAGCAGTGTTTTGAAAGCATGCACAGCTCTCAGAGCAATCTCCGAAGGTAAACAAGTCCATGCCCAGGTGATCGTCCACGGCTTCCTTCCAAATGTAATCTTAGAATCCATTCTTGTCGATTTCTGCTCAAAATGTGGAGAGCTAGAAAATGGAAAAGTTCTCTTCGACCAAATGGCGAAGAGAAATGTTTTCACTTGGAATTCCATGATTAGAGGATACTCTCAACTTGGGTATTGCAAAGAAGCTCTACAGCTTTTCGGAAGAATGAGAAGAGAAGAGATCGGTCCAGATAAGTTTACTTACACCGCATTACTTTCTGGTGTTGATTCCGGTCAAGAAGGCGACAATTTTGTTAAACAATTCAATTCGGTACACGCTAATATCATCAAAGTAGGGTTACAGACTGACAGGTTCATAGGAACTTCCTTGATCTCTATGTACTCAAGAAACCAATCTTTAGATGAAGCAAGACTGGCATTTTGTGACACCAATTCTGAGGACTCTGGTGTGTGGTCTTCTATAATTTCTGCAAGTGTAAAGAACAAAGAAGGGCAAGAGGCCCTGAGTCTATTCTCCAAAATGTTACAGTTAAACATTGAGCACAATCCTTACATCTTCTCAAGCTTGTTTACCGCTTGTTGTGAACTTTCAGCAATTGAAGGTGGCAAGCAAATCCATGGCTACTGCTTGAAGAACATGATCAGTTGTATGGATACAATGGTCCAGAATTCACTGATGACTATGTACTCAGATTCCGGATTACTAACAGAAGCTCGGAGAGTTTTCAACTCTTTAACCGATCCAAATGTAGCATCGTTCAATTCTATGATATCAGCACTAGCTCAACATGGACTTCCAGATGAAGCTTTTAAAATCTTTAGAAGAATGGCAAACAGCGGCACAAAACCCGATGATATCACTCTACTCAACCTCCTCTCGGCCCTCAACCATGCTGGACTTGTTGATGAAGGCCTAGAATTGTTTGATTCGATGGAAAAGACCTACAAGATCAAACCAAGATACCAGCATTCTGCTTGCGTTGTGGATATGCTTGCCCGGGCAGGAGAGATAGATAGAGCCATTGGTTTCATTGATGAAATGCCATTTGAACCTGAGCCATCATTGTGGAGAGTACTGCTCGGAGCTTGCAGGAAGCACCAAAACATACGCACTGGAAGGCGAATAGCAGAACAACTAATTAAATCGGAACCCTATGAAGCTACAAACTATGTACTAATTGCTAACGTGTATGCTAGATTGGGAGACTGGGCTGAAGCCGAAAGGATCAGGAATTTCATGGAAGAAAGATGCATAAAGAAGGAAGAAGGTGTTAGTTGGATCGAGGTGAAAAGAAGGATCCATAAGTTCCGAGTGGAAGACAAGTCGCATCCTCAGTCTAAAGAAATCTACGACAAATTAGGAGAGCTCATGAAGGGAATAAAGGCAGCAGGATACAAGCATGATGTGAGCTTCACACTTCATGACATGGAAGACGAGAGACGTGAAGAGTCTCTATGGTATCATGCAGAAAAACTCGCTTTTGCATTTGGTGTCATTTGTACGGGCAAAGAGGTGAAGCTTAGGATCATGCAGAACCTCAGAGTTTGCGGAGATTGTCACTGTGCTTTCAAGTATTTCTCTCTGATTACTGGGAGAGAGATTATATTGCGGGATAAGTATAGGTTCCATCACTTCAGTGGTGGAGTGTGTTCTTGTGGGGACTATTGGTAGTGAAACCTGGATTTGTGTGTGGAGCTTAAGATTGACATATAACAGGAATCACAACCAAGCACCATTAACTAGTTGCACACACCATACCAAATTATGAACTCAAATAATTAATCAATACTGGAAAAGAAAGCGAATAAAATTGACCAAAATACTTGGGTCATCTTCAGAAATATCACTTGTTCTCTGATACAAATCAGGAATCATTGTAACTGATGATTACTACTATTTTTGCAAACCCAAGCAGCAAATTATAAACTAAATTGAATGGAGGCAATACAAATTTGGTGAATGGTGGTGCCTCATTGAATGGGTAAAGAATGGGATAAGCAACCCAATGAGCGCGGAGATGAAAAGAAAAGAATGGTGCGGTTAGATTAGTACCCTCTTCTATGCATTCACGATGTTACTTGTGAAGTCGACACAGGTTTGACAGGTGCAATCTGTAAAGCGGCAGATCTCACAACCAAAACAGACACAGGTGGTGCACCCTTTGCATGATGGTGTGCGAGAACAGCCTCTCAAAACCTTACGACTGGCGCGCTCCTCCTCATCATCACAGGTCACACTGGGAAATAAAAATGCAGTAAGTCAAAGATTTAATATATATTTAACATACAAGTTTTTCTTCTGTATGTAAATTGTAATATTCTTCTGCTTTTTTAAAATTAAGTAATTCATTAATACATAATTGATCTGTTTAGAATCTTGACAGAGAAAAGGGTACTCTGAGCCCAAAATCACAAAACTTTATATTGAAAGAAATAAAAAGTAAAGTGGAGAAAATGTTACTTATATCGATGCTTACATTAAGAAAATGAATACTATTTTCAGGCCACTGATTGATAATCATAGCATCTAATAAAATGTCTGTTATAACTCCAAAAAAGTATGTGAGGCTGTTATCATCCGATTGAAGCCAGTCTCTACCTTAGATTTAGAATATTTGAACTAAACAAATATGAGAACAAAAAACTGCATGTGAATATAAATTGATATGTACTTGTGTATCTATATAGACAACATTATTTTCTCAAAAGCTTAACAGGTGTCATAATTAAAATGAGAATTATATTGGGGTAAAGTTATGAAAACCACCAATGTTTGGGTCCAAAATTAAGAAAGCTCCCGCCGTTAAATTTTACTCACTTAGCACCCTGCCGTTATCTCTCCCATTTTTGGCATTAAATTTGAATTGTGTAATTAACTTATTACGCTCTTCCTAATTAATAGGTGAAAATGTTTTTTTTAATATTTCAGTTAGGGGTAATTAGATAATTGCACAATTAAATTTAACGCCAGTAATGAGAGAGAGCGATGGGGTTCTTAGTGAGTGAGATCTAATGGCGGGGGGTTTCTTAATTTCGGACACAAACATGGAGGGTTTCATGACTTTACCCCAATTTTATTTATGTCGGTCTCAATATCCACAATGCAGGCATTTTTTTCTCTAAAAGAACAGTAAAGAACATAAAGAAATTGCATGTAAAGGCAAATTTATATTTGTATCCATATTCAAAATTTTGGATTATAGGTATCTATACCGGCCTAAGTAAGTACAGACACAAAAATGGTGCACTACATCACACTGATACACAATTCTATTTAACAATCATTGAAATAGGTAGTATCATATTAAACTGCAAGCATAAGAAAAGTGTACAACACAATATACCATCTCTCTTAACAAAGATTTAAAGGACCCATGAAGGAATAATGTTTTAAAGCAATAGTAGAAGATGCAGGAATGAAGAGAAGCTTTGTTTACTTGTGAAAAACAAAAGATTGGTTAAGCAATCATTGACAAGCGTTCACAATTATTCCAGTTGAGTACAAATAATCGTCCAACAATTTCTACACAACAACAAAAGAGGCTTTATTCCAAATATTTAGGATCAGTAACATGTAACCTCTCAATTCATCTCCATCAAAGGTAATGTCCCATAAAATTAATGACTAGAGCATCCTTGTTAACTGCCTTGAACTAACTCCCTGTAAATCTATTTGTAGTTCTTCATCCCTTAATTACAATTCTCTCCCTCTTCTTAATTGGCATCTCTGTTAGTCTCTGCTTCACATTCAAGTACCACTTCCAGATCTCCACCATTTCTCCATTATTTTATCACTGACTGGGGCTATCTATATTTTATTTTTTTCGTTGTAACCTATGAAACACAGATACGGGTACGGGGTGCGCGTACGACACGATACGGGTACGGGGATACGTGATTTTACCAAAAAGTAGGATACAGGTGTGGTGGAAGGTGCATTAAATCTAACCAGTTTTAATATATATATATATATATATATATATATATATATATATATATATATATATATATATATATATCGTGTTAAAAGATTAGCATTCAAACGGTTTCATAAAATTAGAAAACAAATCCATGATAAGTAGCACTTTTGGTGAACAGAAATATGATAATCTATACATCAAAATTTTTGTTATACTTCTTTTGTTTTTTAGCAAAACTATGAGCAAAAAAATTTCGAAGTTACACTTGGCCCAAGTATATATTTAGACATAATTGTGCCCAATCGTTATAAAACTAAATTAAAAAGTTGGGTACGAACCCTAGAGTAACCAAGGAGTATCGGCACCTGATACCAGTACATCGGCCATCGGGAAGCACCCGTGCTACATAGGTTGTAACTAATCCACGTCAACATCGTCTTTAAGACGTTCTGGCCCATAAAGCATGATGGGTCTGATAGTTATCTTTTGAAAATTTTCCTTCTATTTCATGAGTATTTTGCAAATACATTACATTCTAGGAGCACTTCCAACTCCAGCTATTCTGAATTGATTTGATAGACAATATCTTCTTCAGTACTGCTCGATATGAACAATTGATCCTATATACCAGAAATGATAACTCCACAAACACGAACCTCATTTCATATTTTTGATAAAGTAGCATCCCATCCCATATACCCAATTTTTAACCTATAGATTTTTTTTAAAAAAAATTATTTTCAAAGCTTCACTGCACCTTTACAATTTATAAAGTAGTCTTATCTAGTTCAATCTAGTATTGTGCATCAATAACAACATGCAAACATTATAAAACATAATCCATACATTTAATATTTATCTCAAAGATACAGATGGCTAGTCACCCACATGGCTAGGAGAAGGCCCTAATGTTGCTGCATCACCCACCTCCCCTTTCTTAAAGACCTGTTGCATAATTTTAATTCCCCATCAAAGATTTCCGTTTTCAAATATAGCCATTATAATTATGATTAAGTGGTCATGAAGGCTAAGCACCTGTTCCTAATGAAATCTATTGTTTATCTGTGCATCCAAGTTTAGCTAGTAATGATATCTGATAACAAGACCATAGACTTTCTTTTCTGATGCACAAAATTCACTTCTGCTGTTATGAATGGACAGGGCTCCTCAAATCCAGGAAGAAGATGCGCTTGGGAGAGGAGGACGAGTAGTTCTCAGGCAGCGGAGTCGCTAGCTTTCTTTGACTAAGACAGCTCAGCTCTGGGTTCAGTTGATGTACTCCTATTTTGATGTTTTTTGGTGTTCATGTATTTTGTTCCCGGCTTAGATTGTAGTTTTCTTGTTAGGAGAACTTTGATGTTTATCGCCTTCGGGCCAGATATGTATCTTTATTTCTGTTTCGTTAATTTCTCTTTAATGAAGCGATGACGTAGTCATCTTTTAATAAATAAAAAAATGATATCTGATATAAAAATAAGACCTAAATCTATAAATGCAATAATAGTTAAAAGATAGTAAATAATAATGCTGCTAAACCTGATTTCATGTAAATAGATTTGAAGTCAATAGCCATGGTTAAGGAAAACAGGGCCAGTTAGTCTTCAAATCAAATCAAATACTACATAAAAGAGTAAACATGATTTGATCATACCTAAGTAAAAATCAGACAGGAGAACAAGTTGCACCAGTCTAGAGATTGTATGCGTATTTAATGTGAAAAATGCAGACGAAGGATGAATTATCAAATAAATTTTGAATAATCATCATTGACTACTTACTTGTCAGATGATAAGTCAGAGCATTTCCAGTTGATATTAGCGGCAAAGTCATGGTAATTGCGGCACTCCTCTTTGTTGCGAAGACGGAACCTCCTCCCTTTATTACACCTGGTACAATGCAGAAATTCATCTCGATGACATGGTTGTGCATTCAAACCTTTATGAGAACCATTTGCACTTCGATTGTAATATTTAAGCAGGGCTGTCTTTGACAGAGGGACCTTGTCCCCTTTAAATATGACCCATACATTGCTCTTCCATTTCCTAGCAGTCTCCCTTCCAGAATGCTTCTCAAAAGCCGCAGGGGTCAGCTTCTCTGATCACAATAACGGTTATATTAAACCAACACACAACTTACTAAGTCTTAATTGACATCCGAATTTCATAAAACACAGACATGACAATCACCATCACAGCCATTGCCGTCAAAACAAGACTAGCTACAATGCTTCGGTATAGAAATGAACAAGTTTTATGATTCCCTCGAAACCTGACAGCCAACGTAAACCTTACTTGTATCATGAGTTGAAGTTGGTAGTAGCAATGAGCAAGACATGGTCTTGCAGTAAAAGAACTTAAGAGAGAGAGTTCAACAGGCTATACACATTAAGTCAAGTAAAACAAACGGATAACCAATGCACAGAGGCAACGCACAAATCAACTGAGACAATCGCGCCATCAACATAACATGAAATAATGAAGACAGAAGTAAACAACATGCAGAAAGTAAGAATTGCAGAGATTACACAAGGGCTACTCACAAAGAAAAGAAAAAAAATAATCTCATTCATGTATTTGATGGCATTACTAGATGCTATCAAGCATTTTCAAAAGAGAGAAAAATCTTCAAAACTCATCAAAAAATCTCAAACAAGGTGTGTGTGTGTATATATATATATATATATATAGATAAAAGGGATATGAGCAACTTGCTCATTTAGTAAATGAGCAATTGATGATGTGGCATGCATGTGATTGAAAAATCATTAATAGGGTTAGTTGTCCAATGTATCACATGCATGCCACATAATCAATTGCTCATTTACTAAATGAGCAAGTTGCTCATATCCCTTTTACCCTATATATATATATATATATATATATATATATATATATATATATATATATATAGTAAAAGGGCACGGGCAACTTGCTCATTTAGTAAATGAGCAACTAAATGACCAACCGATTATGTATCAAGCATGTGATACATCGGACAACTAAATCTTTCTAGGATTTTCCAATCAGATACTCGTATCCCCTTTTCCCATATATATTTTTTTGATCTGAAAAGGTTGGCCAAAGGCCCCCCTAGTTTCATTAAAAAGATTTTAATAAAACACAAAATACCATCACCGGACAATGATGTTCATGTCACCCACATTCAGGCCATGATACTCATTGTTCATCCAAAAGATAAGTCCCCATTATCGGTCGCACCCGACCCCCTGAGGACCATCAAAATACATACAAGTAATATAAATAAACCCAAAATACATCCCAAAAGAAACCCTGAAATAACATGAGGCAAAGAACCCGGCTGCATGTTCCATCCTCATGACCCCCTGGAGTCAAGACTCTTCACCTGAGCCTCCCCCTTCATGTCCTTCAACCTGGCTGGTGGCAATGTCCCTGTAGATGTCCTTGATTTTCTTTGATTGTTCGTCACCTGCCATTTTAGACCAGAACCTAATATTAGCAATTATCTTGAACAACAATTGTTGATGCATGATGTGTCTGTGAGTGCTTCTAAAGATTCTATTGTTCCTTTCTAGCCATATGCCCCAACATATAGCCGCCACCCCGATGTCCCAGATACACGATTTGCTGCTTTGGATGTTTCCTTCTCTCCACCTACCCTCCCCCCCTCCCCCCCAAGCCTGAAGTACCGTTTCCGGGCCTGCCCCTAAGATACCTATTCTTGTAAGAAGGTCATTCCAAATTGGCCTCGCAAAACTGCACGTAACCAGTAAATGGTCTACCGTTTCATCCTCCTGATTGCACATAACGCAATTAACTGGCCCATGCCACCGTCTCCTAACCAAATTATCCCGAGTTAGGATGGCGTTTCTACATGCTAGCCAGTTGAAGGTCTTAACTTTCAGAGGGGTCTTTGCCTTCCATACTGGGTCGAATACTCTAATCCCCCCATCGTTCAGCCTTTTATATGCAGATTTGACTGAAAAGAGTCCCCCTTTTTCCGCCTCCCATTTTACATTGTCTTCCTGCTCATCCCCCGTTGGCTTCCAATCCTGTAAGAATTCAATGATTTCCCGTTTTTGTCTTCTCGCCTCGTTAGTGAGTCTGCCTGTCAGTCTTGGTCTCCACTCCTCGTTCCTCCAATTTTTAGCTACCCGATCATATTTATCCGTAGCAAAGGCGTATGCCTGTGGGAACCTCCTCTTTAGGTTAATAGTGCCACACCATTTGTCCTTCCAGAAGCATGTTGATGCTCCATTTCCAATCGAAAAAGTAGTCCCGCAGATGAAGATGTCTCTAGTGTTACTCACCCCTCTCCAAAAGCCAGAAACTGAATCCTTGTTCTTTTGTTCCTGGTGAATGCACTCATTCTTCAAATACGATGCTTTTATCATGGTACCCCATTTAGTCTTCGTTTTAGTTTTAAGTTTCCACCACCACTTGCAAAGCAATGCTTGGTTCATTTGGCGAATGTTGACGATCCCTAACCCTCCGAACTCTTTTCGTCTGCATACCCTTTCCCATTTGATTAATGCATACCCTTTTCCGTCCCCCGCCCCATGCCATAAGAATCGTCTCCGCAGTTTGTCAATCCTTTTGATCACCCAAACCGGAATTTGGTAGAAAGACATAAAGTATATTGGTATAGAGCTGATGACGGAATTAAGCAATATAAGTCTTCCTCCGAAAGACAGCATTCTACCTTTCCATCCCTCCAGTCTGCTCGCGATTTTGTCAATGATGCCATGCCAGTCCCCTCTCTTAATATTACCTGTTCTGATAGGCAATCCCAGGTATTTTATCGGTAGTTTTTGGATCGGGCAATTTAGAATATTTGCAATAGTGATTCCTGCTTCCCCCGTATCCCCCAATAGCGTAATGGAGCTTTTGTTATAGTTCACCTTAAGTCCAGACCATTCCTCAAATAAGTAGAGGCCCCATTTTAGGAGAACTGCTTGCGTAGAATCACACTCCCCAAAAATGACGGTATCATCTGCATATTGGACATTCAGAACAGCAGAGATACCCCTCCTCATACCTAGGCCATTGATTAGACCATTTACTCTGTAGGCGTGGAGCATTCTATGCAGACCGTCCCCTACAAGGGTGAACAATAGTGGTGAAAGAGGATCACCTTGTCTCAGTCCCCTCCTGCATCGGATTTCCTTTCCAGGTTCCCCATTAAGTAATACAAAGAACTTGGAGGTAGTTAGCCACGTCTGTATCCATCCAATCCATCTGTTACCAAAGCCTCTTCTCTGGAGGATCTCCAATAAGCAGTCCCATTCGACCATATCGTACGCCTTCTCGAAATCTAGAATCATGATAAAGCTTGGATTAACCAAATCAAGAATCAATCAACCTCACTAGAAAGTTGAAAAAATAAAGTGAAGATATGAATCATTATCCAAACCCGATCTCACATAAAGCAGCAATATCACATGATCACAAAAACAATGAAACACATCACTTTTTTTTTCTTCACGAAGATGCCATGCAAAGGGCCCATCTCACTTATCTCAACTTATAAATGCATGAAATAAAATAAATAAATAAATAAATAAAACTGACCCACAAACAACAAGAAATAAAACACAAAAATTCAGATGAGAAAACCAATCAAGATCCAACCTTTTTACCTTCATCACATCCAGGAGTGCATTCACAGTCGATCTGAAGATCCCCAGATGCGAAAACCCTAAGTTTACCAACAGCATCACCATACCTATGACTGGTGCATCCACACATCACCTCCACAAAGTCATCTCCTTTCTTCAACCCACTCATCTCCTTCAACTCCTCATCACTGAACAACGAAACACCACCTTCTCCCTCCATCTAAAATCAATGAATTCTGAACAAATGGATGAAAGAATAAATTGGGTGGGTTTATATACTGATTTGAAAGGAACCCAAGTGAGATCTTTAGAAGAGAGACGAAGGCAATACGAAACCTACGCAAAAGCCCGGCCACTTGGAAATTCAACTACAAACTACATGAACAACACACGCTTCTCAATTCTTGTTCACATCTATATATCTATATCTATATACCTAACAAAAGAGACAGGGCTAGTTTTCAACTCTTGTTTTCCCAAGATGGTCTAGTTTCGCAAAACTCGGATTTTCATGGTGTAGAGTAGAAATAAATAAAGGTTCATGAGAGAGGGGAAGGAGAAAAGTTTGTGGGATTCCCCAAATGTACTCAAATTAGCTGGCGGATATGAAGAGGACAATTGACATGGGCTCCTCTTGCATGACAGGACATCAGAAGAGCTAAAGTACTCTTCCTTTATATATACTAATAATTTAGACGTCTGATGCACGTTTTAATAATTTCAAAAAATAAAAATAAAAATTCTGACGTAGAAAAGATTTAAACTGTAAACTTTTTGTATATTAGTTATGTACGTGTGTTGTACATTTTGGTAAAATAACAAAATGACAAATGACACTAAGGCCCTCCCATTATAATATTAGAGATTTCGATTATTATTATTAGCACATACAAGGCACATATTTATAATTTTTTTACCAAACTATCACACTTTTTAAAAGTACGTAACAAATTGTCCCTGTTTGAAAGTTAAATACCAAAAAGTTTCTGTCGCTAACTAAAATAGCACGCCTGGTAAAAATCTACGTGTTAACTCGGTCAGCTTGTGTTAGGGTGCACTACTTTCACCCTCGAGTCAGAGTGAAAAGTCTCAAGTATAGACTTGCTGTCTCTTTTAGCATGCTCATTAAAATCAGGCGTGTTAACTGAGATAGCGAGTGTCGATTGGATTTCATTTAAATCACACTCGATGTCGCACTCTCATCCCGCTTCTTCTCTCCCAAAACATGTTATCTCAGTGAGATAGTGTGTCTAAACCCAATGATTTTTCTCTGCAAGCCAATACACTCGCTATCTCCGTTAGCGAGTGTGGTACAAACACACTCGCTAACAGAGATACCGAGTCTATATTTGTGATTTTTTTTCCTCCAAAGTGTGTTTTAATATTAAACCAATCTACACTCGCTATCTCAGTTAGCGTGACTGGGTTAAATGGGCACGCTAACGGAGTTAGCGAGTCTATACTTCAGATTTTTTCTCACGCTCTTACTTGAGGGGGAAAATGTTAGCCCCTAACACACGCTGACTAAGATAGCCCGCATATTTTTACCAAGCGCGCTATCTTAGTTAGCGACAGGGACTATTTAGTATTTAACTTTCAAACAAGGACAATTTGGAACATACTTTCAAAAAGTGGGATAGTTTGGTAAAAAAATTCTGTAGGACGTTATTAAGAATCATTATTCATTTGATGTAGAGTAATCATTAAAAAAAATTAATTGGTGCATGTACAGAAATAGAAAGTGCATATTAATTTATGTGATGTTGTTCAAAAGTCAAAATCAGCATTGTTCACACAATCACATGCTCAACGCTCGTGTTTTCCTTAATCTTTTAAAAATAAAAAAAAATTGCTCCAGTTATCTTTTTTTACCTCAAAAGAAAAGAATGCTCACATCATAATAAAGTAATAATGAAGTATTTACCAGAAACAGAAAAACAATGTTTCAGCACCTGGGTTTTGGCAGATGGGTCACTCGTACTAAGAAAATTTTCATTTCATGGACAACATTCTCCATTGAAAATGGGACTCCTACGTATTTTTGGAAGGACAAATGGTGTGGACCTATTCACCTAAAGAGAAGATTTTCAGAAGCATACAAATTTGCTACTGATAAAAACGATCGGGTGGCTAGAAATTGGAGGAATGAGAAATAGAGACCGAGACTCACAGACAGGTTAACCAACGAGGCCAGAAGACAAAAACATGACCTCATTGATTACCTGCAGGAATGGAAACCAACAGGGAATGATCAGGAAGACAAAGTTAGATGAGAGGCAGAAAAAGGTGGCATCTGATGTAATTTTATATACACTTATGAATATACATAAAACATTAATAACAACCTAAAACAAGTTTATATGAATCTAGATCTTAATCATGTTGCAAAAGTGCTTTAATATAAAATCTTAAATTATGAAACTATAGATCTTTGCTAAATCAAAAGAAGAGGAACATTAAAAGCGGAAGCACTAACCTGAAGCCATTGATGGAGATTGCGGAGAGTGTTTGGATCTTCCTATATGATACGCACTTCTATGAGAGGCCGTCTCTCTATTCTTCTGTTGATGGGATGACAGATGGAATAAGAAGATACGTATAAATAGGGGACCATAACCCTAATTGAGAATTATTGATTTTCAATTTTGCCCATCACAAAATAAGAAATTTACTTTACGGTCTCTACACGTGTTATATCACACTTTAAATTATATGCTTTTAACCCATTACTTAATCTTGATTAGATCACTTTAATTTTGGGTTAGACTTTAGAATATCAATTATACATTTAGTCACATATATGAGCACACATAGATTATTTTCCAACAATCTCCCACTTGGGCCACATATGTTACTCCTTATAAATGTACATACTTTATGAACTCAAAATTTTGCTATCATAACCAAAAGCATAGCCAAACAATCTGGTCCATTAATCATGTTAATATAGGATCAAAGCAATTTTCGTTACATTTATCGTAACTAAATTCATCAATGGTCACATATATCAACATAATCAAACGACATAGATCAAGTGTGAATGTGTAGCATGGATATTTCATTCAATGTGATCTATACACATGCCTATTTCCAACTGGTCCTCTTTAAGAAAATAAATTTAAGTGAGGTCAGAACCAAAACATGACAAATGAGTGAGAAAACTGAATTCTTTATTTCTGATCAGAAAATAACCAAATGTATAAATATCTCACAAACATAATTCAAATAAAATACAAACTCCCACTAAATCATGATATCCTCAAATAATATAACACTCATATGAGCAGTATGCTCATAAAAGACCTTGGGTGGTAATTCCTTTGT
Source organism: Hemerocallis citrina (assembly GCA_017893485.1). Taxonomy (NCBI): domain Eukaryota; kingdom Viridiplantae; phylum Streptophyta; class Magnoliopsida; order Asparagales; family Asphodelaceae; genus Hemerocallis; species Hemerocallis citrina. The sequence goes on along the minus strand of CM030364.1, from coordinate 287,806,454 downwards.
GAGCGGATCCACTATCATAGAGTTTGTCCTAATGTGCTCTATGGACATCTGTCCACTTTGCACTCTTTCTTTCACAACTAGAAACTTTATGTCAATATGTTTCGACTTTGTGGAACTCCTATTGTTGTTGGAATACATCACTGCTGACTTATTGTCACAAAATAACATGAGTGGTCTTTCTATATTCTCCAAAATGCGCAGCCCAGTGACAAAAATTTTGCAGTCATATTTCATAGTTCGATGCCTCATACCATGCTACATACTCTGCTGCTATAGTGGAAGAAGCTATAAGTGTCTGTTTGGCACTTTTCCAGGATATAGCTCCTCCAATTAACAGGTAAATATAGCCTAATGTAGACTTTTGCTATCTTGGCACCCTAGTGAAATCAGAATCAGAATACCTTACGACCTCCAAATGATCTGATTTCTATATGTGAGCATGTAGTCTTTTGTTCTCTGAAGATACCTCATGACCCTCTGCTATCCAATGGTCCATACCAGATTTTCTTAAATACACGTCTCAACAATGTACGCAATATCCGGACGCGTACATACTTGAGCATACATTAGACTTCCAATAGCTGATGTATAGGGAATCTTTTGTATTTCCTGAATTTCAAGGTTACTTTTAGGACACTGATTGAGACTAAATTTGTTTTCTTTAGCAACAGGGGTATTCCCTGGTTTACAATCTTGCATGCCAAACCTTTTGAGTACTTTACCGATGTATCGCTTTTGTGATAATCCTAGAGTACCTTGAGAACGATCTCGGTGTATCTGAATTCCTAATACAAAAGAGGCATCCCCAAGTTCCTTCATCTAAAAGATGTTTGGGCAGAAATCTTTCAGTTTCATGCAATAGATCTATATCATTAGTGGCAAGCAATATGTCATCGACATATAAAACTAGGAATATATGCTTACTCCCACTGAACTTGTGATACACACAATCATCAACTACTTTCATCTCAAAACCAAATGAGATAATTACTTGATGAAACTTAAGGTACCATTGACGAGAAGATTGCTTGAGTCCATAGATGGATTTTGTCAATTTGCAAACCATATTCTTTGGATCTCCTGACACAAAGTTTTCTAGTTACACCATATAAATTGTCTCGTCAATGTCGCCATTGAGAAATGTCGTCTTGACATCCATTTGATGTAGCTCAAGATCAAGATGAGCAACAATTGCCATAATTATTCTAAACGAGTCTTTCGATGAAACTGGAGAGAAAGTCTCTGTAAAATCAATGTTTTCTTTCTGAATATAGCCTTTAGCTACAAGACGTGCCCTATACCTCTCCACATTATCATTTGTATCCCTCTTAGTCTTAAATATCCATTTAGAACCAATTGGTTTTGCACCTTCTGGTAATGGGACAAGTTCCCAAACTTTGTTGTCTTGCATAGACTTATACTCCTCATAGATGGCATTCATCCACTTTTGAGAGTTACAACCTTTCATGGCCTGATGAAATGTGATTGGATCATCTTCCATCATTCCATTGTCATCCTCATTTCTTGGAGAAATGCAATATAATCATCCGGAATAGCATTCTTCTTTTTCTCTCGTGGATCTCCTTAATGGCACTGGTTCTTGAGGTTGTTGAGTTTGTTATTCTGGAACAATTACCTTATTTTGAATGGGGGTTGTTCAACATTGTCTTGTTGAGGTTCCGGATTCACTTCTTGATCAACATTGCCTCCGTACAGTCAGCATATAAAAGGCTAAACGATGGAGGAGTTAGAGTTTACGATCCAGTCTGGAAAGCAAAAGTCCCACTCAAAGTGAGGACCTTTAATTGGTTGGCGTGTAGAAACACAATCCTAACACGGGATAACTTGGCTAGGAGAATGTGGTAAGGTCCAGCAAATTGTGTAATATGCAACTAGGACAATGAAACGGTTGACCATCTACTAGTGACGTGCAACTTTACGAGGCCAATTTGGGAGGATTTACTAAACAGATTCGGTAGTCCAGGGGCAGGCCTACAAACTCTACTGGACGCCTGGGGGGGGGGGGGGGGGGGGACACATTCGCAGCAATAATTTTGACATTTGGGTTATTGGGGTTGCGGCTATATGCTGGGGTCTGTGGTTAGAACGAAACAATAGAATTTTTAGGATAACACACAGACACATCATGCATCAACAAATGATTTTCAAGATTATTGCTAATATCATGTTCTGGTCTAAAATGGCAGGGGAAGAACAAACGAAGAAGATCAAAGACATGTACACGGACCAGGCTGAGCAACAGGAAAGGGAAGGCACACCATAAGAGGGATGATCGTTTGGAACGAGGAGGGAGGAACATGCACCTATGCTGATTATTTTTTACTCTATTTTGGGAGCATGTATTTTGATGTCTGAACTATGATGTATTTTGGGGGAATGTATTTTGGTGTATTTTGGTTTCATGTTGTTTGATGTATGAACTTTTGGGGCCTTAGAATGGGTATGTATGTTGTTTAGTTGGACTCATATTTTGGACAGAGAATGAGCATCATGGCCTGCATGTGGGTGACATGAACATTATTATCTGCGACTTGAATGTTTGTTTTATTAAAAACTTTTTAACGAAATACGGGAGGCATCGACCAACCTTTTATGATAAAAATAATAATAATGTAGTATTTACCAGCAAATGAAAAGGAAAGATGCAATTGCATATCTCATTCTGAATTTTTCATAATTATATATCACCCTTAAATCTTTTTTTTCCCTTCGCCCCAATTTAAAATAAAACTTTAACATGGAGATCAAACGCTCTCATTAAACCCCACCAATTTTACTCACATATATTCATATCAACTCTAACCCCTTCTTCTTTTACCAAATATCATCTTGAATTCTTTGATATCTCATTCTTAGGACTTCATCATTATCATCATCATCATCATTATTATTATTATTATTAGATATTATAGTCCCATATTGGTGGTAGAGTTGTTTTGATATTTGTTCACCTCTTATATATAGGTGGTATTGTACTTGGTTAAACTCAATTCAATATTCAGTATTGTCTTCATTTCTCTCTGATCTATCTTAACATGGTATCAGAGCCAAATATCCAAATTTTTTCTTCTTAAATTTTTCTCCACAAAAATCCTCAAATTCCAACTACAAAAGTTAGACAAATTTCTTCTAAAAAAAAAAAAAAAAATCGAAATCCACCGTTCATCTTCCTCAACAGCCAAAGATCGGAATCCACTGTTCATCTTCCTCATCAGCAAATCGGAATCCATCGTCACCAAATCCATCGTCCAGATCGTCATCTCCGAAGTCGGAATCCACTGTACCCTTCAAAATCGAAATCCATCTCCTTCAGCAGATCCATCGGCATCTCCCACTAGATCCATCGGCATCTCCAGATCCAAATTTCCAATCCTCCAGTGAAGTCAAGCCACCATCAGCATCATCAAGTCAAGCCACCATACGCTCACTTGTGTAGGTGTCCAACGATGCCGTCGATGCAGTCTTGACAGCGCCTACTATCAGGTTATTGAGCTTCCTCCAGCTTAGGTCACTGTCTTGTAATAGCTTTGCCTCTTCGCTTATTGGGAGTAAGAGTCGAGATAAGTCTGCGGTGAGAAATCGCCTGAGAGAGCAAGAGTTGAGAGAGGTGAAGATATCCTCTCCACGGCTCTCTCCTGGAGCGTAGTTTTTGGTGAGGTAAACGAGATAGTTGTTTGGTGAGAAATCGCCTGAGAAGCACAATAGTGAGAGAGGTGAAGGTATCCTCTTCACGGCTATCTCTTTGGTAGTGGTTGTGGGAGCTGTTGGTGTGTTTGTAGGATGAGTGGTGGAGATGGTGGGAGGGTGCGGTTGCTGTGCATGTGCCGTGGTGTCGTAAGTCGGCCTGCAGGGCTTGGGCCCAAAGATGGGGTCCCCCAAGTGAGGAGAAGGCAGGGATCGGCGAGTGTTAAAATCTTGCTAGACTAGTTTCAGGTGGGTGTGCATATACCGTGGAGGCAGCGTACGAAGCTAAACTGACGCACATACAATTTTACTGGACTGAGCTTGTTTGTCGGCCCACCCTCCAGGGTTGTTGGAGGGATTTGTTGTTTGTACGGGTCATGTTGTTTCATGTATGTTTTATTTTCTGTCTGTAGGTTGTAATTTGGCCCAGTTCTCTGGGTTTGTATCATTAATTTCTTATTAATGAAACAGGGTGGCCATACTCCCCATTTTCTTTTTAAAAAAAACAACCCAAAATGGTGTTCTATACCTAGGTTCGTTCAAGAGTTGAAATTGCAATGTATCTATAATATTTTGTTAATTTCAAATAAGACACCAACAATTTTCTATTTTCATAAATACCACTAATAATATGGATTTTACTTTACATTATGAATTAACACAAGATTATAAATGTTGTCAATGTCATTTTATTGGTGGTGTTTAAGGAAATTCAGATTATTAAGTAAGTCAACTTGAATTAAACTTTAAAAGGACTCGTATATATTCTTTTCTTGAGCAAAACTTATATTTGATTGTGTCTACGGAAATAGATAGAGGCCTCTATGGAAATAACCCTTATTTTTATCATTATAAAAATATAAAAAGCATTAACCTAAACTTAATTCTGAAAGTATGATTGGATAAATATTTGCTGAAATGTAGTGACTTGGTTTCACTAAAACTAACTCCACATATTTAAATTGGCTTCATTCACAAGAGATTGACTCTGCATATAAATTGTGGTAGGAAAAACACAGTAGATAATAAATTAATTTTTTTATTGAGTTGACCAACTTTTCAAAACTATTTCAACGGTGACCTATTTTTCAAACTAATTTCTGGGTGAACTAGCCCTCATGAGTCGCAGTTGAGAATTGTGGTCTATTTGACATAAACGTATTTTTTATAGCCTCAGTTAATTTCATATTTGCAACTGCGACCTCTGTTATATTTAGATCGCAGTTAAAAACTGAGACATATATTTAACACATTTTACTTAAGAATTTTTGTGTGAGTCTTGAAATCTCTCTAACTCAAATATAAAATGAACTTGAGGCCTCGAAAAATACGGAATTTTTTCCCTAAATGACCCTTTTTATGAAAGTTTTTCCACAAACGACCTGTTTTTTTTAATTTCATAAACGACCCACTCGCTTTTCGAAAAAGCGAGTGTGGTATAATCACCCACGCTTTTTCAAAAAGCGAGTCTTAGGGTTCAGAAAATTAGAAACCTAAGACTCGCTTTTTGAAAAACCGCGGTGTTCAGACCTAGACTCGCTTTTTCAAAAAGCGAGTCTTGGGTCTGTATTATTTTTGCTAGCAGACTCATTAGTTATCAACAGATTCAAGACTCGCTTTCCCAAATACCGCGCTTATTTATACCAAACTCGCTTTCTGAAAAAGCGAGTCTGTGGCTTGTTGAAAAAAATCTACAGGCGGAAGACTCGCTTTCTGAGAAAGCGAGGTGCTCTGTATAGGACTCGGTTTTTGGAAAAGCGACTCTTGCCTGTGTTAATGAAATCTTTAAATTAGATTACGATACTCATAAGGCAACAAACACACTAGGGCAATTTAGGATCCACACAAACGAAAAGAGAAAATTAACGGGGATTAGATTACTCAGAAACAAAGACAAAAATGATTCGTGGAGGTAAATTTGTGCTGTAACTTGTTTCACACATTTGTACATGGTTAATCTATATTGTGGAGTGGTTGTGCATTTGCATTGTCAATTTTGGAATGTAAGAGTTAGAATGTCTTGTGGATCAGCCCAGGAAAATTCAAAACAGAGGAAGAAAAATCCAATATTTCTAGGCCCTACTCAATGAATGCAGCAGTTTCTATCTCTTGCTCTCTTCTTCTCTCACCCTTCGGACCTTGCACTGCAGAATGCCAGAATCCACACAGAAGAAAATAAATGCACTGATGCAAACCCTCTGTGGCCTCACAAATAGCATGCATCATATGCCAGCTTTCTATAGCTAATAACCGAAGCAACACAAGTTAAAATGGAAAAAGACGGGTACAATTCATTTACATCACTTCACTTCTAACCTAACATAAGCAGAAGATCCAATACCAAATTCCCTTGAAAAAACTGTGTCTTCATACTTCAAAGTAGTAAGGAGAATGGGAGAGTTGAACAAGAATGAATACTAACATGATTGCATCTAAGAAAGCGAGTGTTGCTGGGCAAAGAAGGCCAAGACTCGCTTTTTGAAAAGCGAGTGTGGCATAATTACCCACGGTTTTTCAAAAAGTGAGTCTTAGGTTTCTTATTTTCTGAACACTAAGACTCGCTTTGTGAAAGAGCGTGGGTGATTATACCACGCTCGCTTTTTCGAAAAGCGAGTCTTAGGTTTCTTATTTTCTGAACACTAAGACTCGCTTTTCGAAAAAGCGAGCGTGGTATAATCACCCACGCTTTTTCACAAAGCGAGTCTTAGGTTTCTTATTTTCTGAACACTAAGACTCGCTTTTTGAAAAAGCGTGGGTGATTATACCACACTCGCTTTTTCAAAAAGCGAGTCTTAGGTTTCTAATTTTCTGAACCCTAAGACTCGTTTTTTGAAAAAGCGTGGGTGATTATACCACACTCGCTTTTTCAAAAAGCAAGTGGGTCGTTTATGGAATTAAAAAAAAACAGGTCATTTGTGGAAAAACTTTCATAAAAAGGATCATTTATGAAAAAAATTCAAAAATACGTTTGTAAAGTTGTCGCATTTGAGAATTGCAGCCTCACAATTGAGCAGCCTACGAGAACTGGTCCAACCTAAAAATTAGTTTAAAAAGTGGGCCAATAGCTGAAATTAGTTTTGAAAAGTTGGTCAACTAGGAAAAAAGTCATAATAATTTTGTGTGAAGGAAAAACTCCTTCAAAGCGTGGGATTGGTAGCTAACATAGCATTAGGATGGGGGTTAGGTACAAAGCTCCTACCTAACCCCGACCCTCCTCCTAACCCTAGACTTAAAAAACTATCCAATCATCCACCACCTCTTTTCTCCAATCCATCAGATCCAACTCTGAGAAAGGATCTGGATGGTCCTCTCCTCCTTTTTTTTTTTTTTATTATCAAGAGCCAACCCTCCTAAATTTTGTTGGACATACCGATAATTGTTTATACTGATCATGTTGCTTTATTTTTTAATCTATTGTCCCACCTTTTATATATAATTGAAGGTTCTATATTTTATTTTTTGTATTGTAGATTATAATTTGGCTGAATACGGTTGGGTTTGTTTTATTCATTTCTTATTAATAAAACATAGTAATTATATTTCACTTTTTCTCTTAAAAAAAATAAAAAATACATAGCATAAGCAACAACCCTTGTGTCATCATCTTAACTACTTGCAAAGAATCCTGAGACTATCTAGTCGTTAAATTAAGGTCAAATTAAGAGTTAATGGCCATCTGGCAACCTCATGCTCATCTTCATGGGTTGTAAATAATCACAATCATAGTTATTACTTTATTCATTTGCAAAGTGGAAGGAAGAGATCATTCAAGTTCTTACATACTGGTCCAAAATATACACATAAACTAGATTTGTCCTTGGGCACATGCCTACGGCACGTTTTCGGAACGATACAGCATATAAAAAGCCTTACATACAGTAAAACAACAATTATGTAATTCAAGTTTAAATAGTATGACAATAATTAGTTGTAAATGAAAGTCCATGTTTCCATTAATATATGTTGAAAAATAATTATAAATAAGGGTATAAAATCCAACTTCTTAGAACTTTGAAAGTGAATATGATAAAATTTAACTACTGAAGAGATATTTACTATTTTCAATGTAACATGAACAATAAAAAAAACATAAAAAATCTGAAAATTTACAAACCTGAAATCTGAAAATCTAAATTTTTGACTAAATAAAGAGAGAATGAGAGAAAGAGATATACATATATATAGAGAGAGAGAAATAATTAAATAAATAAATGAGTTGTTTTTTTGGGAGAGTTTTATTATTATTTTTTTTTGGGGGGGGGGGGGAGGGGGGAGTCGGTCGACCTTTGATTTTGAGAATATTGAAAGAGCGCCACTTGATAGCTTTCTTTGTGTGTTATTATATAGGTAATGAATACTACATAGTAAGAGCAAGCGCTAACTATTAGTCGTTTTCAGTTTTTGTTTTATTTCATTTTATAATATGAATAGAGTTCCAAAGACTCCAGCCAATATATATATATAGCATAAAAAAACATAATCCGAGTCTTGCAAAGCACAAAGTGTTTTACAAAAAGATAACACCACACCATCCAAAACCAAAGAAAGAGATCGAAGAAGTAATAACTGAATATATACATGAAGAGAAGAAAAGCAGATTTAGAAGTACAACTAAAAGAAAGAAAAATGTAAGCAATTATAAAGAAAATTCTCAATCAGAGAATTATATGTACTCTAATTATATACACTCTAATTTAATTGGGTTATGAGTGACGAGTCCATAAGCCTAAAAAATTCCTAGATGTGGATGCTCATGCCACCATGAAATGCCTCGAATAGTTTTTGCCACCATACTTTATTGTTTTTTTATCATTAACGGTGGGTTGAAGGTCCACCAATTTCATTAAAAAGAATTTAATAAAATATACAACAAAAAATAAAGACTACGAAGTTCATGAAACCCGACAGACTGATCTTAGAACTCATACTCCCAAACCAACAAACAAATAATACAATAAAACATAATCTTACTGGTCAGCCGACCACGCCACAATAAGTTCCTCTTGTCATACTCTATATTGTTGTAAAAATTCATATTATGATTTATTTTCGACCTTTAGGTAACTTGATTAATAATTTAGATATCCATCTAAAATTAAGAACAATAATTAATTATCTAGTGTTGGCTGTTAGGATTGTATCATGTATACTCGTTGTTCAGATTAGAAGAAGATAATATATATGAAGCACTGAGGTCGAAGCGTCGAAGTGAGTAAAAGGAAAAACAGCAGCAATAAGGTGCAGGTATAGTTACGGTCGACTAAACTATGTTGCGGTCGACCGCATCCCCCGACCGCTCGAAGTACAGGAAATGTTAGAGAGTGGTACGGTCGACCGGTCTTGTTGGACGGTCGACCAACCGCGGCGCTATGTTCGTTTTTGGGCTCCGATTTGTTAGGTCGTTTCAGCCCAATCTTCAACTCCAAGTTAGATCGTGCGGCTCCCATTCAGTTACTTCTTTTTCAGGTTATATCGGACGACTGAGAATCAAGATTAGACATAGGTTTCTCTCTATTCTTCTATATATATTGTAAACTCCTCCAATATGAGAGGGAGTACTTCATAGATTATTTTCTCCATTACAAAGAGATGCTCCAGAGAGAAACAGTTCTTGGTGGGTGATCGAGTTTAATTCCTTATATTGAGTGAATCAATAACTCCTTATAATCTCTTCTAGTTGAATATCAGATCTCTCTATATTTTTCCCCGGATTAAGCAAAAACTAACCGGGATAAGTCATCGTTGTGTTTGTGTTAGTTTGGTGGATCTACTTGCTTGCTCAATTTATTCGGCTCATCTACTTCGACTTTCTCATTGCTCTATTAGTTCCGCTGCGACAACGAGCGTTGGTTGGCGTCCGAATTCAAACATTGGCCGGAAGGCTTCTTAGAAATTGTAACTTCATCATATATACAGAAAAAATAAATAATTAATAATGGTTCTTTCTGTCTCCTAATTTTGCTTCATGGGGTATTTCGAGAGATTCAATGACACTCTTTGCTGGTTACTTTTATCCGAGCATGCATATATTCTTCTTTCTTTCTTTTTTCCTTTTCATTTTTAATAGTAATGAAGATATCTATTCGTTATTGGACGATGGAGAGTGGTCAGATCACCTTGAACTATCAGAAAAGTGGAAGAAAGATTCACAGTACCTATGTAGTCTAACATTACTTCATCATAAATAGTAGTCATATTTTATTTTGGCTGGTGAATTAGTTTATGAGCTCATTGACCTAACCAATTAGCCCTTATGACAAAACAAACAAGGGAAATGTCTTTTTTTATAATAGTAACAAAGGAAAATGCTTTTCTAAAAAAAAAACAAAAAACAAACAAACAAACAATGGAAAATGTTGAATCATCTCAACTGAGGAAGAAAATTATATATGGGATGAATTTACATAATTGAAGAGGTCTCACTCTCTCTCTCTCTCTCAATAATTAACCTGGTACATAACATTAATAAGTGGTAGCTACCCATATGGCTGAGGAAAAGCTGATTGCTCTCTCATCAAGAGGACAATAATGACACTATAATTAATGCAGATATACCTTCTATGTGGCTAAGGCATTGGCTAAGTGCTATCCATGTGGCTTGGGTTTTTGCTAGGATGGCATGTGATGTGCCTAGTTTGGTGATATTTTTAGTTGAGAGGTTTTTTTTTTTTTTTTTTTTTTATATTTTTTTTTATTTTATTTTCTTCTTAATTTTTTTTTGGAAATTTGTGAAAGAAAAAGTGGAATCTGACCACCCGGTTTCATATTTTGTAGTTGAGAGTTATGGCCTTAGAGCATCTGTAATCGTTATTGCCAAATTTTGATTATTTGGCTTATAGCAAATAGCAAAAGTAATTTTCGCTGCAGTCGTTGTTAGCTAAAAATTGGTCAAACGATAACTTATCAACCGTCCTGTGTTTTTTTTTAAATTTTTTAAAAAAAGTTGGTTATTATAAACACGGATAGTGACATTTAATAATAAAAAAATGTAATGGACAAAAAAATGCTTGGATGATGTATAATCTGCCAGCCCTTCATTTTTATTTTTTTTAGTGTCGGACGGTAGATAATCTACCGTCCGATTTTTTTTTTAAAATCAAAATGGTTTTTCGGGACGGTGTATAATCTCCCATCCGATTATTTTATTAATAAAAAAATTTGGGACGGTGCATAATCTCCCGTCCCATTATTTTATTAATAAAAAAATTTTTGGGATGGTGTATAATCTACCGTCCGATCTTCAGACGAAAAGTAATGTATTGTCTGGCTATATTTTCCAAATAGCCAAATTGAGTGCCAGATATGACCAAAAAAATCCAAAAAAATCCAAAAAAATGGCTAAATAGCCAACGACTGCAGTGCGTCAAAAGTCATTTTTTGAAAAATTTGGCTAAATAGCCAACGACTACAGATGCTCTTATGGCCTGGGTTGTTACTTAAGCTTCAAATAATTTAGGGCAAAAAATAAATTATCCCCAAACGTTTAACGTGAATACAATATGTTCATATAACCTTTTAAAAAAAAAAATACATTTTACCCATTTCTCCGTTAACTTAACCCCGTATGTTAAATTAGAATTATTTGATTACATTTATACCCTTACCCTTTCATAATCAAATATCTTCTTCTTTATCCCCTTTTTTCATTCTTTTTCTCCATTAACAGAGCACAGCGGATGGACGGGGCACACCAGATGGGGCAGTCGGCAGCAATCGGTAGTGGTCGGCAAGAGTTCAGCAGCTGTCGGCAATGGTAAGCTGCTCAACCATCTTTCCCTTTTTTTTTCCTTCTTCCCCAAATTCTAGGATTTCGAAACATCATTGTCATTATCATCGGTCTATGTTGTTTATCATATTCAGGAGTCAGGGGTCCTTTGTTCACTTTTGAAGTTGTGCAATCAGTGTTGAATTTGTTTTTTTGTTGTAAAGGTCCAGTTCCATGAATGTTGCTTGTTCTGTTTTTGTATCTCCTTCCGAAGAAACACATGCACATGTTGGGATGGGTGTCGACTAACACCCTGGTGACGCAGTGAAACTAAATAGCGCAATGATGAAGTCGAAGTAGATGAGGCGAGTAAATGAACATCAAAGCAAATAGATCCACTAATCCAACATAAACACAACGCGGATTTATCCCGGTTAGTTTTCGCTTAATCCGGATGGAAAATATAGTGAGATATGATATTCAACTAGAAGATATTATAAGGAGTTAATGATTCATTTAATACAGGGAATAACTCACTCACCAAGAACTATCTCTCTCAAGCCTCTATTCGCAATGGAGAGAATATCAATGAAGTACTTCTCTTGATCTCTACCTCTCATATTGGAGGAGATTACAATATATAGAAGTAGAGAGAACCCTAGGTTAATCTTGATTCGCAGTCGTCTGATATAACCTGTAGAAGAAGTAACTGAATAGAAGTTGTACGATCTGACTCGGAGTTGAAGATTATGCTGAAACGACTTAACAAATCGAGGTCCAAATATAACATAACGCCGCGCACGGTTGACCGTCCAACAAGACCGGTCGACCGACCTCCTCTTGGCCAAAATCCTGTACAACTGCGGTCGGGTGTGCAGCCGACCGCAACTTTGGACAATCGACCGCAACTCTGCATACATTGTTGTTGCTCTGTATTCTTTTACTCTCTTCGGCGCTTCGACCTCCGTGCTTCATCATATCTTTTTTTAATCTGAACTATGAGTATTCAAGACATATTTCTAACAACACGAACACATCAATATGCTACTTGATATGTCGAAAAATGAGGTGCTTCGTTTGATAGGTTCGTCCTAATGCAGGCTTAGCTTTGTAGAACCCCATTGTTTCAACTCCGTAAATGTCATTCATTTCTCGATGCATAATTACATCGAATCAGTTCTCAGTGTTTATAGGAATATTTCAATTTTCAGAATTTGAAAACTTGCATACAAGTACTTGAAAACATTCATGTAAGAGACATCACTTAACCATACTATTAATCAACAACATATGTTAATCAATTCATTCTAAAACTAAATGAAAATCATTATGTAAATTTTGTGGTTACTTGAAATCGGAAAGCTTTTACATACTCTTCTTTAAGAAGCCACAGTGGCAAGTACAACACATCGATATGTAAACGTTAGAGTACAAACTTTATACTATAAAAGTAATGCAAGGCTAATGGAAGGCTAATACTTCTGCAGGTTTTATGCAAGGCTAATGCATAATGCAATTTTGTAGCCTAATGCAATTTTATTTTAATTGGAATGCAATCTTCTGCCTAATGCAATTTTGTAGCAAAATTTTCTTTGATCGATTTAATTGGAATTTAGTTTTTTGTACTTGTAGTTATTTATTTATTATGCATTGCGGGTGTTCTTTGTTTAACGTAGCTTTACTATCTAATATAGATAGCAACAAAAGCGTATATTTTGGAGATTCATCATGGTGACAATTGGAGCAAAAGTAAGCTTTTTTTTAATTTATCATAAACGGGGGACTAAACCCTCCGCGTTCCATTAATAAGCTTTTAACTAAACATACAACTAAAATAAGGACGCGCAGTTCACGTCTCTCAACAGTGGGTCGTGAAACTCCACCCCCGAAAAAAGAGAACTAACCATGTACAAAAGGTTCCTTGGCCCAAAAAATATAATATACATATGTTACAAAAATTAGTTCCAAGTGACACCGAACCGACCCAAACGACCTCAAACCGTAGTTTGAGGAAAGCACTCATCCACATGCTGATCACTCACCATCCGTAGTCCTTAGCAATGGTATAATTATCCAAAACCCGAATCCGATCCGGACCTGGCATTGGATCGGAACCGACCCAGCCTATCCGAGTCCGAGTCCTAAAATGGGACCCGATGTACTTTCGGGTCCGGGTCCGGGTCAGCTCAAAAGAGACCCGACCCGACCCGGACCCGGACCAGTTCAAAAAAATCCAAAAAATAAAAAAATAATAAATATTCTATCATCATCCCTCCCCCCTTTCATCCTCAATTCTAAATCTTCCTCTTCCAAACTCAAAATTCATGCTTTTTTCTTATCTTCTCTATTCTAAATACTCCGCTCGCCGCTCACAGTCCCGCTCCTACCCGAACGGGTAGGAATATTTTAATAGGACCCGGACCCGGACCTAGACCCAGAACCGGACCCGGTCCTCACGAGTCAGTGTCCAATTTTTGACCCATAGGGGACCGGATCCGAGTAGTGAAGGACCTGACCTAATACCAATGCTAATACCAACAACTGACAGTGTGATTATCTGTTTCTTCAATATTTACACAATACCATGCCCAACTGAAGGTATAATATTATCGCGGTTGAATGTCATTCTTCAGAGGGCCCGACTTGCAATCATTGCAAAAGAGGAACCCGACATAATTCATGGAACTCTCACTCTTCATCATCATTATCATCTTCATTATCGTAAATCCCCACGCACTGCATGAACTAAAAAAAGAAACTCCTTGAAGGTCACACTTCCAGTTTTATCTCAGTCGATCTCTTTTGTTACATCCTAACAGAACAACGAATTGTTAACTAAAAAATGCACCCAGGTCAGGCAGTTTTATCGTAAATCCCAGTCCATCTCTTATGTTATATCTTTGAACTAAACCCTACTTGAGTATCATTTAGAAACCTAAACATTGAATGATGAAAAAAGGAATGAAGAAAAAAGAATGAAGAAAGGGGAGAAATAAGAAGAGATGTGATTATGAAAGGATAAGAGTAGAAAGATATATAATATTGTTTTTTTTTTATTATTAATGAAACAGGGTGGTCAGATTCTACCTTCTTCCTCAAAAATAAATAAATAAATAAATAAAATGCATTTTTGTTTAATTTTGGTAGCTGATATATTTTCGTGCTAAGATTCGTCTGTCCACAAAACAAAAGAAAATAGTCCTGTTCAGCCCAACACTGATTGAATCATAGAATGGGTTGCCAAATGGGCTTCTCTACTTGCTCAATAAAATCATACTTAAACAATTGGAGTATACTATCATAACTTAATGAGGTCAATGATATGATATGTGTTTTGCAACCACCCTACTAGTACTAGATCTTCCATCGCATGGGGAGGCAGGCAGAGGGGGCTTATCTTATGTTGTCTCAAACCTTCCAAGATGGAGTGCCTAAATATATTGTGTTTTCATGCGTCACGTGTAATATAATATATTAATATTACATGTGCAATCTGACTATCTCAGATCTATTCCAATTAGGAAATATTATTAAATAAAAGACTTATTTTAGTGAAAGATTGAGGTTTTTTTTCCACAGATAGATAGAGGTAATTTGGAAGATATCATCTACTCTGTATTGTATTATTTTTTGTTATTTTTAGTTTGTAACTTTATATTAGTATTTAATCAGTAGAATATAAAAAAAGTTGCTTTACTTGAATTCTTATTAAACACAAGGGTAAATTGTTTTTTTTTTAAATCGTAAACGATTGGTGGAAATCCCCCATGCTTTATTAAAAAGATTTTAATAGAACAACAAAGAAAGGAAAATACTGTTCATAAGTCTCAACCAGTGAGCCATGTACCTCATTCCCCGACAAAAGAGAAAGCCCACCCCATACAAGATTGCTCCCTACCAAAAACGTGAGTAATTTTTACAATTACAACAAAATTCGAACAACCAAGCCTCCGAATCTACAAAAAAAGTGATAACTTCTCAAACCCAGCTCGAGATGCTGCACTCTCCACATGCCGATCACTCCTCCTCTGCTCCCCCTCCCCCCCTCCTTGAACTCAACTTCAAAAGTCGAAGTGTTGATGTCGGCGAAGATTTCCTCTATTTTCTTTGTTTGCTCCGGCCCTGCCAGTGGAGACCAAAATATAGAATTAGCAATAATCTTGAATAACAGCTGTTAATGTATGATGTGTCTGTGGGTTGGTCTAAAGATTCTACTATTCCTTTTTAACTATAACCCCTAACAAATAACTGCTACTCCAATACCCCAAATTTTATTGTACCCTTTGTTAACATTAGTGTCCCTCCATGTTCCCCAGACGTCCTGGACTGCCTCTGGTAAAGATCCGGTAATAAGGAATTTGTGTAGCAGATCTACCCATTACGACCTAGCGTATCGACACTGGGCGAAAAGGTGATCTACCGTTTCACTTTCCATGTTGCACATAACACAGTCTTCTGGACCTAACCACTTTCGCTTTCCGAAGTTGTCCCTGGTTAGGATTGTATTTCTAATCACCAACCAATTGAACGTTCGAATCTTAAGTGGGACTTTAACTCTCCATATAGGGTCAAATGTCCTAACCCTCCCATCGTTGAGCCATTTGTATGTAGATTTTACCAAGAAGATTCCACCTTTCTTAATTGTCTAGCTCATCCTGTCTTCATGTTCGTCCCCGGTAGGCTTCTAATCATTTAGGTACAAAATTAGCTCGTGTTTTTCCCTTCTCGCTTCCCTACTAATCCTCCCCGAAACCCTCAATCCCCATTCTTCGTTTCTCCATTGTCTGGCGACCCAGTCGTTCTTATCTGTAGCAAATTTATAAATCTATGTGAATTTTCTCTTCAAGTTAATTGGCCCGCACCATTTATCTTTTCAAAAGGCAATTATTTTTTCGTTCTCAATGGAAAATTGTTAATATTTTGGCACGTAAGTTTTCTAACTTTTTGTTACACATGTCCCTTCCTCTTGAATTGTTAATAAATCTCCGGGTAAATTGTTACACATGCCCCTTCCTCTTGAATCTTAATGTTTTGGCACGTAAGATTTCTAACTTTTTGGGATCTTGGGTATATGGGTATATGGCCCAAACGATTGGAGGAAAATATAAGCTCTTTGGGATGAGTTGATACATATCAAAAGCAGATGGAGTCTGCCATGGGTGATAGGGGGCTTGAACATTTTTAGAGACACACATGAAAGAAAAGATGGGATTGGCAATGGGCACGACAAGAGCAAATTCAATCAGGTGTTTTTTTCCTAATGCTGATTGAGATTCCAGTGAACGACCATGGTTTCACTTGGTCCAACCGACGCAGGACTCCAGTTCTTGCTAAACTGGATAGAATCTTGGTCTCTATTGACTGGGAGACAAAATTTCCATGGGCATTAACTCGGTCGTGCATTCGTAATACTTCGGAGCATGTTCCTATTATCATTAGCACAGGAGAAGAAGGGGGGGGGGGGGTGAAGAAACAAGGTCTTCATGTTTGAAAAAATGTGGCTTACCAACAATGAATGCCATGAACTATTAAAGGAAAGCTGGGAAGGGGATATTACACAGAATGCATCAGAAACTAGGTTAATGAGGAAACTTGCAAGGCTAAGGAAAAGACTAAGAAAATGGAGCAAAGACACTTTTGGGAACATCATGCAAAAAACAGGAGGCAATGCTGAAAGAAATTGAAGAGTTAGAGAGGAAAGACGAAGGGGATGGCCTGGATGACAGCCAATTCAAAAGATTGTGCATGTGTAGACGGAAAATTTTGGACACATATAACAGGGAGGAAATCATGTGGCGACAACAATCATGGGTTAAATGGTTAGTAGAAGGAGATGCCAACACCAAATACTTTTATATGGGCAAGCATGCGACGTAGGGACAATTACATTCACGCATTGGACATTACGGGAATGTCTGTCTCAGATGCGCAACACATTTCACATCATGTCCATGAAACATATAAGAACCTCTTCGGTAATACCAGAGCGGGACAATGCGAATCGGCCAAAGATATGTGGGAGGCATTCGATATGGATATTTTAAGCAGAATTGTGGCCATACAAGAGCCATTCACCATGGAGGAAGTCAAGGTGACTGTGGGGGGCATGGGCCAAGATAAGGCTCCAGAACTAGATGGGTTCTCGATGTTCTTCTACAAACAATTCTGGGAAATAGTTAAGGATGATGTTATAGATGTGCTGAAAGACTTCTATGAGGAAAATCTACAAATTGGTAGAATTAACTATGCCAATGTATGCCTAATTTCGAAGAAGACGGTGGTTAATGATATTGGGGACTTCCGACCAATTAGTCTGCATAATTGTTCGGTAAAGATTATTTTTTAGGCCTTGGCAAATAGGCGGAGATGACTAATTAGGGATATAGTGGACGATTATCAGATGGGGTTTATCGCAGGCAGAGATATCTTATAAGGGATGATACTGGTACAGGAGGTCATCCAAGACTACAAAAGGCAAAAGAAGGGGGGGTTCCTACTAAAGGTGGACTTCGAAAAGACATACGATACAGTTGAATGGAAATGCTTGATACAGATACTAAGGAGACGAGAAATCGGGAACAAATGGATCGGGTGGATAGAAACATGGTTAGAAACAGTCAAAGTGTTTGTTATAGTTAACGGGGTCCCGAGCAAAGAAATTAGGTGTAGACATGGACTACGCCAAGGGGACCCCCTATCACCACTGCTATTTACACAGGTGGCAAACAGCTTACATAGGATGCTTAAAGCTTACAGGGATAATGGACTCATTACCGGATTGAGAATGAGAAGGGGGTATTTGGGATAATGAACGTCTAATATGCGGATGATACGGTTCTTCAGGGAATGCAACATAACTCAAACCACATTTCGAAAGTAGGGATTATATCTATTTGACGACTTATCGGGGTTGAAGGTGAATTTCCACAAAAGTACAATTTCCTTTATGGGGTGTGTGGAGGAGAATGAACAAAATGTTGCAGTCATTCTAAACTGTCCGATACAGAGGTTACCGATCAAGTTCCTTAGCATGACTATTAGAAATGGGGGCCTTAGGAGGGTAGACTGGAATGAACTCATTGAAAAGATTCATAACAGACTTGATGGATGGAAGGGGAGGACTCTGTCATTTGGGGGACGGTTTATTTTGTTGAATTCGGTGGTTAGATATATCCCACTTTACTTTCTGTAACCCCCATTCCCGTAAATACGTATTTTCTGAATATTTTTTGTATTTCGATATTATAAATTCATTATTTGTTAAAATTATTTTGGATTTCATATTAAAGTGTTTTTCTAATCGAAAATTTATTCATTTCAAATAATGATGTGTTTTGATCTTATTTCCTAGATCTTATTGATCAACTATTTGTATTTGAGTCCAAATTATATATATATATTGGGTCATTTTAGTAAATTGTTAAACCGGAATATTATTTTATTGTATGATTTATTATTATAATAATTAATTTTTGTTTCTTGATTATTTAATTAAAATTCATCTATTGAATTATTTTGTTATAGTACTAGACCTAGTTTTCTTGGCGAATTCCAACTTATTTTCAAGCCCAGATTATATTCAATTCATTTGTATTATTTATTTATTTATTTGGATTTAAATTCTTGTTTATGAAACTCTTTGATCTTCTTGATGAATTATTTTCTTGTTAATCCTATTTTTCTTTTTTTATTGTGGGTACTTTTGATTTGAACTATATTGATTTTGATCTACCTCTTATTGAACCCTAAAACCCAATTTCATTTGTTATTGACCCAAATCCACTTTTATTGGACTCTAAATCTCTAACCCAGTACCCTAATTGTACCCTATAAATACAACTCTTCTGTAAACCCTAAAAATTGCACATTTTTGAAGCTCTTGAGCCGTCTAATCTCTTTCCTAGTTTCTCTCTCCTCTCTCCTCCCTATTTTCTCTCTCCCCGTCACTACTTTCCTGCCCAATCACTGTAGCGCCATCTTCCCCGACGCTCACCCCGACCTCCGGCGACCCCCAACCACGTTGTCGTCCTTTGTCGTGCCCCTAGACGCGTGCCGGCACCCCACCAGACCCCCCTGTCTCCTTCTCTCCCTGTTTTGCTCTACAACAGTAGCCAAAAAAACCCCAAACCCCGTTCTTCCTCCTCCCCGTTCCGTCGCCTCCTCGTCGACCTCACCATCGATGCCGCCCCTTGCGTCGCCGGTGCTGCCGCCCCCTTGGCCAGTCCTCTTGCCATTGCTGACGGTGCTGCTGTCTCTTTGTGTGCTTTTGTTTTGTTGGTTCTCTTTTACACGTGGTTTGTACATGTTTTATATTGTGTTCGTGGGATCGTGTTGTTGCGGATTTGTGTTCATTGCTTCGGGATTCTCATCCTGTTACTCTTGGTATTCGTTCTCACCGTTTATAAGGCAAGTAACTTGTATTAAATTCCTTTGCACATACAAGTATAAAATACCGCTTGTAGTATAGTTGGGTTCTAGAGACAATTTGTGTGTGAAATCCCTTGTTGATATTATCTTTATAGTGATGATTGACCATAGTTGCCTCACGACATATATGACCTGAATTAACCTAGGATTGACCACTTTTGATGTATATGTTCATGCTTTCTTGAGATATCTGTGTTTGATGTGTTATTTGTGTTATACTTGTCAAATACTTGTAAAATACTTTATACCATGTTGCTTGGACATCTAGTACACCATATTTCATGTTATCATCCTATTGTTTCCCTATTGTTATTATCATTCATCTCATGTCTCTAGATTGCATATTGTATTGTTGCATTAATAAAATAATTAACAAGTTGGGGTTTAAGGGTTCACTCAAGTAGTGGACAATATAGGAACTGTACTCGGAGGAGGGGCTCGTGTTTCCCTATTTATTGGTCTATTGGTCTATTGGTTTATTGGTCATAACGGTCATCGATTAATTGTAGATTACTGACTACAGTATCTCGATTGATTCGGTCATCGGTCACTATTGAATATTGATTACCATTGCTGAGTACATGAACTATAGAGCCCACCACTAAGTCTAAAGCGAAGCTGTTTGAATGTAACAACCATGTAGTAAAAAAATGGATGCATGAAGTGCTACCTAGATAGTAATAATACAAGACTTGAACATAATCACTTGACACTTGCTACTTGATACTTGTTACTTGATTCTTGACACTCGTTACTCGTTACTTGTTTACATGATACTTGTTCACTCGACACTTATTACATGCTACTTACACTTGTTTATCTTGTCAAGCTAGTTGTTATATTTTGTTATCATGCCTATTCTATGTTATTAGTTATCCTTTTTCCCATATACTTGTGCCTACACTAAAAGCGGCCCGTAACTTGCATTGACGAGCGTTTTGTTTTCTTTTCCTCTTCCTGCAATTTATTAAATTGTAGATTTTGGAGATCAGTTGCCTGCTGGAATTGGAGAACAAACATTTTGAAGACTACTGCTTTCTATTTGCTTATTGCTTTAATAAACTTAATGTATTGAGACTTATTATTATTTGGATTTGATTTATTATTGTATTGGACTTATATCCCGAATATTTTTATTTGTTTCCAGACGTTGGGTTATTATTGTATTTAGATATTTTTATTGCTTAATTCCAAGTATTATTGTTCATAAGATTATTATTACTGCCTGCGCAATTGTTCTGTATTATTTATATTGTTGAGTTAATCGGATAAACAGCTTATGGGTGACGTTAGTCATTCGCTGGGCTTTTGTCATGTACTCGTATTCCGTATTTTTGGAAAGCGGGGTGTGACACTTTCTGTCATTCTTTGAGATCCCTGCTTGGGCTATCAAGAGGATTGCCAGAGTAAGACGACAGTTTCTCTAGGATGGGTCTAGAATAGAAGGAAAAGTCTATTCACTTATCAAATGAGGGGTGGTTTGCAGACAAAAGGAACTCGGAGGGTTTGAAGTCATCAACCTCAGGCAAAAGAACCAGACATTACTTTGTAAGTGGCGGTGGAAACTTAAAAACACGCCAAAGGCCAAGTGGTCTACTATGGTTAAGGCTGCGTACATCAGGAATGGAAGTATGCACACGAAACATAAGAACACTACATCGATATCTGAATTATGGCAGGGAGTCACACACACTACGGACATATTCTTGGCAGGAATTTCATTCTCAATTGGAAACGGCGAGTCCATTAGCTTTTGGGAAGACAGGTGGTGCGGCCTTATTACTCTTAAGAGAAGATTTCCGGAGGCATACATGTTAGTTGCGGACAAGAACGACTGCTTGGCAAGGCATTGGAGGAATAGCAGGTGGAGGTAGAGATTGTGTGGCAGAATAAGTGGTGAGGCTAGAAGAGGAAAAAAAATGAGCTATTCCAAATTCTACAAGATTGGAAGCCAACAGGAGAGGAGCATCAGAACAAGATTGGTTGGGTGCTGAGAAGGATGGGATGTTCTCGGTAAAATTGACGTATAAGTGGCTAAATGAAGGGGGTGTGCGTGTAAACGACCCAATATGGAAGGTTAAAGTGCCGCTTAAGATCCTCGCATTTAACTGGCTCGCCAACAGAAATGTCATTCTTACTTGGGACAACTTGGTTAAGCGCAATTGGCAAGGATCGAGACGATATGTCATGTGTAACATGGATAGCGAAATGGTGGATCACCTTTTCGTTAAATGTCGCTATGTCGTACCTATCTGGGTAGACCTGCTTCACAGGTTTGGTATCTATTGACCAACTCTGGATTCAGTACGTGGCATCTAGGGAAAGTAGAGGGATATCAATATTCACAAGTGCAATAGTGATATGTTGGGTATTGGGGTAACGACTATTTGTTGGGCAATATTGCTAGAAATGAATAGTAGAATTTTTACACAGCAACACAAACACTGCATGCATCAATAATTATTATACATGATCATTGCTAATATCATATTATGGTCTCAAACGGCATGTTCGGAAACAACTAAAAAGATCAAGAAAATGTATGCAAATGTGGATACACCCACACAGGAGGGGGAGTTCGAGGATAGGATGAGGACTACGGATGATGAGTGATCGGCATGTAGATGAGTGCTTACCTCAAACTACAGTTTGAGGTCTTTTGGGTCAGTTCGGTGCCACTTGGAACCAATTTTTGTAACATATGTATATTATATTTTTTGGGCCGGGGAGCCTTTTGTACATGGTGGGTTCTCTTTTTTTTCGGGGGTGGAATTTCACGACCCACTGTTGAGAGACGTGAACTGCACGTCCTTATTTTGGTTGTATGTTTAGTTAAAAGCTTATTAACGAACCGTGGAGTCTTTAGTCCCCTCGTTAATGATAAAAAAGAGGTTTTCTACCTTTTAAAATCGACCATTTCTTTGTACATTAGTGCATTTGAAGCTATTGAACTACATATACTTCTATCTATATAATAAAACACAAAGAAAGCTATCAAGTAGTTCTCCTTCAATCCCCAAAAAATCAAAGGTCCAGATTTAACCTCACAAAACATATTTTCCCTCCAAAAGTTTCCCTCCAAAACTCAAATTCAAATCCCCACCCAAAACAACTCCTATATATATATATATATATATATATATATATATATATATATATATATATATATATATATATATTTTCTCTCTCTTTCTCTCTCCCTCCCTCTTCTATTCAAAAAATTAAGAAAATAAAAATTTTAAATTTTTTTAAAAAAAAATATTAAATAACAAAAAAAATTAAAATTTAAAAACTTTAAAAATAATTTAAAAAACAAAAAAATCATATAATATGTTTTTTGCTGGGCCTCCAAAAGTTTCTCATATAATATGTTTGCTACTTCGATTAATTTGCTGGACCTTCAAAATTATTTTTTATGATCAAATAAGGTGCATCGTTTCGGAGACGTACCGTAGACACGTGTCAACAGGCAAACCTAGTATATAAATAAAAAGTGAAGGTATTGTTGGATTAGCTTGAGCACAGTAGCCTCAGACCCACGCACAGGTAGAAGACACAAAACAAAGCCTATATTGAATTTAGGAGTGACCGCTACAGTTTTAAAGTACCTATTATAAATTTGTCTGCTAACTTTAGTTATCTTAAATGCTAACTCAATCCTACATGAAAATTAGACTGGAATTTAGATATTTTAGACTGGAATTTAGATATTTTAGATATTTTAGATATTTTAAACTGGAATTGAAAAAATTGAAACAAGCTACATTGAAAAAATTGAAACAAGCTTCTCACAATTTAGATATTTTAGACTGGAATTTAGATATGTACAATCTTTGAACTTCTGTGTAGAATAATACAGTTATATTAACTCTATTAAAGGGTTTGGTCATGAATAAAAGGGTAGAATTTTGTAAGGCCAAATTTTAAAAAACCATGCTAAGTTTTGAGCCAGTTTAAAAAAATCGTACTAAGATATAAAAAAAAAAGATACAAAATTTCAAAAAACTCAACTGGGTTAGTTGGGGGGGGGGGGGGGGGGGGGGGGGGGGGGGGTTATTTATACGTCTGTTTAGTTAACTGATGTTTTTTTAAACACAAATGAAAGATGAATGTGGTTTTTTTAAACACAAACGAAAGATGAAAGCTATTTTTTTACACCCTACCCTAACCCTAACTAACCAAGTGGAGTTTTTTGAAAATTTGTGTCCTTTTTAAAATAAAAAAACTTATTGCGATTTTTTTAAACTGGCCCAAAATTTAGTGTGGTTTTTTTAAATTCAGCCATTTTGTAAATTTATTAGAGATAAGGGGGCGTTTGGTATGCGGATTGGAGAATTTTCAGGAATTGGTGGATTCCCAGGAATAGGAGGGTGGGAATGAAGATTTCCGGGAATGTTGCAATACTGTGTTTGGTATATGACATTACATGCCTGGGAATACTTTATTACCGTGTTGGGTATAGAACAATTCATTTCCATCAATCCATCTCTATAGTAAACATTACCGAAAATACCCTTTTGGTTTTATTTAAAATAAATAAAAATAAAAGTTATCTAATTTAGTAATTGATGTATATGCATGCATGTGCAAAAATAATACTGATGTATATCTTATAAAACTTTAGTAAATTAACAAATAGATTACTAAAAAAAATTACACTATGATTCAAATATATTTCAACCAGTTAGATGAAAAACATAAAAAAAAAATAAAAAATTAAATGTATTTATTAATACGAGACATAGTTACTTATCATATATCCCCTATATGTTATGTTTCTGTCCCTATAGACTACCTGTCAGACGGGGACTTCAATATAAACCGAGTGAGGATCCTCTTTCTCTCTTTTGACTGTCGTTGCTTTCCTCTCTAACATTTTCAGGTAACTCCTCTTTGACTCCCTCTTTTCTCTGATCACAAACACCATAATTCTGTTACCATTTCTTCATTTTTATCATGATCTGTCAATTATACATCATTTAGGAAACCGGGCTTGTAATCTGTTTGATGGGTTTTCTGTATTCTCTAATATTTTCCATAGATTCTAGTGTCAGATTTGATTGTTCTATGTTACAGTTTTCTTGTTGGAAGAAATTTAAGATGATCACCATCATCATCTTGTATGTATATTGTTTTTTTTTTTTTTTGAGGGAAAAGGTGGGATAAGGCCACCCTGTTTCATTAATAAGAAGTTAATAAAACAACCCCGGCGGACCGGAAAAAAAAACAACAGAACACAACAAAAATACAATGCAGGAAAAAAAGACAGACAAACATACCCCCCAACAAGCCCTGGGGGATGGGTCTAACTACTAACAAAACATCAAGGCCACCATACAAGGTCATCATCTTGTATGTATATTGTTAGAATATATGAATACTAAATACTCAACCCTTACCAAAATTTCGGGGTTTAGGTCTAGCTATTGACAGGGTCTTTCACCTGGTATCAACCCAGATTCGAATCCCACTAGGCACACAATATTAATGCAGTTTTTTAAAAGAAAAATTACCGTTGTGTATAGTCCAGGTCGTCCATGTCTTGGCCCTCAACATGCGAGGGCGTGTTAGAATAAATACTAAACCGTCATCTTTTACCAAAACTTCGGAGTTTTGGTCAATTGGCGGGGTCCTTCACATATATGTTAATGGATGATTTAATCTTTATTTGAAGAACGATGATCTTCATGGTTTTTTTTTTTTTTTTTTTGGATAATAAAGATGACCTCGTCATCGTTTCATTAATGCGAAATTAAGAAAACAAAGTAGTACTAAGTACAAATGACCACATAACCATCTCTAATACAAGACAACATGATAAGATAACCCCAACAAAGCAGATAAAAGATACAAGAGTTTCGGGCCTCAACCAAACTCGACACAAAAGGTCCTCACATGCTGTAAACCAAAACCTCCACCTCCATCTGCAATGCTATCCTCTTTACTCCCTTTCTTCCATGCATAGCTTCTTCCTTGCCCCTGCTTGCCCTGCCTAAGTAATGATATAAGAAAAGATGTTATGCATCATCACAGGAAATCATTGTTTATAAGAAAAGACACGATGACCTTCATGTTGATTTGTCTTAAAGTGTGTTTTGGCTAAGTCGAGCAAATTGAAGTTCGTCTCTTACATTAAAGAGGTTTCACAAGTGGAAAGATAAATTCCATTTGGTTAGTCAAAGGGGTTTGAGATAGATTATATATGCTACAACTATGAAAGGAGGGACTAGAATCAAACCAAGATTTTATCAGAATGAAAGTGCAGGATCTTCATGTGGCGTGGGGCAGGGGAAGGGAGAGGTTATGCATTAATCAAATGGGGCATAGTCTGCAGACGTAAAGAGCTTGGTGGTTTAGGTGTGGTCAATATCCGCCAAATGAACCAGGCCTTGCTGTGCAAATGGTGGTGGAAGCTTAAAGTTAAGCCTAAGACAGTATTGTCTAGACTTATTAGGGCATCCTACATGAAGAATGGTTGTATGCACCAGAAACAGAAGAACATGGACTCGGCATCTGGATTTTGGCGAGGAGTCAATAAAACTAAGGAAATCTTCATCTCAGGGGTTACATTCTCCATTGGTAACGGGGCAACGACGTGTTTTTGGAAGGACAAATGGTGTGGGCCGATTACCCTGAAGAGAAGATTCCCAGAAGTCTACAAATTTGTTACTGACAAAATATGATCGGGTAGCTAGAAACTGGAGGTTTGAGGAATGGAGACCTAGAATCTCAGGCAGACTAACCCCCGAGGCCAGAAGACAAAAACATGACCTTATTGAGTACTTACAGGAATGGAAGCCAACAGGGGATGAGCAGGAAGACAGAGCTAATTGGGAAGCAGGAAAAGGGGGCATTTTCTCAGTAAATTCGACTTATAAAAGACTTAACGATGGGGGTCTGAGAGTCTATGATCCGGTTTGGAAGGCAAGAGTTCCACTTAAATTGAGGACCTTCAGCTGGCTGGCGTGTAGAAACGCTATCCTAACACGGGATAACTTGGCTAGAAGAAAGTGGCAAGGTCCGGCTATCTGTGTTTATGTGCAATCAGGAGAATGAAACGGTGGATCATCTTCTAGTGACATGCAGCTTTGCGAGATCAGTTTGGGGGGATCTTATTAACAGACTTGGCGGCCCGGGGACAGGCCCGCAAATGGTAGTGGAAGCTTGGGGGAGGTGGAGAGAGAGTCATATTAGCAGTAACAATATTGTCATTTGGGATATGGGGGTTGCGGGTATTTGCTGGGGTCTGTGGGTAGAGCGTAATAATAGAATCTTTAGGACTTCACACAGACACGTCATGCATCAACAAATGATTTTCAAAATTAGTGCTAATATCATCTTCTGGTCTATTACGGCAGGGGAAGAGCAGACTAAAAGAATCAAGGACCTGTACATGGACCGGGTGGACCAACAGGAAAGGGCTTCCTCACCACAAGAAGAGTGATCGTATTGGCAAGGGGTGGTAGATAGCAGTTTATGTTCTATTAGGTTTTCTTTTGGGAGCTTGTCTTTCGTTGTGTGTATTTTGGGACATGTATTTTGGGGGGATGTTGTTTTGGTTTAGTTTGGGTTCAGAAGTATTGATGGTTGTAAGGGTGGGATACGGCGGTGGGTCTCTACCCAGGAGAGGGGGGACCTATGTTTTTGGACAGAGAATGAGCATCATGGCCCGCATGTGGGTGACATGAACATCATTGTCTGCTTTTGGTTTTCTGTTTTGTTAAAAACTTTTTAATGAAACACGGGGGGGCCTCGGCCAACCTTTTATGATCAAAAAAGAAAGTGCAGGATCACCTTGTTTAGTCGAACAGTAAGGCGAATAGATTTTTCTTTTTCTTTTCCTGATTAAACCGTGGGTGAAAAGTCCCCCAATGTTTCATTAATAGGAAACTAAGAAAAATAACCAAAGGCGAAAAAATTGTACCAACCAGGGATGATATATTTGAAATAAGGAGTCCGTTGATAGGTTAGCTATGTATTCCTAAGACAACAAAAAAGAGGGGGAAACATAACATTTTGAAAGTCTTGAATGCTGTCATGTTTAGAAGAATCATCCCGTATTAAGTTGAGAAGATTTTCAATAAATCATGCGTAATTGGATTCCTTTTATACTTGTACGTTTTAACATACGGGTTATTTGGATGGAAAGTGTCGGGCTCTGTGTCGGAATAGTATTCGTTCTAGCATTTTAGAAATCCTGATTGCTCTCTTTTGCATTGTGCTTTTTCAGATCTTCGTATTGAGAAGATGGATATAACCACAATGGACCCGCGGACTGTCACGCTATTAGGATCTGGATTTTGCGTGACGCTGTCAATGCTTTTTACCGTGCAGTTACTGTCACAGCACCTTTCTTATTGGAAAAATCCCAAGGAGCAGAAAGCTATAATAGTCATCATTCTTATGGCTCCCTTATACGCCATTAACTCCTTTGTCGGTTTGCTAGACATTCAGGGAAGCAAAGCCTTCTTCACTTTCCTAGATTCAGTTAAAGAATGCTACGAGGCACTGGTATGAGAATACTAATTCTACATTTACCGTTGTAGACTTAAGTGGCGTATTCCCTTCACACAAATTTTTTTCTGTATGGTGCAGGTGATTGCTAAGTTTTTGGCCCTGATGTATAGTTACTTAAATATCTCTCTCAGTAAGAACATAGTCCCTGATGGAATCAAAGGAAGGGAGATCCACCACTCTTTTCCTGTGACTCTTTTCATGGTATGGTTTGAGACTTAATTTTTCGTAGGTTTTCAAATAAGGTGCTTGCTATTATAAGCTATTGATAGCAAGTAGTAAGAGGAGCATTTATTTTATGATGGATTTGTATTTATATGGTATGCTATCCCTATTGAAAGAACAAGGCTCACACATTTGCCTTAACAGAAGATACTTGGACATTTTCCTTAATGGAAGAAATAATCTAAATTCTAAACAACTACTAAAACAACACAAACTTTTCTCAGATTAACTGATTACATTGCCTTGGCTTTCTTTCTTTTCGTTACTGTGATTTACAGCTTGGATATATTAAGACAATTTTTTTTTTTTTGAGAATAAAGATGACTATAGTCATCGTTTCATTAATGATGAGTTAACGAAACATAAAAGTTATTAAGACAAAATTTTACGTGTTGAACAGTGGTTTATCATCTGAAGATTGTCTGTTTAATATATCCAGTGTTTCTGATCATTGTTCACTTTGATATAATTTTCATTAATTCGTTGGAAGGAGGGATTAGCATATTGTAAGAAGTTGGTTGTTGCAGGAGCTTGTTTATCTCTGTATTAAATTTAACTTCTAGAACTGTTCTTGTTACTGCTACATGAAAAGGTAACATGTCTTTTCCTAATGCAGCCTAAAACTGTCAGATTAGAGCATAACACACTGAAGCTTATCAAGTACTGGACATGGCAATTTGTAGTCATTCGACCAATCTGCTCGGTTCTGATGATCGTGTGTGAAATGATAGGGTGGTATCCTTCTTGGCTTAGCTGGAGTGTCACAATCGTATTGAACATTTCTGTTTCAGTAGCATTGTATGCGTTGGTGG
The DNA here is from genome assembly GCA_017893485.1 of Hemerocallis citrina. NCBI lineage: Eukaryota > Viridiplantae > Streptophyta > Magnoliopsida > Asparagales > Asphodelaceae > Hemerocallis > Hemerocallis citrina. The sequence continues at coordinate 287,777,066 of CM030364.1, read as the reverse complement.
TTTTCTACCATGTGTTTGCAAAGGAGTTGGCACCACACAACCCTCTGCCGAAGTTCTTGTGCATTAAGGGCATTGTATTCTTTTGCTTCTGGCAGGTACGTCTATTTTTTTTTTTTTTTTTTCTTTTTAGGGAAAGACCTATTAATTCATATCATAACCATAGTTCTAAAAGTGGCATTTATAAGGCTTGATGCAATCTATATATTTCCATTAACCTTTCAATTGATCTTTAATATATGTGGAGAGCCAGCTTAAAACAAAATGGGATGTGTGAGTTTGTGCACAAAATATGTTTGTGCGAAAAACATGTGGATTCTTGAAAGAGGTAAAACAGGATCATTGATGTTTATTGAATCATTCATGAACTTTTGGTTTTTGAGAATACCTAAAATATGCATCTGATATGAAGAATACTTTTCGGGCATTCACTTCATATGTTTGTGGTTCTTGATGCATATTTAGCTAAAAGCTTGATCACTAGGCTAAGTAGCTAGTGACAAGTAGAGACAACAGTAACATAGCACTTAATTGCTTAGTCGCTAGTTCATTTTGGTTAGCTTGATTCACTTCTCTAGAGGTTTCTGAATTCTGAAACATGATATGTGACTTAGGAAAAATAATAACAATAAAAATGCGTGTACAAGCCATGCACGAAGGCGCTCCCTCATAGACTTGCTTTCTTTTCTATGTAATTCCTATGTAACACTCACAAGTGTTAGTTTCAATCTATAGAAACAACTAAAAATTAACTCGGGTATTAATCTATTTTGGCTGTCAGGGAATTGCACTTGAAGTATTAACTGCTGCTGGAGTTATCAAATCGCATCACTTCTGGTTGGACGTAGAGCAAATCCAGGAGGCTCTTCAAAATGCGCTGGTCATTGTGGAGATGGTCCTCTTTTCAACACTCCAAAAATACGCATACCATGCTGGTCCCTACAGTGGAGTTGATGAAGCCAATTTCACTAAAAAGAATGAGTGATTGTACCCAAAACTCTACAATTTGTGCTTCATACGGTATGCTGCTATGTTCTATCCCTATGAGTCTGTACCCTTGTTTCGTTTGTATGATGTATTAGTAATTCTGGATGATAGGTATATTCTATCAATTCCTGGTTTTGTTTCAGTAATTCGATTATTTTAAGCTACATTGCATTGTCAATATTAAAAGAGGAGTGAGAGACATTGCATGTCACATATATTTTCCATGTATTTAGTAAATAATTTGGGTACTACATTAGACCCTTTTTTGTTCTTTATCTTTTTCCTTTTGTATCTGCTTGGCTTCTACATTTAGTTTGCTACTTTTTTCGCAGAATGCAGACAAATGGTAGAACTATTCTAAAAGATGGCTAAATTCATCAGGTTCGGTGATTACCATATTCAAGGAGCTTTTGTTGATCATGGATTTTGTTAGGGTTTGGATTGTTAGGGTTTTGAGAAGAGGAAGAGAAGAGAGGAAGCAGATGTCGGCTTTTGAGAGAGAGAATGGCAAAATGTTGATTGATTTCATTTGATTCTAATTATTACATATATGAAGATACTAAGCCCAATGGGCCCTAAGAGTAATTTGGGTCATAACATAACAATCTTCATCTTGAACCAAATTGCATCTAAAACAAACTAAAACACAAAGCAAATGCATAAAGCAAACATAACCTAAACAAAGGTAAACATAAAGATATACTAGCAACATGCTAGAAACAAAACTAGCTCAAACTAGCTAGAAACAAATCGACATCAAACTTGAACAAAGCTTGAACTTTGCAATTGGAAGAGGCTTTGTGAGCATATCGGCTAGATTCGATTCGGTACTAATCTTCTTCACGGCAACCTTGCCTTCCGAGATCACATCTCGAACAAAATGGTATCGAATGTCAATGTGCTTCGTCTTCTCATGGTACATGCGGTCCTTGGTCAAATGAATCGCGCTTTGGTTGTCACAAAACACCGTAATAGGACCCTCAAGTAAAGACATCTCACCAACAAACGCCTTGAGCCAAATAGCCTCCTTAATAGGCTCGGTAATTGCCATATATTCAGCCTCAGTACTTGAGAGTGCAACGGTGGCTTGAAGTGTAGACTTCCAACTAATTGCACAATCTCCAAGGGTAAAAACATAACCCGTCAAAGAACGCCTCTTGTCCAAATCACCCGCAAAATCCGCATCCACATAACTCGTTAGTTTCTTGCCATTACCAAACTCCAAACGAGTATCAATAGTACCTCTCAAATAGCGGAAGATCCACTTCACCGCTTCCCAATGCCCTTTCCCCGGACAAGAGAGATATCTACTTACCACACTAACGGCTTGAGCAATGTCGGGTCGAGTGCACACCATCAAGTACATGAGACTCCCAACTGCACTCGAATATGGAACCTTTTCCATATATTTCTTCTCATCATCGGATTTTGGGCTTAAAGCGGCCGAAAGCTTGAAATGCGCTGTAAGAGGTGTTGAAACAACTTTTGCTTTCTCCATGCCAAAACGGAGTAGCACTTTCTCGGCAAAACTCTTTTGTGAAAGAAACAACTTTCTTTTGGACCTATCCCTTGTGATCTCCATCCCGAGAATCCTTTTGGCGGCCCCCAAATCTTTCATCTCAAATGCCGAACTTAGTTGCTCTTTCAACCTCCTAACTTCTTTCAAGTTTGAGGATGCAATCAACATGTCATCCACATAGAGCAACAAGTAAATGAAATTCCCACCATCCCACTTCTTGAAATAAACACAACTATCCAATTGGCCGCATCTTTAAAAGAAATGGCTTCCTTGTAGGAAGATGGCTCACAATACTCCACTTCCTTTGCAATTGCCAAACAATAAGCAAAGTCAGAGTATCCATACCTTGTAGGTGGTCTTGTTTCTCTTCTAGCTCGGTCCCTTGCCAATGCATATGGTTGTACCTCTTCTTGGGCTTCCTCCAAATTGACATCATCATGTGAGATCAAATCATCACCTTCTTGGACCGGCACCTCAAACTCCACCTTCTTCTCAACCGTCTCATTCTCCTTAATAGTCGGCTCGGGTGCAACATCATTTGCCTTCAACATGGCCGACTCATTGAAAATGACATCTCTTGAAATAAGGAACTTGGATGATTCGGGACATCACAACTTATATCCCTTCACGTATGTGGGATACCCAACAAAAATACACTTCTTCGATTTAGGCTCCAACTTTCCTTCATTCACATGTGCATAAGCGGGACAACCAAACACCCTCAAATTCGAATAATCGGCCGTCTTACCCGACCACACTTCTTCGGGTGTATTCAACTCAATTGAAGTGGTAGGAGATCGATTTACCAAATAGCAAGATGTGTTAATGGCTTCCGCCCAAAACTCCTTACCCAAACCCGCATTTGAAAGCATACTTCTAGACCTTTCAAGTAGTGTCCTATTCATCCTTTCTGCAACACCATTTTGTTGTGGAGTGTTGACCACTGTCTTGTGCCGAACAATCCCTTCAGCCTTGCAAAAATTATCAAACTCACGGTTGCAAAACTCCAAACCGTTATCAGTTCTCAACCTCTTAACTTTCCTTCCCATCTGGTTCTCCAAAAGTGACTTCCATTCTTTGAAGGTGCGAAACACATCACTTTTCTCTTTCAAGAAATAAACCCAAACCTTCCTTGAGAAATCATCAATGAAAGTAAGCATGTAACGAGAACCATTACCTTTGGAAGGCTCACGAGAAGGTCCCCAAAGATCCGAATGGATGTAGTCAAGTGTTCCCATGGTCGAATGAATGGCCGTGGAGAAGCTCAACCTCTTATGCTTGCCAAATACACAATGCTCACAGAACTCCAAGTTACCCGTGCATTGGCCACACAACAAGCCTCTCTTGCTCAAAATGGTCATTCCTCGCTCGCTCATATGCCCCAATCTCATATGCCAGAGCATAGTAGTATCCTCATCCGACATAGTACCCGAACGTGCAATGGCGGCCGAGCCCGTGACCGTGGAACCTTGTAAGAAATAAATAGTTTCAATTCTCTTCGCCTTCATGATTGTGAGAGCCCTTTTAGAGACTCTAAGGACTCCACCTTCACTTTGGAATTTACACCCCTTTTCTTCAAGAGACCCCAAAGAAATCAAATTCTTAGACAAAATGGGTATATGCCTCACACCCGTCAACCTTCGGACCTTTCCATCATGGAACTTAATTGTCACCGAACCAATTCCGGTAACCTTACACATATTGTTGTTCCCCATGAGAACCTTACCATCCAAAGGCTCATAAGTCTCAAACCAATCTCTATTCAGAGTCATGTGTTGCGAAGCACCCGTATCCATCACCCAACAATGTATATCATCAACATTAGTATCTATCACACAAAGAGTATCAACCGTGTCACATTTGGCCACATTTGCCTCCTCCGAAGAAGAACCTTTACTATCCGCCTTTTGTTTATTTTTGAGCTTGAAACAATCGGCCTTAATGTGTTCCTTCTTCTTACAATAGTTGCACGTCAAATTCTTGTGCCTAGACTTCGAACGGGTCCTTGTATCTTTCGAGTTTCGGTCCCATGACCTACCTCGATCAACAACTAAACCAACACCTTGGCTCCCTTTCTCATTATTGGTCATCTCACTATCAATGTGCAACTTGGCTTGCAAATTGCTCTTAACATCCTCTAGAAAAATTTCATCTCTACTATAAATCAACATGTCTCTAAAAGCCTTGTATGATGCGGGTAATGAGCATAATAACAAAAGGGCTTGGTTCTTATCCTCCACCTTAACATCAATCTTACTTAAGTCATTCAAAATAGATGCAAACTCCATAATATGATCGGAAATTGATGTACCTTCAACATGCAAAGAGTGTAGAGGCGCAACTTCAACCGCAATCGATTGGTGAGAGACTTCTTCATGTAAATGTTCTCCAACTTCTCCCACAAAGCCTTAGCGGTCTTCTCCGATAGGATCTCTTGCAATGTCGAATCGCTCAAACACAATTGGATAATAGAGAGCGCTTCAGTCCAGAAGGTACGAAAAACAGAGGAAGAGAGTAGAAGAGCGTGAGTCATCTCAAGAATGTGATGATGCTTGTGTTCAACTATATCATTCTGTTCATGTGTGTGAGGGCATGACTACTGGAAAAGGGTGTTATAAGACTGAAGAATCGATCACATAGTAGTGGAAGTGTACTTAGGAGCACCGTCGGAGCGAAAAATCTTGATGTGCACACCGAACTGAGTATGAATCATGACCATAAAGGCCTGGTAAATGGCATGAACCTCAGATCGGTGGTGCATAAGGAACAACTATGTGTAGCGAGTAAAGTCTTCTATGAAGATAACATAACAGAGACATCCTTTACTAGAAGGTACAGAAGAGGGTCCATATATATCAGAATTGACAAGTTGAAAAGCATGAGTGGACTGAGAAGTTCTTTTATTATTAAAAGAAAGAACTATGTGTTTCACTAACTTACAACCCTGACAAACTGACAAATGTGTAAAAGAAAGACGAACAAGAGCACAACTACGGGCTAAACTTTTTAGGCAAAAGTCATTAACATGACATAAACGTATGTGCCACTGATTGACATCAGATGACACGACACCAGCAAAACTAGAAGGAGATCAATGTGCATAAAGAAAATCTAGATGATATAGATGACCATGTTGGCTAGCGCGCCCAATCTCCAGTCCAGTATGTGGATCCTCTATAGAACATCATAAAAAATCGAAGGTAACATTATGACCACTATCGCACAGAGCACTAACAGAAATAAGGTTCATGGATAAATGAGGAGCATAAATAACAAAAGGTAATGTGAGAGTGGGAAAGCTAATAGATCCTGAGTGTGTAGTGAGAAGTAGTGAGCCATCGGCTGTGTAGTGATGGAGAGTGAGAGAAAAGTGTAGTGCTATAGTTGAGCAGTGGATAATCATTAGTAAGATGATGTGATACACAAGAATCTAAAATCCAGAAAGAATTCATACAAGGAGTAACAGAGAAAGCAAGGTTAGATGAGCCAACATTGGCAGACTGACCCGAGGTCTGGAGTTTCAGCTAAATAAAGCAATGTTGAAGGTTGGCCCAATCAGTAGGAAATGGTAAAGTTGGAGTAATGGCCATGGCTGGAGGTGTTTAGAGAGGAGGTAAACCATGTTTCTTCCTCCACTACTGGGCCTAAACTAGAAGATCTAGATACTGGACAAAGCAATCACAATCAGAATGACCAGTCTTATGACCATAGTTAAAAAATTGAAGACAGCATACGCATTATGAGTGGCCATTCTGGTTGCAAATAGTGCAAAAGTGACTGAGGCGATTAGTGAGAGGAGTGCTGTGGCAGTTAGGAGGAGGCATGAGACTAGTGCACAGTCTGCGGGAGGTAAGCGAGAACTCGGTGGAGACGGGATTGTACTAACGAAAGTGAGGCTCCATGGTGATGCAGGAGCAGTAAAGAAGCAGTAGAACCGGTTTATAAAGGAGATTTGTATTTGGATTTGATTTGGGATTAAGTGAATTTTGGAGTTGGATGTGGGATTTGGATTTGGATTTGGAATTGGAGCGAGATCATATTTGGATTTGGGAAAGGGATTTGAATATGGATTTGGACTTGGATATGAATTTGGGATTAAGTGAATTTTGGATTTGGATGGGACTGGATGGTTTTTTTTTTAATTTGTTTTATAAATAAATCTGAGGGGAAGCAAATGGCGGCCAGAATATGGGAGGAGGGATTTGATCTGGATGGTGGTTTGGATCGATATGGATTTGGAAGTGCTTAGGGTTACGATTTAAAGCGATGGGTTCGACTCGGTTGGATGGTGGGTTTGGGAAGTCGCTGATTTTGGATGGGGAGAGACGGGAGTTGGAAGAAGGAGGGGATTGGGGAGACTATCAGGAGCGGGGATGCTGCCGACGAGGATGATTTGGAGGTCAGGATGGAGTTAGGTTTCGGGGCAGAGGTTGGCGTGGAGAACAAACAGAGAAGGAGAATGTAGTATGGGTTGGAAGTGATGGTGTTTGATGTTTGGAGATGATGGTGTTTGGTGTTTGGGGATGATGGTGATGTGTATGTTGGTGTGGGTATGATGGTGATGGAGTTTGGCCGTGGATTTGGGATTAGGGATTTGGGAGATTAGGGTTTGTGATTGGTAGGGAAGGGATATTAGGGATTAGGGTTTGGGATTAGAGCTCTAATACTATGTTAGGTTAACAGAGAGAGAGATGAAGAACAAAAAGGAATAAATATTATTGGGTACTAAGATCAGTATATATAGAGGTACAAATTCAATCTCAACCATATGTATCTAACAATATATGTAACAAAGTAACAATATATCTAATAGTTTATCTTTTTCTTTCTCAACATTACTTTCTATATTTCTATACATTTTTATTTTTTCTTCATCTTCTTTTTCTATGTTTTCACAATTCCACTCTTTAATAGAGTTTTCTTTTTCAAGTTTTCTTTTCTGTGCGGACTCATTTTCTTGGCATTGTTCATTTTCTTCATCTACATTTTCTTCAAAGTTAACAACTTCAACTAACGCAAAATAATACTCGGTCTGTAAGAAAGTCGTACATTTAAAATTTATTGCGAGCTCCTCAAACTTCTGACAGACTTGTGTAAGAGGTCATAAGTCTTCAACTAGCTTCCACACTTCAGAATTTACTATCCTTTGGAGGATTTTCAATGCATAATCCTTTTTTCTTTCTTTGATTTTCTTGGACAAACTTGGATGTTCATTGATTACGTTGCACACGTCAGAAGCTTGCAAATAGCAGAGAATCTGAATGCTCCACCTTCTATTATTTGCTAAATTTAATTTCTCCATCTTAGTCTTGGAACGGTCATCTTAGCTTTTAACGAACCTGGGACCCGGTGACAATGGACCATGCACACACTTGTGCCGCATATTGAGCCCAACTTGATCGAATAGAGTTCTGATAAATTCTTCTCACGATGTTCCAGTTCTGATACCAATTTGTTGGAGTACAAAAATATATTTACACAATGAACTTACAAATAAAGAACTACAACAAGAGAACTTTACTCAATTATACACTTTCAATATTACAAAACAACTCAATGATACATACTCAGCATTCCACCCTTGACTCACTATGGTGTTTGGTTTTTCTACACCTTCACTCTATTATAAGAGACATACTCAAATGCCTTATAGCCAATACACTCTCACTTCTTGTGTGGTGTTACAATACACACACTACGGTTGTATTTTCTCTTGGACTTCTCTAACTTCTCGATTTTCTATTACTCTTGTTATTTTCACTCACACCCATCCAGCCCTATTTATAGGGATCCTCATGTACAAGCCTAGTAGATTCTAGAAACTTGTATATTTAATTACATAATTAACATTCATACTCTTTGAATTTTTTGCCGTCATAGGCCACTTTTTGAAAATATTTGCATTTTTGGGCCAGTTCCCCAACTATTAGTACTTTTGGGCTACTTTGTGCCAAGTCAGCAGCGGCCTCTATTCCCAATAGTGGCATCTTCATTTAGAGGTCATTAATGGGAATAGCAGCCTATGTTTTAATTTTTTTTTGAATTTCTTTTCTGCCCGTCGCTATTCCCACTAGCGACCTTAGTATAATGAGGCTAGTGAGCTCGAATGAATGTATTGAGACACTTAGCGATCCTAAAAAGTTTTCCCCAAAAATTTAAATCTGAGGTCGTTATTCCCAATAACGACCTCAATAGAAAACACAATCTCCCCAACGACCTCATTATACTAAGGTCGCTAGTGGGAATAGCAACGGCAAATAAATTTTTTTAAAAAGAATAGAACATAGGTCGCTATTTCTTTAAGAGACCGCTATTGGGAATAGCGGCCGCTGCTGACGTGGCACAAAGTAGTCAAAAACGCTAATAGTTTGGCAACTTGCCCAAAAACACAAATATTTTCAAAAAGTGGCCTATCTATGTACTCTTTTAAAGAAATTTTGACTCCATAAGTTCGAATATTTCCAACAGCACCCACACCACTCTATTTTTCCCAAGATAATTTAATTTTTGGTTTTTTCGATCTTCTCATTTATCTGCAAAGACCCATTTGTTCTTCAGCCTCAAATCTTGTATTAAAAACACATACCCTAGTTTATTAGCTATCCAAAATCCTTCCAGTTTGATATATATCCCCCCTTAATGAATGACATCTCTTTGTATTCCTATCAACCTTCCAGCTCTCTGCAGCTTCTCTTCTGAACCAACCTGCAGAAGTAGAAGAAAGCTACAAATAAGGATAAGGAATGGATGTGCCACCAAGTTCTCAACAGAGAGATGGTCATCATTTGTGAGAGATGGGATGTTGATGAAGAGATGGAGAAAAGAGAGACTGGTTTTGGTGAGAAGTAACCGAGGGGGATTTGGTTTTAATGGTGGTGGTGGTGGTGGTGGCTGGGATAAGGGAAGTACAAGAAGAGTATTGGGCAATCTTGCTTTGGCATTTGGGATCACCTATCTTTCAATGACAGGGCAGCTGGGTTGGGTACTTGATACTATTGTCTCAATTTGGGTAAGCTTCTACGATCTGTTTTTTTTTTGATTAAAAGATGACTACGGTCATCGCTTCATTAATAAGTATTTAACGAAACAGAGATAGTAAATACAAAGGAAGCCCGCAGGCAACCAACATCAACGGACATCTAGATGAGACCACACAACCCTAACAGAAAGAAAATACATCAAAATACATCAAAAAACATCAAAAGATCATAATCAAAATAAGAGCATCTAAAGCAAAAGACCAACAACTGACTGTCCCAATCCCATGCAGAGAACAGTCCCCTTGCTAGCTCGCTACTCATCCTCCTCACCTACTCGCTTCTTCTTCCGTGGTCTGATAAGTCCTGTCCAATCATAACAACAAAGGTGAATTTTTTGCAGCAACGAGGAAAGTGAATGACGAACGCTATTGAAATAGAAATCATTACGATCTAGCCATAGGTTCCACATAACTGACGCCACAAGAATTTCCCAATCTAGTTTGACCTCTTTTCTAATCATGTTTGATCTAATGTCCCCCCAGACCTCTGCACTCGACCTAGGACACTGTAAAACACCAAACGTTGTACCCACTCCCCCCCAAATCCATCTAGCTCTATGACAGTTGAATAAAATGTGGTTCGTATCCTCTTCCTCGGTCATACACGTACTATCTAGTTTGACCTCTTTTCTACGATCTGTTCATCAGGGTATATGATTGTTTCTATCTTACGATTCTTTACAATATTTTTTTGTGATTTTGCTACAACAAATTCAACATATGAAAGATACAAACATTATGAACTTAAGAACACTACAAGGTTTAATGTCAATATGGCCAACAATTAAGAGATGTATCTACACATAGCCTTTAGGTTCAGCCAAGTGGTTGCGCATTTTGCTTTTTTTTTTTTTTCAAATTTTTTTTTTTAAGAGCAAAAGTGATCCATCACCGAACAGTTAATGAAATACACAGTACAAGAGAGCAGCCCACATACATGAGTACTACAAGATACTAGTACAATATCCAAAACAGAACCTAAAACATCATGGTCCACAGTCCAAATCTTGCCAGTTGCACCAGCCAGTCATCTTCATTAGTGTCTCTTCGATCACATACCTGTTGTTCACGAGTCAACCAAAACTCTACTATGGTGCTCTTTGTTCAAACAATAAAAATTTGATCTTACTCTTTATTTGTAAAGTGTAGGAAAATTTTTCGTGTTGAATAAAGGGCTATGTCGTAGCCTGGTCTTGAACACGATACCTCCCTTTAGTCATCCCAATCATTTGTACCATGTGGGCTACAACTCAATAATGTGTAGGTGATTTTATACTTATAGTGGACTCTTAATCTCTTATAGGTAGTTCCAAATGCTCAATCTTTCAATTCTCATTAGCATCAGCACGTGCTTGTTTATTCTTGATCAGTTTCATGCATAGCAAGCATATCTGTAAGATTTGTCAGTACTCAAGTATATAGTTAAAGTTCAGAATTAGTGAGTTATTTGCTAAGAAGTGATGAGTAAATCCTCCATAGTAGTTAACACCAGCATGTTCAACCCTGTAAAATTTTTGAAAGCGCTGGTGATCATTTGGTATCCAACAAGATGTTACAAAAAGTAGTGTTATTCATGTCAAGCATAAGTTAATTTCGAGTACACGATGATGACCCCTGTCCAATTGTTATATTTTTCATAGGATTACAGGCTCAATCATTCATTAAACTTGAACTTCATTTTGGACTACTTATAAACTGATATAATTTTAACAGCTTCTTACAGCGCTTGTACCAATCGTCGGGTTAGGTGTTCTCTTCTGGTATGCAGGACGTGATATTGTTCGAAGCAGTGTAAGGGTTTTCAGGCCTGCTACCATTTACATTTCCATGTTAGTAAGGGTGAATTATATAGTTTTTGTTCAGTAAGAAAATAAAAAACCTCAGAGAAGGTTCTGCTAAATTAACTAAATGTCTTTAATACAGAGGCCTAATTCACTACTTGGAGCAAGTAAATGCTTAAATATTCTAGTGCAATGTCAAAGTTGTTGAAATTTCTAATCTTGTGTTGGTGGAGTTGTTTGGCAATTCTGAGTTAAGCTATCTGAAATGTTTGTCGAAAACTTCTGTGCCAAGCTTTTGGCATTACGAAGTATATTATACCATTATGGTGAGTTATCTAATTATTTCTCTTTTCTTGCTTTTTCCAGTGTCCTAATTGCGGAAATAACTTCCAAATACTCAAGTAAGCCCCAAAATTCTGTCTTCGTAAATCTTGGGTTCAATCAGAACTACAAATGATACTCGCAATAATACCATTGACATAGCATGATGGATTATTCATAATATGCCGACTTGCAGGTCTTCCTTGAAGAATGGTGTACAAATTTGCCCTTACTGTACCCAACCTTTCTCTGGTATGACAATATCTCGTGCTCACAATGTTTTGTATATTATGTTCTTGTTGCCTTACTGAATGTATGCTTTTCTATTTGAACTTTGAAGCATGCAAAATTTGCAGTCACTAACTAAATCCCAAATCAATGTGTCGAGGGAACAATTTGGATCCATTTGTTCGGAAATGCCTTCCCTCTTGTTTTGTGAGACTTGCTAAAACCCGAATCCAATGAAGAGTGGTCATTTTTAGTCGATTGACATATGAACTAAATTTGATCTTTAGTTTATGCTTCTATTGCTTGAATATCTTCGAAGAACCATTATGATATACTCAAAAGAGATCATTTAGTCATTGGATTTGTGTACTCTTCCTGAGATTAGTCAATGGAGAGATTAGCGAGGAGAAGATCAATAGATTTCTCTATGCTTTTAACGATATTATATGCATACAGTGCAGGGCAACAAATTTGTTAGACAACCAACAAATTTTTCTTCTGGAAGGTCTACAACTTCACGACAGTCATCTAATGACTTTTCACGTCGGTCTGACACAGGTATCTTGATGCATCTCGTGATACTTACTAAGCATATTTACCACAAATTTACACCTGCTCAAATAGAAATTGTGAAACAAATCATGCTTTTTTAGGATTATATAGGTGCACCTTCCAGCACACACTTCAGTTGGAAGTACTTTATTCAAAATATTTCAACTCTTTATGGCTCGATTGTAAAGTAGACTAAAATTCTTTTGACTGCTTTTTACAGGGAATGCCTCTTCGATGGAGATAGTTGACATTGAAGCTGAAGTGAATGATATTGAATGATTCAGGATATACATAACATATGCTGGTAAAGAACTTTTTGGATATTGATATATATGCAACATGCAGGTATCTTGGTTTACGAATAAGTCCTTTGACTAATCTGTTAATTTTATAATTTTATTTTTACCGATGTTCAAGTCTGTTGTACATGTTTTAACCAAAGCAGCAATTTTGCAGATTTTCATAAATTTCAAAATTTTCCTTAATTTATATGGACACAAAAGTTACTGTTGTTTATACTGAGTTAATGTACACATACTATGTTGGAATCTTGTTGCTTATTGATTGCATTCTTCCATCCTCTTTGTAACCAAATTTTAACCGTTAAAGAATTACAAAACTGGCTGATACAGGTGTTTACCTATGAGAATATTTGGTAAGAAATGAGAGTTGTGAATGAGAAGTCAAAAAATTTGAAACGTGCTAGCGACCATAATTTTGGACAAAGTTTTAGCCTTAGTTTCTGTTTGTTGGAATTGGGCTTTTTGTCCGGGCCCACGAGCCAAGCCCAACTTATTGGCCGATCCTAGGAAGATGTCTGGGCCCTAAGTGAAGTATCTCTCTTTTTGTCCGTAGAGAAGATACTTTCCTAGTATGTATACTCTCTTATGGCAAGAGATAGAGAACAGAATAGTATATATTGGAAATATATTCTTTTCTCACAATCTCTCTTGCATGATCTACCCCTATAAATAGAGGGATGGATTCTAGGGTTGAGAGTTACAACAACATAAGAGGGGTGGAGTCTAGGGTTGAGAGTTACAACAACATATGACATAGATTGTATCCCCATACTAATCCCTCAAGATCCCTAAAAAGATAAATGAGTTCTCATTCCGTTGCTCTTCTCCATCCTTATCATCCTTCCGCAACCAAACCAAAGTGTGGAATTAGTGTGTATCCTCATCCCGTAGGATCCGTCGCCGCATGAGCAGTTTCTCAGATGACTTATCAGGCCATCAAGGAGATCGCCGCTTACGCCTCCGTTACCGCCAAAACCCAATATAAGGTCTACCCTACGTGTTTGCTAGTACCTAAAATTAGTAATCTCGTTTTAAGGAATGAAAACAAAACAAGTTCTTTTTATTATTTTGTTGTTCATTGTGTGTTGGTAAGGAATGTTTGTGTAGCAATATTTTCGACAATATTTTAGGAAAAATTTTGTTAGAAAGGAATGGCCTTGCTAAACACAACACATGGTTTGTGTAGCAATATTTTGGACAAAATATAAATATATATCTCACTGTTAGTTCCAGTCTATATAAAGTGTAAACTTTATGATTAACCTTCAGAGATGTGGGGTAGATGGAGAAATACAATGGTTAAGAGAGAGAAAGGTAGGGTAGGGTGGGATATCTATTGTAATTTAGATATGAGAAAAATTATATTTTCTTGTTATTATTATTCTACTGTGCATATCTTTATGTGCACATTACATTCTTGGTGAATGGGTACAATAGATTTAGGAGAAGATTAAGGAGATAAGAGATTTAATGGAATATGTTTCCTAATCTATAAAAAACAGAGTATACAGATTTTATTCTTACTATATTTCAACACTCACCCTCAAGTTGGTGCATAGATATTGAACATGCCCAACTTGTCCACAAATTTCAAGAAGAGCCCATTCGAAACTGCCTTTGTAAGAATATCTGTGAGTTGATCTTCTGACTTCACCTTAGAGATCTCAGTAATTTTCTCATCTAATTTCTCCTTTAGGAAGAATCTATCCACCTCTAGATGTTTCGTCCTATAATGTTGAACTGGATTAGCAGCAGTATCACACGCTGCTTGACTGCCACAATACACCTTAATAGGCTCATTCGGACTACAACATAAATCTTGTAATAAGAGTTTCAGCCATAAAACTTCAGTTATACTTAGTGCTACTTCACGATACTCAGCCTCTGCATTAGAACGTGCAACGATATTTTGCTTTTTTGCTTCTCCATGTAACTAAATTTTCTCCAACAAATATAAAGTATCATGAAGTGGAGTGCCTATTAATAACACATTCTGCCCAATCGGCATCAGTATATGCCTCAACCTTCAAGTGACCATGTTTCGCAAACAAGATCCTTTTTCCTGAAGCAAATTTTATATATCTCAGAATTCTCATCACGGTATCCATGTGTTGTTCACACGGAGCATGCATAAACTGACTCACCACACTTAAGGTATATGCCAAATCTGGCCGTATATGTGCAAGATACATCAATCGTCCTACCAATCTCTGAATCTGATATCTTTTCTTATCACATGGTACCTGATCTGGATCATTGTAAAGTTTCAGTCCTTCTTCTAACAGTGTAACAATAGGCTGACAAGCAGACATTCCCGTTTTTTCAACAAAACAATAGCATACTTTCTTTGAGACAGAAATATATCCTTTCTATAACGAGAAACTTCAATACTAAGAAAATATCTCAAAGGGCCAAAAATCTTTCATTTCAAACCCTTGTGATAAGTAACTCTGTAGTGTCTTTCAATCATCAGGATCATCTCCAGTTACTATCATATCATCCACATATATAATTAGAGCAGTAATCTTACCTTCTTTCCTTTTTAGGAACAGGGTATGATCTGAATTACTTTGACAGTATCCGAATGTTTTCATTGATTTTATAAATCTCTCAAGTCAAGCTTTTGGCGACTGTTTGAGACCATATAGTGCTTTCTTCAAAAGGCAGACTTTATTACTATGTTGGACGGGTCTGTTTGATCCTGGTGGTAGATCCATATAAACCTCTTCTGTCAATTCTCTATAGAAAAAGCATTCTTCACATCAAATTGTTGTAACGGCTAGTCAAGATTTGCAGCAAGTGATAGTAGAACTCGAACTGTGTTACACTTTGCCACGGGTGCAAAAGTTTCATCATAATCAGTTCCATAAGTTTGGATGTACCCTTTGGCAACCAACCTTGCCTTGTATCACTTTATTGAACCATCAAACTTATATTTCACCGTATAAATTCATATGCATCCTACCGGCTTCTTTCCAGCTGGTAGTTCAGCTATCTTTCAAGTCTCATTCTTCTTCAAGGACTTCATCTCCTCATCCATAGTTTTTTTCCACCTTGGATCGGTTAAGGCATCCTGCACACTCTTAGGAATATATACAACATATAATTGATTCACAAATGACTTATTTGATTTAGACAATCAGTGAGTGGACACATAATGACTCATGAGATACTTGACATTACTAGTGGGACCAGGCTCATAAATAGGTTTTGGATACCTCTAGTAGTACGATTCAGGAGTTCTCTTCTTGTAGCTTCGGACAACGACGATTGGTTTTGGGGTTCCGACGGTGCTAGTGGTGGAGAGGACACCAGTGATGGTATAGATCCCGATGGCTCATCTTCGAGGAGGTTCGGCGACGATTACAGTTCCTCGTGGAGATCTTCGAGGAGGTTCGGCGACGATTACAGTTCCTCGTGGACGAGTGATGGGAGGAGCGATATTAGTGACCTTCGACAGTTTCATATTTATGTTTCCGCATCTGTATCTCGTTTTTCTAGTAGCTGATGTATTCTAGATGTAGACTTTCTGATTGGGTGGGCTATCCGAATATGGCGGATATCCTAGTTCCTTTGTTGGGACGATTGGTATGTATTGTATTTTGTTGATGTTTTAATAACTATTCATTAATAAAACAGGTGACCGTTTGTCACTTTTTATTCAAAAAAAATAAGTGTAAGCTTTATATCTTCGAGTCATGTATACAAATTGGACATGCATTGCTGAAGCTTCAGAAGTATATACTACTTAGCTTTCGTTCTTCACATGAAACATGCCTAGAAGAGGCATTTTAAACACCGAAGAGTAGGAATTTAAACCACAAAAGGCTTTAAACACCGAAGAGTAGGAATTTTGTTGATGGTATCTATGATTTATACCAACTTGAATTGGAATTGGATTAGCTACTGTAATTCTGTAACATGTGACTGACTGAGATCTCCATACTTGACAAAAAGTTTAGAACCAGCTAGACACTTGAAATTTCGTGATGTTGTATTAGTCTAGAGAAGAGGTTGAACCAAATGATGGATCCACAACATATGAACTTGTGTTCGTGGTCTGTGAATCTCTTCACATCCATCCTAGTTTCATCTTCGTCAAGTCATTACTAAATTTGCATCGTTCAAATGCCGTTGTTGCTGTGATGATTTCAATTGGACTAGATGACACCATAAGCTTTGCTCTTGAATCTGCCATACAACATACATGTTACATATTGAAGGTTAATCTTAAATTAAATTGTAGTAAAAACAAATGACTTGTTTACCTGAAGAGCGCAAAGTTGCCCCAGCATTTCAACACACTCTTCCAGTTGGGTTTTTTCTTCGGCAACTACCTGCGCAAGCGCTGACAGCAGTGGCACAGTGTTTTGTACCTGTTATTCTTAGAGAATCAAATATGTATATTCAAATTTATTACTTTTGCCTGCTATTAGGGCATTAGCATTGCACAGGCAAGCTTTGCATTTTGAGAAGGAACAACTGCAAACAAGATAGAACAAGCCTACTCCCAAATTGCCCGTTATTAACTCGCTGGCAGCAGGAATGCGAGATTACAGAAAAATTCACGGTAAATCCTTACCGCTGGTTGACATGTGCCAAATGTTGTCTTGATTGCTGCAGTTAGGTTGGTCACCTGTCGTAGCCTAATCGACAAAATCTGAGGGTCTGCCTGTAGATGGAATTTGAAGATTAGTTATCAGCATGAATATTTGTACAATTTGTTGGAGGTGCAGGTAATATCTACCTTTGCTCGATCAACAAGAGGAAGCCTGATTATTGCTGCTTGCAAGCAATTCTGGGTTGTAGAAAGAGCTGAATTGTGCTGTCTCTCTATATCTCCCCATCCTTCCAGTGATTTCATCTGGGTTTACATCCAACATCAAATTTAACATCTCATCATAATTCTATGTTGAGTCCTTTTAAGATTGATCTTGTTCTTGAGTTTGTATAGACTGACCTGCCAAGATAACAGCCTGTTGAGCTTAAGGTTCAGATTCTCCCTTCGCAGCCGCACCTTCTTTTGCATCACGGAAGCGTGCATCCTTGCGATCTCCACCCACGCGCTGATCAACGTATTCTACACTGACAACAAACCATAAGATACAAAAACAAAAAACCTTGTTAAACTGGTTTGAATCTAACAAAATACCTCGGCTGTATTTGTTCTTGTCTGTTGTATACTGTCTGCTCTGGCATTCAGGTACCTCCACTGCATCAAACTATTATGCAACATCCTAAACTGGTGTCCTACATCTCCCATCAAAATCACAGGTGATGCAGGTCTATTGTTAATAGATCCTGAACCCGAACCCAAACCCAAACCCGACTTCCTTCTGAACAAATCCAACCCCATACTAATCAAGCTCCCCTTCTTACTACTCTTATGGTGATGCTCTGGGCTTCCTGGTCGCAGGCTTGAAAATGACCTCGTTGGCGTACCTCCTCCTCCTCCATTTGCTACTGGCTTTGCTGCTAATGGTGGTATTTGCGGAGAGCTGGAGGATTGTCGCCCAGGTGAAAGAGCCCATGGGCTGAGCCCACTGCCTGAACTAGTCCTCCTCACTGCTGCTGCTGCCAGCTTTGCCGCGGGAGTCCTATCCAACGACTTGTGGCCTACATCCTTGTTCCGAGCTCGAGGGATCTTAGGACTCATTCCCTTGGTAGTAGTAGTAGTACTAGCAGTAATGTCACTCCTCTCTGACTCATTGCTTGGGATGTCAATGCCGAAATCAGTTGATGATGTTTTCTTTCTCTGGCTTGTGAGAACACTCAGATCAACTGACATCCTTCCAGGCTGCAGTATGGAAGGAGTAGGGGACGAAGAGTGGTGTGATGATTTGGGGAACCGGAGCTTTCCTATGTAACGCATTGAACCACCAAAAGGCCGGTTTTCTTTAGATATCTTCCTACCTTCTTCTTCTTCTTCTTCTTCCTTATCTTTCTTGTTTCTCTTCTCTTCAAACCGGTTGATCCCCATGTAGCTTTGGGTGCGGGATAGGAGCTGCGGTCCATCTGCATAAGATGTGGACTTGTCGTCGCTGCCATTGTTACTAGTGCTGATTTTAGCGTCTAAATGGTCGTTTATTCGGTCATCGCCTAGATAATCAGCAAGGGAGTTGATAGGTGATTGTTTTGTTGATGAAGTGGCGGTGGTGGACGAAGGCCAGCGGGCGATTCCAATGCGTGGGTCATCATTGTTGGATTGATAAGATTTGCGACCACGAAGAGGGGAAAGACCGAGGTGTGACAGCGAGGAGCGAGAAGAAGCAGCAGGGGCGGCTGAAGGTCCAATAAGAGGAGAAGAGGGCTGGGAGCGAGATGTCGGGGGATTGTTTGATAGGAGTAGCTTGTTGCGCAATTTGCGATCCATTTGATCTGATTTACACAATGTTTTGAGAGTCTTAGAAGAAATGAAGAGAGAAAGTGATCAGGATTTCAATTTTATATATGGCGCCAAATAGAGAGAGAGACGGTTAATTTAGTTAGTTTAGTAAGCCGGCCTCAAAAGTTTCGGGTCCTTTCTGAAAATGCCCGAAATGCCCTTGTTGTTTGATCTGATATCCTATAGCATAATAGTCGTGGACATGGGCAATTTCGGTATTTTGGTAGACGGAGTAAAACGTAGAAGATGAGACAAGTTTTATTATTTTGGATGCCGGCAACAGTTACAGGTAGACAATTTGCCAAATGGTGAGGAGAAAGTTAAAAACTGCATTGCCGGCTTCATGGTCACTCAAGGCACGTATTGTTCACAAAAGGTAAGACAATCGAATTAACTTTTTGTGTTTGAGACTTCCTTGGAGAGTTTACTCATGATGTAGAGACAAAAGTTATAGTCAAAGACGACAACCGAAAACCACGAACAACCAAGCAAGTAGACTCACACCAAGCACACAAAAGCACACAAGATTTATCCTGGTTCGGTGAACCTAACCTGGGGGAGAAATAACTGAGATGTTTTTTTTGATAAAAAGGTGACCTCGTCACCGCTTCATTAATCAAGAATTAACGAAACAAGTAGTATAAATAATAACATCTATCTGTTCCAAACGGAACAGTGAAGAACAATTACAAAGTACAGTCTACATCTCTAACTAGTCCCTCCCCTAACTAAACACGTAAACTTGGCATTTGCGCAGTTGAATAACTGAAATGCTATTCAACTAGAGAAGATACAAGAGTTACAATCACTCTCATCAAGAAACTATCTATCTCTCAAACCTCACTTCACTAGAAGGTATTCTGCTATTTGCATTAACAATATATCTCAAATGAGTACTACCTCTCAATGAATGTCATTACATTATTATATAGGGATCTAGATAAACCCTTGGATGATCCAACACCGTCCGATAAACCCTTGAAGAGAAAGCCACACAACAGGAGCCAGATGATCTGACTTGTTAAAACAAACTGGGCTCAAACAGATCCCTACATAATCGGCCCGTCTCCTATTGTCCGCCGCTATCGGTCGACTGCTCTCTTGGTCGAGAGCAGTCTAGATCACTTGCGGTCGACTGCAAGTCTCCAACTGCTTCCCACTGCTTGCTCCTTTCGTCTTCATATTTACTACAAACATCTTCTCGCTTCGCTCTATTTCCTTCACATTGAACCTAGTATGCATGCAAGAGATAAATCCAAAACACCACCTAGAGCCATGTCATGCGAAGTTTAAAAGCAATACTATGTATTGAAACCATAATTGCCTCAGATGATATGGCATTGTTAGTTGGTCGCTTGTTGTCGCTCTTCTCATACAAGACATGCACGGGATAGTGTTTGTAGTGTTGTATCATTGATATTCTTCATGTGTGAGGTTTGTTTGCTTACACTGTTTCACTTTCTTTATATTAAAAAGTTTGAATCAGATACATCACATCCGAAATTTCTATACAGTAAGAAAGTTTATGAATGGTGGCATCGGCCATTTTGACTAAAAAATGGAAAGAGAGTTTATGAAGGCTATGATAAAACAAGTTTATGGTAGTTTTTTAAAATCCCCGCACAAAAGACATTTAGCCTTACTTTAAAGCCTTCTGGTGTTTTTTTTCTTCTTCTTTGAGTTCACTGCAAAAGGCTGGAAATAGTCATTCAAGCAAAGAACAGAACAACGACGAACAAAAACTTAAAAACCTAATGAAACAGCTAAGAGCATCTGTAGTCGTTGGGAGCCAATTTTTAGGTATTTGGCAAATGGAAATAGAAAATTTGAGTCGGCGCTGTATTCGTCGAAAGTTAAAATTTGGGTCAGACGAAAGATTATCTTTCGTCTCAAAATTTTAAAAAAAAGCCAAAAAAAAAATTTGCCTAAAATGAAGCACAAAAGGAGGGGAAAAAAAAAGGACAAAAGTGAGGGACGGTAGATTATCTACCGTCCGAACACTTTTGTCTTATGCGAAATTGTTAGGAACGGTAGATTATCTACCGTCCGACACTATTTTTTTTGTTTTATTTTTTTTATTTTTTTGGACGGCACTTTATCTTTCGTCCAAATACTTTTTCGTATGCGATTGTCTAGAGACGGTAAATAATCTATCGTCCGATAAATAAAAAAATGAAGCGACGAAAGATAATCTTTCGTCCGATCGAAGAGACGGTAAATAATCTTTCGTCAGCTATATTTTTGCAATTGCCATTTCCATTGCCAAATATAGCCGATTACTGTAGCAACCAAACCCAAATTTTGGATAAATGGCCAACGACTACAACACTTATTTTTTCCAAATTTTGAAAAAATTGGATAAATGGCAAACGACTACAGATGCTCTAATGAAACAGATATTCAACTGCACTGAGAGAAAAAGAACGACATATTTAAGAATTATTTTCCGTACTGACCCACTTTTTGAAAGTGTTGATCAAACTGACCCACTTTCGAAAATATTTATCCAGCTGGCCCAATTTTGGACAAGTCAGCATAAAATGCTATTGATAATAACAACATCGGTTACTTTATGTCGTCGTTGTCAATAGCGGCACCTGTAAAAAAAAAATTCCGTTGCCGCTATTGGAAGTAATGGTATTAATACATATCACATTCACTTAGAAGTTTTATGACTTAAGAACAAAACTGTAAGAGAAAATCGCTTATAATTGATGCCGCTATTTTCAATAACGGCAATAGCGGCATCAGTACAATCTATAGTATACTCCAAATTTTGTGCAGGTACATCAACTTCAAACCCGTTTTCGACCATGATATAGCCACTATTTCTCAAATTTCAAAACATGAAAGTTGTAAAGTTTTATCTTGGTGTTCCATAGTATTTTGAATCATCTCAATCGGAGTTCGGATGATAAAGTTGTGTATAGATTATGTAGTGATGTCGAAGCTGTCCAGGAATTTGGAGTACATTGTAGATTATACTGATGTCGTTATTGCTAATAGCGGCGTGTTGGATATTATATATTACAATGTCCTTTTATTAGTATATCGGGTCCATTGGGTCCATTGTTTTTTGTAAGCCCAATATAGCATAGCATATATTGTAAAACTGATTTAGATGAGATTAAGGGATTCACAAAATTCTACATGGTATCAGAGCCTCTAATGTCTAGGGTTAGGGTTTCTTACATCTTCTTCCTCAAAAATTGAGAGGGAGAGGGAGAGAGAAAGGGGATCGGATTCAGGGGTTTTTCTCTCTCCTAGGATTAGCGTTTCAATGGCGCAAGATCGGGTCATGGGGACGGTGAAGTGGTTCAACGGAACCAAGGGGTTCGGATTCATCACCCCCGACGACGGCGGCGAGGACCTCTTCGTTCACCAGTCCTCCATCAAATCCGAGGGCTACCGCTCCCTCGCCGAGGGCGAACCCGTCGAGTTCACCATCTCCGAGGGCGAGGACGGCCGCACCAAGGCCGTCGACGTCACCGGCCCCAACGGCGACTTCGTTCGCGGTGACGGAGGCGGTGGAGACCGTGGTGGAGGCGTTCACGGCGGAGGGGGAGGTGGAAGCTATGGAGGTGGTGGTGATGTTGCTACTACCTCCCTTATTTCTTCCCTTATGGGTAAGTCTTTTCCTGTTGATTGGATTATTGATTCGGGTGCTTCTATACATGCTACTGGTCATTTACCATTTTTAGTAGATTGTTTTGTGGGTGATTCGAATCCTGTGATTTTGCCTGATGGAACTATTATTGATTCCCGTATTCGTGGTAGAGTGGTTTTATCTGGTGATATGGTGTTGAAGGATGTGCTGTATGTACCTAATTTGACATGCAATCTGATTTCTGTTGCACGTTTGGTGGATGATCGGACCTGTGATATTACCTTTACTCGTGATTTCTGTGTTATACGGGACCGAAGTACGAGGAAAGCGATTGGAGCTGGTGAACGCAAAGGGGGTTTGTACATCTGGCGTGCCATGTCAGAGACATTTCATCAGAGATTGCAAGCTTTGAGAGGAGCAGATTTCGGTGTTTGGCACAGCAGATTGGGGCACCCTTCTGATGGAGTTATGCGACATTTACCTTTTGCTAGTGGTACTAGTTTGTCTTTACCTAATGCGTGTGACATTTGCCATAAGGCAAAGCAGACTAGGGATATTTTTATTGATAGTGATAGCCGAGCTACTCACATGTTTGAATTGATACATTGTGATCTCTGGGGTCCGTATCGAGTTGCCTCTGTTTCTGGGGCTCGGTATTTTTTGACATTGGTTGATGACTATAGTAGAGCTGTTTGGGTTATTTTATTATCTGACAAAACTGAAGTGTGTTCCATGTTTATTAAATTTATTTCTATGGTGAAACGACAATTTGGTGTTGATATTTGTCGTGTTAGGAGTGATAATGGAACTGAGTTTAATTGTATGAAACCTTATTTTTCTGAGCATGGGATAGTTTTTCAGACTTCATGTGTGGGTACACCACAACAAAATGGAAGGGTCGAACGCAAACATAGGCATATTTTGAATATAGCTCGTGCTTTATTGTTCCAAAGTGGTTTGCCTGTGGATTATTGGGGTGAATGTGTACTGGCTGCATGCTACTTGATTAATAGATTGCCTTCCCGAATTGTGTCATTTAAGTCACCCTATGAGATGTTGTATGGGAAGCCACCTTCATATGATAATTTGCGGGCTTTTGGATGTTTATGTTACTCTTTTGATCTACAATCCAAGCGGGATAAATTTGCTAGTAGGAGCAGAAAATGTATTTTTGTGGGTTACCCCTTAGATAAGAAAGGATGGAAATTGTTGGATGTTGAGTCTCGTGAACTTTTTGTGTCTCGGGATGTGAAATTTTATGAAAATGAATTTCCGGGGGTGCAATTAGAAACTGGTGGAAACATTAGGGGTCCATTTGTAGATTATTTTGGAAATGAGGATGTTGAGGTTGCACGGCCTACCCACGTCATTGCTGCCGACGTCACAGCTGACCAAGCTGCCGACGTCACTGCTGACGTCAGCAATGACATCATACCTGGCAGTAGTGACGTCAGCGGTCCCGATATTGCACACTCGGCCACTGATGTTTCGGGTTCTTCTGTTTCGGGCACTGGAGTTTTGGATGTTGCTACATCGACCCCTGTAGTTTCTACACCGCCTGTTTTGGGTAGAGGTTTGAGGACCAAAGCTCGCCCGACACGTCTTGATGATTACATTATCCCTCTTCGCCTCTGTTCACCTAGCTCCTCGACTTCCTCAGGTACTCCGTATCCTATTTCACACTATCTGAGTTATGATCTGTTTTCTACTGGACATCGAGACTTTCTTGCAGCTGTTACTGCAGGTGTTGAGCCCACCTCTTATCGCCAGGCTTCTCAGGATGAGGGGTGGCGACAGGCCATGCAGAGAGAGATTCAGGCACTGGAGGATAGTGGGACTTGGACTCTTTCAGACTTGCCGCCCGGGAAGAAGGCGTTGGGCAGCAGGTGGGTTTATAAGATCAAGTACAATTCGGATGGCAGTTTTGAGCGACTAAAGGCCAGACTGGTTGTATTTGGTAACCACCAGGTGGAAGGTATTGATTACTCTGAGACCTTTGCACCTGTAGCTAAGATGACTTCTGTTCGTACTTTCTTAGCTGTTGCTGCTGTCAGGGGATGGATGTTGCATCAGATGGATGTGCACAATGCCTTTCTTCACGGGGATTTGACAGAGGAGGTGTATATGAGGATGCCTCCAGGTTTTGAGTCTGGTAAACCCAACAAGGTGTGTCGCTTGCGTAAGTCCCTATATGGACTGAAACAGGCACCACGTTGTTGGTTTGCCAAACTTACTTCTGCCCTATTGTCTTATGGTTTTTCTCAGTCCCATTCTGATTATTCTCTCTTTTCCTATCGGAAAGAGAAAGTTGAGTTGCATGTGTTGATTTATGTGGATGATCTCATTATTTCTGGGAGTGATTCAGATGCTTTGGCTAGCTTCAAGACATATCTGAGCTCATGTTTCCACATGAAGGATCTTGGGGTGCTAAAGTATTTTCTTGGGATTGAGGTTGCTCGAGGACCTGAGGGTATTTCTTTGTGTCAGAGGAAGTATGCTTTGGATATCATTTCTGAGTGTGGATTGTTGGGGTCTAGACCTGCTAGTTTTCCTATGGAGCCTAATCATAAGTTAGCAAAGTCCAGCAGTTCTCCTTTGGCAGATGGCGAGGCTTATCGTCGATTGGTTGGGAGATTGATTTATTTGTCTTTTACTCGACCTGATTTGGCTTATGCAGTCCACATTTTATCTCAGTTTTTACAGCATCCACTTGAGGATCATTGGCAGGCCGCTTTGAGGGTGGTACGGTATTTGAAGAATTCTCCAGGGCAGGGAATTCTTCTGAGATCTGATTCGGAGCTTGGTCTTACTGGCTGGTGTGATTCTGATTGGGCGAGCTGCCCCACTACTAGGAGATCTACTACTGGGTGGTTGGTTTTTCTTGGTTCTTCTCCTATCTCTTGGAAGACCAAGAGACAACCGACTGTTGCACGTTCTTCCGCTGAGGCTGAGTATCGATCACTCGCAGCTGTTATCTGTGAGCTGAAGTGGTTGAGGGGTTTATTGTCTTGTTTTGGGATACAGCAGGAGGGTCCGATGCAGGTTTATTGCGATAGCCAGTCTGCATTGCATCTGGCACATAACCCAGTTTTTCACGAGCGCAGTAAGCACATTGAGGTGGATTTGCATTTTATCAGGGATACCATATTGGATGGCACTATAGTGGCTTCTCATGTCTCGACTACTTCCCAATTGGCGGATATCTTCACTAAGCCACTGGGGTGGCAGCAGTTTGATCCCATACTTCGCAAGTTGGGCATTTGTGACCTCCATGCTCCAACTTGAGGGGGGGTGTTAGATATTATATATTACAATGTCCTTTTATTAGTATATTGGGTCCATTGGGTCCATTGTTTTTTGTAAGCCCAATATAGCATAGCATATATTGTAAAACTGATTTAGATGAGATTAAGGGATTCACAAAATTCTACACGTCAGGCTAATTATGTCGTTATTGGGAATAACGACATCAATTATAAGTGATTTTCACTTACAATTTTTTTTCCTCAAGTCCTAGAACTCCTAAGTGAATGCGAAATGTACTGATGTCGTTACTCCCAATAGTAGCAACAAACTTTTTTTAATAGGTGCCGCTATTGGCAACAATGGCATCAACGGCATCAAAATAATATATATCGTTATTGTCAATAACATTTTATGCTGACGTGTCCAAAAATGAATCAGTTTGGTAAATATTTTCGAAAGTGGATCAATTTGTTCAATATTTTTCAAAAAGTGGGTCAGTACGGAAAATTTTTTCTCCAATTCCTTACATAAGGTGGCCAAAATAGATTAATCTCAGTGGATTTTTTTTTCCCGTTAGGATGGCCATGGCCCCTTCAAAATCGTTTTTTCTTATATGCCACTTTTGGAAAATATTTACAGAAATAGAACAATTGTCAAAGTATTTACGATCGTGAACTCAATAACTAAACTCGCTCTTCCCAACGGCGAGTTTAGTTGTTTCATACTTGTCGCTGGAACACGGCGAGTGTAGTTTTTTTTTATTATAGAAACTCATTGTTCCCAATGACGGGTTTAGTTAAAAAATTTCAATGAAGACTCGCCGTTCCCAACAACGAGAACATTTACACTCGACTTGCTATTGGAAACGACGAGTTTATTAATTTTTTTTTTGGAAGACTCGTCGTTCCCAATGGCGAGGACATTTACACTAGACTCGTTGTTGGGAACGGCGAGTTTAGTTCATTTTTTTCTTTTTAATTTTATAAGACTCGTCGTTCCCAACGGCGAAGACAATTGCACTAGACTCACTGTTGGGAACGGCAAGTTTAGTAGGTTTTTTTTTTTAAAATAATTTATTTATTTATTTATTTATTTATTTGGAAGACTTGTTGTTCCCAACGACGAGAACATTTACACTAGACTCGTTGTTGGGAATGACGAGTTTAGTTCAAAAAAATATCCAATAGAATTTTTTTTGAAAATTCACTAATTCCAACAGTGTTTCACTCTCTGTAAAATTTCCTACATTCTCGCCGTTCCAAACAGCGAGTCTAATATAAATGTCCTTGCCGTTGGGAATGACGAGTTTTTATTGAAAATTTTGAACTAAACTCGTTATTCCCAACAACGAGTCTAGTGTAAATGTCCTCATCATTGGGAACGGCGAGCCTTCTTTGAAAATTTTGAACTTAACTCGCGATTTGGAACGACCGTGTCCCAACGGCGAGCATGAGGAACGGTAAGTTTAGTTGTTGAGTCCACAAGCACAAATATTTTGGCAACTATCATCTTTCTGCAAATATTTTCAAAAAGTGGCGTATTAAAAAAAATTCTTCAAAACATAGGTCCTATAGTGGTTTATCATTAACCTGCTAGGACATTTACTAACTCATGCCTAAGAAAGTTAGTACTTATAAAATTAAAATAATAGTGGTCGAAGAGAATAAAAAAATTCGGACCCTGCGTTTTCTCCCGCCAAAATCTCCACTAAATCTTCCACCAAGACTCGGGATGGATTGAGCAGGACTCTCTCTTATCGGAAGAGGAGGCGGAGTTGACTACTGTTCAGCCGAAGAAGGTATTCTTCTTTGTCTCTTTTTCGCACTTATTTATTGATGTTTACTTCATTTCAGTATTTTGTTTTAAACTTGTGTGGTGGGGCTTTATTTTCAATTCAGTTTCGTTACCCCTTTGTATTCGGTCCAGTGTTGGATCCGTCTCCTCCATTTCTTCCTCTCTTAAATGGACTTCCGTAACCATCGCAGCGAAAGCTCGAGATGTTACGAAAGGCCACTCTCCCTCCTTTATTAAGTCTGATTATCACTTCCCTAAAGCCTCTCTTGGCCCTTTTAAGGCCGATACTGCCCATTCTTCTCTATCTCTGCCGTTGGTTTATCAGGAGTAATCTCTTCTTCATCTTGAGAAGGGTATCACTTCTCCTGAGGCCTTTCGTTCCCCTACCCCAAATCCTCGCGTCATTAGGTCAAGTGCTCGCCTCTTAGCTAAAAGTTCCCGTCGCCCGTTTTCCACGGTTGCGTCTGCTTCTTGTAGCAATCCCCGTTCTAGCTCGAATCCATCCCAGGCTGCTCAATCTTCGTTGTTGCCTTTTTCCCAGCTAGGCTCAATTTACACTCCCGTTTTTGATTCCTTATCCAACTCGGAGCTAGCCGTCTCAGCTCAAAATCTAGGTTTTTTGATTGACCCCTTGGATTCTCCTCGTATTCTTTCTCTTAGAAAACAAGAATATTACAGAGTTCTGGAGCGCCGACTTTTTAATGATTAGTGTCTCTTGGAACATCCGGGGTCTTCATTGCCCTTCTAAGCAAAGGGCAATTTTCGACTTAATCTCTTCCTCTCGTTGCGACATTATTTCTATTCAAGAATCCAAATTGGACGACCCTTCCCCTGGAATCTATCGCTCCTTAGGTGGGTCCATGATTACCAAATGGGTTTCCCTGGATGCGATTGGATCCAGAGGAGGGATCATTTTTGGATTCAAGGAGGCTCATTACTCTCTTATCTCGGTTCATCGTTTGAACTTTTTTCTAATTGTCCAACTTCATTGGAATCTCTTCAATTGTGCGCTAACCGTTATCTCGGTTTATGGTCCTTCGTCATCAGATAGACGACAGTTATTTTGGAATGAATTCCAATCTTTACCGCAATTTTCCACTGACCTATGTATTATTTGTGGGGATTTTAACGTTACCCGTTTTAATTCAGAGAGATCGAATCCTGTCTCTTCTATCTCCCAATCATCCCTATTTAACGATTGCATTCGAGAACAGCACCTTGCAGATTTGCCGATTTCAGGTAGAGCCTTTACTTGGTCCAACCAACGTGATCACCCGATTTTTGCTAAGCTTGACCGTTTCTTGGTCTCGCAGAACTGGATGGCGCGTTTCCACCAATCTTTCGTCCAGGCTCTGCCTAACCCCTCATCTGATCATGTTCCGATCATACTTTATTCCAATTTCGATTTCAACTACAAGAATAAGTTCCGTTTTGAAAAAATTTGGTTACAAGACCAGTTTTTCATCAGCTTGGTTTCCGAATGCCTAGCTTCAGTTACCGGTTCATCCGGGCTGGGCAATATCCTTCTTAAGTTACATGCGATCAAGCATGGTTGCAAAATCTGGCGTGTTGAGAGGCAACGTAACACCAAGTTCCTCAAAGATTTTCTTTTGCAATCCATTGATTCCATCGACAAGATGGAAGAACGGGGCCCCTTATCAAAATCTTTTAGATTCGAACGTCGTTCTTGCAAGCAAGAGTATGCTGAACTTCTCCATCTAGACCATATCAAATGGGCTCAAAGAGCTCAGGTCAATTGGATTAAGGAGGGGGACGCGAGCACTGCTTTCTTTCATAATTTTGCATCACATAGACAACGCTGCAATCGTATCTCGTCAATCTCCGCTCAGGGGTTGGATCTTACTTCCGATGAATCTATTCATCGGGAGATCCTTTCCTTCTACAAAAATCTTATAGGTACTCAAAAACACCGTGCTATTGAGCTTGATTGGGATCAGATTTATGGCATCCAAGATCACGATCTTTCTGCCCTCGAGGCCCCCTTCTCTCTTGATGAGATCAAAGCAGCGGTTTTTTCTTTAAAAAGTGATTCGGCGCCCGGGCCCGACGGTTTTCCAGCCTTTTTCTTCCAGAAATTTTGGGATCTGCTTAAAGCAGACCTCCTTAAAATGTTTCAAGATCTTCATCAAGGGGGACTTTTCCTTTGAGCGCATTAACTATGCTCACATCGTGCTTATCCCCAAAGTTTCAGGGGCTCACCAAGTATCAGATTTTAGACCTATCAGTCTTATCAACACCTCCTTCAAATTCATTATGAAAGTCCTGGCTTCGCGACTGAGTGCTATTATTCCCCCTTTAATCGACTCTGCCCAATCTGGTTTCATAAAAGATCGCTTCATTCTTAACAGTGTGGCTTCTGCCCAGGAAATCATCTCTCACTGTCATAGATCTCAATCGGAAGGCATTCTTCTTAAGCTCGATTTTCAAAAGGCTTACGACAATGTGAATTGGGATTTCCTCCTAGATATTCTTGCCCATCGGGGTTTTGGTCCCAAATGGATTTCTTGGGTTAAATCCAGCCTTTTTGCAGGGACGTCATCATTATTCATCAATGGCTCGGAAGGTCACAAATTCAAAATCAGATGTGGCCTCCGCCAAGGAGATCCTCTTTCTTCCTTGCTTTTTTCTCTAGTTGCAGATGTTTTCAGCAAACTTCTGCGTAATGCTTGGAATATGAATATGATTGAGGGTCTTGGCAGTTCCCATGTTTTCGAGGGAGTGCTCAATCTCCAATATGCTGATGACACAATTATCTTCACCAAACCGAATTTACACTCCCTTCGTAACCTTAAACTTCTCCTTTACTGCTTTGAGTTGGCGTCTGGACTATCGATTAACTTTCAAAAATCTTCTGTGCTTTGGTTGGGAGGTTCGCCCAACCGCCAGCAAGAGGTTTCCAGTTTTTTTGATTGCCCAGTCGCGTCTTTCCCTATCACCTATTTAGGTATTCCTCTTCGTTGGGGTAAACTGCATAGATCAGATTGGTTCCCTCTTATTGATAGAGTAGAGGTCAGGCTCAACGGCTGGTCTGGCAAGCTTATGTCTAGAGGTGGCAGACTTACTCTCATCAATTCGGTGATTTCAGCCATGCCCCTTTATCTTATGTCTTTTTACCTATTACCTTCGTGGGTTATTAAAAGAATTGATCAAATTCGTAGTAATTTCTTCTGGAATGGCTCCTCAGCCTTTAAACCAGGCTCCCACCTGTGTCAATGGAAATTGATCTGTTCTTCCAAGGAAGAAGGGGGGCTTGGTGCCCTAGATTTGCGACAACATAACATCGCGCTACTAGGTAAATGGTTATGGAAACTTCATAATGTTGACCACTTGCCGTGGGTTCAATGCGTTAGAAATTATCGTTCTGGTTCCCACCTTTGGTGGGAATTTCCAGAGGCGACTTATCGTCTTGCCTCCCCTTTTTGGAAGGGTGTTTGGAAAGCCTCAGCGGCTTTTCAGTGTGGTATCATCCGTTATTGCTATGATAGATCTAGAGCAAAGCTGTGGACTGATCAATGGATTGGTAACACCTCTCTTGCTACAGCATTTCCCACCCTCTTCCGTTTGTCTGTCTTCCCTATGGCTACTATAGAAGACTCATTCACTTTAATTGACAGCAATCGCTACTGGTTTATTCCTTTCTTGGGTGACCTTTCCCCAGCGTTATCTGAGGTTTTTAATAACCTCATTTCTTATATCAATAGCTATGATTGGAGATTATCTGAAGGTATTGGTTGGCGTTGGTCGTCAAATGGATTATTCTCTGTTAAATCTTTTTACTGCTTCCTCAATTCGAGAGGAGTGAAATCTTCAATTGCCAAATATTTTTGGGATTCCTGGGTCCCTCTTAAGGTCAAGATCACTTCCTGGCTTGCTTTTAATAACAAACTTCTTACAGTCGAAGTTTTGAACAAAAGAAACCTTGCATGGGGTCAACTCTGCATTTTGTGCGATCGGCATATGGAAGATGCTAACCATCTTTTCATCCGTTGTCCCATGGTGATTCCATTATGGAAGATTTGCACATTGGCGTGGGGCACGGTCTCTACTCCTCTAGATTTAGCTTCCGTTTGGTCCATCAAGCCCCCGAATATGTCATTCCATAACGCTTGGATTTCAGCGGTTCATACCATTATCTGGATTACTTGGAAGGAGAGGAATTGTAGATTATTTCAGAATCGCAGATCCTCTTTAACTGCGTTTATCGATGAGTTTTTATTTCTATTTAAACTTTGGTCGTCGGTATCGATTCCCAAGGACTCATCCACTTCTTTTTCTCGTCTTTTAGAAAATGCTTATCTCTGTCTTCGCTCTCTTCATGCATTTTAACTGGATGGTTTTTTTCTTTGTTGATTTATATAACCAATCTCTTTCTTTTTCACTTGTTATTGGCAGGATGTTTCCTCTACTCCTGTCGAAGCCACTACCACTAACTAGTGGTGAGATCCTCTAGTGCTTTGGCTATTTTGTGTTTGCTCAGGTAGTTCTTGAAGGCCTTTCTTCTTTTGGTGGCTGATGGGGTCTCTTTCTTTTGTGTGCTGCGATGGTATCAGCAGCTACTCAGATTAGTTGTTTGTTTCTCTTTATTTCTGTTTTATCTTTTTGGGTGGAGCTCACCTATGTAATTATCTGATGTTAGGGGCTTGACTACTGAACTATTGGTCACTCATGTTGTTTGTTCGCTGTTTAGCTCTATAATGGCTTTGTTATTGGCTTCTTTATGTCTGCCTGGTTCCTGTTTGGTTCGTTTGTTGGAGGGCTTTTGGTTTAGAGCCATCTTTTGATGGATACTGCTGTGTGCGATCCGATTTCTCTTGATCGGTTGTCTGGCTATCTCTTTGATTTCACTTTTGGATGGTTTTATCATCCACCGGCTTCACCATTTTGCTCTTTGGGTTTCTGATTCTTTAACGAATCCATCGACACCCACCTATTGGGCTTAATTCTCTTTTTCCTAGCATGTTGCTCTTCTCTTTTATGTGCAGCTGCTTGATTTAGTATCCACTTTTTAGTCACATTTAAGTCTAGTACAGGTGACTGTTCGCTCCAGTTTTGGGAGTGTCATAGTGCAGCGGTCATCGAGGAGCTGGGCGATGGATGGATGCCTTCTTTCTTCCTTCAGGTGTTCGGATCCTGGCTTCTTCATTGGGCGATCCCCGCGGATGAGGGAGCCTTTAGGAGCTGCTCCTGCCTCCAGAGATTGCCGGCCTTGTTGTTATTCTTCTTATTCTTTTTAGCAATGTCGATTCTCGATTACTCTTGTGCTGATGTATTCATTGTCTATTTACTCGTTTTACGTCTTGTAAAATTACTTATTATTATTTTCATTATATGATATTTTGATGGCTGGAGTCGTTCGACTCTATCCGATTCATAAAAAAAAAGAAGAGAATAAAAAAATTGGACTCGGAAGGCAAATAATCATGTACTGTATATTTTTGGAGGCCACACATATCCTCTATAAAACGAAGAAATTCGCTTTCGAAATAGAAAATCTGTGATAGTTTTCTTGTCTTGAAATTTTCTGAAACCTTTACGTACTTTTATAATCTGTAAAGAAACCCAACACAGCAGCATCTGGTTTTAATAATTGAAGGGTCATATTTTGCAAAAAACAAATAATTTAATTTAAGGTCACCTGTTTCTATTGTCAAAATGTAAAGGGTAAAAGGCGAACAACAGCTCTATATTGTTAAAATTGTGGCATCAAATACACGTAGGCACCAGAGTTCTTGAAATTAGATGTGAAGAGAAGAAAAGGAGAAGACGAAGACAGTAAGAGAAGACAATATTAAGTAGAAGAAGTGAGCTGGAGGATTGCGGTCGATCGACCAAGGCTGCTAGCAAGGTATCTTCGACTGTACAGGGATCAACAGAGAATGGGACGGTTGACCGTGCAGTCAACCGGTCATGCTTCGAAGTGTTGGCGAAACACGTTGCAGTCGACCGCAACTTAGTGCAGTCGACCGACTTCGGCATTGTATGTTATTTGGACTCTCGGGTTTTAGGTCCATTAAGCTGTATTTGTGTTTATCTTTTATGGTTTACTTGAGGGCTATATAAGTGACTGTAGACTTTAGGGTTTGTATTCATCTCAAGAGAAGAGAAGAGAGAATTGGTGAGCCGTTATCATTGTTCAACTTCAAAAGGAGATTATGCCGAGTATTTCAAATGTTAGAGAGAGAGATTGAGAGTTGTAATCTCTTTGTAATCTTTGTAATTCTTGGAGAATAAAAAGTATTCGTTATCTCTGCATATTATTGTGTTCTTGTGAGCTCTTGCGATTATTGTAGTGGCCTGTTCTTGGTTCATCTTGTTTTTGGAAAGTTTCTATTGCTTATGGTGAGTGAGTTCTGCTATTAGCACTACGAGTTGTGGTAGATTCTGCAACAAGTGGTATTAGAGCACTGAGTTCGAGATGGCCGATAGCAAGTTGAAGATCGAGAGGTTCGATGGGAGTGACTTCGTGATGTGGAAGATTCAGATTATAGCGTATCTTCGTCAGAAAGATCTAGATGGTTCATTGTTTGATGAGAAGCCGGAAGATGCAGACAAGGATGCGAAGGTCTTTGGCAAAGTGGAATCAATTGGATCGGAAGGTGCTAGGGCAGATTCAGTTGGGACTGAGTAGGAAGGTGTTATTTCATATCTCGAAGGCAAAGACCACAAAGGAGGATATGGAGATTCTCACGAATATGTATGAGAAACCTTCGGCATCTAATCAAATTCTTCACTTGAAGAAATTGGTTAATATGAAGTTGAGGGAAGGAAGTTCAGTAGCAGAACATATAAACAATTACTGTATGGTTTACAACCAGATGGAAGCTGCAGGATTGAAGTTTTCAGAGAGGGGACAGTCATTGTTACTTTTATCTGCTTTGCCCGACAGTTATGTACAGTGGAACAGACTATTACAGACACTATGATAGATTTGACGACTCTACAGGATGTGGTGAGTAGCATTCTGAACGAGGATGCGAAAAGGGTGAGAAACGAAGGAATTCCATCATCATCTTCTAGAGATTCCACAATGTCAGTTGAAAAGAGACGTGAGAGATCTAAGAGCAGTCGAAGAAGAAAAGATTAGAGTACTTCATCTGAGAGTGGGTCAGATGACAATAATGGAGGACATGGACCTGAGTGTTGGTATTGTCACAAGAGGGATCACATGATGCATAGTTGTAAGGCCTATATGAAGAGGAAGCAGGAGAAACCGAAGGAAGACAAACCAAATGAAGCAAATGTGGTGTCCGATAAAATTGAAGAGTTATGCTTATCAGTTAGGATGTAGATGGACATGCGAGATTGGTGTATTGATTCGGAAACTTCTTTTCATTGCACTTCAAGGAGAGAGGTGTTTGATGACTACAACGAGGGTTCTTTTGGAAATGTGATCGTGAGGAACGGTCAAAGGTGTCATGTACGAGAGGTTGATACTGTTCATGTGAAAGTCAATGATGATCAGAGTATCGTCTCGTGGAAGACAGGGCATGTTACAGACTTGAAGGAAAATTTTATCTCGATTGGAATGCTAGACAAAGAGGGGTTGTCTACTACAGTTGTTAGTGGGAAGTGGCGTATAGTTGCAGGTTCAAGGGTGATTACGAAAGGAAAGCATGAGGGAACGCTGTAGTTGCTTAGAGATGTGGGGGGAGTTTCTCATGTAGTTGACTATCAGCCAGAATCGAGTAGTAGGTTGTGTGGGGTACAACCGAGTTCTTTTAGTTGTGAAAATTCAAGGGATGTTACTAATTTAGTGGGAGTTGCTGGCCTGAGAGTGATCCTAGAAAGCAAGACATTAGTGCGGTGTGGGTACTTTGCGATATGGCAGTGGAAGTTTCAAGTCGCTCGAGTGATCCTAGAGAGCAAGACATTAGTGCGGTGTGGGTACTTTGCGATATGGCAGTGGAAGTTTCAAGTCGCTCTTGTGAGGTAGAAAGCACTGTTATCGATATGCAGAGTGAAGTTGATGATGATAACCGAAATGAGACAGTAGGAATTGAACAATCTGTGGATTTTGTGGAGGTGTCGTCCACAGAGACTTCTAGTGCAGAGAGTGCATTGAGAAGTTTTGAACCATATCCGATGTTAATAGAGATTCTTCGAGTTGGGGAGTTTTGTAACACAGAATCCGACATGAGAGATTATTTATTCGGTATTCGTGCTCTATGTGATTGGTGAAGCACATCCTTCATGAGACGATGAGGGGTGGTTGGTGCACTCCACGTGAGAAGTACATGGGTCTTCCATGAAAGTGGGAGATTGACAGAGATAATGCTAGGTAAAGATTACAATAACTTTGAAGCGTTATGTATTTGGTCCAAGTGGGAGATTGTTAGGATTGTGAACTCAAATACACGTAGGCACGGAAGTTCTTGAAATTGGAGAAGAAGAGAATAAGAGGTGAAGACGGAGACAGCAAGAGAAGACAACAGTAAGTAGAAGAAGTGCACCTGGAGAGTTGCGGTTGACCGACTAGGAGTGCAATTGACCGACCAAAGCTTCTAGGTATCTTCGAGTGTACAGGGTTCAATAGAGAAGAGGACAGTTGACCGTGCAGTCGGCCGTTTTGGCGAGACACGTTGCAATCGACTGCAACTTGGTGCAGTCGACCAACTTCTGTATTGTATGTTGTTTGGGCTTTCGGGTTTTGGTTCAACAAGCTGTATTTGTATTTATTTTTATGGTTTAATTGAGGGCTATATAAGTGGTTGTAGACTCTAGGGTTTGTATCCATCTCAAGAGAAGATGAGAGAATTGTTGAGCCGTTATCATTGTTCAACTTCAAAAGGGAATTGTGCCGAGGGTTTCAAAGGTAAAAGAGAGAGAGACTGAGAGTTATAATCTCTTTGTAATCTTTATATTTCTTGGAGAATAAGAAGTATTGGTTATCTCTGTATATTATTGTGTTCTTGTAAGATCTTGCGATTATTGTGGTGGCTTATTTTTTAGTTCATCTAGTTCTTTGAAAATTTATATTGCTTGTAGTGTGTGAATTTTGCTATTTACACAGTTGTGGTAAGTTCTTGAACATATATAGGGTTGTTTTCTGCTTTTTTTACACAAATCATCAATCTCCTTTACTTTATGCATCACATCAAAACTTCCCAATTTTGAATTGAGACAAACTGCAACATGGACACAACAACCACAACATTGACATGCTCTGTTTGAAACTGTTAAGATAAATCAGAGAGATGAAAATAATATTGATTATTGAATTGAGTTCAACCAAGTACAATATCACCTATATATAGGAGGAGAACAAATATCAAAAAAACTATACAACCAATATGGAACTATAATAATATCTAACACCTCCATTCAAACTCATGATGGGTCAAACAGTATGAGTTTGCCTACTAAGTATCGAAATCTCTGAACAGTATGA
This sequence comes from Hemerocallis citrina, assembly GCA_017893485.1. Taxonomy (NCBI): domain Eukaryota; kingdom Viridiplantae; phylum Streptophyta; class Magnoliopsida; order Asparagales; family Asphodelaceae; genus Hemerocallis; species Hemerocallis citrina. The sequence continues at coordinate 287,739,899 of CM030364.1, read as the reverse complement.
GATTTGGTAAAGAAGTCTGTAGTCTGCTGGGAAGAGGTAACAGAATGAAGAGAAATGGTTCCTGCCTCAAAGAACTCATGGACATAATGGTAATCAATCTCTATATGCTTCGTTCGCTCATGGAAGATCAGGTTGCTTGCAATGTGCAATGCACTCCGGTTATCACAATGAAGAGGAGTAGCTCCTGTAAGAGTGACACCCATATCTGAAAACAACCAACGAACGTGAACAATCTCTCTAGTAGTAGCTTATTGCTCTGTACTCAGCCTCGGTGGAAGAACATGCAACAACTGCTAATTTCTTCCTTTGCCATGAGATCAGCGAATCACCAAGAAATAGACAGAAATATGTGGTAGACCGTCTGGTAGTAGGATCATCTGTCCAATCTGAATCAAAATATACACTGAGCTCTAGTTTGGATGTAGAAGACATGAATAATGAGTGAGTGATAGTACCCCGAAGATATCTGAGGATCCGAAGAAAAGCACTGTAGTAAACTGGTGTAGGAGCAGAAACAAACTGACTGACAACACTAACTGCATGAGCAATATCAGATCTGGTCATGTATTAGTACACAAGCTGTCCAACAATTTGCATGTATCTAGTGGGATCAGGAAGGAGTTCACCATCTGTGGGACAAAGCTTCACATGAAGCTTTAAGGATGTATCGGCTGATTAACTGTCAGAGAGACATGCAGCGAAGATAATATCTAATATGTATTTTTGTTGAGAAATGAGTATCCCCTGATATCCATGAGCAATCTCTAAACCCATAAAGTAACGCAGCTTATCAAGGTCTTTCATATGGAACTGCTGGTAAAGGTATTTCTGGATGGATATAATGTCGATGGAGTCATCCCCAGTAATGATCATATCATCAACATATAGTAGTAGAAATACCCTCCCCTGCGATGATGACCGCATAAACATGGAATGGTCCTGGGAACTCTGACTAAACAAGGCTTGGTGAAGACAAGCCAAAAACACTCAAACCAGGCTCGAGGGGCATGTTTTAGACTATATATAGCACAACGCAGTCTGCAAACATGACAAGGAGGAGTAGTGAGGCCAGGAGGAGGATGCATATAAACAACCTCAGATAAGATCCCATGAAGAAAAGCATACTTCACGTCCAACTGGTATAACGGCCACTGACGAACAGCAGCAACAGCAAGAAGAGTGCGAACTGTAGTCATCTAAGCAATTGGGGCAAAAGTCTCATCATAATCAATGTCATGCTTCTGAGTAAATCCCCGGGCAACTAGACGAGCCTTGTGCCGCTCAATGGAGCCATCAGGTCGATATTTGACCTTAAAGATCCACTTGCAGCTAACAGGCTGTACGCTCACAGGCAGTAGAACAACATCCCAAGTACCAGTCTGATCAAAGGCACTGAACTCCTCTGCAATAACTTTCCGCCACTCGGGGTATTGAACGGCTTCCTTATAGGTTCTGGGCTCACGTGTAGAGAGTATAGCAGTGAGATATGCATGAAATTGGGGTGAGTAAGAAGCTAGTGTGACAAAGCCAAATTGGTCAGAGAGACCAGTGGCATCAGGTGTGTAACATGGTGGTGGGACACCGACAGTAGAACGTGTAGATTGGCAAACCGGTGGTGGAAGGGCAGTATGTGGGGGTGAGGTACGTGGTGTAGGTGCATGCAGATGTGGGGATGCAAGTGGTGTGGGTGCATAAGGCGGTGGAGAAGCAGGAGGTGTCTCTGTAGGAGGAATAATAGGTGGACTGTCTATAGCAGAAGCGAAAGAGGCAAAGGAGTGGGATCAAATGGAATGGGTGAAGTGGAAAGAGGCCCAACAGGAGAAGGATCGAGAAAACTAGCATCCTAAGGAGAGGTCAAGTAGTAGGGAGAGTCTTTTACAAAGGAGACATGTCGGGAAATACGAATACGAACTACCACAGGATCAAATCAACGATAACCTTTATGCTCAGGACTGAGACTGAGATGAACACACTTAGCAGTGTGAGCGGTGAGCTTCGTGCACTCAGTAGGAGAGAAGGACATAACAGGTGCACCCAAAAATACGGAGCATACTGTAGTCGGATGGTGAGTGGTAGACAGCCTCATAAGGAGTGGTGCCAGATAGGGCAGACATAGGAGTAATGTTAATGAGACTAACAGAAGTCATGACCGCTTCAGCTCAGAGGAACAGAAGAGGAGAGTAGAAGAGCGCAAGCCGTCTTAAGAATGTGATGATGCTTGCGTTCAGCTACACCATTCTGCTCATGGGTGTGGGGACATGATTGCTGAAAAAGAATACCATGAGATTGAAGAATCGATTGCATAGTAGTGGAAGTGTACTCACGTGCACCATCTGAGCAAAAGATTTTGATACAAACCCCAAACTAAGTGTGAACCATGGTCGTAAAGAATCGGTAAATGTCAGGTATCTCAGAACGTTGGCGCATAAAAAATACCCATGTGTGTCTGGTAAAATCATTGATGAAACTAACATAATAGAGATAACCTTTTTGAAAAGGTGTGGGAGATGTGCTCCATATGTCAGAGTGAATAAGTCGAAATGCATGAGTAGACTGAGAAATGTTTGTACCGTTAAAAGGGATGACTAAGTGTTTTGCCAACTTACAACCCTGACAAACAGATAACGAAGTAAAATTAAAACGACCAAGAGCATCACTATGAACCAAATCTTTCAAACGAGACTCACTAATATGACCTAAGCGTCTGTGCCACAAATCGGCATCAGAACTGACAACAACAGCAAAACTAGAAATAGAATCATGAGCATGAAGAAAATCTAGATGATATAAACGTTCATGTTTTCTAGCGCGTCCAATCATATGACCAGTCTGAGGATCCTGTATGGTACAGCTCAAAGAAGTAAAGGTAACAGTAAGACCACTATCACATAAAGCACTAATGGAAATAAGGTTCGTAGATAAATGAGGAGCATAAAGGACGAAAGGTAATGTGAGAGTTGGAGTGTTAACAGACCCTGAGTGTGTAGTGAGAAGTAGTGAACCATCGGCAATGTAAAGTGACGGTGCATGAGAAGTAAGTGCAGTGCGAGTGGTGAGGAGTGTATAATTGCTAGTGAGATGATATAAAGCACCAGAATCTAAAAGCTAGGAAGAAGACATACCAGTAGTGATAGAGAAAGCAGGAGCAGAGGAACCAGCACTGATGGACTGATCTGAGTTCTGAAGATCCAGCTGAGCTAGACGGTGTTGTGGAATATCATAGGGAGCAGGAGAAGGCATAGCCGGAGTGACGGCCATCGCACCAGGTGTGCAGAGAGGAGGTAAACCCTGTTGTTGTCTGCGTTGTTGTGCCTAAACTAGGAGCTGGGGATGAAGAATAGAACAGTTACTATGAGTATGACCATCTCGCTGACAGTGAGTGCAATGGGGACGACGATCAATGACACTGCGATGGGCAGAAGAAGCAAGTATAGGGCTAGGGCGAGGCTTGCGTGAGAAGGATGTATGATGAGCAACAGCAAGAACACTCTCACTGGTTGAGGGTTGGTGAGAAGTAGGAGTGGAGAGAACACATAACCGGGTTTCTTCAGCAACAAGCTTAGCAATAGTAGCTTCAAGACGAGGAACCGGATCTCGATGGATCAATTGACTGCATAAAGACTGATACTCTAGTCGTAGACCCATTATAAAGAACATAAATTGATGACGTTCACGAGTAACATGAACATCACTGTGCTCTAGTTGTTGTAATTCATGCCACATATTGTGCATGGTTGTGTAATGCTCCTGAATACTGCGATCACCCTACCGATCAAGAACAGACTGAACAAGAAGCTGATACTCACGGGCCCCACTATTCTGAACATACTGAGTAGTCAACTGTAGCCAAAGAGCCTTAGCAGGACAAACACGAAGAAGATCAGCACAAAGACAACGGTTGACAAAGGAGATGAGGAAGGCAATAATCCGATGGTCATGATCATCCCAAGTGATCTGAGATGTGTGAATCAGTTGCTTATCTGCATCGGAAGCGGTAACGGCGAGATCTTTGGGACGAGGAGTGGAACTATCAATGTGACCCCATAAAGAATGGCCGAGAAAAGTGGCCTCAACAGAAGTAGACCAATCAGTCCAATCCTTAGCAGAGGAAAGAAAGAAATCAGTGGAGACTGAAAGTTACTAACGAAATTAGGGCTCCATGAAAAATACAAGTACCTACATTTTTTTATATAAAAGAAACAGATAAAAGAAGAGGAGACAGAAAATAAATAAATAATTATTTAATTAATTAAAGAAATAAATAAATAAATGGGTCGAGTTCGGGTTCGGGTTCGGGTTCGGGTACTGATTCAAGGGGAGAGGCGGCTAGGGTTAGGGTTCGAAGAGATTTTGAGGTGCAGGTGTTGAAGGTCGACAGGGTGAGGGGAGGCCGAAAGATCAACGAGGAGAAGAGCAGCGGATTCGGGGTTGCTGAAGTCGACGACAGTTTTGGACGACGGGATGAAAGGGATGGTGAGGGGATTTGGGTGAAGACAAGGACTTCGATGTGCAGTCTTTGTCGAGGTTGGTGATGAGGACTTCAATGATCGTCTAATGATGAGGAAGGCAGGGAGAGGTTGGCTCTGTTCTTCTTCTTCTTCTTCTTGGCATTTTTTTTTTTGATTGGAAAAGAAACCTTAATTTCTTGTAGAAAATTTTTGGAGCTCTGATACCATGTTAAGATAAATCAGAGAGATGAAAACAATACTGATTATTGAATTGAGTTCAACCAAGTACAATATCACCTATATATAGGAAGAGAACAAATATCAAAACAACTATACAACCAATATGGGACTATAATAATATCTAACAGAAACAAAACTGGATGCAAGAGATGAGAGCCAATCGTAGTGACCATGGAAAACCTGAAATGAATCGGTAAAATTTGAATTCTTAGAAACTGATAAAGCTCGTACACACGAGAAGATATATATATATATATATATATATATATATATATATATATATATATATATATAGTAAGTTTATTAAGAGTTGGGGAGCTGAAAACCTTATCGAGGGCTGGAGATTTCAGCCATTCGATCGCGATTGATCGCGATCGAACGGCTCAGATCTCTAGTCGCTTATCTTCAGATCTGTTGAGGGGTAAAAGGGGTATAATCGAAACCCTACCCCTATCTCTTATCTTCTCACGACCTTATCGAGAGCTCTCTCTTCCGCTCTCTTTCTTCGTCCCGCTCTCTTTCTTCGTCACTTGTCTAAACCCTACCCCTATCTCTCTTATTTTCTCACGACCAAAGAAGAGCTCTCTCTCCCGCTCTCTTTCTTCGTCATTTGTCTAAACCCTACTCGACGAAAAACAAGAACTGGAGATTTCTTCTCTCAGTTGGTTCTCTCTCTCTCTCTCTGTGACGAAAAACCCAAATCGATGTTAGGGTTTCGATTTCTACTCTCAGTGGATTCTGCCTCTCTCTCAATGACAAACCCAAATTGCGATTAGGGTTTCGATTTCTTCTCTCAGTGGGTTCTCTCTCTGCGATGAAAAACCCAAACCGCGATTAGGGTTTCGATTTCTACTCTCAGTAGGGTTCTCTCTCTAGCTTGGGCTGCAATCTTTCCATCAAGTAATCTCAATTTCAAATTTTATTTCCTTCATAATCGCTTATAGTTTGTTGTTAGATTTTTATTGTGGAAATTATGCATTCATTTCCTTAACAACTATACATTCATTTCTTGAAATATATTTCAGCCATGTCAGAAACTTGTAAGATGGGTAAAGTTGCATTTGTGAATGGTTCAAATATTTTAGTCAACAAATAATAATCGTATTATTATCTGTAATTTTGAGATGCAGACATAACACATGCATATAAACACACATAATCATGATGGTCCCTTGTGTTAAAGAAGTTTTCTTTTAGGTCTGTGATGAACATTACAGTTTGATGTTAGCTACCTTTATTATGTTTTGATGTTGATCAAGTAATATTGTGTTATATTTAGACCGTAATTAATTATACTGGTTTTGTATATTGATATTAAAGAGACTTCACTTAAAGCATATACAACATAGATACACCCTAGTTACTCGTTCTGAGATTTTCTTAAATCATTGCTTATAGTTTTGCTAATGCGAGACATTTTTTTGCCTGTCCATTGCATCAAATCAAAATTGGGTAGTCAAATCCTTTGCGTGTTGTGTACGTGTACTAATACTTTAAAGAAAGAACCCGAGGGATGTTTCTCATTTAACTAGGGATGTTTCTCCCAAAAAAGAAAAATATTTAAGTATCCAAAATGTGTACATACTTGAATTTTTCAACACTAAGTTTCATATCCTCTCAGTATGAAGACTTTATTAATTAGTTAACCATTACATGTGAAGTGAAGGGTTATAATAGCTTCTAAATTGATGATATTGGCCTTGTAGCTTCAGAATGTAGTTTGCCGAACTTTTTCCTTTATGTTACTTTTAAAGTTGTAGTGTTTTTTTTAATTTTTGTTGTCTCATTTTTCTATGAAGGATGGAGTTGAAAATGAAAAGTTACTAAGCCAAGATGTTCATACCGGTTGGAGGGACATTGATGATGCTTCTAAACCAATGTTGGTTTAGTATTTGCAACATTAGAAGAATGATATAATACCAAGTTAGTGAGCAATGATGAAAAGTTTATGCATGATTTTTTTTGGAAAACTAGTAGGCATGGCTTAATAAAGCAGCCGTAGTGACAAACTCAAATTTCTGCATTAGACTCACTTATACTTGATTTATTAGTAGGCAGTGATGACAAGTTTATGCATGATTTTGTTTATTCATGATTTTTCCCTTTTGGAGTGCGTAGGCAGTGATGAAAAGTTTATACAAGACAAGTTAAATGATTTTCATTTTTTGCACCCTCGTAACAAGTTAGTGTGCAAGTCATTTCAGCTTCATGTTCAGTTTATATTTTCGGCAATTGGTATACCAAATTTTTAAGGGTGGCGTTCAGCTTCAAGTTTAGTTTCTGTTGTTTTGAGCTGGGGAGCTGAATTTTAAGATACTATATATATATATATATATATATATATATAGGGATCGGTTCGGGTAAGAACCAACCCTGGGGTGAGAACCTAAGGGCCTCTCCCAACCACTCATATGCTTAATCTTAACGGTCAAGATTTTTTTCAATTAAACAATAAGATTAATTAATATTTGCATTAAGATGGAAATCCCTTTAATTAAGGGATATTGGTCGCGAAATAAAAGGAATAATTATAAATTGCCTTTTTTTGTGTGCGACGGTTAAGGCAAATTTGGTAAAAATGGAGAGAGAAATAATTTATTCCCGTAAAATATTGGAGAAGATTTTGTTTCCCAAATTAATAGCAACTGCAGAATCATTCACCATTTCGTTCCTTACAGTTACTATTTATTACAGTTACTGTTTATTACAGTTGCTATTTATAATTATTACAGTTGCTGTTTAAGTGGTCAGGTATTGCTGTATAATTATTTCAGTTGCTATTTATAATTATTACAGTTGCTATTCGAGAAGATTTTGTATCCCAAATTAATAGCAACTGCAGAATCATCACCAATTCGTTTCTTCACCAATTCGTTCACTATAATAGCAACTGACTGCATTGTAAGTAGATACAACTAGTGCATATTTTAGCAGGAATATATATATATATATATATATATATATATATATATATATATATATATATATATATATATATTGTTTGTTTATCATTTTGCAAACTTATGTTGTACATGCTGTCAGTTTCCATATAGCAACTGAATGTTTTTTGAATAGCAACTAACTGCATTGTACGTAGCAACAAAAATTTAATATTTAGCAACAGTGTACGTAGCAACAAATGTTGTTCATCCCGATGAAAATTGTTGTTCGGCTGAAAATAAAATAAAAAAGGCAATATATATTGCCTAATAATCTGTGATCTTCATTCCTTTTAAATAAAAATAAAAAAGGCAATATATGTTGCCTAATAATCTGTGATCTTCATTCCTTTTATTTCGCGATCTTCATTCCTTAATTAAAGGGATTCCCATCTTAATGCAAATATTAATTAATATTATTGTTTAATTAACAAAATCTTGACCGTTAAGATTAAGCAGATGAGTGGCTGGGATAGGCCCTTAGGTTCTCACCCGAACCTTTCTCTCTCTCTCTCTCTCTCTATATATATATATATAGAGAGAGAGAGACTCCTTCTATTGTGCACTAGACCTCTGTGTGCACTCGACTTTCCCGCCTTCGTATTGACGATCTGAACCGTCTACACATCTAAATTAGTCTAAATATGTAAAATCAAATTATTTAAAATATATATATATATATAACCAGCGAAACGACTGTTTTGTTCTCTGTCTCGCTCACATCAACACCCAAATTTCACTATTATTATATGCTTGCCATGATTTACTACCTACAAAGGCAGAGACTATAGGCCACCAACAATTTCCCTCAGTCCGGTCCAAAAATTTTACTCTTTCCTCCATCAAAGCTAAGTAAATGACCGAGGTGAGCACAGCTCCTTCGCTGAATTTCTCCTTCGGTATCCTGAAGGGTTTTTTTCTCGCTAGGCAGCAAAGAACTCTGCCTGTGTACTATTATTTTTTGTTCGATCTGTATAACATGTACATATGTATTCTCCCACCCAAAATGTATAACCTGTACATATGAATTCTCCCACCCGAAATATAAAAGGATGGCACGACAAAGTCCAGACATTTTATAATCACATCCTATTTCGCCTACATGCCATAAATAAGCCCGTCTAAATATTTGTTGGCTCTTTCCCTCTCTACCAACATACAAAGTTGGTCCGCTTGGCCTTTGTCCTGTTTCCGAAGCATAGCCTAGGCTGCTTCTGATCATAGTGAGTTTTTTAAATAGGGGCCTCATCTCGGAATACCCTCATCATGCTACCACCATTAGCAGCCACCGGAGATGGCTCCTCCTCCCGCTCTGGCTGGATGTTCAAATCAATCTGGGTCTTGAGAGGTGAAGGCACTGTGATCTTCTCGGAATCATCCTCAACAGCCCCATCAACACACACCACTGGGCTTTGAGGAGAAGAGCTGCCACTAATACTTTGGCATGCGGGCAGCAGCGAGCGTTCACTACCTGGTGAAGCCATCTCTACCTCTGACGACTCATCAAGAATTGGTTGCTTTTTGTGTGAGGAAGTAGCTGCAGCAGTCTCGGCGCCCTTCTCCGTTTGACGCTTCTCACGCCGCATCATTAGGGTTCGGAAGCGGCGCTTTACAGTGAGACAGACATTACAAGTGCATGTCGGCTTGTGCTTGGGGCCTTTTCCGCTTGGAGGCTGGATGCAGACAATGCATGTGCACCCAGAGCGGTGGCGAGGATGCCTAGTGGTTGGTTGGGAGGATGAAGGGAGAAGATCCCCCTCACCAAGTATAGCGAGGTTGGCAAGTGTGTCAAGCCCATCGGATACTTCCAAGTTGTTATTTTCTGCTTTTACCCTGGTCCTCTTGGAACCAGCCTTGAGAGAATCTGATATTTTGGGATAATCATTCATAACATGATGTGAAATTGCAGAGAAAAAGTGTTGTTAGGCATCAACATATTGAAACAGGTAGGGGGTCTCAGCCCTGCCATCTTTGTTCACAAGAAAACTGTAAAGAAATTCGATGGAAACTATCATGCTAAGCTGATAACATACCAGTTCTAGTGGGAAGCAAATTTGTCAGCTCCTTACTAGTTTCCTGGGCAGATGAACATGAAGATCTACAGACAGCAAAAAAAAAACAAAAAAACAAAAAAACAAAAAAACCAAAAAACAATTTCAATATAGCAGAAACATAAAACCAAAATCACATATATAAACAAAGAACCATATCTCTCTTCCATTTGGTATTGTTCAGTTGAACAACTAGTTATACAACTGACAGAAAGTATACCATGTGATAAGCAACAGCATATTGAGGGTTGATGATACAACAACCAGTTCCGACATGTTGTTAGTTATCTTAAGAAGGTTTGATCCAAACTTTAAGAAGGATGGTTGGGTTTGATCCAAATTCCATACACAACCACAATCTGATGGCAGAGGCTTGGTTGCTGAAGATTGTGATACATTTACAGATGAACATCAAATAAGTTATCTACTCATGGTTACAGGATAACTATCAGGAATTATTCAAATAAGAAGCATCCAACATCAAAGTCATTTTCCAACTCATCCCCTTAATGCTCGCATAACTCTGATTGGCTGAGCTGTACATTTATGAAACTGCCTCTTAAATTACTTGTATGGTTGGTCCATTGTGAATTACCATAATGAATTGGGAATTTGTTATTTTTAGTTTCCTTAGCTTTCTCTTCCCTAGAGTTAAAACCTATATTTTCCCTATGTTAGACTCAAAGTTGAAGAAAAATTTGGAAAGTTGCCTTTAATTGCATCGACAATGAGACAGGTTTTTCTACTTGTCAACTCACCTTTAAGGATCTGTTGTCCCTCCACTGTCCGTTGTCTTTTCAGCCCAAAGCGTTTCATCAATTTAGAGGGTTTTTGGTTGGTTGTAAAATATATCCAAACTATGAAGATTTCTATAGAAAAACAAAATCTTTGGAAATGAGTTCTAAAAAAGTGGTTTATTTAGATGTAGTTTTATTGTAGTATAGGATAGAGCAGTGTTCTAAAAAGCGGCCTAGGCGGCGTCTAGCGCTAGGCGGCTCTCCAACGCCTCGCCTAGGGGCTAGGCATTTAAGAAAATCGGTTAATGGTTCTAGGCAGTTAAAAGCGGGTCTAGGCGGCGCGTAATCGGTGTAAGCGGGTCTAGTAGGACTTAATTATTAAAAAATGGGACCCGACTTATTCCAACCCGACCCGCTCTAATACACTCAAACCCTTAAAACTTCTCTTTCGCCTCTAGATGCCCCATAAAAAAACCCCGAAATCAATTTTATTCTCTAAATCCCTAATTCCTCTTCTCTAAAACCCCCAAATCACCTCCTCCGCCTCCCTTCTCGCAGTCGGAGGCTCGCAGCTCGCAACGCACTTCAATTTCTACCTCCTCCGCCTCCCTCCTTCACCTCCCTCCTCGTAGTCGTTGCTCGTAGTAGTCAACACAACCTCCTCCGCCTCCCTCCTCGCAGTCGCAACTCTCACTCACTCTGTCACTCAGCCGTCAAAATCTCCTCCCCGCGTCCCTCCTTGCAGTCGCAGCTCGCTTCAACTTTAACCGACGTCAACACAATCTCTCTCCTCTCTTCAGCTTCAAAGTCAAGTCGTCAACACACCACACACTGCCGCCCGCCTTACTTCACCTCCGACATCAACACTACGTCCTCTTCTCTTTCAAACTTCTCCTGACGTAACCCTCCCCCATCCCCTGACTCAAGCCTCCCGCTTCCCCACACTGTCTGCTCCATGGATTGGAACAGCCGAACAGGTAATCTCCACAACTGATCTTCGTCATAGATTAATACTAGTCTAATAGATGAGTATAAGACTATACAAAAAAAGAAAAAACTAAAAATAATACACCGATTCGATTTTGTAAAGCTCATCCTGCAATTGCAAGGAGAAATATCAAGAGTAAGAATTGGTAACAACAAAACAAAACAAAATGATAAAATATATAAATAAAATATATACATAAATTAATATATATATATATATATATATATATAATATAAATAAAACCGCCTAGCGCCTAGCTGCTTAAGCTCCGTTTACAAGGCCTAGGCGCTAGGCACCCATCGGCCGCACGACTACCGCCTAGCAACTTTTAGAACATTGGGATAGAGAAAAGTTTTTTTTGAAAAAGTAGTAAAAATTAATGTACAGGAGTAGGTAGAATTGTTTTATTGGATAGTGTAAAAAGAGAGGGAGAAAAACAATTAAAAAATCATGAACAGTATCGCTACGCACTGGGTTTTTTTACGGATTGCAGATGGTGCTACAATAGCGCTATAGTAGGAATCCAAAACCGGCAAAAATACAGCTAAACAAATCTCTGAACAGTGCACTTTCTTGAATTTCTTTTCACTAGTGTTCCTACAGCCAACCAAACACCCCCTTAGAGGAAGCTCTTTAACTTTGATAGGCGATTGCAGATTTTTGATACTTACTCTCTTTGTGCTCTATGCAAGGCGGAGCCGGGGGGCAGTCCCAAATTTTTTATTTAACCCCAATATAATTTCATACCCTCTAATAATAAAATTATAGTTCTGGGTCCCACCAAGAAAGAAGAAAAAATCTAACTATACATATGATTATATATAATTTGTATAGATATCAATCAATTTTCATAAAAGTTGAACTACAAATTAAGAAAATATCCTTTAAAATTCATTACTTTTGGAATAGAAATTAACAAGTTTCATGGTTATCTCGGTACAAAATGTAGTATCATTTCTTATAATTATATAGAAACTCATATAAATGATGATTCAAATCTGATCAAGTATGGTTCAATCCAAATAAAATTTTCATATCTCTTAGCCAGTTTGAAGCCTAAGTGGATTTTAGTGGATTTACAAGTGATTCTTGTTTAAGTTATTTAAGTTTTTGAAATTCTTTGTTGTATGCCCCCCCCCCCCCCCCCCCCCCCCCCCCCCCCCGCGGGGAAAATTCTGCCTCCGCCCATGGCTCTGTGCCAACTCCATTATCATAAAAACAGTTTCGATGATCTACAGCATGAACTCTTACCATATTTTACAATGTTATATTTTTTCTAAGCTTATTGGACGGAAGAGATGACAAAGAAACCAACATATAATTTATCAAAAGCTTTCAATCACTTCAATTAAGGCCTAGCTGCCTAGTTACTAATTCTTAGTGGCCTATGAAAGTGTCTACACAGATGTAATGGCAGGACCAAGAGGTGCTCTGTCCCTATGCTGAAAAGTCGATGATTTCATATTTAAAAAGTAAACTACTTCAACTGAACAGTTGAATCAAGGTGCCAGGTACTCGATAAAAACAGTAGTAGTTACCTGTCAGGATCCCATTTGTTCTCAGAGCAAACCCACCTACAAGGCAGAAGGGCATCAGCCGGCACCTTGCGCCACTTAGAGCAATCTTCACACTGAGCCCACTGACTATTACCTCTGGTTGTGGAAGTATGATGTTAACATTTAATTAGTACAACAAGAGGATGACACCAGTATCATCAGGCACGATAGACATTTGAATTAAGTAATGGTCAGAAGACACTTATAAAATGAATATCTTAGACAGAGAATATTGGTTTGCACTGAAAGTGGTCTGTAGTTATATAGAGTTGCTAGGGATAAGCACTATCCAGCTAAAACCAGAAAACTGAATAGAACAAGCCTAGTCTGTCCATTCTGTCCAGTTTTTAGTGTAGAGAGTACAGTTTTTTGCATTAATGTTCTCAAAAGAGAGAAAAATATTACTATATCCGCATCCTACAATGTTGGGTCAAATAAGAACCTATCATACCTAAACCTGTTTCATTTAGTGGATATTAAACAAATAAAAAATTATATTCATAGACCACTAAATCATCTTCATAGACCAACAAATCTCTATTATAACCATAGTACCAACGTTAGCGCACTATAAAATATATGATTCACGTAATACAGCTTCACAATTAGCAAGTAATTGATCATTTCATAGGCAGGGAAGCGATACAAGAGAGAAGAATTACCCGGCTTGATTTGTCGTGAATATGGTAGCCTTTCCAAGTACTGGAGCTTCCTGTCAAAGACAACCAAGTTAGTTATCCTACAAAATGCACATATTAATCTATTTATGCTCAAAATTCTGAACTCACAAATCAAATTGGCAGGGTATTTCATGAATAAATAATCTTTCAACCGTGACCATATAAAACTTAATATGGACTTTGACAATGCAAGAAAAGAAATTTATGAACTTTCTATCAAGCAAAGTACATATCACTTCAACTTTAATTAGTTGGATACTTATTTAACAAGATGGTATATTAATGCATATGTACAAATATCTAAAGAAAATAATCATTAGTAGAATCCCAATATCAGATAATTGACAAGTTCCCATGGGTAGGTATTCAGAAACTTGATACTTGCACTTTTTTTCTCCTCTTAATACTTCCTCTCACTTTTATTTACTTCGAACACGCCTATGATAATGCAAGCAAACCACACCTATGTTTTCCGTTCAAGTTGATAATCTCATGCACTCAATCGACGAATAGAAAATCTCTAAAGTTCCAATACTTTATAAAATATTCTTTTTGACATCACGGAAGTTGGAATTGGATTTTCTCATTTGTTTTTCTCTTATGGTCGCTAAGGAAATCAACATAATATAAATTATAGAATTTCAAATCTGATTAGATGATAAAGCAAATAATGTAAAAGAGGGCAACGTAAACCTCACCTGAGACTATTAAAACCATTAGTGAAAAATAACAAGGAAATTGCACTAGTTAACCAAAGAATTAACAGGAGAAAATGAAAAGGAACCTTTCTTATCAAAAGAAGTATAGAACTGAAGTTCCACGGCATGCATTAGGCAAAAAAGACACCATGTATGACAATATTTTTTGTAATTCTACAACGAAATTGAATGAATACTAAAGGATACCTCATACTCCTCAATCTCAATCCCGTCGATGACAATAAGAGTAGCCATAGAATCTGGAGGTGGTCGGAGTAGCCCCTGAGCTTCTTCCCAGGTCAGGTTTAACTCCAATGAGTCCTCATTTTCGATTCTTAGGCGTTTATTTTTTGAACCAAGAGCGCTGCCTTTCCTTTTAGTAGGGCCCTGTGAAGACTTAGTCCCCAGCCCCTCTTTCTGTATAAAGCCTGTCTTATCAAAATTGGACAAGGTGGTCTGAACTGCTGTATTTGATGGGTTCCTTGAGTCTGTGTTACCCTTTTGAGGAGGAGGGCCATTCACATTCACATCAGCAACATTTTTGTTGCCCTCTGTAGTTGTTGGGAAACCATTTCCAGTTTTAGCGTTTTGCGGATCCTGCTAATGACAATGGAAGACAAAACAATAAGGATCTTAACAGTTATAGTTAATTAAGTATGTTTCAAGTATTCAGCCAAATTTTAGGACATATACTGATACTGATTGAAGATTTCCCACTTACTAAGTGATAAGGATAAGCCAAGTTACATTAGAAAAATAAAAATTCAACAGAACAAGCTATGGTTGATATTATTAACTTCCACAAGAACAACTGGGAAACTCAAGGTATATTTAGATTCATGAATTGGAATGTGATCTATTATACGTTGCACGGATACGGATACTGAGACACGGTGCGACACAAAGAAGATTTTTAAAAACTACCTTAAAACATCAAATATCTGAGGGATTCGGGTGTCAAACACGTGTGCAATACGATATGGCTACCAAATAGAAATGTTTGTTCAACACAGAATGTAATCAAGGGGAGAGCTGTTCTTCATCCAATCTCCTTGTCTCCTGTAAATATTTGCTTTCTTTGACTTAAGAGGCTCTTTTGCGCTCTCTCTGTATTATTCCAGTACCAAATTTAAATGACAAAATGGCCTCTTTGGTCTGTCTTTACTCTAAAAAAACAAAAACAAAACTCCGGTGCACCTTTCCAATGAACATAAATTTACTTCTAAGTGAAATCACATACCACCGTTTTGCTGAGCCTTCCCCATCAAAATAGGGTTAGTTCACCAACAAAAACAAAAGAAGTAAAAATTAAAATATAATAATTGACTGGCTTTTGCAGACAGCTGCCAACCTGAATTGAGTCCTCTAAATTTTGCAGCAAATTCATGCTAAAAAAAAAGAGGCTTGTTGTAAACCTTTTATCCTTTAGGCAGGTTGGGGTCAACCTTGTTGGTTATGTAGTCTAAAGCTTATATGACACATGTACACAATTTCTGGTGTAGCTGAAGCACATAGTGAGAGTACGTTAACACAAATCAACAACAACAAAATTTTAAAACTTTAAATTTTCAAAATAAATTTCTTAACATATATATATAGGGAAAACTTCAAGAGAGCTCTTAACTCCCGATAAGGTGGGAGAGCCAAAGCTTCTCTTTCATCATGGAGACATCATTTGATCCATCTTAACCATTCATTTTGTTAGAAATGCCTAAACTAGTCTAAGAATGCAGAATCAAAGTCGTTTGAAATTTGTTTGCCCTTGAAACTAAAACATTAAAATGTTGTACGGCTGAAATATCTTTTTATTTTATATAATGATATGATGCAAGGGCAAACAAAGTTTAAATGACTTGATCTCATATGATTAGACAATGTTAGGTATTTAGAAAAAGAGGAACGGTTCGGATCGTTTATAGGATGGTCCAACTATGGCAAGCTCTCTCGTGGCCTCATATGTGACCTCACTACCCACTGATACAAATTCTCCATGATAAATCCGAACTATTCAAATTGTTCTACACGCCGTAGATAACGTAAGGGTGTAATATCAAGTTATTTGAAGTTCATTTATTTATGTTTTATGACGTGATAAAATTGTATGGCTAAAAATTCTTTATTTTTCTAACATGATGGATAGCGAAATGAATGTCAAATAACTCGATTTTACACTCTTAGGCTATTTTAGGTATGTGAAACAAGATGAACGGTTCGGATTTTTCATGGGGGTTCGTATCATGAAGGGCATCAAAATAAGAGGTAAAATAGGACCTTAGGGGATCATCTCCCTATATATATATAGGGAAAGCTTCGGTTGTGCACTACCTCTAGTGCACACGGCGTGTGCACTAGGCCTTCGGGCGTTCATAACGACGATTCGAACCGTTCATATTGATCTGCACATCTAAATTAGTCTAAATATATAAAATCAAATCATTTGAAATTCATTTGCCCATCCATTGAAGTGTTACAAAATTGTATGGCTGAAAATCATTGTTTTATATAGTCACATGATGGATGGGCAAATGAATTTCAAATGATTTGATTTTATATATTTAGACTAATTTAGATGTGTAGATCAATGTGAACGGTTCGGATCGTCGATATGAATGCCCGAAGGCTGTGCACTAGAGGAGTGCACACGCCGTGTGCACTAGAGGAGTGCACAACCGAAGCTTTCCCTATATATATATATATATATATATATATATATATATATATATATGTTAACCTTAATTAAAAATTCCAACAGCATGTTCCATTATGGTCACAGTTATATATGCCAGTACCCTTCCAAATTTAAATAAAATAGGTATCTAATAAACACACAAGGGGGCTGTACGTAAAAGAAAATATTATACATCAAAAAAGGAGTACAAAGCCTACCCAATTTATGAATTCTGCAGTTACAATTTCTGACCAAAACAAATACAAGCTAAACTACTTTATGATCACAAACCTGTTCAGATGAGACATTATTAGCCTTCCGGAAACCCATGACCAACTTTCCTTCTGGATCTAGCCGACTAAATGTAACTGCAAAAACACATCATTTAAGAGTTACTGTATCCTCTACTGACATATAGACAATCTGCTTGCATTAAATAGACACTCTGCTCGCATTCATTTTTATAGGTATCAAAAGTTAAGGACAAACAGGAGGAAAAGATAGACAAGGTAATGATTCATAAGTGTAACTATCCATTTTATCAGAAGAGAAATACAATCACTGCAACAACCTGATATTATTTAAGGTAATAATTCACTTGTGAGTATAAAATTGTAAATAGAACAAGAATATATTCATCTACTATAGATCTATATCTGTAACACACACTGTGAGTAAAGGGCAAAGGCTTGAATAAGTGAATGCTCAATGAAAGAAACGGGCGACAGGAAACCAAAACCATTACTTAAAGCAGAACTGAGATAAAAATAAAAATAAAGAATAATGAAGAGAAATAGGAGTGTTAAAAGTAGTCCTAGTTTAGCCCCGCATCGGAATTAGATTTAGATTACTCTTTGTATTCTCCTACATAAAAGAAGCATTGTATTCAATTATAATCATCCAATAAAGAATTCTTTTCTGTCTCTATACTATCAATTTACATGGTATCAGAGCCAGAATAATATACACAATCATTCCCCCCCCCCCCACCCCCCACCCCCAAAAAAAAACTTGAGTTCTCTTGAAAAAAAACCAGGCTGCCGCCACTGTTCATCTTCTTCCTCCAAAACCCTAACCCTAACTCCCACCGCCGCCCTCCTCTACACTGACCGCCGCCGTCCTCCCCTCCCCTCCCCTCCACGCCGCCGCCACCCTCCTTGCACGCCGCTGACGCCCCTCTCTGCTTCAGCCTTTGGATGCCCCTCCACTCTCCTGGTTCCTCCTCCTGCACCCCCTCCTGTAGCCAAAAAAAACGTGATGTGCGCTACTCCGTAATGCGTGCCAGTTTTTTATTTCCTCTCCAATCTTCTCTCCTCAGATCTAATCTAGATCTATTTCGATGATGGTCTCCTTTACTACAACAGTGACCTCCCCTCCACTGACGACCCCTCTCCTCCATCGGCAATTGATCCTCCTTCTTTATTGAATGCCAAACGCATGACCACCGAGAATCTCTCCAGCCACAACAACTTCATGACATAGTCCCGCTCTGTCATGCATTTTCTCAAGAGACATGAGATGTACCACTGCCTACGGATCCCACATTCAAAGTACGGGGATTGCGATGACAACTTGATTGTCAATATGATGACGGACGTCTACAACTCCATCACGTTACTTGACACCGCAAAGGAGATCTGTGATACTTTTCATCAAATATACTCCTCCTATAACATGCAGCACCTATACGATATATTCCGCGATGTGATCGAGACCAAGCAAGGTGACGACATTCATGCCTATCTATCCCGATTTAATCAATTATTAGAAGAATTGAAGATATATCAGCCATAAAACCGATTTCATTGTCCAACAAAAGCAACGTGAGGCTCTTCTAGCCATTCTTGCCTTTGACAATATTCGTCCATATCTTGAAGGTGTTCATTCTCATATCCTTGCTACCAACGCAAGCCCCTCTCTTCGTGACCTTCATGTTCAGCTACCACAAATATCCCCTCATGCTCTTGTTGATACTCCAGCACCATCTGCACTCGCCTCTGGCCGAGGCCATGGTTTTTCTCATCACTCGAAGCAATTTTTTTCATCTTCCAAGAGTCATGGCTGTTATTCTTTACGAGGCCGTGGTGATCGTGGTCGTGGTCGTGGTTGTGGTGATGGTCGTCGCAACATTAAGTATTGCACTTATTGTCAGAGCCAGTCTCATGAGTATGCGACGTGTTGGAAACATATCAATCGTCCTCATGCTGCTCATCAGTCTTTCACTGGAGAACCTTCTTCCACTGTTGCTCCAACAGATTTGTCAACCTCCTCTCAGTATACCGTCTCTGCTGAAGAGTATCAGGCATTCCGCAATATGTTTTCTCCTCCTGGTAATTTTGTTCACTTAGGTACTGCTTGTCATATGTCTTCACATCGCTGGATTATTGATTTAGGTGCTTCTAAACATGTCTTATTTATCGCTTTCATCTTTTTCTTTGCTTTCCAATTATCATGTGTGTATGGCTGATGGCTCTCATGTCCCTATTGAAGGGAAGGGTAATATCTCTTTCTCCAGATCTTTCTCTTTCCATATGTTTTATGTGTTCCTACATTTTATTATCGATTCCTAAATTTTGCAAGAATTTAAGCTGTTCAGTAATATTTTTTCCTTCTCATTGTGCTTAAGTATATTACGACGAGGAAGGTGATTGGCACCGGTCGTGAACAACATGGGCTATACATCTTGGATTTTTCAGTCTCGGCTTTTAATTCTTCTACTGATCTCGTATTGTGCACTGACGACTGGGGCATCCCTCTTTTACTACTCCTAAGCACTTAGTTTTCGGTTGTGAGTCTTCTTTTCAGTTATTTTGTGAGTCATGTGAGTTAGGTAAACATCGTGTTCTCTACCCAGGACGCGTCAATAAACGTAGTGAATATTTATTTGATTTAGTGCATTCTGATATTTGAGAACCTACTGGTTTTTTGGCGTTTAATGAATATCATTATTTTGCTACGTTTATTAACGATTTCTCTCGCATGACTTGGTTGTTTCTCTTGAAAGATGGTTCTGAAGTGTTTAAAGTTTTTCAAGAATTTTTCTTTGAGATACGAACCCAATTTGGCACTACTCTTAAATGTTTCCGTTCTGATAAAGCTAAAGAGTACGTGAGTTCTGATTTTCAGCAACTTTTTTCTTAACATGAAATAATACACCAAACTTCTTACACCTATACTCCTCAACAAAATGGAGTGGCGGAACACAAAAATCAACATTTACTTAGCATTGCACGCTCTCTGATGTTTGAAATGAACGTTCCAAATTTTATTGAAGTTTTATGGTTTCCACTGCCTATTTTTTATTAACTGTATGTCTACTACTATTCTTCAAAATCAATCAACATTCAAACTGGTATTTCCATCTGATCCATTTTCACCACCACCTCATGTTTTTTGTTGCACTTGCTTTGTTCAAAATCTCCACCCAAGTACTGATAAACTTGACCGCATGCTACTAAATGTGTGTTTTTAAGATATTCACGTTTTTCAAAAAGTTATCTTCGCTATTGCCCTTCACGGAAAAAAATGTTTACCACAGCGGATGTTTCATTTTTTTAACACAACCTTTTTTTTGAACAAACTCCTTCCAAAACTCCCGAATTACCGAGGGCTGTTGTTGAGAGTCTTGATTTCCCACCACCACCACCACCTCTGCCACTTTGGGTTTATGTAAGGAAACGAAAGATGCATCCAGACTCAACCATCCAAGATGTACCCTCTGTTGTTCAATCGAAGCCAATAACTTCTGTCGGTAATATCTCTAACACATGATTTACCTATCAGTCAACGTAAGGCTCAACGTTCTTGTGCTCACTATGATGTTGCCAAGTTAGTTTATTCTTCTGAAACTAAACAGATCTTTTCGAACATTACCTCTTCCTTGGGTTTCATCTCTGTTCCTAAAAATATTTAGGAAGCACACAAGAACCATGGTTGAACAGCAGTCATGAAAGAGAAAATGCAAACTCTTCAGTAAAATGGTACTTGGTAGTTGATTCGTCTCCCTGTAGGTGGTAAGACAGTTGATTATAAGTGGGTATTCACAGTTAAACACAATCTTGATGGCATAATTGAATGACTCAAAGCTCGCCTTGTTGCTTAAGGATATACACAGAAATTTGGGATCGATTATGCAGACTTTTTCTCCAGTTGCAAAACTCACATATGTTCGAGTTCTTATCCCTCTTGCATCAAATTGTTCTTGGCCTCTTCATCAGCTTAATGTCAAGAATGCATTCTTGAATGGCGACTTGAAAGAGGTGGTGTCTATACCGCAGCCTTCTGGTTTTGAGCGACACGAGGTGAATCTTGTATGTTCGCTCAAAGTCTTTTTATGGACTCACACAATGTCCTCGAGTTTGGTTTGAAAAGTTCGACAAAGCTGTGTGCTCTTAGAGATTCTCTAGAAGCAAAGTAGACCATTCTCTCTTCACAAAACGCAAAAGCATTGTTATTATGTTAGTCTATGTTGATAATATCATTATCACAGACCGTGACTCGCAAGATATTGCAGACATCAAATAGCAGTTAGCACAAACCTTTCAAACAAAGAATCTTGGTCCGCTTCGATACTTCCTTGGCATTGAAGTTGCATGCACAAAGGATGATATATTTGTTTCACAAAGAAAGTATGACCTTGATATTCTTACTGAGACAGGAATGTTGGGATGCCGCACAAGTGACACACTTATGGATCCCAATATTAAGTTATCTTTCTCCAATGATGCATAGTTCTTTGATCCAGGACGATATTGCATACTAGTTGGCAAACTCATATATCTCTTAGCGACTAGACCAGATATTATCTTTGGAGTTGGTCAAGTTAATCAGTTTATGCATGCACCAACCATCACTGATTGGAAAGCAGCGGTTCACATTCTTTGCTATCTTAAGAAAGCCTCAAGGCAAGAACTTCTCTTCAAGCCTGGTGATTCTTTCTTTACGAGGTTATTCTAATGCTGACTGTGCAGGATCGATTGATAATAGGCGCTCAACTAATTGGTACTTTATATTCTTTTGAGGAAATCTAGAATCTTAGAAAGGTAAGAAACAGCCCATTGTAGCTAAAGCAAGTGCAGAGTCTGAATACCGATCCATTGGGCATTTGGTCTCTAAAGTTTTATGGCTCAAATCTCTTCTTCGAGACTTTGGCAATCTCGTTGTTATCTCTAGTTCCTCTCTACTATGACAACTAGGCTACTATGCATATTTCTGAAAATCTAATGTTTCATAAATGCACCAAATATATCGAAATTGATTGTCACTTTGTTCATCTCTAGTTCCTCTCTACTATGACAACTAGGCTACTATGCATATTTCTGAAAATCTAATGTTTCATAAACGCACCAAATATATCGAAATTGATTGTCACTTTGTTCAAGATGAGTAGGAGAAGAAGGTGATTTTATTCCCGTATGTCCGATCCGGTGAACAACTTGTTGATATCCTAACTAAAGCACTACCTCCTAAGTTTTTTCACTCTTTCTCGAGCAAACTTGGCTTCGACAATATCTACGCACCAGCTTGAGAGAGAGTGTTTAAGTAATCTTAATTTAGTCTCACATAAAAATTAGATTTAGATCACTCTTTGTATTCTCCTATATATAGGAAGCATTGTATTCAGTTATAATCATCCAATGAAGTATTCTTTTGTATCTCTATACTATTAATTTACAGGGAGAAACAACGTGTGTGTGTGTGTGTGTTGGGGGTTAAACAATTGAGAACTACGATTACCAAATAAATGAAGGTACATAGAGAAATTTATATTAAATTGGAAGGTGTATCAACTGTTTGAAACATTATCAAAAAGGACATACTGAATAAAGTGAAGCATGGGAGTGAATGAACTGTTGAAATATCTATATGCTGGAGAGAAAGAGTGTGTAAACCAGTCCTCAATGAGTCAATCACGATAATTACCTGTGTCACCTGCTTGTAATTGCATTGACTGAATGCAGGGAGTAACCCCTTCCAAAACATACATTCTACTATTATTGTTTGGCCAGAAACGGAACTGAAAGACCCACACTTTGCCACCTGCATCCTGAACTTTTAGAGGAAGTCCTTCTGGATGGGATATTGGAGGGAAGTACGCCTGTTTAGGAGAGTCATTTCAAATCAAATTTTCCACATCCATTGTAACATAAAGGGCATTATAATGTGTGTATATGTGTGTATTTCGGTGAAGATTAGACTAGAGGATTTCTAGTTAATAACTCTAATAAAAAAGATTTAACACTCAGGCAGCCTTGAATTGGCTCTGAGATTTATAAGAGTTCGTTTTTTTAGTAGTGTTAATTGTACTTTTTTGATACTCCCTCCATTCCAAAATGCAAGTCGTTTTAGCCTTTTTTTTCCGAAAATATAAGTCATTTTTGCTTTCCAACACAATGTCTTTTCACTCTCAATCTCTCATTAATTAATTTTTAACCACACTACCAAGTTTACCCTTGTCTACTTAAATAAGTTAATTAATAGGTTCAATTAGTAAGAGGGCATTTTCGTAAGTATACTATTAATAAGTTAATTAATAGGTTCAATTAAGAGGGATATCTATTTCCCAATACATTAATCTAGGTGTTTCTTAAAAAGAGTGTAGAAATCTTAAACGACTAACATTTTGGAATGGAGGGAGTATTATTTTGGAACCAGACTTAAGAAACTAGTGTTCACAAGCAATTAATGCGAAAGTAATTCACATGGGTTCCACCTTTTTAAGTCTAGTAATGTGTAATGAGTACCAACTACCATGCAAGTAAAATAAAAGTAGTACCAACTACCAAGCTAGTAAAATAAACGTAGTACACTCAGTATTTTCTCTTTTTCAAAGTACACTAAATGCGCTAAACGTTACAGTAATGCATATCACAGATATCAATACATATTCGATACACAAGTGAAAAATCTATTTTTTTCCACTATTATATAACTAGGAAGCTGGGGAGGTCAGTGTGGAAAATGGATGTGTGGACTGTAGCACATGTATTGCACGCGCTTTTTCATATCTATTTGTCATACTAATATTAAGAACCATTGTCATTGAAGGAAACTATTAAAGATTATGGGGGGAAAATAAGCTCCCGGTGACAAGCATTAGGAAGGGAAAACATGTAATGCATGTGCTGAGAACCTAGTAAAAGTAAACGGAGAGTTTGTAGTCCAACTACTGTCCCTCTGTGTGTGCTTACACTCTCGTGGTTGGAAAATACATATTTTAACCTTTCAAGTAGTAGAAAGAGCTTAAAATAATTCAAAATTTGTAAAAGGTACCTGATGAGGACATCGGTTCAAGACGATTCGGGTGTTTCTATCAGCGCAGGCATCGTCTAGGACAGCTGCTTATTTAGTTTAGGATTTTATTTCAGTACCATATTTGTTTTTGGCAATTATAGCCATATGTCATCTTTTTGTATTTTTAGATTTTGAGAATATTTTGAGATTTGTATCAAGATGTATTTTGAGCCTATTTATAGGCCTTGAGATTAATGAGAAATTATGCTATTATTGATTTTCAAAAAATTGTGTTGAGTTTTTGCTCATCCTCTCTCTCTTTGTGTGATACAAGTGAGATCCAAATTATTAGGGTTTGTGATAAATCCTAATACAATTTTAGGGTTGGTGATTAACTCTAAAATCTACTCCAAATTAAAATTTCCCAAATAAAATCCCTAGCCCTAATTTCCCAAATCACAAAATCCAATCCTAACCCTACTCAGCCGCCCCTACCTTCCCCTCTCTTTCTCAACTTCTTCCTTCTCCCCTCCACCCGAAATTCACAACCCATACATCTCCCCCATCCCGTTGTCGCCGCAACCTCGACGACCACCTCCCGCCATCCTCCCCGCAACCATCACCATCAAACCCTGACGCCCTCACCCCTCCCATCATCCGCTTCCTTCTTCATCCCGCAACCCAACCCAACTCCTTTTCCACCCTGCTACTTCTTCCCGTTGCCCCTACAACCGCCCTGTCCAGCCACACCACCGACGACCACCACTCCTCGTCGGCCCCATTTTCGACCTGCGCCTGCGACCTCCACCACTCGAATCCAGTCCGACAGCCACCCCAGCACAGCCACCCTGTGCGCCGTCCACCGGCTGCTGTCTTGCCGCCCGGTGCCGACCACAGTGCACACCCACTGTCATTATTGTGCTCTTCCAAGATCTACACTGATTTCTTCGCACTCGGTATACTCTTTCCACTTTTAAATATTTGTGTTCTACTGCTCTATTATCTATTATATTATTTTATTTGCCTGTCGTCCACAAAAATAATTGAGATTGAGTGTTCCATATGCTTGATTAGAGTACGAATCAATATTTAATCTTTTACTTGCTAAGAACACTTAGGAATTTAATTATTGATTGTAGAGTTGAATTATTAATTGGGATTGTTAACGTGATTCAGTTCTTGAAAATCCATCCAACCAATTAAATGTTTAAAATTTCCAACTTTGATCCGCACCTACGTGTTGGTAGAATTAATTCATTAAAAATCTTGGAAATTCTCTATTTTAGGGTTAGTTTTACATCAGTACCATATACCATGCTGAATTCGTTCAAAAAAGAAAACAGAAAAGGTAAAGTATTTTTCTTGGTTGTACAGCTATCAAGTAGAACATAAATATAAATTCCTCCACTCTGACCACACCTTCAAAGTTTTTGTGCAGTGGCAGAAATATTTCATACTATCAGATTACAAAAGTAAAAACAAAATGTAGAAACATGATTCCGAACATATCCTTTTACTCAAATTAACATCCTCCAAACTTTCTGCACACTTCACACGTGTTTATGTTGATCTTCCCCCTAGTATAGCTGTTGACTTTTATGGTTCCAATTCCCACAACATGTTGTTAGAAACCCCTAACAGAATACTTCAAATAGAATTTTTTTGTGACTATTATTTCATTTTTGGGAGTTTTTTTCTTATGCTTCTGTTATGTCAATGGCAAGGTTTGAGAACTAAGTCTTCGTTCTGGGCATATCAAATAAGTAGATTTCAACATATTGTCAACTTCGAGAGGTTTTGTTATAGTTTCAGTTCCTGTAATCAATATAATCTTCACAGGCAGAGCGGTGTATGTATGTATGTCTTAGTTTCGGGTAGTCAAATAAGTATAGTTCAGCAAATTCTGTCAACTACGGGAGGTACTCCTTATAGTTTTCCAGTAAAAAATATATTCCTTCACTTATGTGCATGCAGAGATTCACGCATACATTCATTAAAACTGAGTTCAACTACTACAACTCTAGTGTTTAAATAGTATTACATTTCTTGTCCCTCTAAATGAGGAAGGTATAAAACAAATTACTTGCCTAACTAGAAGAAATAAAATAGGAATGAAATAAAAATCAAATCAATTATAATTGCTCAGCGAATATATTATAACCAAAGACCGAAGGTGTTAGGATTATGCCTTGTATACTCGTAGTTTAGATTAGAAGAAGAGACGATGAAGCAAGGAAGTCGAAGCGTCAAAGAAAGTAGAAGAGAAAATAGCAACATCAGCAGCCAGGAAGAGGGACGGTCGGCTGCACCCCCGACCACGGTCTGGCCGAGAGGTCGGTCGACCGGTCTTGTTGGATAGTCAACCGTGCACGGTTCTGTGTTCTTTTTTAGCCTCGATTTATTATATCATTTCAACCCAATCTTTAACTCCAAGTCAGATCGTATGACGCCTATTCAGTTACTTCTTCTTCAGGTTACATCGGACGACTAAGAATCAATATTAACCTAGGGTTCTCTCTATACTTCTTTTATATATTGTTGTAGCCTCCAATATGAGAAGCAATAGAGTACTTCATTGATATTTTCTCCATTGCAAAGAGAGACTTGAGAGAGAGATAATTCTTGGTGGGTGAGTTTAATTTCTTGTATTGAGTTTGTAATCTGATAGTATGAAATTGGTGGATTTGATACTTGGAGTTTTTATTGAATTTTTCTATCGATATTAACCTAGGGTTCTCCAAGTTATTAGAAATTTTTTATTGAATTTCATATTAATCTAGGGTTCTCTCTATACTATCAAATTTTTCTCTCTATACCATTAAATTTTTCTCTCTATCTATCAATATTAATCAAGATACTATCAATATTAACATAGGATTCTCTCTATACTATCAAATTTTTCTGATACTTGGAGTTTGTATTGAATTGGTGGATCTATTTGCTTGAGTGTTCATTGACTCATCTTATCTACTTCGACTTCCTCATTGTTCTAATCAGTTCCGCTGCAGCACCACAGGTGTGTTTATAGACACATCATCCCAACAAAGTGGTATCAGAGCTTCATGTTGCCGAGTTCCTTAGTTAAGATGACAGGTCACAATCTTTTGAAGATCAAACAGTTCGATAGAAAGAACAACTTCAATCTTTGGAAGGTAGACATGTATGATGTCCTAGTTCAAGAACGTCTACAGTCAGCCGTCAAGAAGAAGGAAAAACCAACTGATATAAAGAAGGATGTTTGGGATGTTATTTGTGAAAGAGTCGTAAGTCTAATTGATGTAAAACGTAATCCTAAATAGAGAATTTCCAAGAATCTTAAAGGATTAATTTTACCAACATGTAATGCGGACCAAAATTAAAATTTTAAACAATTAATCGGTTTGATGGATTTTTAAGAATTGAATTAAGTTTAACAAACCCAATTAATAATTCAGCTCTAACAATCGATAATTAAATTCCTAAGCGTTCTTAGCAAGTAAAAGATTCAATATTGATTCGTACTCTAATTAGGCAAGTAGAACACTCAATCTCGATATTTGTGGTCAACAGTTAAATTAGATAATATAATAGAGATGATAAAGCAGTATAACACAAATATTTGAAAAAATAAAAATAGTATACCAGAAATTCGA
This sequence comes from Hemerocallis citrina, assembly GCA_017893485.1. Lineage (NCBI taxonomy): Eukaryota > Viridiplantae > Streptophyta > Magnoliopsida > Asparagales > Asphodelaceae > Hemerocallis > Hemerocallis citrina. The sequence continues at coordinate 287,712,029 of CM030364.1, read as the reverse complement.
AGAAACCAGCATTAGATCTCGGATTGACATCAACGCAGAACACAGCAATCAGCAACAACAGTAAGAGAGAGACTGGCCACAACAGCAAGAGGAGCAAGGGCGACGATCGGCGGCGATGGTGACGGGGACAGGGCGGCGCTACGGTGAGGGCATCGAGGAGAGGGAAACCGAGACAGCAGCAGTGGTGGTCGCTGCTGTCGATCGGAAGCGGAATAGGAAAGGAGCAGGGGGTCTGCTGTGGCGGCGCTGGGGGCAGAGGAGGAGGTCGGGGGTCGGGGGTTGGCGGCGCTAGGAGAGCGATGAGATCACCGGAGACTGGTCGGAGTTGGCCGGGAAAGAAACACAGGAAGAGGGGGTTTGGCAATTTCGGCAAAGAGGGCGTCGGGAGGTAGAGGAGGGAAGAAAGGGGGAGACGGTGGTGGATCTTGGGGTCGGAATTTGGAGGAAGAGGAAGAGGAGAAAGGGGATTAGGGTTTTGGGTAATTTTATTTGGGGATTAGGGTTTGGTTTAAGTTGGTTTGGGGATTTGGGGTAATTTTAGAGTTTATCACAAGCCCTAAAATTTTATTAGGATTTATCACAAATCATAATAAGTTGGATCTCAATTGTATCACACAAAGGAGAGATGAAGAGCAAAACTCAACATAATATTTTTTTTATCAATAATAGCATACTTTCTCATTATTATATATAGGCTCAAAACAAATCTTGATACAAATCTCAAAATATTCTAAAATCTCAGAATTATTCTAATGCATAAAAAAAAGATTACATATGGCTATAATTGCCAAAAACAAATATGGTACTGAAATAAAATACTAAACTAAATAGAATGGATGTCCTCATCACTAATCCAACTATCATTGGCGGACGAGATCAAGGTCAAGTTTGTTGAAGAAACTGATGCAGCGAGTTTGTAGGAAAAACTCATAGCTAACTACTTTGGCTCGTCGTTATTAGATCAGATGCATCAGAAGAGGGAGTTATTCCGTTTCTCAATGAAGAAAGGTACTGATCTCCAATACCACATCACAGAATTCAACAAGGCTTTATCAGAACTCAAGGCGATAAACGCGGATGTGAGTGAGGAAAATAAAGCTTTCAACTTGATAAATTCACTGTCGGATTCGTACGAGTATTTGATCACTACCATGCTACACGATAAATCTACCAAGAAGAGTATTACAGTAAATGGTGTAATCAAAATATTAAAGAAAAATCAACTTAGGAAAGAGACCCAAAAATTATCGTCTACTCCAAATTGTCTAGCAGTGGAAGGTCCTTCAGGTGGAAGACAAAGTGCTATGCAAAACGATTCGATCCGTTGCCGATATTGCAAGAGGTCAGGACATATCAAGAAAGACTGTTGAAAATTACAGAATCAGAAGAGTATAAAGGATGACATTACTACCGCAAATGTGGTTTACCCTTCTGAATAAGGTGATTTGTGTCTTCTTATTTCAAATTATTTAGAAGTGAATTCTAGTTGGTTTCTTGACTTAGAGAGTTCTTCTCATATTTGTTCTGAGAAAGTTGTTTTGTACTTATAAGTTTACCACATGGCGTTGTGTGAGAACGAGAATTTGAGAGATTTGTGAAGTAGTGGGTGATGGAACAGTTGAGTTAAAGATGTCAAGTTTAAACATGTTCACTCTAAGAAAAGTTTTGCATATTCTTCTGCTTAAACGGAATCTGATTTTCTTGTGAACTCTTAAAGCACGAGGTTGTAGGTACACAGCTCGAGGTATATTTCTGTTTGGTTTTCAAAGTCGTAGTAAGGTTATTAAAGATATGAGTGGTTGGACCAAGCCAAAAAAATCTCTACAAGCTTTTGAAAAATTCGAAATATCTGTACAGGTGTTGTTGCTTCTTTTTCCATCATTCCTGCAAGCTCATCTAGTTTGCCGCAACTAGCATCATCGAAGCAAGACTACGACGTTTGAATATCGTCGAGGTGGAGAATGCCTCAATGTGGGTGGAGTTCGTGCGGAGATTGGCAACTCCGTGATAACGCCTACTGAGGTGTGCTTTTGAGGAGATATACTGATCTGTGAGATTGGGTAGAGATTTGTTCAACTAGTAGAAGAAACTATTGTTCAAAGTTTGATTTGCAAGTGGAGTTCAGTAGAGTTTGGAGATTAGTAATCACATCATGTGATAGCACGTGTATGCAATCCAATGTGGAGATTATTAGGATTATATATTGTATACTCGTGGTCCAGATTAGAAGAAGGGACGATGAAGTCGGAGGTCGAAGCGTCGAAGAGAGTACAAGAGAAAACAGCAACATCAGTAGCCAGGAAGCGGGACAGTCGATTATCCTGGGAGACGGTCGACCGCACATCCGACCGCAGTTGTACAGAGTTTGGCCGAGAAGAGGTCGGTCGACCGGTCTTGTTGGATGGTCAACCGTGCGCGACGCTGTGTTCTTTTTGAACCTCGATTGGTTAGGTCGTTTCAGCCCAATCTTCAACTCCAAGTTAGATCGTACGGCTCCTATTCAGTTACTTATTCTTCAGGTTATATCGGACAACTGAGAATCAAGATTAACCTAGGATTCTCTCTATTCTTTTTCTATATATTGTTGTAGCCTCCAATATGAAAAGCAAGAGAGTACTTCATTAATATTTTCTCCATTGCAAGGAGTGGCTTGAGAGAGAGATAATTCTTGGTGAGTGAGTTTAAATCCTTGTATTGAGTAAATCATTAACTCCTTGTAATCTCTTCTAGTTGAATATTATATCTCCCTATATATTTCTCCGGATTAAGCAAAAGCTAATCGGGATAAATCCTCATTGTGTTTGTGTTGGATTGGTGGACCTATTTGCTTGAGTGTTCATTGACTCATCTCATCTACTTCGACAACGTTGATCACCATCTTTTATACTAACAAAACATGATCAAAGCATTGACCAGGATATGTTCAAAACAGTGATTATATGGTCCAATAAAGTCTTACACCGGAAGTTAGTTTATATAGCAAGTTTTAAATGGAGAAACACTCACACCAAAATAAAATTAAAAAAATATTGATAAAAAAAATTTACATTTTAAAATGAAACTACCGGAACTGTAACCCGTAGTTATGGTCCTAAACTCTTGGGCTTTAAGGATGAACATTGGAGGAGAAAAGTGATACAAATAGGATATGGAAACAACAAAATGGGCAATGGGACGGAAGGAAGAGAACAATGACAGAGGGATGAAGATAATGAAAGTGGGTTAGAAAAGAGAAAAATAATACACATTAGAGGAGAGACAAAAACAATGGGATTAGAATTTGTTGGTAAGGTGCTAGGTTTGGAGAGAATGATAGACAATCAAGAAGATTTAGCACAAAAACCATCACTTTTCTTAGCCATTTGTAAGAAGTCTACACTTACATTGAAGGTTAGGAGGCAAATTAATCATATGTTATGATGGAAATATATGGCGGATGCTGTCCATACAATAAAAGCGGAATTGCTAAATGGAGAAGTGCTACAGGAGTAATGTGTGCTCAGAAGATATTCATGACATTTAGAATACAGCAATATGATCAGGTTTGATGGAAACACGTCAGAATAATATCAAAATAAGGTAGAAAAAAATGAGGCGGTTGAGGATAATGATAGCAAAACACTAACAGAAATGGAATCACTGCATCTGTAAGAAATTAAAGGAATCCTTAGTTAAGGTTAAAAGGAGATAGGAAGGGCATGTTCTACAGATACCAACAGCACGCCAGTTAGGGAAAGTGATAGGATCATAGTTAATGGAGCAAAAAACTACAGGTATATCTAATGAACTTGGACTGAGATGAGTTACGAAAAGGATACACAGGATTTAATATAATAAAGGAGATAGCCCTTAAAGTAGCTGAATGAAAGAAAATGATTAATGTGGGCGAGCCCAAATATTTGAGGTAGCGGCTTGTTGTATTTGTTCTTGCTACTGAAAGAGATTCAAGATAATTGTTATGCCATCATAGTGATAATTTTTTCTTAAATTTCACTTGAACCTGTAATATTTTCCATCTAAATTTTGCATAAATACCTTCCATAAGGGAACTCTAAACCTTGAAGCCGAAGATGACAAAATTAAGACCCTAAATGACAACCTAGATTAGCATTGAAACTTAGGAAGTTTGATCTGCATTCAAACTGACACTACATAAGTGCACACAACTAATAATACACTGAGTACATACATGCAAACAAATTAGGCAATGAGCAGAAGGTCTCGTTGAATTTGGAAAAACCAGAACATTATTACATGTCCTGCTAATTGTCTAATTTGTTAACATCTAAATAGTTAAAACCAATCCAACCATAACTAAGGCAAAAATATCATAATGCATAACAATAAATGCTTCAATGTTCAGACATATTGGGCACCGAATAATAATCTAAAACTTTAAAACAAGAAACTGCCAAGGACTCACCTCAGCACACTTTTTAGGTAGCACCAGCCGTCCAATGCGGCCAGCATCACTAGCACTCAGCATCTTTTCAAACAAGGGCGTGATGACAGAATTTGAACTTAAGTATAGTTAAGGTCAGAATAGAGCTAAATTAGAAAGGAACATAAGACTACCCACCTAAAAATGATAGGGCCAAATGAATATCTGAAATTTGAACCATTATTTCTATCATGTAAAGCAAATGACGGTAGAAGAAAAAAAAAACACAGATTTAAGGATACTCTCCAGATATCTGTTGAAGCTCTTGATCTGTAATTCTAGGCCAGTAACGGGGAAGTAGTTGCGCTCGTGCCCGTGGATCAACTCGCGGTCTACTATTGCGCATTTCCCCAAAAGAGTCATTCACATTGTGAGGATTCGGTGTAAACTGTTTCGGTAATGGAGGAGCCATCTGTCGTTGCTGTGACTGCATCACTGAGACTCTCTCAGTATCATTAGACCCATTTCCCGATGGAAAAGAATTAGCCATGCCAACAAGTAAAGACGATGCGTCCCCCTTTAACACATTCGACGGGTGTGGCTTTAGACTAGAACCAGTAGAATACGTCTCCGAGACCACTCCTAAATGGTGGCCAGAATCGTGAACTCCATTAACATTCCCCTGCTCCCTATGATACAAATTAAACGTCGAAGGTGGCTCAACAGTACCAGCAGCTCCACCACGCACAATATGACTACCAGGCACCAATCTCTCCGGCATCTCCCCTACTTTCTTCTCCTGCCCGGACACGGAACCGCGCACCTGAATCAGCTTGTCGCCGTGAATCGGTCTATCAAACTCATACGCCAGCCGCTGCTGCAAATCGGACTGTACTCCCGTACCCCACAAATGCGTCCCTTGTCGCCAATGCCCGGGGAATGAAGCCGTCATCTGGCTCCAGCTCCTAACAGGAGGCTGCTGTTGCGGCTCCTTCGGCCTCTCAGACACTTGCGGCGACGACAGGAGCAAAGACGGCGACCACACGTGATTATTCGGAGCCTTAAAAAACCACAAATATTCTACCATTCACTACTCACTACATACATTCCAAATTTTATATTGATCGAAAAGCGTATACCATAGCTAATGTCTTCCTCGCGCAAGCAATGCACTCGACTCCACCGGCATCCAGAAGCATGTAAGAACTCAGCGAAATTATGCACCCACAATGAACTCTCTGCAACAAAATTCATAAATCCAACTCAGTCCTCGCATTTCGAACATAAAAAATGCAACATTTTTTTAATATATATATATATATATATATACATATATATATATATATATATATATATATATATAAAATTTATTTTTTGCGCATTCTCACCTTTGCGCACAATTCGCACTTCCTCCACCCCGCCGCATCCGAGTGAAACGTCTCACAGAACGTCCCTTGCTCATACGCCGAACTTTAAATTTCGTGCAATAACAAAAAAATTCAAAAAAAAAAATATAAATAAATAACTTTGTACCAAATCAAGAACTCGAATTTTGAGGAAATTAACAAAATTTGACGAAAGATACCAGCAGCGATCGCAGAGCTCGGCGTGCTCGCCGGATCGGAGCTTCCACCCCTTCCGCCGCAGCACCTCCGATCTCGGCTCTTTGCAGAGCGAGTTGAAACAGATCTTGGACGGCGCCGCCGTGAGAGGCGCAGAAGCGGCAGTGCTCGGAGTCGATGACGTCATCACCTAGGCGAGGAGGAAGAAGAAGAAGAAGAAGGAATAATACGAGATCATGAAGAACAAGAAAGCGAGTTTAAAAGAAACGGAAAGAAATGGAATGGCGTCGTCGTCTCTCTCCCTAATCTCCTCGACTGCTACTATTTATTATAACAAATTATATTTTTATTATTATATTTTGTAGTGGGTGTTGGTGTGGGTTTGGATGACAGCGGTGTGGTAACCGCTGTTTAGACTTCATTTACGTGAGTTTCTTTCAACTATCTTTTGCCGTAAGTAATTTAACTGGATAACAAAAAAAGGACCCAGTCTTGCACCCACCTGCAAGTTGTTTTAGGTGACGGATGCTTTGTACCGGGCGGTGATCAGAATTGCACTTATTCCTTATTCGGCAAATTTATTTTTCCATTTTTGTGTTTGTCGGTGGTTGGGTTGTAAATAGAGCGAAGGTGAGGGGTTGGAGTGAAAAAGTAGCATGTGAACTGCATTGCATTCTCACACTTTCCACGCTTTTTTTTGACAATCGGATGTGATGATAGGGGGGTAGTACGCAACACAGAATATGTGAATGTTTAACTAACCGTGTTGACACGCGTATGGTTTGTCCTGGGCATGATTGTAATTTGAGGAGTGTTAGCGCATTCACACTCTTATATCTTATTATTTTGCCATTTTTTAAAAAGTTGACAAAATGAGAGCTCCACTTGTTTTTTATTTTGCCAATTTTTGAGAAAGGGAGAACAGAATCGTCCGTCTCAAATATGAGAAACGAATTGTGGAGGACAAAACAACATGTTCCGTTCTCTTTTTTTAAAACTCAATCAAACAATACAAGTTGTGTCGTCTAAGAATTTTTTAAAATTTTTTTTAAAAAAATATCAGACGGTCTGAAGAAATATAAAAAAATTGGAACGGAAGGAACAACATGTTCCATCCCTTCCACACAGATCACTAACAAATGTGAAAATTCCATATACCTCACTCACAAATTGATATTTCAATATAACTCACTAACTTACTAATCTTACTCTTCTGATGTTAAATTTTACCACGAGTTTAAAAATGACGATTTTGCCCTCTTTTAAAATTAAGGGTTAAGGTTTAGGGTTAGTGCTATTTTTAAAATTAAGGGTTAAAATGACTATTTTGTCATCTTTTAAAACCCTAACCTTAACCCTAACCCTAAACGTCCTAAACCCTAAATCCCTAACCTTATCCCTAAAAGGATGGCAAAATAGTCATTTTTTAACTCAGGGTAAGATTTAACATAAGTAAAGTGACAATAACAAAAAGAAGTATTTTTTTGCTACTGGTCAATAGTACTTTGTTGAAACAGAACATAATATCATTGGGACTCTAGAAGCACGGGGTTGTAGGTACACAACTAGATGTGTACTTCTATCAGTTTGTAAAAGGTCGTCGTAACGTGATGAAGGGAGAAGGGGTGTTCAGCACAACCAGTACAAGTTTTGTGGGAACGAAAAATCTTGGTTAAGTATTTCTAAGCCCAATGTTCTTAAAGCATCATCTAGTTCCTAGAATCACCAAAGCAAAATTACGATGTTCGAATATCGTCAAAAGGTGAAGGATGCCTCGGGATAGGTGGAGTTCTTGCGGATTGTGGCACCTCCGTGTTGACGCATACTGGGGTATGCCTTTGAGATGACATATGATTGGAGAAATAACATGTGAAGGTAAATTTGACTAGTAGAATAAGCCACTGTATCGCATTGTTGACAAGAGAGAAAAGGAATAGTCTAGAGGCAATTAATCACACAAGTGTGGAAGCATGAGTAAGCAATCCAATGTGCAGATTATTGGGTGTATGTCTTGCATACGATGTAAAGAGAATAGAGTGAAGCGAGAAAAGATATGAAGCAAAGATGGAAGCAAGAGGAGGTTGTTGTTCTGGTTGTCTGCAAGTTGACAGTCGACTACAGTAGATTACAATCGACTGCAACAAGTAGGTTGGGGCTCAACTTCAAGTGAGCAATTGCCCGCAAGAGCGGCAACATCTATTAGGGGCTAATTTTTGGAGAATTGTTTGAGCCTAGGTATGTGCTACAAGTTAGATCGTACGGCTCCTATCATGTAACTTTCTCTTCAGAGTGTATCAGAAGGTGTTGGATCAAAACTACAACTTAGGGTTCATGTAGATCTCTATATAACAATGTAATAGCCTCCATGAGAGGTAGTACTTTATCTGAGAGTTTTCTCTATTGTAAACAATAGAGTATCTTCTAGTGAGACTTGAAAAATAGATTTATTCTTTGTGGGAGTGTTGTAACTCTTATATCTTCTCTAGTTGAATAATATCTCGATTATTTCTTGTCACGCCCCGCTTTTCAAAATACGAAAATACGAGCACGTGACATGTCCCAGCGAATGATTTTAACATCATCCATAAGCTATACCAATCTTAACTCCACAACATGAAAGGAAATAAACACAACCACGCAGAAACATAATCACATAAACGAGAATAAAATTTCATAACCAAAACTAGATAACTTACCAAATAATTCGAGAATATGCAATGCGGTAACAGTTCGACGAGTTCCTTTCGGTTACTCATCACTGTACCTGAATGATACAACTCAAAAGAAGGGTTAAAAGAACCCGTTAGAGCAAGCTTCGGGCGACAAGTAATAGAAAGCAGTAAAATAGGAAATAAAGAACTATATAACAAAATAGAAATTTGGAACGATATCGGAGTCAATAAATGATAAACGGTAACAAAATCAAAAGTTGATCATCAATAAATTTAGAAATCAGGAATCAAGGTTTAATAACTAATATTCAGTATTAGTGTCAATATTCAATGTTCATTTATGTCTATAAGTCTATTATTCATTTTAATCCTAACTAATGCACGTACTACTGCATCCCATACTACAAGTTTCATGCATACAATCAATTTCGTTTAGACCAAGGTGGTAGATTCTATGGATCATGTACTCGGGAACAATATTCAATAATGACCGATGACCGATTCAATCGAGATACTGTAGTCAGTAATCTACAATTAAACGATGACCGATATGACCAATTGACCAATAGACCGATAGACCGATAGACCGATAAATAGGGAAACACAGGCCCCTCTTTCGAGTACAGTCACTATGTCGTCAACTACCCTAGTCAACCCTTAACCCCGGCTTGTTATCATTTTATTAATAATCATTTATGAACATGCCTATGATCAATGTGGACGATGGTATCAATACTCATGCAACAGGTACGATCGATGAGACCAATAGCACTAGTACAATTTCAAGATGATATCAAGACCATACAATAAATGAAATATACATGATACAATTCATTAAATATGGAAAACACGGTTTATATGCAAAACATGACTAAATATGGACTAAGTGTACTACAATTTCTATATGTAATTAATGTCATAAGTTTCTGTGTAGGGAACCGGGTCGAAACCTCAGTACAAACTCGGCAATTGACAAGGCAGTATATTTGAAAGTTCCATAATAAAATAAATTTACGGTTCAAGTTTTATTTCAATAGAAATAGCACGATAAGACAACTATGAATCAATGGCATTATATAATAAGGAAATAGCGGAGTTCAATAAAATGTGATATTCAAATTGATTACTACTTGCTGGATTTCAAGGAGTATTTTTTTGAACTAGAAACAATAAAAGTAAGTTCAAGAGATGCTTGCCTGTTGTAGTGCAGATACAATGAAATAGGAATAACTGGATCAGAATCTCGGGCGCAAATCCCAAAAACGCGTGAACTACGTGCGAAGAATCAACAACAATGAACCGCAACTCAGCCCCCCCCCCACACCGGATATGATACAAATAGGGGACAGCAAGCTGGGATCTGGTGTGGCAAAACACCAAACACCGCAACTAACCACTCACCACTCTTCTTCTACCTTTCGATGGAGAGAGAGAGAGTGGCGAACTCGGTGGTGACTGTGCGGCACTGCGGCGAGGGCAAAGCGGCGTCGGCACCACGGCGAGGCGGCGGCGACTGGTCGGGAAGTGACGCAGCGGCGAGGAGAACGGCGACGAGCGACTCTGTTTTCTGCTCGAAAATAGGGGCGACGATGACTGGGCTGAACAGCGACGAGGGCGCTAGGAGGGGACTCCGGAGGGTGAGGGAAGTACACGACGAGGGACGGCGAAGGCAACGGTGAGGTGCACGAGGACGGATAGGGCGACGGCGAGGAGTTACGGCGATGGAAACTCACGGTGGATTGGGTCGAGCGATGGGTTCGGTGGTGAAGACGAAAAGAGCGGGAGAGATGGAGACGGAGGCTAAGGATGCACAGTAAAGGGGTTTAGGCGTGAATGCACAGTAAACTAGGGTTAGGGGAAAAGACGGCTAGGGTTATCGGGATTAATTAGGGTTTATAGAAAATTAGTATATATATAGGGAAAAGAGATATTGGGTATAGGGTAATGAGTATGGATCCAATAAGATAAAATACATTGTATATAATACAATGATCAATACAAATCCGAATACAAGGAATAAGATATCTAATAAAATATAATTTGTATTACGTAAATTATTTGAGACAAATATAAACACCATTATCAAATAAGAAGGGATTGATTTGTTATAAATAAGTAATCATAATAAATAATCATACTAACAATAAGAATAGTAAAATAAAAATTCTAATAAGAACAAATAATAATAGTAATTACAATAATAATAAAAATACTAACAATAATAATAGGAATTATCAGAGTAATAATATTGATACATAAAAATAGAATTCGTTGAAATAGTTCCAATCGATAGCAATTTTTTTAGGGTTAAGACACCATCAGTTGATCGAGTAGAATTGGAAACAAGTTTATTCGAAATAATTATAATTATTGTTTATAAAAAAATGATTTAACAAAGAAGCTTAAAACAAATTTAATAATAACAATTTATAAATATCAAAATACAGAAAAATACTCACGAAAATACGTATTTGTAAAAATAGGGGTTACATTTCTCCCCCGGATTAGGTTTTCCGAACCGGGACAAAATTGTGTGCATGTGTTTTGGTTTGTTCTACATTGCTTGGTTGTTCATTGTATCAGTTGTCGCAAAACTCGGCACATAATAAGCGGTATCAGAGCTTCAAGTTGTTGCTTATAAGAAATTATAGAAATACCCTTATATTATTCATAACCTGAGGACTCTTTGATAGTGAAAGGAATAAGTGCCCTTTCAGTTGATCTATACAATGAACATTGTTGGAATTGAGTATACATTCAAAACACTTCTTTTGTTGACAACATTGTCTTATGGCCCAATGGTTAAAATTTTGAGTTCACATGAGGTCGGGGGTTTAATTCTTACATTCCACACACACACACACACATATACATATATATATATGTATATGTATATGTATATATAACCTTAGGGTCTCTTGAAGAAAAAAAACATTTCCTTCCTTATTGGCCAGTTTCTTAGGGTCTCTTGGGGAAAAAAAACACAACATTTTTTTTGTTTTAAATAAAGACGTTTCCTTCCTTACTGGCCAGTTTTTTGACCAGTAAAATCATTAAAACCATTTTATGGCACTTTATAGTCTGCTTGTTATGACATTAAATCAGAAATAAAGAAAATCGTTTTTATTTTGGATATAAATATATGGGTTTTGTCACATAGATGAGATAAAGAAGAGAAAAACAAATTCTTGATATCTTCTAAAATATTTTCTCCAAATTGTTAAGCAATTTTTACTCAGTGTGGTGCAAGTTGGTACGTGCTGCTATTGGAGCATTAGGCATCACTGTAGACAGAAGCTTGTTGTATCCCGGGAGAAGTGTTTGGTGATCAACGATTCATCTCCAGAATCGGCCAAATAGCTTCTTAAAGAAAGTGAAATTCACGCCTCGAGCCACTTTTCATTTTCTTCCTGTTGCAGATCAACTCCAGAGCCATTCTCAGAAGGTTCATTTGGTGCACTCAGGTTAAATTCATCTTTTTTAACAAACATTCTATATTCTCACGATTCACAAATAAAAAAACCTCTAAAGGTAATCTAATACTATTTGCAAGGAATTACTCCAGGTAAAAAGTGAGTAATGATTACAAAACTAAGCTTTTTTTTTCTTTTTTTTTTGGAAATAAACGATGGCATGAGAAGTGCCATCGGTCCCGGTCCCATATATATATATATATATATATATATATATATATATCCAAAATACAACAGAATTCAGAATAATAAACAGTACATGTAGGCTCAACATACAATGGGAATTGGAAACAAAAAGAATAACCCAAAATCAGTATCTAAATATCACCGTCCATAAATCCCACGAGCTACCCCTTGCCTTTAACCGAAAAGAGCAAGTCTGATTAACTGTTGACATCGTCTCTAGGACACATAGGGTCCGCACGAGCTTTCTTCCTAATACCTGGAATGGCAAGCTAAGAAGCAGTGAGTGAGAAAATTCTATAAATCAATTGCCGAAAATTAGAAGAATGATTTCTAAAGCACAAATCATTTCTATCTAGCCAAATGACCCACAAAAACACTGCAACAACACAGTCCCATTCCCTCCTTCTCTCTGGGATAACCTCACAGTCTCTAAATTCTCCCCATAGCTAGGGAACGCTAAGGGGAAATCTATTACAACCAAAACCGAAAAGGATTAAATCCCAAATACGTCTACTGAATACACAGTCCAGAAAAAGATGATAAATAGATTCAACATGGAAGTTACATCTAGGACAAGAAGCCATCGTGATTAGACCTTTCTTAAGTAAATTAAGTCACTCTAGTTAGAATCACATCTTTAAGAACGAGCCACAAGAAATCCTAAACCTTATGCGGAGCACTCAAACTCCGTATTACTCGATTCTCCGCACTTCTCGAACCCCCATCATAGAGTGTTCGATACATGGATTTGACAGAGAACTGACCATTGGAAGCAAATCTCCAACCCCTCACATCCTGAGAGTTCTCATCGATGAAAGTCCTATCCTCTAGAAGTGAATAAATGGGGACACACAGACTCTAAACATTAACTTCACTAGGAACAGACAAATGGATATGCCACGAGGAATTGACCCAATAATCGGCAACCAAAGAAAATTTATTGCGAGCGACACAAAAAATCTCGGGGAAGAGAGAAGCTAGAGTATCGGGGCTAGCCCAAGAATCTAACCAAAATCTAGTGTCAGCTCCACTCCCCACCCTGCTGGGTGCATGGGAATGAAATAGATCTCCCAGATTGTCAATCCATTTCCAAACAGGAGAAATACCTCGACGAGGTTGCCCTCCCCCAAACCCATTCCCGTAATTAAGTATTTCCTGAGTATTTTCTGTATTTCAATTTTTATGAATTCATTAATGTCAAATTCAGTTTTGGATTTTTATATTAAAGTCTTTTATAATCAAAAATTACATTTATTCTAAATAATAATGCATTTTAACTTTAACTCCTATTTCTAATTGATCAACTAATATATTCTAGCCCAAATTAAATGTAATATTACTATTTAGATTATTTTAATAAATTGCTAAAACCAAATCTTAGTTTATTATGTAATCTTATTAACTATTATTATTGTTGTTGTTATTTTGTTGATTGTTTATTATTTATTCATTCTATTCATTAGTTGCATTTGCAGTTATTTTTGGATGACTTTCATATTGTAATATAATCTTATTTTGTATATGACGTTGCTACTGTTACTATTATTCTCATTATCTCATTATTATTACTATTGTTATTGTTATTATTATTATTATTATTATTATTATTATTATTATTATTGCTATTACTATTATTATTATTATTATTACTATTATTAGTTTTGATTGTTCATGATTTAATGTATACATATTTATATATGTATGTTTTATAAAGCCTATTCTATTTGATTATCTCCCTATTGGATTAATTTAACCCTATCACCCTTTCTTATTGGATTCAAACCCACTACCCAATAACCCCGAACCCATTACCCCTCGAACCTGCGCTTCATCCTCATCATCATCCCCTACCTCTACTCCCCCTCCGTCGCCTCGGTGCCATCCCCGAAATCCCCGAACTTTCGCCATTGCCTCACCCTCATCACTTCCCCTGTTCCTCGAAAAAAATGAACGCCACCAACCGAACCCAACACCACTCCCATCGCCGTCGTCGCCCTCTATCGACTGCTCCCCAATCAAGGTCCACGACGTTGCCGCTGCAATGTCGCCACCGTAGCCGCTGTCGAAGTCTTCCGTGCCTCGCCGCTTTTTGATCGAGGGGGATTGAGTTTGAACCTCATCCGTTCGATCTCCTCGCGATTATCGCCATCTCCTGATCAGATCAGATCTTGGCCTCCCTATATCTTCGTGATTAGGATCATCATCACCATCAGATCCAGGCCTTCCGATCTCCTTGCGATTTGGACCATCATCTGATCTTGATCTCTCGATTCTGGGCCATCCAATCTCATCATCATCATCATCATCAGACCATTAGCATCAGATCGAATCTGGACCGTATGATCTACACCAGATCATCATCATCAACATCAGGATCACATCCAGTAGTTCGATTCTCTGATAATCTTGACCATCAGATCAGAGCGATCGCAGTCGTCGATCTTTCTTGATCTTGATCGCCATCAAGATCTGGGCCGATCCGATCCATCCGATCTCAATTGTCGATCAACGTCATCATCCAATCAAGGCAAGTATCTTCTTGTACAACCTGTTGTTCCAGTACAAGCTTTTATTTGAAAATACCGCAAGTATATTGTAGTTGTGACTCTCCTTTGGCCAATCATTTGATGATCTCATTTGACTTGTTGCCGTCCTTATCAATTCCATGATCATAAGGGTCACAACCGTTCTTTGATATATTCGTTTCACAACTAGTTAGATATATTTTATCATCTAGTTATTTGAACACATGAAATTAAGAATCACCTTGACTTGTAGATGTATGTTTGTATGATGCATGTGTTGATTTTGCTCTTTTGGGTTGATAATAGCCATGGGCACTGATTTAATACTTGTGAACCCCTGATTTGTATCACACACTAATTTAGACTCATAATAATTATCAAACATGACACATTTTATATAAAAGAAACCACTTTTGTTACTGTTCTTGTTCTTGCTTGCTGTTTCGACCATGATAACATCAGAATCTGGATTTGAGTTCTAAACATGAAATGTAACTCCAGATGTCTAGTTTACTACAATTTTAGCGGAAATGAATTTCGAGTTATAGTTTGTGAATTATCACTGTTTTAGTGCTGCTGGATCTGAAATTTCAGATTCATAAATTTGCTGTGTCACTCTATTTTCCAATTTAATTTGGGTTATGCAATCTGTAAGATAATAACTTGAAATTTTGCATGCTGAGATTAGACATACTAGAGGACCTTTCCAAATTTTTCTGGAATTAATTGATGAAGTTTCAGACCTGATTCATGTTTCTAAATACAATTTTACAATTTCTGACTAAACACGAAATCGGTGTAGTTTGCTATTTTGACACCAGTTGCTACGACTTTTATGTATTTTTTTATATGCGTTGGATTCGGCAAAGAGTCTAGTTTCTATCTTTTCTTACGGATCCAGATTTGCATTCCTTTGGTAGCGGAAATCTCAGTTTTGGTGCAACAATGTTTTGCTATCCATAATTGATATTTTGCTATGTTTAAATATTTGCATATTGTTTCTTGTATTTTGTGATTTAGAACATGTTCCTTGCATCATATAAGCTCTTGATGCATCCTTGTCCCGTCCCAATTTGGTTCTTGTTATCTCTTGACCAAGTTTATTTTGTAATAAAAAGTAACAAGTCGGGGTTAAGAAAAAAATCTAGTAGTGGACAATATAGAAAAATGTACTCGGAAGGATGCCCGTGTTTTCCGTAATTGTGGCACTTGATTTGGTTACATGATATTATTTTGGATTACATTTGGATAATTTGGGTTACTCGATATGATTTGGTTAATATAATCTGGATTACTTGATATGGTGCACCACTGCATGATGCCTGAGTACACAGCCATATAGAATCCACTATAAAATCTAAACGTAACTTGTTTGCAAGTAACAACTATGTGGTAAATAAATGGGACGCATGAAGTGCTACCGAGATTGAATTAAACCATAGACTGAAGAATAACTTGTTACTTGTACACACTTGGCACCTACCTCGCATGCTACTTGATACTTGTTACTTGATACTTGATACAACTACATACGCACTTGTCATCTATTCCTGCTACTTGTAGTTATTACCCAATCCTGTTACATGATTTGTTTCACTTGCTAGCTAGTCTCTTGAACTTCACTACTTGTTGCATCCCTGTCATATCACGTTGTATACTCTTGATTCCAAATCTTATTTCATATTTTTTTGCACCTGTTTTCATACCATTTGCTTGTACTACTTGCGGTCCGTAACTTGCACTAACGGGCAGATTATTCTTTCTGTTTCCTTGTTTCTTTCTATATATATATATATATAAACTTTGGATACGAGCTGCCAGAAGGATTGGGTGAGCAGACATTCTATGTTTCGCCTTGGAAAACTTGCTTTAGTTATTTTGTATTTGAGTTTATTTAATTCTTGTTGCTACTTGAAACTTATAACAAGCTTGGAGTCCCGAAGTTTTACTTTTGTTCCAGTTCTCGTTTTATTTGAGGAATTTATATTTGTTTCAAATAATTTCTGTTGGTTAATAAATTATTCATGCATGCGTGGTTAAGTATATTTGTTATATTTCTTGTTATGATGCTGAGTCGATCCTACAGCTTATGAATGATGAAAATCATTCGCTGGGTTTTGTCACGTACTCGTATTTTGTATTCCTCTTGGGAAGCGGGGCGTGACAATAGGGGTTTTTTTAAAAAAATGTACAATTTAAAAAAGGAAATAGCGTTGATGAACAATGGCACGCCAGAAATAGCGCGCCACTATTCACCAGCGCCAAAATTGCCAAAAATGGCGCTCGACTGGAGCCCCTCCAGGGCCATTTTTAGCGTTTTGATGCCAAAATGGTGATCGATTGGAGATGGCCTAAGTGCTTAATTATCCATTTGAGTTTGAAGTTAGAATTAGTTGAAAAGGATTAAAGAAATATATATGCATCAGATTCAGAACATTTTGTATTATTTCAACAATCTTGATGTCATTTCAGGCTTTGTTTTCGTCATGATAAAAGGCCAACTTACTTTGTATACATCTAGTTATCATTTTAGTGATAATCGAAATTATTAGTGGTTATTAGCCTTGAGACCAAATGATGCTTAGCCCATCAAAATCAGTATCAATTTGACAAATGATGTATTATGCCTTACCAAAACAAAGAAGAAAATTCTTTAAATCAGCAAAGTTGATAGGTACCTGGAAAAAAAAAGTGTTGCATTTGCCTCAACCTTATCCATTCTATGTTTTCTTGTAGAAAGCAATCAAACAAGACAAAGAAAATACAAAGGACGAAATTAAGATCAAGTAATAAACTTACTCAAAAGAGACATCTACATACAAATAAAGATGCATAGCGCGAAATCCACCTCAAAAGATGGTCAAAGTATTTAACCCACCTTGAGAGTGGGTTAATGCACATAACCATATAAGGTTGTACAACATTAATCAACCATTTGTTTTTAAATTATGTACAATACACGTATTTTATAAATGACAAAAGTACTTGTTAAGATAAATCAGAGAGAATTGAAGACAATACTGAATATTGAATTGAGTTTAACCAAGTACAATACCACCTATATATAGGAGGTGAACAAATATCAAAACAACTCTACCACCAATATGGGACTATAATATCTAACAATACTCTTATATTGTTTAGTAATTATTTTTTATATGTAAGTCCTCCAAAAATATATATTGCATATACACTCATAATAACATACTTATATTTATTTGTTTGGCAAGTACACACCTAAAATTATTAAAATTGTGGGAGAATTATTGTAAAAAATTCAATCATCTTCTTCCCCTCTCATTGTTACTCTATTTACCATTACTCACAAAACCCAAGCCGAACCCGCACTATGCCTGAGCCCATACCCTTTGTTCTAGCTCAAGCTCCAGCCCGATAGCTAGATGTTGTGCCATTCTTAACCAGTATTGGACCTTTAAGAAACTAGGGTTTCGATGACTCGAGAGAGGAAGAAGACGGTGATGAAAAGAAATGGTTCTTGATTTCTATTTCAAGAAGAACGATATTACAATTTGGGGGATTTTATCAGCTCCCTTCTGTTACACATATGTGATGCACGTGCTTACAGTTGGAACAAATCTCAACGGTTAGAGCTGGGACCCACCGCTATACAACTACCAATCCATTACACCCACATGACACGCGTAGTGCACACTATTTGTTACATAAGGACTCAACTACAAATATATAGGACTCAAATGCAAAACATACAGGACTAAAATGTAATAAAAGAGGTCTCACTTGTAATAAACGAGGGGCTAATATGCAAACTCCAGGGACTAACGCGTAACAATGAATATCTTCCAAATAGAGACCAAACAAAGTATGCAACAGCTTCATACAGGATCCCAAGATGTTGGTGAGCACAATTCCAAGTTAAGGAATTGGATCAACCTTCCTCTCGCTACCCTCCTATCTCATTCCTCTCTTTCCTCTCTCATCTCTTCATCTGTACCACCCTCTCAAATCCGAATTTTAAAAAAAAATTATTAAATTGAATTGGAACCCAACAAACCTGTCAATTATAAACCAAACTAAACAAATCCATCAAATTTAAATTCAATCTAACAATCTCACATATTCCTTCTTACCCTCATCACTCTCTCTCTCTCTCTCTCTCTCTCTCTCTCTCCCCTACACTTTCAAACTCAAATCCAAAAAATCCATAAAATTTGAACTAAAAAACTCATTAAATCTAAATTCATACCCAACAAACTCATCAAATTCGAATCTTACCCAACAATCTCATCTCTTCCTCCTCGCCCTCTTCGCATGTCTCTCTCTCTCTCTCTCTCTCATTCTCTCATACTCCTTACATGTTCAAAACTCATTTAAACATGAAATTCAAAACCTGAAACCCAAACTGAAAAAGGAACCCAAAATTCAGAATGAGGATATTTTCGTTATATACAAAATAAGCCGTAGACTAACGTCGTACCCATCTTAGGTGGTTATGTGCTTTGACCCATCCTGAAGATAGGTTAAATGATTTGACTCATCTTTACAAGTGGGTTTCGTGTTATTTATCCTACAAATAAAGAGGAAAAGAAGTATAGACAAGCAATAATTTTCAGTAGAAGACAAAGACATCTGCAGAGTTTGAGCTCTCCAAAGCTTAGAAAGTAAGCATATATACCAAAATGCAACAAGCTTTATCAGTGTGAACGACCCTCTATGAACAGTTTTTAACCTGGGTGATCATCTGTAACACCCTGCAAAATTAAGTAATGACAATTTTGCCCTCGTGTGTTAAGCACGTGTATTTTGTACCGTTACGAGTAATATTCGTAACGTATTTTTATATATATGTCATAGTATTCCAATTATTTATATATTTTCTGTTTTTTCAAAACTCATTTCAATCCTATTTTTAGCCAACTCAAAGTATTTATTTTAATCTTTGTGTTTTACGGACATTGCACGTATTTCAATACACGTATTTATTACATATATTCTCGTTACGTGAAATATCCGTAACATTATTACATATACAAATTTTGTATTTTGACTGTTTTCATTCTCCCAAATTAATTTTAATATTTTTATGTGCATTGCACGTAAATTTTTCTGTGCATTTTATTTCTAAAAATTTCTAAGATGTCATGCACATTTCTTTCTCATTTTATTTCACATTTTGTTATTTTTATCTTATTAAAAACTCATAGGCCTAAAGTTTTTTTTAAAGCCCACTAAGTTAATTAAAAGAAAAGCTCATTAGTTAATCTACCTTTTTTCAATAAACACTTTTAATCCTACACTTGTCATGTAACAAGTATATACATCTAGGCTATAAACAAATAATTAAACAAATGAATGAGAAGTGTGCACATGTGGGAAATCCAAGAGTTGGCCAATTCATGAAGAAGATGAAGAGTTAGGAGTTTGTGGTAGTAATGGTGGTGGGTGTTTAATTTTGATATTGAGCATTTATATTTTGGATAATAGGTGTCTCTTCATTCACCTATTTAACCCTATAAATACCACCCATTTTTTTCATGAAATCTTACACCAAAAATCAAAAGAAAGAAAAGATAAGAAAGATAAGAAAAGAAAGAAAGGAAAAAAGAAAAAGAGTCATTTGAGTTCTTGCTTGAAGGAAAGAATGCTTGCTAGGAGAAGAAGAGAGTCCCATTCTTGGAGCTAGGAGCCATCTACTAGGAGTTCATTTTCTCTCTTCAATTAAGGTGCGTGTCTTCTTGAACTTTCTAAAATTTTAGTATCATGCATGTGTAGGAAAATTGATATTTAAAATTATTTATACATATAAGTAGTGGTTAATTTGTGATGATGATATTTAAATGAAACGCATGCTAATTGAGAGATATCTTGTAGATAAGTTGAAATGATGTTGTTTGGGTGCATGGTAATATATTATGATTATATTGAAAGAATTGTATATAAATTTGTACACAAGGATTCTAATTCATGCAAAGAAAAGTTGCTGTTTTGAATTTTGTTTGCACATCAGAAAATCGTATCTAATAAAATAGTTGGAATCTACAGCTAAAACTTTTTTAAGAGCATCTTGTATGTGTCAGGAATATCCTTTTAAAATTTCATAAGATTTTGAGGTCGTTTGCTATTTTAATAAAATTCAAATTTAGAACTGGTTAGTAGTTGACTGGTTGCTGGAAATCTGTACACATCTTAGTTTTTGATCAATTCAGCAGTGTAAATGAAATAATTTTATAAAATTCAGAACTAAGAAGTTGTAGTAAACTCGTTAAACTTTCTGAAAGTCTAAGAAATTAATTTTTCACAAAGAATTGAATTTTATATGAATTTTACAAGACTGTACAAGTGGCAGTATTTCAGTATTTCGACCGTACTCTATATTTCGAAGAATTTAGGGTTATAGATACAGTATTTTGAGGAAACATATAACTAAAAAATTGTTTGATTGCGTGGCTAGAGTCGTAAGGCTCTATCCGGTTTCATCCAAAAAAAAAAATGTAGTAGACTTGTACAGATTTATTTTGATATAAATAACGCAAAGTTTCGCGAAGTATATGATTTTCCATGATTTTTACAAATAGCATGAAATGCAGTTTCTGACTTTGAATTTACTGTTTTGCAAATGATACTTCAACGAAGTGATTGAAAATATATTTTCGCTGTTTTAAGTTATATTTTGGAAAAATAAATATCATATTCATTCTTAGATGAGATGTGAACTCAAGAAAAATATATATATGGTTAATGATGTTAGGAATTGGTTTAAAATAAATCAAAGGAAAATGATGAGATGAGTTTTGAATGATGAATTTTAAAAGATTGTGTTTTAATCTTAATTAACTTGTATTGAGAATGTTTTGATGAATATGAAAAGTGTATTATGAAAATGAATATGTTGAGATTGTACTTATTGATGAATAAATAAAAATGAATGAAAGAATTTGAATGAAATATAAAACATAAACATGAATTATAAGGGTATGAGTACCCCGAGTTGCTGAACATGGAAAGATACTGATTCTAGAGGCTTAGTGATACCCAGGTACCGACAAAAGTAATGGAAATGAATAATTGATTTTTGAGAAGTGGCCAATATGGGCTGTTGTTCTCGGTATTTTGTGTAAGACTGGTAGGATGGTAAACTAGCTAGCTCTAGGTGGTATTATTTATTCATGTTCAAACTTAAGAATTAGGCACAAAGTGTAGATGTAGTAAACTTGGGCAAACGTGAGTGGAGAGCCTCTATATAGTCAGGTGGTGGATTCCGGGACTGTGGTTGCTTGCGATGGAGGCAAGCCTTAATTAAATCCGGGATTATGATTGATCGGGCAGTGGATTCCGGGATCATGATTAGTCGGGCGGATAGTAGGCCGTACTCCAGTGTATATGTGTATCACGACGAGGATTCTATATAGTCGGGCGGTGGATTTCCGGAACTGGAATCCGTACTCGTGGAATGTCTAAACTTTGTTTTATTACTGGGTAGTTGTATGGCGAGGGATCTAACCCTATAAAGTGGAGTACGTAGGTGCTTGCCTTCGGACTATGTAGTATGGGATGCATAGAATCCGAACGAGTATGCATGAGTGTCATCCTAGTGTAAACATCTGCATTAGGAATTATGTCATTGCATACACTGACATGATTAGGATATTCACTCTTTACACTTTTATATGAATTAATTCAAGTTTGTGATTGTTACAGTGAGAGATTTCGTTATAATACAACAAGAGAGGACTGTTTATAATATTCCGTCGGTTGTAAGTAACTGACATGCCCACAGATATTCAGTGCAAGACTTGATTGGATTGGCAAGGACGTAAAGACGGTTGATAAAGATTATATTTAAGCTGCTGATATTAGAGTTGTATTTCTTGTTGTATTTTATTCCGCTGTGTAACTCTATAATAAACATTGTGGTGTAAATAAAAAGTTTTAAATTTTCTTGTAAAATTGTACGAAATAAAGTAAAAGATCCTGTTGTACTACGAATTACATGTAGAATGGAATTCGGGGTGTTACATCATCATTTATTGTACAACTAGGTTTGCCCGTTGATACGTGCCGACGACACGTCTTCGGAACGGTGCACCTGGTTTGATTATATAAAATAGTTTTAGAGGTCAAGCAAATTAATTGAAGTAGAAAACATATTATATGAGGAAAAAGCATATCTACCTTTAAGCTCAACAATCGTCTTCTTGATCATTAGCTTGAACTTACATGTAATGCATATAGTTTGTTAGAAACACTGCATAGAGGTTTTTTTAACTTCAGCATCACTTTTAGATGTTTGTAATAGTTATGCAAGAACATGATCATATAAAATTTTATAAAGCATACTCTAATCCCATAACCACTATGAGCATGTCTAAATACAATAGTAACCCAAATGCAGGTGTGAAGGTATTTACAATACCAATAATCTAAACATTTGTTTGTCTGAGACTCAATTTGCAATTGAAATATCTCTTATTTCAACTAAAATATACTACATGAAAGGCGCGTTTGGGAACCCAAAAAATTAGGGAAAGGAATGGAATACTGCGGATGTGCCCATCTTATCCTATTCCACAGCCTGTTTGTTTTGAAAAGAAAACAAAGGAAACAACTAAATTTCATTCCCTAGAGAAAGATTTCAGCAGATTTCTATTCCAGCCCCACCCCCCTCGGAAAGCTGCGTAAAGGAATGGAGAATCACCTTTTACTCCCTCATCAACAACTCTTTCTCTTCTCCTTCTTCTTCCTCTGATTCTCACGAAACCCAAGTCTCTCCACCTTTGCAACTTCCAGCTGCCACCTCGCGACCCTCCCCCTTCCATCATCTTCCCAACTCCTCAAATCCCATTCTCAATCTCTCCATTGTCAGAACCTCACTACCCCATTCATCTCCAAACTCCTCTCCCTCTCCCTCGATTACGCTGTCTCTGCCTTCCTCTACTCCCCATCCCCCCACTTCACCAACTGGATCCTCCGCACCCTCTCTCGGAGCTCCAATAACCCACGATCCGCCTTCCACTTTTACGCTCGAATCCGTAATGAGGGGGTTGGAATTGATAGGTACTGTTTCCTGCCAGTTCCGAGGGCGGCTGCGACGTCGGGTGGGGAGAAGGCAGGGAGGGAGGTACATGGCCTTGCTGCCAGGATGGGTTTGGATTTGGACCCCTTTGTGCATATGGGATTGGTGGCAGTTTACGCGGGGGTTGGGTGCATTGAGGATGCACGCGGTGTGTTTGATAGAATGGTCAAAGAGGCTTACCACCATATCCTTGTAGCACTGCAGCTGCTTATGTGGTGTCTCCGTATTTTGCAACTACCTTCAGCGTTAGTAAATTAGCTTCGATAACATAGCAATGTGAATTGTAATGATGCATCCTCCTACAATTGTTTGCCCATTAGTCCATGTATGTTAAAACATTAGCAATGTAATGTCAATTGCCGTAATCCATAGTATTCCATTGTTTACCAAACAAGACTAGGGAATGGAAACAAAAAAAAGTCAATTCCATTCCATCAGTTGATAAACACACACAACTTATAAAGTTAATTCATCCCTTTTCCTTTCTTTCCATTCCTCTCTATTCATTTTCATTCCCCAACTTAAATGTTTCCAGACAGACCCGAAATTCTAAAAACTCTAATCCAAGCTAATCATTTCTTTTATCTCCATTTTGTCTCCCCATTGCACCTCTATAAAAAAAATTAAAATGGATCAATAAAAAATTTACTTTAGCTGTCGTTCTTGAGTGGAGAGTTTGCACCCTTCACTGGTAAACTCCAGTCATCCCAATCCTATATATCCAAACATACACTAAAAGTTCTTATATGTTATGTTATCATTGGGTTTTAATAACCAATGAAGGGAACACTTCACGACAGTATATTCTCATGTAGTAAAGAAATTAATGTTGCATATTTGTCAAGTTATTTTAGGTTGCTGATCAGCTTACCTGTCCTGCTATGGTTTGGAAGCCCAAATTGAACCACCAAATAATCCATCCCTCACTTTGCGTACACCTTAAATCAAAACCAATAAAAAAGCTATCAAATAAATCACTAAATTAAAAAATTTTAAACCCAAAAATAAAACAATCATACATCTCTGAACTTAGATCTCATACACAAACAAAATTCGAGTCAGCAAAAAACTGAGTAATCCCCTGCACACACAAAATTAAAAATTAGAATGAGAATTCGGTTAATAAGATGAAATTAGAGTCGCCGCATAGCATGTAGAGGCTCTCGATTCGGTGGAGGGGAGTCGCTGATATGGAATCAATAGCGGATAAGATTTCGGCGACGACCTCTTGATTGGAGTTCGACCTCTTGATTGGAGTTCGACACTGAACTTGGAATTGGATTTGCTTTGAGATTCGCGCTTGAGAGGACGATGGAGGCTTCGCCAATGGAATGGAAGCGAAAGTTTTAAAAAATGGTTTTAGGGATTTGGACTTAGCGGCTTAAAAACCCTAGGGGAGAGAGAGAGATAATTAAATAAATAAATGAGTTGTTTTGGGGTGAAATTTTTGGGGAAAAAAAATCATTTGGGAGCTTAGATCTGGACCATTGATTTTCTTATTATTGAAGGAGAGCCACTTGATAACTTTTCTTTGTGTTTTATTATATAGATGAGCAGGCAATTCTTTTTCCTGTAGTTGAAACTTTGTTTCTGCATGTGGAAGAGATGATCGAGTGACCAAACAATTCTGAAAATTTTTGCATTTTTTAGGTTTGTGTATTGCTTTGTTGCTGATTTATCTCTACTATTTTAATGGGAGAGTTGGGGCTTGTAACAAACAAATCCTAACTTTGTAACTATATAAACAAGTATAGTACACAACCAAACTATATCCAACAAATATAAATGTGTACCGTACGTGTAACCCAAATCAAACATTCAAATATAAACTATTTTTTTCTTATTCAATATATATTCATTTAATTTGACGACTTTACTTTTTTTAAATGTGCATCGCACGTACATTATACTAGTAAAAGTGATATCACAACGATAGTATTCTGTCTATGTTATCTATCTATCTCTACTATTTTAATGGGAGAGTTGGAGTTTCTAACGAACAAATTCTAACTTTGTAAATATGTAAACACGTATAATACATGTTTAAACTATATCCAACAAATATAAATGTGCATCGTAAGTGTTACCCAAATCAAAACATTCAAATATAAACTATTTTTTATTCAATATATATTTATTTAATTTGATGACTTTACTTTTTTTAGACGTGCATCGCACGTACATTATACTAGTAATCTTAATATCTCTTCTTTTCTTCGAGCTTCCTTTCAACTGCAATAGTAATGGTTAAAATTGATTAGATAATAAGGCAAATTGATTAGATAATAAGGCATTGTCATACATTTCAGTGTTGGAAACTCAATTGATTAGACTGTAATTTTGGATTAGCAATAAAGCTCTCAAATGCAAGGAAATGAAATCTGCTGCAATTTCACCGTATGCCCTATCAAAATTACATTTTTTTTAAGGAACAAAATTACAATTGTTGAGAATAAAATTCTCTATAACAAAAGGAGAATATTGGAGAAAGTTGAGAGGGGAGCTCACTGCATGTTATGCATCATCAAATTTTATGTTTTCCCCCTCAAACTTGATACCTAGCTATCTGTACCCATCTCAAAATTTTGCCATCTGAGCTACAACTATTCGGTGGTAAAAAACAGTTATTTTACAGAGGATTTTATGGTATTTATTTAAAGCATATCCGCCGGTATGTCATTTGGGTTGTCATTTCATGCCATTTTGGTTGCCAAATATACGAATTGCCATTTTTTCTCTAAATTTGGCAAACCAAATGATATTGCCAAATGTTCCATCAAATGGTATTTATTGTATCTTTTGGATGGGTTGTTGTCATTGGTCATCGGGTTGTTCTGCCCGTATTAGATGCTTTTGGTTCTTGTGTTCGTCGGGTTCGTTACTGTACTTTTTTTCCTGTTTCGTTAGATGCTTTTGGTTATTGGAGGCCTTCGGGTCTGATGTTGCTTTATATTCCTGTTTCGTTAAGATCTTTTTAATGAAGCTTTTTAATCAAAAAAAATGTTCCATCACCATACTTTTTTCTCTTTTCCCACCAAATATACTAATAATTTACATGTGCGTTGCACGGCTTAATAAATACATATATTTATTTTTAAAAGTAAAAATTCAGGCACGTGTGTTGCACGGGTTGGTAGAAGGACAAATTACACTAAGGCCTTATCCCATTATAGTAGTAGATATATATATATATATATATATATATAGAGAGAGAGAGAGAGAGAGAGAGAGAGAGAGAGAGAGAGAGAGAGAGAGAGAGAGAGAGAGAGAGTAATGTGAGCCTCATATTTGTATGAGAAAATTTTTCTCATACAAAGTGATTATACTAACTTGATGAGACCCTTATGTTTATCCACTCAGTCTATCATATTTATCATGCTAATAGATTTATGTGTAAAAAAAATCAAGTGGTTTGGAGGTCATTCACACATGCATCACGTGGGTCCAATTTATGGTTCAATTTGTATTACTGTTAAAATCGTCCATTTTTCAATTACATGATGCATGAGTGAATGACCTTCAAACCACTTGATTTTTTTTACACATACATCCATTAGGATGATAAACATGATATACGGAGTGGATCTTCTATAAGAATCCCACCAAGTGAGTATAATTACTTTGTATGGGGAAAGATTCTTCATACTCTATATGACGCTCACTTTTCTCATATATATATATATAGTCCATTTCCGTTGTGCACTAGCCAAGGTGTGTACTTCGTGTGGACTCGTCCTTCGGACATTCGTATCGACGATCCGAACCGTTCACATTGATTTATACTTCTAAGTTAGTCTAAATATGTAAAATCAAGTCATTTGCAATTCATTTGCCCTTCCATTATGTCATTATAAAAAAACGATATTCAACCATATAATTTTGTAATACTTTAATGCATGTGCAAATGAATTTCAAATGACTTGATTTTAAATATTTAGACTAATTTAGACACGTAAATCAATGTAAACGGTACGGATCGTCGATACGAAAGCCGAGTGCACAACGGAAGGGGTCTCTCTCTCTCTCTCTCTCTCTCTCTCTCTCTCTCTCTCTCTCTCTCTCTCTCTCTCTCTCTCTCTCTCTATATATATATATATATATATATATATATAGACAAACATACTATTAATATACTATTATATACAATTTGACAATCCAAAATGACAACTATGGGTGTAGAACAACCTCTTGTTTTTTTAGAAAAGTTATCCTTTAGATTGCCAAAATTGAAAATAGCAATCCAAATGGCTATCCGATCGCTGGAGTTGCTCTTAGACTCTTAGTTGTACTATCCTATTCTTCTTTAAAGAAGGTGATCAACTTTATGGTGTTAGAGCATCTGTAGTCGTCTGCTATATACCCAAAATATGGAAAAAATGGAAAAAAAAGTCGTTGTAGTCGTCTGCCAAATACCCAAAATTTGGGTGTCGCATGAACAGGAGCGTGCCAAATATGAAAGACGGTTTGGCAAATGCCAAATTATAGCTGGACGAAAGATACTTTCGTCCGATAAATGGGACGGCAAAAAAAACACCGTCGCTTCAATTGTGAATACGACGAATTTGACAGACGGAGGACAATCTTTCTTCCGAATAATTAAA
This sequence comes from Hemerocallis citrina, assembly GCA_017893485.1. Lineage (NCBI taxonomy): Eukaryota > Viridiplantae > Streptophyta > Magnoliopsida > Asparagales > Asphodelaceae > Hemerocallis > Hemerocallis citrina. The sequence goes on along the minus strand of CM030364.1, from coordinate 287,683,577 downwards.
TTAAACAATAAAAATAAATGTACCGTCCGAGAACATTTCTCAAAAGCCAATTGGCCTAGGGCGGGACTTCATCCCCCGTCCCAGGCAATTGGTGGTTTTTTCCTTTTTTTTTAATTTTTGTTTTGTCCTTTTGTAACTTTTCTGATCTGTTCAATTTTTTTTGTAATTTGTCCCTCACTTCTATTTTTTCCGTTTTTTCCATTTCTATATTTACCAAATATCCAAAATATGAATCAAGAGGACTACAAATACTCTTAAATGTCTAACAGGTCAATTGTTGTAGAGAGCTTAGGGCATTTGCTTACTCTGAAACTTGGAATTAAAGGTGTTAGTGCTAGAATTTGATTCCATATCGAGTCAGGAACATGACAAGTGAAGATTGTATATGTAATTGAGAATCATAGTAAAACTTGTAGCAATTATTCCAACTATAGGATCTTTGTTTTCTCATACAGCATGTAATTTACCTTAGATGTAAAAAACGTGTTATTCTTCAATCTACGTAACGCGTGTAGTGGTCCCCAACCTCCTTACCGGGGCACCAAGTTTTCCCTTAATGGGTCTAGAGATTATAGGCCTAGTATGAGCTCCACATACCTAACCATTGTGGACTTATTTACGACGTAATTATTTTTAAAAGTCACTCATATAAAATAAAAGTTTGTACCACTATGTGTAATTTGTAAAGAATATGTATAAGTAAAAGGATGTCTCAAGTTTGAAACCAGATTACGTCTTATTATTTACTCTATTAAAAAAAATTGATTAGCACGTGCATTGCACGTGCATATTAATAATCTCTATCGCTACTATTCAGTGGCGGATCCAGGAATTTAGTTCAGTGGGGTCCCGTTGCATTGTGGGTTGCTAATTAATTTTGAGTGGGTTCCTTTCTTTTAGTTCACTGGGTTCCTATAATGCTTATATAAAAAAAATTACACTGTAGCTTTTTTTCAGTGGGGTCCGTGCCCCCCCTGAACATATACTGGATCCGCCCCTGCTACTATTTTAATGGGAGAGTTGGGGTTTGTAACCAAACAAACCCTAACTTTGTAACCAATCAAGTACGTGTAATACATGTCCAAACTAAATTCAACTAATACATACAATTATAAAAAAACAAACCCGTGCATACCTAATATAAAGAAGGTCTCAAGTTCAAGGCCAGCCTACGCTGAAGTTCTTACCTTTAAAAATATATATTTATTAAGACGTGCATCACACGTGTAAATTACTAGTCATTTTAATGAGAGAGTTTGTCACCAAACAAACTTTATTTGTAATCAAACAAACACGTGCATTGTAACCCAACAAACACTTGCAATGCATATGCAACTAATATAAAGGAGGTCTTAGGTTTTGATGTCAGACAACGTCGGAATTTTTTTTTTAAAAAAATATATATTTATAACGACATACTATAATGTGAGAGTTGAAGTTGTGTAATTTGTAGACAAATTATAATTTGTAGACAATTAACCATCTAATCTCAACCATTCATTTTTTAGTGAGAGTATTAACCATTCATTTACTCAACTGTTGTTAGTTACCATAATACCATCAAAGTTCAAATTTATTTACAATATAATTATTTACAAAAATGTCACTCATATTAAATAATAGTTGATGCCACTAGGGATAATTTATAAAGAGCATGTGATAAGTAAAGGGAGATCTCAGGTTCGAAGCCAGATAATTACATCTTAGTATTTATTTTTAAAAATAAATATATTTATTAGAACATGTCAAGCACGTGCAGATTACTAGTATTTATATATATGTGTGTATATAAGTTGGGGGCATATATATTCTCAATAGGCCACCTCGTAACAGTATATAAGAAACACTTGTCGTGGGTGGGTTGCAGCTAATGATTTTCTTCTGATTTGTAACTTGAATGTGGAGTTTGTCCAATTGTAACTTGATTTGTAACTTGAATGATTTTCTTCTGATTTGTAACTTGAATGTAAAGAATATGTATAGAACAAAGACTTCTATTAGCAAGAATTTATTGGGATTTACTAGTGGCCTCAATCTTGTGGAACCTTTGGTTAGACCGTAACGACTTCTGTTTCAATAGCGTTGATCATAGATTATATGTTCTGATGCATAAAATTCAATTTTGCTGTTTTGAACGGACAGGGTTGCTCAGTGCCAGAAAGAAGAGGAGAGTGGAAGAGGAGGAGCTCATGGGAGGGAGGAGGATCAAGGAGCAGTTTTATTTCTTCAATGGATGTTTGTTTAGTTCGATGTATTTTGAGTCGTTCATGCTATCGCCTTAGTGCAGCTGAACCTTTATGATTGTTCGCCTTCGGGCTCTACTTGTATTTCCGTTCCTGTTTCGTTAACTCCTAATTAATGAAGCGATGACTTAGTCATCTTTTTATAAAAAAAAAAAAAAAAAAACAAAGACTTCTATTGTAGTTTGCAGTATTAGATTTTGTTACCCAAGAAAAAAAAACAAAAAAAAACAAAAAAAAAAATTGTAAAATGAGGCAAAGATAAGGAAACCATAACATAAATTTTATATGAAAATTAGTTTATACTATTGACAATTTTATTAGTCTATTTATTTCTCTTCATTTGTACTTATCCCTTTCACAGGTGAGCCAGACACTCAAAAAATACATGATATTAGATTTATTCATATGCGAGTTAAGATCCTTAAAATTGAAATCATTAATTACCATTTGCAAATGCTTTTATCATATGAACTACTAGATCCATAACACTGCTATTCTAGTGGCACCCGTAAGCTTGTGAGTCATTTTTGTAGTTGTTGATAAAAAAGGATAGGATCTTACAACCCTAGCCACCCAAATAATTTATTAACAAAGAGATAAGGTATACAAATGTGTTTACAGGAGGTGAAGCCAAATACAACAGCAGCAGTTACAACAAGTAAAGATCAAAAAGCTCAAAAAACCCAGGTAGACAAGCAGCCAAACAAACAACCAAAAGTAAAAGCTACAAAGAAAGCTGCCTAAAAATACAAGACTGGAACATCCACCCCAAACGCAGCAGAGCGACCTCGCGATAAAAACAACCACGGAAGGGGCTGAAGCAAACCAGAAAGAAGGCCACCGAACCTAAAAACAGCCAGCGAGGGGACTACCGACTGCACAATGGTAAGAACATGGCCAAGGAGGGCTAAGGCGAGTCCAGCCAGCAACATGAGTACCAAAGATCAGAGTAGGAGCACTGCAACTGATGTATACAAATTAGTTGCAAGTAAATGTATACTAATTCCAATAGAATATTCCACCAATTTAGTAAGGAAACTTTGTACACCAATGAAGTGTTGGGGAGTTTCGGTGCATCTGAAGCTAGAGCTAGGGGCGACAACTGATCACAATGAACAATCAAGCAAACGCAGACCACACCAAACATAAAAAGTACACAATTTGTCCAGATTCGACGAAACTAATATGGGGAAGAAATATACGATATATTATTCAACTAGAGACGACATAAGAGTTACAATACTCTCACCAAGAATTTATCTATCGTTTAAGCCTCACTAGAAAATACTCTCTGTTTACAATCGAAGACTCTCATATGAAGTACCACCTCTCATGGATGTCATTATGATTATTTATAGAGATTAAAACCATATGTTGTAGTTTTGATTCTTCACCATCTGATACACCCGAATAGATAGTTATGCAATAAGAGCCGTATGATGTAAGTTGGAGAACAAATTTGGGCTCAAACAAACCCAAAGATTCGGCCCATAAACTGTTGCCCGCCACTAGCGATGGACTGGTTTGTTGTCGAGAGCAAATAGAGAGCAAGTCCGTATAGCTTGTGGTCGACAGCCCTAAATCGCAGTCGACTGTCATCTACTCGACAGCCCAAAAACATCAACTCCTTTTGCCTCTTTTCTTTGCTTTGAAACCTCTTCTATTATCGTCCCTTTCTCTTCAAATCGAACTTAGTATGCAAGACATAACTCTAACATGAAGAAGTCAGTACTTTTACTAAACGAGCTTGGATAAACTTTGTCATTCATAATCGCTTTTGTTTAAGCATGCATGATGATCAATTCATTACAATCAAATTTATAAGTAGAAATCTTGAAACTTTCATTTACTAATTTCATAAGAGAGTATTTCGAATATGAGTTTAATATGAGTTTCAATGACGGATCTATGAATCTACACATGCATTTAGGTGTGGCACAATTGCAAGCTCACTCTAATGAAAATTGAATTTTGAAGGCCTCAAAGGGTAATTGTATTGCTTGGAGGTTCGTGATTCATGTGCCCAGTAGCAGAACCACTTTTTGGCGAAATATACATAGAAGGATCAATTAAAATTAATACACCATATATATATATATATTGATAAAGGGATAGAATCTCATAAGGATTCCATCCAAAATGACATTAAAACCGAGCAAGTTCAAGGGTACAAAAGATAAAATTACTACGCTATACTTCTAAACAAATAAAAAGAATAAAATTGATGCTACTTATCATTTATTCATAAGTATGGTTTTCTTCCCTCAATAATATGAATTCTTTCCGTCAAAATTTTAATTAGTGAAGTATCTCATCATCTCAGTAACATATTCTCTACCATGTTTAAAGTTGCCCTCTATGATAGCTAGTCCTTAGAAATAGTCTGGAGTTTCTTTTTTGTATTCTCTCCTTAATTAGTTTCTGTTTCTAAATTTAAAGGGTGTGTTCAAGAAAAAATATAGTTTAAGTTGATTAATCTAAAAATAAAAATCCTAAAAATTTTCGTGCACCAATATCAAAATTAAGAACCCAATCTCAACTTCAACCATCAAAGACAAATAGATACTTCAGTTCATCCTATATTCATATCTGTACATTTATTTTAAAATAAGTATTTACACCTAGCCGTGACATGCATGATATCACATCATAATGAGAGTATTTTTACAATGATTAACTTTCATAAGGGTAAAAAATGCACATGGCTCTGATGCATGTATCTTTTAATATCTTTTTTATAATTAAAGCAAAGAATTTAGACTGAAAAAAATGAACTTATAATATAATTAACACACCAAGTATAAACATCATCATCATATCGATATGTGGAATAAAAAGAAAATTTTGGATATCAATTTTATGTTAAATCCACAACTACATAATATTCCTTTCATGATCTAGCTTAACAATCGTTCAGAATATTCACACATAATTGAAAAGAAAACTACTGAGATATATTAACTAGCTAGCACTACTGTGTAGAAAATTTTGAAGCTAATATAAAGAGAGTTCAAACAATTAACCAATATATATATGTAACTTAATTTCTATAGCTATACCTATACCTATTTCACTTAATAAGCAGAGTCACTTGTTATTCCTACCCATTCCCGACGAGCTCGGCTGGTTCGGCCCAAGTTGAGTGCTGAAATACGCCGAATATGGTAATTGTGGAAACAACGGTACACTACGAGCTTGCCCAATTACTTGCATCCCTCTGTTGAGTGTTGAAGAAGGAGGTTGTGGCCGGCCTGAAGTCGACTTCTGAAGGGATTTCGGAGGGGAAGTGAAAGTCAGTGGGTGGATTTTGGGCTTTGACCCTTTCCAGATCTTTTCGCTGGATATTCATGTGGTCACCTAGGGCCTGGGCATTGGTGAAGCCTTTCTTGCAGTAGTTACACTTATTGGAGGGAGCAGCGGTCGTCATCGTGGTTTGGTTGCCGGAGTTTTGGGTTGCTGGTGAACGATCAGATGCCTCCATATGGATCGAAGAGAGAGGAATCAACTACTATGAAAGAGCAGAGGTAAGTAAATGTCAATTTTTAGTGTATATATATACATCATAAAAGTAACCCCAGCTGCACATTATTATTTTTTAACATATTTTATTATAGAGAGGGAGATAGAAACAGACGCAAATTGTAGTGACCATTTAGTTTCTATTTTGCACTCACAGAAAACAAATAAATCAATGAGAACTGCAGGTGAGAGGGTCACACTTGTTGCATGATCCTATAAATGAATGAATGGATCAGATTTCTTTCATTCAGGTCAATTAAACTCTATATAAATCATAGGCTTTCATTATAATTTTTTTAAAAAAATTTGACAGAATTCGATAGAGTTCTAATTACTAATTATAACCACAATGAAATTGATAGAGATATTCGATAATGTATAGTATCCAACTATTGCATGCCTAGTATATTGAAAGTGAATGCCCAAAATAAATGACAGGATATCACATCTTAATGGGAAAATATTCTTACACTAGGTACTGATAGAGAATATTGTCAGGTCACAAAAAATTAATTGCTGCAATCACTCTGCAGCCTCCTAAATATCTTCTTATGATTTGTTCAAAAAAAAATTCATATGATTTCCTTTGCTGCAGTCACTATACAAAATTTCCCCCTTGTTAATGAAACTCATTGTAAGAATATTTTCTCATTAAGATGTGATATCCTGTCATTTATTTTGGGCATTCACTTTCAATATACTGGGCATGCAATAGTTTGATGGATATATATTTGGTTTTCAACACTATACATTCTGGAATATTTCTATCAATTTCATTGTGGTTATAATTAGTTATTAGAACTCTATCCAATTCTGTTAAAAGTTTAAAAAATAATTATAAAGAAAGTTATATAGAGCTTAATTGACCTAAATGAAAGAAATCTCATCCATTCATTCATTTGTAGGATCATGCCAACAAGTGTGACCCGTTCTCATTGATTCATTTGTTTTCTGTAAGTGCAAAATATAAACTCAATCATCACTACAATCTGCATGTGTTTCTATCTCCCTCTCTATAATAAAATATGTTAAAAAATCATAATGTGCAGCTGGGGTTACTTTTATGATGTATATATATATACACTAAAAATTGACATTCACTTACCTCTGCTCTTTCATAGCAGTTGATCCCTCTCTCTTCGATCCATATAGAGGCACCTGATCCTTCACCAGCAACCCAAAACTCCGGCAACCAAACCACGATGACGACTGCTGCTCCCTCCAATGAGTGTAACTACTGCAAGAAAGGCTTCACCAATGCGAGTTATTTGGCTTGGTAACCTTCTTTTTGAAATTATTTAGTCAAATGCCCTTGTTTTGGAAATAATTAGTAAAATACCCTAGTTTTTAGTTAGATTTTTATAGTGTTGTTCCTATAGTAATTTTTATAGGATGTGTGACCTTTCTACAAAAACTAAAAGGTTTTGGGTTTTAGGATAGTTTTTATTTCTATTATTAGATTTTAGTTTTTCTTCTTTCTACCTTATAAATTACTAAAAAATATGCAGAAAATTTTTAAAATTTTAATTTAATTTACTTACTTTGTACTGGCTCTGATACCACCTTGGTGGGTGCGTGAGATCTCTTAAGTAGTATGTGTGAGTAGCGCTTAATCTCCTGGAGGCCTGAAAATTAAAAAGAAGAGAGTATCAAAAACTTTTAAAGTTTAAAGAGTAAAATCTAAATGGTTAAAAAATAGATCAAAGTTTGAAAAATAATATTCTTCAAAATAATGGATATTGTCAATTCTGAAAAAGTAATCAGGAATGATTGGAATTTCGTCGTCATCGTCGTCAAGTTCTCTTATATATTCTGATACTGTCTCATATTCATCACTATCATATGGAGGTTCTTCAAGTTCTTCTGTATGTCTATGTTTTCCTTCATTCTGTTCATGTTCTTCTAGAAATTGTCTGTATGCAGTCGTGGGGCTCCAAACGTAACTACTAAATATACCATTTTCATAAAATAACAAAGATCTTTCGTGATAAGTTAGATCGTCAATTATTTCAACATTTATATTACTAGTTTCTCCAGGAATTATTTGGTTTATCGTTATAATTATTACGCGTTGAATGCTAAAAAAGAATAATTTGAATTCGTAGCAATCGTCCATACTTATTTGTCTATGAGGATAATAAACATCAGAAACTAACATTCTGTCACTTCCTTGGTAATTAACCATTAATTCAAAAATTGGTGAGACAATACCGAAACTATCATCCATTGCTTCTAAATAACAAGGATTTATGAAATAAAGAGCAGAGAGAGATTTCTAAGGATACCTAAAAATCAAAACAAAACGGCCCATCATGCTTCCGACCTAGTTAAACTTTTTTGATCTGTTCTGTACCAGTTACTACCAGTGGATAAAATACCCCCGGTATGCACCCCGATTTCTGTGCTCCTTTTACGTTCTTCCCATCTCAAGATTACTATGCCCTCAATAGAGCTTCATCCAAGAGATACGTCTAGAACAACTAGTAGCATCTTGGTACAGACAACCACAAAAGTCTAACTATAGAAGGTAGCAAATGAGTCATTTTACAAGATTATTTAGGCAGAGCCTTACAAAACTCTCTCTAGGAGAAAGGGGTTTAGCTGTTCATACCTTATTTTCTACGGAGGCAGATAGATGAAAAAGACATTTTATTTTCTTCAAGCTTGTTACAAACAGACTTACAAAGATTTATGAGGAATTTTTCTTTCCAAGATAGTCTGCCCTCTCTCCTACCCTGCCTTCCCTTTTATAGCCGAAGGGATGGCTTTACAATTATTATTCTCCTACATCACTGCTTACATCACATATACAATTATTGCTTTTCTTACATCAGTGCTTACGTCATGTTACAATAAATGCTCTGGTTACATTTTTGGCCTATTCCAGGAAAAGAGATTCCTCTTGGCCGACATCTTCACATGCTGCACATTTATGTTGGTGCTCCATCTTCATCAGGCTACAGTAATGTACAGCTGTCTCTGGTGTCATTGTCATTGCTCCAGTGGATAGTATCTGGTACCAGCTGTCAAACAGTTCATGTCTATCTTGTGGCTGTTTGATTTTTGCTATACTGTACATTATTATTTTATCTGGATCTGGGCTGTCATAGATCCATATATTGCTATCTCTTTGTTTTATGTCTTTTAATTCACAGTACATGTTCCTAAAGCCCATTGCTCTCCTTTCTGGGATTAATTTCTCAAATTCTTCGGCCTTAAATGGTACAATGTTTGATGCTCCATAGATTATTTGGGTGGTCATCCCTATTTTTATAACATGTTCCGCTGGGTATTCTTCCTCATCATTTAGGTACTCTGGGATGGCTGAATACATTCTAACATATATTTTTGAGGCCTTTGTGAGCCCAAAATAACTTTTAGCTGCCTTGTAAATTTCTCTTGGTAGCTGGATTAGTTCTTCACATTCTCTGGATGGGTAAATACAATGGATAAGTCCTCTTTCGAATAGTGCTCTAGTTGTTCTCGGATTGGCTCCTGGTAGGATGATGGCCTTGTTCATATGCTGCTGGGATATGGTTCTGATGAATTGGTTTACTTCAGTTGCTTGGCATAGCTTCTGAATATATTGTAAAAATAATATTTTCTTTGATGTTTTGATAGGAGCTTTCTCTGTAAGGAGTGTCTCCTTATATGTGGTTTTATTTGGAGATGTAATTGCTTCTTCCTTAACTGACTGAGAAGGCTCACCTATCTCACTCATTTTTTCATCTGCCATATTTTCTGTGGTTACATGCTGGCTTACATGCTGGTAGAGCAGACTCTGGAGTCCACATATTTGTAGTTGTAACTGGTTAAATACTCCTTTTAGTTGCTCTGCTGTCTCCTTTAGGTAGACTATATCTCGTTCTATTTGCTGAACTCTGGTTTCCATTCTGCAGCAAGCGAAATAGTTAACTTCTTGATAAAAAATCGGCTAAAATATTAAGTTTTCCTTTTATGTTTTCTATCACAAAATCGTAATGTGCTAACTCCATCTGCCATCTTATCAATCTTTTATTTGCTATGGTTGGGTCTATTATTTTATTAATCCAACTTTTTGCTTGGGTATTATCTGTTCTTACCGTAAATTTTGTATGTATTATGAATAGTTCAAACTTTTTTATAGCTTTTAAGATTGCTAGTAGTTCTTTTTCGTTTATGTGGTAATTTTGTTGAGTTTGTGTGAAAGAACCACTAGTATATCTGGCTAATTTTTCTTCACTTTCTCCTGTTTCAATAAATTTTAATACTGCTCCCCAATTAGTTTCACATGCATCAGTTTCTATTATCCAAGAACATTCTTTAATTGGTAGTCTTAGTTTTGGTAATTCTGAGGTTTGTTGTTTTAATATTTTAAGTTTCTCTTCATCCTCCGGGGTCCATTCCCATTTCTTAGACTTTTTAAGTTTTTGCTGTAACCAATTTGTTTTTGCTGATAAATTTGGTATGTATCCTCTTGTTTGATTTAGTAATCCTATTATAGCTTGTACTTCTCTTTTTTCTTTTAAGACATTAGGGAAAGTCTTTATCTTTTCTGCTATATGTGATTGTAATTCTATCCCTTCATGTGATAATTTTGTTCCTAAGAATTCTATCTCAGTTTTGAATAATTCCATCTTCTTTTTTGATAGTATAATGCCTGCATCTTTCACTATTTCTATGAATTTTAGTAGATGTTCTTTATGTTGTTCTTCGTCTTCTGAACCTATTAGAATATCATCTACATATACTAATATGAAATTGTTGTATTTTTCAAAAATTTTATCCATATATTCTTGAAATATTCCTGGGCTATTTTTATAACCGAATGGTAATACATTCCATTCATAAAATCCTTGAGGTGTGCTAAATGCCGTTAAAGGTTTTGAATCTTCTGTTAATTTTACATGATAAAATCCTGATTTGCAGTCAAATTTTGAATATATTTTTCTTGTTCTTACTGTGTTAAGTAGTATTTGCATATCTGGTAGTGGGTATCCAAATCTTTTAGTATTTTTATTTAATTCCTTGTAATTTACTACCATCCGAGATTTTCCTCTTTTTTCTTCTGAATGTTTTTTTACTATGAATGCTGGTGATGAATGTGGACTTTGTGATTTCCTTATATAATTATTTTCCACTAATTCTTTTATGTGTATTTTGAATTCTTCTAGGTCTGTTGGAGTATGTCTTATTGGTCTAATTTTAATTATTTTGTTTTTATCTATTAATTCTATATGTGCCGTGGGTTTACTTAAGTTCCATTTTGCTAAGGGGTCTTCTCCGCACAGATCTTCTAATTGTTTTTGTAAAATTTCTTTTGTGGTAGTTATTTGAACTTGCTGTATTCTAGTTTTATTTGGTAAGTACTGATATCCACCACGCTGGGTTGAAGAAACTCTGATATGTGGTAGGTCAGTTCTGGAATATGGTTGGGTTATTCTAACTGCTATTGCTTGGTGTCCGCAAGGTGTTGTAAATACAACTGATTTATGTGATATAGTTATGGGATAATATTGTTGGAAAAAGTCATTTCCTAGGAGTACGTCATTATTCATATCGTCAAACTGGTATACTATAGGTATTTTTAGTATGTAACTTCCTATTTGTACATTAACATTTTGTTGGTATTTGTCTAATATGATGGTTTGTCCTGTTAATCCAGATATGGCTTTTTTATTAAAACCATCTTGTTTCCATTTTGGTAGTATATTCTCGCGGCATAAACTAGTACCTACTCCGGTGTCTATTAGACTATGATAGTTCCTTGATTTGTATCCGTCGTAAACAAATTCTGTTAGGATGTATAATGTGTTTTTTGTTGCTCTTAATGGATTCATTTGTCCAATATCCTATTTATTACCATGCTTTCATTGTTTACTGTTATCGTGATTTTTTCTTCTTGAATTGAGTAAGGTTGTACTGATGTAAGGAATTCAGTTCCTAATAACATATCATTAACATGTTGTTCTGGGTCTACATGTAAGTGTAACAACATTTCCTTTTTACCATTTATCCTTAGTGGTAGTACGATTTTATGTACAATTGGATGTCTATTATTGTAATAATCTAAGTAATAATATGGGTTATCTAATGTTATCAATTCAGTGGTTTTTATATTTGTTTGTTTAATATGTGAATTAGTAGCTCCTGTGTCGACTAAGGCTATTTGTTTATTCCATTTTCCGTTGTCATAATACTCTATTTCTATTTTAAATTGGTTATTATTTTGGTGTTCTAATGTATTTATTATTGGTATTATTTCTAATGCTTGTTGTTTATTTCTTATTGATAGTGACCTCTTTCCGAACATTATTTGTGGTGCTTTTTCTTTTTCTTTTTCTTTTGCTTTATTAAAGTCGAATTCTATATAATTTGGTATGGTCATTTCAGGGTTTTCTCTAGCTGGTTTGTACCTTATGATTTCGCTAAATAGCGGCTCTATTTTAAAATTGTCTGTATTTCTATTCTTTACTTCGTGCTTACTAGTGAAAGCGTAAATATTTCTTATTTGTATGCTCATAACTTTGCTTTTTTCTATCATTTCTATTCCTGATAACTTATGGTACATGACTAGACTTTTATCTTTATTTTCTTCTGTCATGCTTATAGAGAAATTAGGTTTTATTGTGAACTTTATCTTTTGGTACATTAGGTTTCCTTGCACTATTCCTATTAAGGCGTCTTGTGTACTTGATATTATCCTATCATCCATTAGATATATTTGGAGGGGCGTATTTATTCCTTCCTTAAAATAAGCTTTTATTATTATTTGTACAGCTCCTAAATGTATGTGTCTTAATGTTTTTCTGGTTTTTTCGTTTATCTTTTCCATTTCTTGTCTTATTATTCTTTCTGTTATTAATGGGATTATGGTTTTGCCTTGTGCTTGTTCAATGTCTATAGGTTGTTCGTTATTCCTAGCTATTACTATGGTACTTTTCTTTCTTTCAAATATTGGTAGTTTAAAGATTTCTTTTGGATTTATATCTAATTTGGTTTCTCTTATTTTATCGTACTTTTGTATGTCAAAGCACATTCTTTCTCTTAATTCTTCATTGTTTTCTTCTCTTTCTGAGGGTTCTCATATTTCTGTTAGATCAGTTAACATGTATATCTCACATTCTTCTGTTTCACCTTCACTACTTCCACTATCTTCTTCCATTACCATTATTTCTTCATCTTCACTTATATCTGACCATTCTTCATCATATTCTATGGGTTCATAATTTATGTTGTTCATTTCTTCAATTTCTTCTACGTATTTTACATTTTCTTTTTTCATTCTTTTAGGGCAATTTGGTGATATATGTCCTACCTCTCCACATATGTAACAATTACATTTTTTTAGATTTTTCGTATATTGCCTATTTTTATTTTTATTTATTTTTCTGAAGTATTTTTTAAAAGGTTTTCTATACCTCTTAAAAGTTTTCTTATATTTTGGTTGATATTTTTGGAATTTGTGATTATTCCTTTTTGTGTATTTATAGTTATTAAATCGATAGTTATTATTGCATCCCCAATGACTTGGTCTTGCATCTTCACAGCAGATTCTTTGTTTATACGTTCTATAATATTTCATTGTTGCTCTAGCTTCTTGGCATACTTTGTCTCTATAATCTTTTACAAATTGCGTTCTATACCCTAAAGTGTCTACTTCAGGTTTTACCTTCTCATTTATGTATGCACTATATATGTTTATGCTCCATGGATCAGGTAATTTTAAAAAGAATGAGTCTAAAATTGGAGTCCGTTCTTCTTTTGTGTAATAACTATCTTGATAATATTCTCGAAATTCGCAAGCATAGTTGTCAAAATGGCACATGTCGCATATTTCTAAGTTACTTAGTCTCCATCTTGCTTGATTCTTTTTATATATAGTGTGTTTTTCGCCTTTATCGTATACGCTGAATTCGGTTCTTATTGCTTTTTCGTAATTTGTAATTATTTCTTTTAAGCCTAAAGTCCGTTGTGTTGAACTTTCTTCAGTTCCATTATCATCAATTGGTCTTGATTTTCTTATAGTATTTCTTTCTTTTTCTTCTAGTCCGTTCCACCATTTCGCTACTACTCCCATAAAGGTAGCTTCTATGAATTTTTCAAATGCATCGCCGTTAAGGTTTTGTCTAAATCCTACTATTAGTGACGCTTTTACCCATTCTTCGATTGTTCTATCTACATCCTTTACGCAATCTAGGTCTAACCATTCTCCATTTCCTGCTATTCCTTTTTCGAAATGTTCTGTTGGTTCATATTTTGGAGTTTCTTTTTCTTTACCTTTTCCTAGTTGCGTTCTTCTTTTTGTACTTTGCCATTTCCATGGTAATTGGTATGGCTTTTTGTGAGGTGGTGGTCTTAAGATTTCATACATGCTACTTGGAATTTCTGAAGGTTTTTCAATAATTTTTTCTTGGTCCATTTTTACTTCTTCATGTGCTATATCTAGATTTTTCAATGCTTCTTGCACTTCTTCTGAATTAGGATTTGCCATTAAATCTTCTATTTCTAGAATATTTATATTAAGTTTCGTTATGGCTTCTAGTTCTTGCATACCTTCTTCTGTTATGCCCATTTCTTCTTCTGGGTATTCTGTCATATATCTTCCTAGTTCTTTTATATTTTTATTTATGATTCTTAAATCTTTTCTTATATCAATGAACATTTCAGGACCGGTGTAAACTTCTTCCAAGTCTTGTATGTTTAAATAAATTTTTGGCTCCATGTCCTACTATTTTGTCTGCTAGTAGGTGTTGGTAATACCAACTTGCTTCTTCGTTTCTGTAATCTAGTACTTTGTATGCTATTTGTTTTTGTATTTCTTTAGGTAGTTGATTAGTTACTTTTGTTGTTAATAATAAGTAATCTGATATTTCTTTACTGGCAATATGCTTACTTTCTGCTAATCTTTTGTCAACGTATCTAATCTTGAATTTTGAAAGATTTTTTAATTTTAGTTTCTCTATTTTCTGTGAATTATCCAGCTTTTTTAAGGTTAAGGTGTATTATAGTATATATTTTCTAGAGTGGGGTTATATCTAAAATTTTGCTTTTTGGTTATTTAATTAAAAGGGGTAGTTGGCTAAATATTTTTGAAAGAAGGGTATTTGGCTAAATATTTTTGAAAAGAAGGGTATTTGCCCAGTATGCTCCACCAATGCCCAAGCCCTAGGTTACCACATGAACATCCAGCGAAAAGATCTGGAAAGGGTCAAAGCCCCAAATCCACCCACCGATATTCACTTCCCCTCCGAAATCCCTCCAGAAGTCGACTTCAGGCCACAACCTCCATCTTCAACACTCAACAGATGGATGCAAGTAATTGGGCAAGCTGGTAGCCCGACTAGCCAGGAGCCGTTGTTTCCACAATCACCATCCTCAGCGTACTGAACTTGGACCGAACCAGCCGAGTTCATCGGGAATGGGTAGGGATAACAAGTGACTATATGATTATTAAGTGAAATATAGGTATATGTATAGCTATAGAAATTACGTTACATATATATATTGGTTAATTGTTTGAACTCTCTTTATATTAGCTTCAAAATTTTCTACACTATAATGCTAGCTAGTTAATTATATCCGTAGTTTTCTTTTCAATTATGTCAATATTCTGAAAGATTGTTAAGCTAGATCATGAAAGGAGTATTATGTAGTTGTGGATTTTTAACATAAAATTGATATCAAAGATTTTCTTTTTATTCCGCATTAACTGTATATCGATATGATGGTGTTTATACTTGGTGTTAATTATATTATAAGTTCATTTTTTTCGGTCTAAATTCTTTGCTTTAATTATAAAAAAGATATTAAAAGATACATCCCAGCCATGTGCATTTTTTTATAATAATGAAAGGAATATTATGTAGTTGTGGATTTTTAACATAAAATTGATATCAAAGATTTTCTTTTTATTCCACATTGATTATATATCGATATGATGGTGTTTATACTTGGTGTTAATTATATTATCAGTTCATTTTTTTCGGTCTAAATTCTTTGCTTTAATTATAAAAAAGATATTAAAAGATACATGCATTCGAGCCATGTGCATTTTTTACCCTTACGAAAGTTAATCATTGTACTCTCATTAAGATGTGATATATCATGCATGTCATTTGTTCATTTTGGGCATTCACTTTCAATATACAAGCAACTAGTTTCATGGATATGGTTTTGGACGGTATACATTCTGGAAAATCTCTATCATTTCATAGTGGTTGTATTAATAATTATATTGAAAGCCTATGAGTTCTATATAGCTTAATTGTGGCAGACCTAGTGAAATAAATGTACATGTCATTCATTTATTGGATCATGCAACAAGTGTGACCCTCAATTCGGTTCTCTCATTGATGTAATTATTTTCTGAGTGCACTCTAGCTGTAGTAACTATACATATGCATGTTGATTTTGAAGATTTTGCCGAACTACCCCACTTTTTGAAAATATTTAGCGCTCTGCCCCACTTTCCAAAACAATTAGCGATATGCCCTTGTTTAGAACACGTCAGCAAGAAACGTTATTGGGAAAAACGGCATAGGTTATTTCTATGCCGTTCTTCCCAATAACGGCATCTGTTTGGAAAAAAAATTGCATGCCGTTATTTGGAATAACGGCATAGGTTGTTTTGTTTTTCGAGAGCTTGTAGTCTCCACTTAGAGAAAAAATTGCAAGTATGAAAAACCTTATAACAGATGCCGTTATTTCAAATAACGGCATTCTCAATACTGATGCCGTTATTTGGAATAACGGCATCAGTTATAAATTTTTTTAATGAAAAAGTAACTTATTATTCATCCTCTCTGATGAATAAGTTAAAAAAAAAAAAAAAAAAATATTATAACTGATGCCGTTATTCCGAATAACGGCATCAGTTATAATTTTTTTTTTTTTTTTATTTACTTTTTATCAATTCTTTCTGTTTCCAAACAACGGCAAGAGTGCATATTGAATATAACTGATGCCGTTATCTCCAATAACGGCATTAGGCATTCGAATGCCGTTATTCAGGATAACGGCATTGTTTATAAGTTTTTTTCATACTTAGAACTTTTTAAACTTAGCAGATTCACACTTGTAAAACAAATATACTGATGCCGTTATTCCAAATAACGGCATGCAATTTTTTTTTCAAACCGATGCCGTTATTGGGAAGAACGGCATGGAAATAACCTATGCCGTTTTTCCCAATAACGTTTCTTGCTGACGTGTCCTAAACAAGGGCATATCGCTAATTGTTTTGGAAAGTAGGGCATATCGCTAAATATTTTCAAAAAGTGGGGCAGCGCGGCAAAATTTTCGTTGATTTTCTACATTGGACTGCTTACTAATTCAGTTATTGATTTGGTGAATATGTATTCAGTAATACTAACTTATATATTCAGTAATTCTAACTTAATTTTCTTGCAAATAATTGTTGTTCACTCTTCAAATTAGTTTGATGGTTTACTATTGAACTCATTGGCTGACTGAGACTATATTTGTCTGTTTTATGCTGTGTATTATCCATTTTGTGTAATTTGAGCTGATACTCATATTCAAGACTCTTATATACGAATCAAATATAAGAGTCTTGAATATGAGTATGAGCTGAAATTACACAAAATGGATAATACAAAACATAAAACAGACAAGTATTATATATAGTCTCAACCAATCAATTCAACAATAAACCATCAAACTAATTTGAAGAGTGAACAACAATTATTTGCAAGAAAATTAAGATTGAATTACTGAATACATATGCACCAAACCAATAACTGAATTATTAAGCAGTCCAAATGTCCAATGTAGAAAATCAACATGCATATGTATATTTACTACATATAGAGTGCACTCAGAGAATAATTACATCAGTGAGAACTGAGAACCAAACTGATGTAATTAAGCTGGCTGTCAATTATCTAACACAACCCTCCTTTTCCGGTTTGTGGCCGAATTCCTAATTACTTGGGACAGACAATGGTGGGTTTTTATATTCGATTCGTATCCCTAACAAAAATTGGCTAGGCAACGTCCAATAAACTAATACAAGTATTACCTGAGCCATATCCAATCTGATTGCATCGATTGACAGCCTTCTATATATCAAGGTATGGCTGAAGACTGAAGAGCATGCACATGTATCTAAATCTAACAGCTCATGGTCGATTAACTTAATAAATGATAAATATTATAGACACGAACAAGATATTCTACAAGTTCACAGTTCAATCAAACAAGATATTCTACAAGTTCACAGTTCTATAATTTGTATGATCAGAAACTAAGAATGGATGCATAATATCTTTCTTATATATTTAGTTGAGAAAAGAAAAAGATGCTTCTTCATTCGGATATGGTTCAAAGAAAACAAGAAATCTCGTAACTGTATATATATGTACTTCTATTGCACTATCTGCATGAGTACATGCTCAAAATAATGTAACCCTTAAACAAAAATACTTATATTTGTAACACTAGTCAATATATGATCAAATTAATTTATGAGACTCCAGAATTTCATTTATTTATTTATATGAAAGCTAATGCATCCACATGTTCACCCTTATGCTCAAGCTTTTTAATAGCAATGCAAGAACAGATTAGAAAGATTCTACAGATGGTATCTATGGATTAAATCGAGGGTACTGACAACAGGTTTAAGTTTGAGAAAGGCATGCAGTTTTTTGTTGAAGAAATCACTTGTAGTAGCCTCCCCACCAAACTACGAACCCTACCGCATTGGCTTCAACTTCGACGTCTTTGATCCCTTAGAGATTATGAGAGTTTGGAGATAGTCGCAATAGAGAAAACCCTAAATAAAACTAGGGTTTCTCCAAATTGCACTCTTAATACTATGCGTATACCTCATATATATATAGGAAACCAAAAGGATTAAATCAATGGTCAGAATTAATTGAAGAGAATTGAAGAGGGGAAAACACTAAATTAGTAATCAATATCTATTGTATCTAGAGAAAAGTAAATTAAGAAGAAAATAAAAGGAAGAAGAAGAAAAAAAGAATCTGCGCACATAAAATGCAAAACAAATAAGGAGAAAATATATATTAAATAAAGGAAAAATATATATCAAATAAAGAAAATAAAAATAATCAAATTTCGGGATTCAAATAGAAATAAATATATAACACACATAAATAATTGAGAATTAGCCTAATTTCCACATTTTATAAAAAGGACAATTAAATATCAAACTAGTAATATGCATGTTCTAATTAAATTCTTTTTATATCGTAAATAATAAGACGTAATCTGATCTCGAATCTGAGACATCCCTTTACTCATTACATAATACTAGTAGTTTTTCACACGTGCGATGCACATCTTAATAAATATAAATTTTTTTAGAGTAAAAATTCAGACATAGTCTAGATTTGATCTAAAACCTCATTTACAATAGTTATGCATGTGTCTTGCACGGGTTGGTAGATGGACAAATTACACTAAGGCCTTCTCCCATTATAGTAGTAGAGATTTACAAATTATCTCTAGTTGCACAAACTTTTATTTTATATTAGTGACAATTTTGTAAAAATAGTTATGTCGTAAATAAATTTGAACTTTGAGGCTATTATGGTAATTAGCAACAGTTGAGTAAATGAGTGGTTAATATAACTCTCATTTAAAAATGAATGGTTAAGATTAGATGGTTGAATGTCTATAAATTAGAGGTTGTCTACAAATGACAACTCAACTCGTCTATTATAATAAAAAAAATTTTAGAAATTTTAGTGTTAAAGGACATGTCTAGTCCACGGACTGGAGTCGAGAGCTAACCACAATTTTTGTCCTCTACCCTAATAACATTTAAGACATTATTTTATGGTAATATAGCAACATGTTGTTAATATTAAACTGTAATATTGGATTTTCAAAAAACAGAAATTGGAAAAAAAATATCTTACATATAAAACTCTAATATTATAATGGAGAGTTCGGGTTGTTATTTGTAGACAACTTGTAATTTGTAAACATTCAACCAGCTAATCTCAACCATTCATTTTTAATTGAGAGTTATATTAACCATTTATTTACTCAACTGTTGTTAGTTACTATAATACCATCTTCTCTAATCTCTAGTATTAATGGGAGAATGCCTTAGTGTCATTTGTAAATCTATCAACGCGTGTGACACACGTACATAACTAATATAAAGGAGGTTTCAGATTCGAGTCATCACTATGTCAGAGTTTTTTTTTGTTTTTTTTTTATAACTTTTTTATTAAGTTGTGCATTGTCCGTGCATTACTAATATAAAAGAGGTCTCAGGTTCGAGGCCAGACTACGTTGAAATTTTTACTTTAAAAAATATATACTTATTAAGATGTGCATCGCACGTGTAAATTACTAGTATAAAATAAAGTTTGGGCCACTAGGGTAATTTGTAAAGAGTATGTGATGAATAAAGAGATTTCTCAGGTTCGAAAGCAAATTACGTCTTATTATTATTTTTTTAAATTAGATTTTTAAATTAGAATGTGCATCGCACGTGCAGATTAGCAGATTACCAGTAAACAATAAACTCAAAGTTGCCAACTAGCTAACCAGGCCAAATTACCATATATTAAATGAAGTAAAATAGGAAAATCAACACTTATAAACACTTATAGATGGAGAAGGAAAAAGTGCACATGGAACAGTATACCAGCAGAAATTGCAATTAACTGTACTTCGATCTATACTACATGGTTTGTGGTAAGGGTTAAACGTTATATATATTTATATTCTAACACATCTCCATAAGTCAATATGTCAAGCACATAATAATACTAGATTTGCCAGTGGGCACGTGCCTACGGGACGTCTTCGGAATGATACAACACATGAAAAACCCTGTAAATAGTAAAACAACAATTATGTAGTTCAAGTTTGAATAGTATAATAATAATTAGTTGTGAATAAAAGTCCATGTTTCTATTAGTATATGTTGAAAAATAATTATAAATGAGGGTGTAAAATCTAACTTCTTAGAACTTTAAGTGTGCAAAATGATGAAATTTAACTGTTGAAGAGATATTTGTTATTTTCAATATGACATGTGCAATAAAAAAAGCATAAAAATTCTGAAAATTTTACAAACCAGAAATCTTAAAATCTAAATTTCTAAGTAAATAAAGAAAGAAAGAGAGTGAGAGAGAGAAAGAGAGAAAGAGAGAAATATGAACAAGTGAAGAGAGAAGAGAGAGATAGTAATAAAGTAATGAGTTTTTTAGTTTTGGGGGAAAAATTTTAATTTT
This sequence comes from Hemerocallis citrina, assembly GCA_017893485.1. Lineage (NCBI taxonomy): Eukaryota > Viridiplantae > Streptophyta > Magnoliopsida > Asparagales > Asphodelaceae > Hemerocallis > Hemerocallis citrina. Next base: position 287,662,594 of record CM030364.1, on the reverse strand, counting down.
GGGGTTTGAAATTTTGAGCGGGAAAATATGTTTTGTGAGAATCAATCTAGGTCATTGACTTTAGGGGAGATTGAATGAGAGCCACTTGATAGCTTTCTTTGTAATTTATTATATAGATATTTACCGAAATATAGGTTGTGTACGTCGAGGGTATTTTATCTTTTAGTTGTATGACTTAAGACATATTTGCACCATGCGAGATTTTTTTTTGATAAAAGATGACCCATCGCTTCATTAATGGGATATTAAAGAAACAAGTAGCACTAATTACAAAGTTCCCAGCTACCGACATAGGCTTCTAACGCACTGAAAGCATAAAAGCATAAAGTAGGATACAACCTTGATGAACAACTAATCGAAGTAGAAAGCAGAAAAAGACGATACAGATACAGATACAGTACCCATCGGTACATGGTACTCTAACATCCTTGATACAGCGAAACTATTGAAATTCTGTAGCGGAAGAAGATCCTTCCCTCTGCCTGCGCTCCACCCACCGAATCCTACTCCTCATCTTCCATGCATAGTCTTTTCAGCGCTCCTCTGTTACCTGTCCAGTCATGCGTTAGAACCGAAATTTTATACATAAGTCCTGATAACGAACATTTAAAATTTCTAAAACATAAATCGTTTCGGATCAGCCATAAACCCCACATCGTGGCCGAAGCCAGAATGCCCCACTCTTCTCTATCTTTCTGACCATCTAATCCTGCCCAACAGCGTCCCCAGACGTCTGTGCTCGTCCTAGGACTCTGAATAGACCCAAACCATGGACAAATCGCCTCCCAGACTAACTTAGCTTTAATACACTCAAATAGCAAATGATTAGTATCTTCCTCATCTCTCTGACACTCCACACGTGACGTCAATTTGCATCCTTCTTTTTTGTAAGTTGATCTTCGATAAGATAGCGTCGTTCATCACCAACCAGACGAAGATTCTAACCTTCAAAGGTACCGAAAGCTTCCAAATAATCTTGGCGTCCTTACTTCGCAGTCCTCCATCGTTAATCCGCTTGTACATCAAAGAGACAGAAAATTTCCCCGGAGACTAGAGCATCCATTCTCTGGTATCCTCAGCTAGAATGTTGTACCTTCCTTCTTCCTTCTTCCTTGATGAATTTATTCAGGTTAGTCAGGACCGCTAATTCACTCTGCGAAGCCTGTCCACTAATTACCAGTTTCAGTCTGTTGTTGGACCACACCTCCGACACCATAGTGTCAGTCTTAATTGTCGCCTCTGCAGCTTCCAGGAATAGACTTGATAAGCTAACGTCTCCGCACCACCTGTCTTGCCAGAATCTTGTGTCCTTCCCATTCCCGATCCTGCATCTTGTATTAGCATGGAACATGAGGCCTACCCTACGAGATTGGATTGCTCAGATACCAACTGACAACTGTTGGAATTGAGTATACATTCAACACACTCCTCTTATTGATAATATTGTCGTATGGTCCAACGATTAAAGTTTTGAGCTCACAAGAGGTTGGGGGGTTCAAGTTCTACATTCCACATAATATATATATATATATATATGTAGAAATTTAAATATCTAGGACCGAGCCGGCCCAATAGTTAGTCTTGGGTCTCTTGAAAGAAAAAATGAATTCTTTTTTAATTTTTTGAACTGTCAAATTTCAAATGTTTTTTCCAATTAATAATTTGACTGTTTCAAGAAATAAATAGGCTTTATGTTATAGCCGTTTCATGAATTAAAGGATCTTCATTATGTAGTCATTTTTTATTAAATGCATACAGTATTTATTCATTTATGGTCACTGGTTATAAAAATGTATCGTTTGTCTTGAAAAAAAAAGAGAATAGAAAAACAACTAGTCATTCTCGTCTTCTAATCAATTTTGAGCGATTTTTGCCTTGGTTTTGGTGGTACAAATTGGTACGTACTGCTATTGGAGTATTGGCAGCACTGTAGACAGAAGCTCATTGTATCCCGGGAGAAGTTTTTGATGATCAACGATTCATCTCCAGAATCGGCCAAATAACTTCTTAAAGAAAGTGCCTCGAGCAACTTCTCACTTTCCTCCTATAGCAGATCAACTCCAGAGCCATTCTCATAAGGTTTATTTGGTGCACTCAGGTAACCATTTTTCTTTAACAATAAGCCACAATACCAAAACTCCAAAGTTGTCGTGAAGGTTGAGGGTTATATATTTAACAACTACATGTTCTTAAAAAATGAAATACAACGTTTTTATTGTTTAACTTTCAGTATCTCGGAAGCTACGTACTTCAAACATGCAATAATGAATAAGCCCCGAGTTCATCCGATGATTAAAAAAAAATGAAGAAGGACATACTCAATTCCTTCAATTCCTCCGACCAGTACTAAAGCCATGGATCTGAAAAGGGAGTCTGTGACTATCTCCTGCTCACTTTGTTCTCACGGCTGCTGCTGTCTCTTGTTCTCCATAAATCCTCTCAGTTTAGACGAAGGAACTGAACAAGCACCATATAAATACATTTAATAGTACTTCCCAAGTTTCGACAGCCTAACAGGATTGGAGCTGGTTCAGACTTATAACTAATCTAGACTGTGTTCGTACGTACTCAAAGATATCCAAAACAGATGAAAAACATCTTCTTAATTTTAAGAAGAGGATTAAAATTTCCTCCAAATTCACATAAATAATTCAAACTGTGTCTTAGATGAATCATATAACCTTGAATTCTTCATATTTAATTCACAACAAAGTAAAATCATGAAGTCAAGCTCAGCAGCAATCTCTTCGTGTTCCATCTTGACACTCCTGTCAGTGGCCTCAGTTCCATCTTGCTACGTACTAGAGAAGGATCAATCACAATGTGGATCCTGACTCTCATAATCCTCGTGAGCTTACAGTCTTAGCGGTTTGTGTCAGCTGGTGCTCTAATTCGAGCTTCGTTGCTGATGACACTACCACCTCCTTCATAAAGACCAAGAAAAGGCTGAATTAAAATTGCAAGATGAGAATATTCTAAGATATCTATGTTGAATCGAGTCTTCAATAGTTAGTCTTCAAAAAGTTATATATGGCGCTGTAATAGAGAAATCTTCAGGATCCACTTGTTTGCATTAGGACTAGCCTATTCTTTTGTAGAGAGGATGGTCATTCAAGTATTATGGAGTCAAATGTTTAACCTGTAAGGTTGGTCATACTAGCTGTTGGGTTTATGTCTTGCATACTAGGTTCAATGTGAAGAGAATAAGGCGAAGCGAGAATAGATTCGAAGCGATGATTAGAGGCGAATGAGTTGTTGTTTTCTGGGTGTCTGGAAGGTGACAGTTGACTGCAACTAGTAGGGCTGGGCTCGACTTCAAGTACAGTCGATTGCTGAAAAGTGCAGTCGACTGACATCGGCAAACAACAACTATTAGGTTGTTGCTTGGGGTCTGTTTGAGCCCATGTTTGTGCTCCAAGTAATATTGTATGACTCTTATTGTGTAGCTTTCTCTTCGGGATATATCAGAGGATGTACAACCTAAGATTTTCTAGATCTCTTTAGAACTGCTTCTAAAGAATTTGAAACAAGAAGACACAAATCACCTGATTCAGAAGGGTAAACCACATATGCGGTAGCATTGCCATCCTTGGCGCTTTTCTGATCCTGCAATTTCTAACAGTCTTTCTTGCCATGACCACTTGCAATATCGGCAACAGATCGATCTTTTTTGCATAGCACTTTGACTTCCAGTTGAAGAATCTTCCATTGCTGGACAACATGTGAGAGTAGATGATTTCCGAGTCTCCTTCCCAAGGTGGTTTTCCTTCAGTGCTCACCATCTACTGTAATACCCTCCTTAGCATATTTACTGCGTAGCATGGTAATGATCAAATACTCGTACGAATTCGACAATCAATATATCAAGTTGAAAGTTTTATCTTCTACATTCACATTCACGTTGATCGCCTTGAGTTCGGATAACACCTTGTTAAACTCTATGATGTGATCTTAGAGAGCGGTACCTTCCTTCATTGATAAACAGAATAACTTACACTTCTAATGCATCTGATCTACTAACGACGAACCAGAGTAGTCAGCTATGAGTTTTTCTCACAAACTTGCTACGCTAGTTTCTTCAAGAAATTTTTACTTGACCTTATTCGCCAATGATAGTCGGATTAGACTTTCTACTCTTTCACAAATATCATCCCAAACGTCCTCCTTCATACTGGATAACTTTTCCTTCTTCTTAACGGCTAACTGTAGACGTTCTTGAACTAGAACATCATACATGTCTGCCTTCCAAAGAGTGAAGTTGATATTTCCATCAAACTGCTTGATCTTCAAAATATTGTAACCTGCCATCTTCACCAATGGACTCAGCAACCTGAAGCTCTGATACCACTTTATTGGGGTTGTTGTGGCGCAGTGGATTAGATTAAAGTAATAAGGATGACGAGGTAGATGAGACGAATCAATCGAACAACCAAATAAATAGATTCACAAATCCAACACAAACACAAGAGGATTTGTCCCGATTAATTTTCGCTTAATCTGGAGGGAAATATATGGTGATATAATATTCAACTTGAGAGAATTACAAGGAGTTATAGATTCACTCAATACAAGGAATCAAACTCACTCACCAAGAACTATCTCTCAAGCCTCTCTTTGCAATAAAGAAAATATGAATGAAGTATTTGACCTCTCATATTGGAGGCCATAGTAATAAATATAAGAGGAATAGAGAGAACCCTATGTTAGTCTTGATATCTCAGTCGTCTAATATATTATGTAAAGGAAGTCATTGAATAAGAGCCGTATGATATGATATGACTTGGAGTTGAAGATTGGGCCAAAAATGTCACCAAGATAAAAGCCCAAAACAATATAGCCACTGCTTGCAGTTGACTGCCCAAAAGGGTCGGTTGACTGCCTCCTCCTCTGGAACTTCCAGAGCACATGTCGGTCGACTCTACATATGTACAGTTGATTGCATGGTCTGCTGGTAGTTTTAGCTCTTTTTTTTCTTCTTCAACTCTCTTCGATGTTTCGACCTTCGTGCTTCATTGTCTTTTCTTCTAATTGAAACCATGAGTATACAAGACAATCCTGACAAGGGATGGCGTATGGGGTGAGGAGGACACTGGGGTTGCAAACAATGTGCTTATGGAGTTGGTGGTCTGAAAAGCCCATTGCCTGAAGGGAATGCAGATTGGGTTGGAGGGTAACTTGCACACTGGCAGTGAGAATGCAAGGGCTGTTGCATACAAGGCTACAGACCTGAGCATCGGTGAAGCCAAGATGGTGTTTGAAGAAATGCCGCAATGAATCTGGTTTTTTTGCGAGAGGTGACATTGGAAATGTATTTGGAGGCAGTGGATGCCTTTTGTGGGGAGAGCCCACATGAGATGATCAAATAGTCTGTTATGAAATTGGAGGATTTGGGAGATGAGTTTTGGGTTAAAGACGAAAAAGTGAAGCGATGAAATGGCATCATCATGGGTTTTAGTGAGAGATTCTTCTTCTTCTTCTTCACAAATATCAACATCATTGTTTTGGGTTTTAGTGAGAGATTCTTCTTCTTCTTCTTCACAAATATCAACATCATTGTTTTAAATAATAGCAAAAGAAACAGCAATATAACCAAAAATGACAATGCTTGACGTCAAACAAAATTGGGACAACCCCCCCCCCCCCCCCTCCCCCCCCCCCCCCCCCCCCCCCCCCCCCCACCCAAAACCAAATTCAAGATTTTTTTTTTTGCCTTCATAGGCCACTTTTTGATAATATTTGCATTTAAGGGCCAGTTTCCCAACTATTAGCGTTTGTAGGTTACTCTGTGCCACATCAGCAGCAGCCGCTATTCCCAATAGCGGTCTCTTCATTTTCGAGATCGCTAATGGGAATAACGAACTATGTTTTAAATTTTTTTGAATTTTTTGTTTACTGTCGCTATTCCCACTAGCGACCTTAGTATATATGAGGTCTCTGATGAGATTAGCGACATCAAATAAATGTATTGAGACATTTAGCAATATCTAGATAGCTTTTGGAAAAAAAAATTTAAAACTGATTCACTATTGGGAATAGCGACCTTAGTATATTTCGGTCGCTAAAATTGAGGTCACTATGCCCAAAAGCGACAACAGTTTTAAATTTTTTTTTTCTTCCAAAAGAACAAAAACTCTCTCGCAATATAACTATTTGCCTCAGAGGTGGTAGTAGAACGGGCCTGGGCCTTATGCTAGGCCCTCTTCTAAGCCCACGTTTTATTTGACTCAAAATATGAAGATATTCAGCTAAACTTCCAAAATCCAAGCAGCGAAGAAGTAGAAGAAGAGCAGTAGAGGAGAAAATCCATAGCAATGATCCATTGCAAAGGTAAGGAGCTTTATTTCAATTTCAATGTCAACCACACTTTTTTGTTATAGTTATGATGATGTTGGCATGTTGCTGCTTCATAAGAAAGTTCCATTGTTCTTGTTCATGTTCATGTTCATATTCATATTTGTAGTAGGATAGAATAAATACCTCATGAACTCATGTGGGTTCTGATTAGATGATGCAAATAAAGCATCAAAACATTTTCACCAATTCGATTTCTTCAACCGCCAAAATGGATACACTCACGCCCATACAAGCAAATGATTTAGACCCTACACCCCAACTTGATTGCTCTTCAATGGTTAGGGTTTTGGAGTCCCAACTCCTTAAACTTCTCTTCGACAACCACGAGAATCGAGTTTTGTATTCCTGTTTGTTTGGGATCAGTGATTGATTACTGGAAGCTTTCAAGAGAGACCACAGCCTTGTTAGTAGTAGATTTGTTAAGAAGCTAGGTAAATGCTTGACATCTTGATTCGAAGATAATGTGGCATTTCGGGTCATTTTATCTCTACTACTATAATGGGAGGTGTAATTTGTCCATCTACCAACCCGTGCAACGCAAGTGCATAACTATTGTAAATGAGGTTTTAGATCAAATCAAGACAACCTCTGAATTTTTACTTTAAAAAAAACTATATTTATTAATCTCTACTACTATAATGGGAGAAGGCCTTAGTATAATTTGTCCATCTACCAACCCGTGCAACGCACGTGCATAACTATTGTAAATGAGGTTTTAGATCAAATACAGATTACGTCTGAATTTTTACTTTTTAAAAAACTATATTTATTAAGACGTGCATCGCACGCGTAAACTACTAGTTGGTGTAATGCTACTTCATGCTCAGTATGTTGGTAAAAAGCCGTGTTTATTGAGGATGGGGTAATTGGGTTGAGCAATTGGGGGTTTCTTGTAGCTCAGAGATGTTTGGTCATGCTGTTAAGGCTTTATTGAGCACCACTAGAGACTATTATGATGAAAATCTTGAGTTATTTCAGGGTTTTGGGTGTTCGGAAGCGGAGTTTCCTCTGTGTTCAAGAGGATCCCATCGACAGTTTTCTTTATGGGGCAGAACATGGAGCTTTTGGTGACGGTGGTTGGGTTGGATATTTCTTCCATTTTTAATGAACCCATTTCTATTGTCATTCAATTAGGAGAAAAGGATAATACCAGGGTGTTATGTTTGTAGGGATTTGAGGAGGGAAGGGCTGAAGGAGGGAGTGCCAAAGCTGTTACACACATTCAACTTGAAGTTGTCTTTTTGGATACAAGTTTATGCTCCAGTGTAAGGATAAAGTTTCAGGGATCGTCAAAGCTGATGGAGACGGAGCTGATAAGGTTACAAATTATTTCCAGCTACATTGAGTTCGGGAGGTGAATTGGAATTACAATCTACAAATTGCAGGTTTGTATTCACACTGGAAAGGGTCTTCAAGTTTTAGTTTTGCAAAGTTATTTTGTATTGCCTTCCTATTTTGGCTTTTGCGCCACAATTTTTTTATGAACACCCTTTTACATTTGAGATAAACCTGTTGTTTTTATTATAATCAAATTCTTGTGGCAACTGAGTCCTTTTTTGTTTTAAAAGAGCGATGTTTGGAAAGAAACAAAGTCCTGTAATTCAACTAGGAGTAGTTTTGTACTACAGTCTTGTAGTTATATTATCAACTATGACTTCTATGCATTTGGGAAAAGCGTTCTGTTAAATTTTTTTATTTTGAATAATGAGACTTTGTTTAGGATCTCCCGTTCCTTCTGTAGCATTAGGAAGAAACTGTTAAAGATGGGTAAGTTATTAACTTTTCTAGGTTTGTCCTAGAAACACATTGCATCCTATTTTATATTCAGGAATAATTTTCATAGATAGTTTTCTAGCATAAGGTGAATAATGTATCTTCCTGAGATTATGCAACTTTCTCAAATAGTCTTTTCCAATGCAATCAGATATAAGTTGTGTTCTTTTCCATGTATGGCCAAAAAATTCTTGTGTTTAAAGGGTGACTCATTTTGTTCATATTTCCAGGTATTGGCAGCAGTCACACACAAGAGATCATGTGCCTCTGATTTCCTTCATGTGGTATGAGATAATAATTTTCTAATGAGTCTGGCAACAACGAATTACTAAACTTTTAGTGTCAAAATTTGAAGTTAAAATTGTTAGGTAGAAATCTAAAATTAGAGTTGGTGATTCAGAAATTTGGTGGGTATGACTCCGTTGATATGCAACTAATTTCCTGAAGCTTATTAAAAAAACAAGAAACAAGAAACAAAAATCAAAGACTATAGCAAATATTAATTGATGAAAAATAAAGGTTTAAGAAAGACATGTTTTGCTTTATAGAAGCAGTTGAATCTGTCTTCACAAAAGTTGAACCATGGTTTATAGTTGTGATTCAGTGAAATCCGCCAAGCATCAATTGCATGCTATATCTTTGAGATGGAGCCCAATCTGGATTTTGACAAATGTTGTTGAAAAAGTTCTGAGACATTAACATTATTAAACCTTCACACGAGCACATACTGGGTGGTTGAAGCAGCTAAAATCAATATGATGCTCGTGCAAATTATACTCCCTAGACATGGTTTGTTACCACAGAATAAAACAAGGTGGATTACTAGTAGAAAAACATTGGAAAAATATTATTCGCGCAAAAAGTGTAAGTAGTCATGTTGGACAATTAGAGTAGAGGATATAACAGGGTAACTGAATGTATGGATTTGGAGAAAAATACAAAATGTGAGTTATGCTTTTGGATTTTGCAGTGTCATACGAGAAGATGACCTTATAATAACAAAACCTTGTCCTAGAAAGAGAAATTCCATTTGATTCCTGAAAAGGGATTAAATAATAGTATAATACTCATATAGGTTAGCATGAATATATCGTAAAGTTATATTCGAAGAGAGCTCAATGCCTTTAGGCTCTCAACGTAAGGTGAGACTATCCCACATTTGCATTAAGAAGCGGGATATAAACTAGAAGGGGTACAAGGACAACTAGATGCTGGAACTCAACAGAAGATGAGTTAATACTCCATATGGAGAATGCTAATAAAGGTAATGCTGAGGCTTTTAACATAAAAAATAATCCTAAAGTTTCCGTCAGAAATTTAAATTCTGATGCAAATTGCAGGGCTGGAAGCCTGGTGTCAAAATTGAAGTTCCTAGAGTTCCATAGGAACAAACGACAACCATCAATTGATAAGATATTTGACAATCAGCGACTCTAGTTCAATTTTCGCAGCTTTACAAACTTAAACAAGGATATGAATAGACATTATACGAAACAATCACAACTGTAGGAACATAATTAGATAAGTAAGTTACCAATTCATAATTTTTTATAACCTGAATATTTCCATATTTAGTAAAACTAAGTTTATTGACTATGGGCTTACCAGTTTCCACGTTATATACGAAGAAAAACTACGGTTCAGGTGTAACACCCCGTACTTAAGCGGGTATATATATAATATTATATTGAAATATATTATATATATATATATATATATATATATATATATATATATATATATATATATATATATATATATATATATATATATATATATATATATATATATATATATATATATATATATATATATATATATATATATATAAAATAAAGAGATGGTTGGAATTAATGTTGGCCTATAATGGGATCCTATGGGCTTGATTGAAAAGAGGATTGATAATAAAGCCTATAGGATTGGTCTATGAGTCATAAGCTTTAATGATGGAAAATGAGGAGTGGAAACATGCATGCATGGGGGTTTGACTGTGAGTTGGCTTGGAAAATAATATCCCATATCAGAAAATACATGGGGATAATGTGTGTGTATATTAGGATCCAAGTGAGAAAGGTTCACCAAGGGTTAACCCACCTTTTATGGTGCCTGTGGTGGGCGTGGCTATAGTTTTGTGTCCGTTATTTCGCGTGTGCGCACGCGTAGCCGTGTGCGCAGCTGAGCCGGGCTCGGGGCGTTACATCAGGTATCCTTGTAATCATCTAGTGTAAATTCCTTGCAAATACTCGCCAATTTGATAAACTACAATTCCAATACTTTAAGTAATATTCAATTCAACTAGTGATGTCACCATCACAAGTTAAGGCATAGCTGCCTGGTCTGCCTTAGTTTTTGTCCACATACAAAATACATGGTAAGAAATTATTTTGATATTTTTAATGAAGATTCATGCATTTTAAAGATATTTAACCTATTTCCCAATGGTTGCAAGTTGAAGATTTTCTATGTATTAACTATAGATCTCTTATATTGTGATTTTAGATCATTACAATGGTTAGTCAATTACATTTTTTATGATCTACATACCTTAAAATATATAAATGCAAATTCAAGTGTTTAATGCATTTTTACTGAATCATCAGGTTTATTCTGGTATGTGTAGATCAAATGAACATAAAGTATTTCACGATTTGTTTCCCTTGTCATGCACCTTCGTAGGCAAACATAACTAAACTAGTATTTCTGGGAGTATTAAAGCTTTTTGTTGGCAGTCTAGTTGATTTGAGGATTTAAGCAGTTGCACTTTGTGAAGGGAATGATCATCTGTGTTGTTAGATGAAATTTATCGATTATCTGAATTTGTTAGATGAAGATCCCTTTTTGAGAAATTGATTGTGAGAAGCTTCATTGCATAATTCAGTGGTGGAATTGTTCTTTCAGTTTTTTGTGCTTTAGTATTAAATTTTCTGCACTTCACCTAAAATTATGTAAACAGTACAAGGGGGAATCTTCAACTATTTAGAAGGTACGGCATAAAATGAATCACTAGATTAGTTATTAGTTAAGAAGCCTGTAAATGATTCTCACTACCCCATGCAAGGTTTGAGGCGTTGAATATGTAACCAACTACTGCTAAGTATAGTATTCTAGATAGTAACTTATATCTGAATTAGTTTATAGTCAGAACAAATATTGAATCGTTGATGGCATTGGAATCACAGGTGTCATAAATGTAACATAAGTTGGACAATCACTCTAGCAATCAGTAGCGAATGTGGTTTAAAACACTGATATCATTGATTTTATATTTTGGATGATAGATTCTTCAGATCTCCCCAGAATGAGAAGACTGAGAAATGGTTCACAAATTTATTAGGCTTTGATAATGGAGATGCATGACTTAAAAACAAGAGAACACACTCAACAACTATGAGAAGAAAACAATTCTGTTAGAAGTCTCTTGCATGATTTGCTGCTCCACTCCAGTTTTTGTAATGGTATTTCCTCTCATGTCTTCTCTTGATATCACCTGTAAGTACAGACATAATTTTAAAAGAAAATATTAAAATAAACTAAGGAAAAAAAACCTAAGCAAGCATTGTAACCCAACTAATCAACTATCTAAATGCTATGAATAACTACAAGTTATATGTAGTACACATCTTAGAGCGGTAGCTGTCATAACAAGTATAACAAAAAGGGACATAATTTTTGCATATTACAAGTGAAGTTCAGCTCATTACATATCGTAGTGTAGATGTTTCATTTGTTTAACTTGTTATTATAATATTACCAAGCTTCAACGAGTATAATGGATCAGGAATAATTAGCACTTCAGATGACTGGCAACCTCTAAGGAAATGAAGGGAAGACCCCCAAAAAATAATTTATGTCTACTAAAAGGTTCTGTTGGAATTCTCTTTTGGTGATAATTAAGACATCTGATTACTTCCTAAGCTTTTCAACAATTTATTTGTATGTCATGATGAAAGTACTCTATGTAAATATCTAAATTATAATCATGAAAATTAAGGAAACTAATGTTCAATGATAGATACAGAACTACAAATTGTAGTTTTTTGGTTGTGTCAGTACTATTTTGAAGATGACCATAACAGTTCTTAAACTAGGAAAGGACAAGGTTTCATGGCCAGGAGCAGACACTTATTTGGAGAGAGGGTAGCAGTTGTCCACCATACTACTTGCAAAAAGGTGTTTGCTTGCAATTGTGTGTTTGCATGTATCTTTCTAAGTATGTTACACTATATTTTGAGTTTGTGTTGAGAAGTGGCACCATCTTTCCTACTAAGAAATACATAATAAACAAGGTTCTAAATATTGGATATCAGTATCATATCCAATGGCAGTTTGTCATATCGGATATCGGGGATATATCCGAATATCTATATCATGTTGTTATATCAGTTGAAAGTATATGTTCTTGACGTGATTAAAATTACCAAATACATACATTATGTATGAAAAATATTATCTATATCTGTCTAATACAAAAAATACTACTACAACCCAACTATATAATCGTTTACATAAAATCACTGAAATGTAATATATTAAGCAAACTTATTTAAAGATCAAAGATTCAACATACAAAAAACATAAAGTAAAGCATATTATGACAAAATATAACAAAGATTCTTATTTTTGAAGTCTATCACCAAAGGGGTTCGTAATTAGTGTTTTAAGTTGTTTATGTCGGCGAATAGATACTACAATAAATATCACCCAATATATCCCAATATCAGTCAATGTATTGAGTTTCACTCTATATATCCGCAATATTTCTGCAAAATTCAGAAAAACAGCATTAAATTTCCAATCGGTATTGCTGAACCCCTAAAACAGGTATATAAGAGGATAATCAACTATATGAAGCGATAAACAATAACAATGAATTGATAATAAGATCTAGCATAATAATTAATGAATACGGTGGTTCTGTTATTTTTATCTTGCGATTTAGATTCTGCTCAGTAAGCTTGATTTGGTAATAGTAGTACTGATCCAAGTATTTTCTTAAATGTGGAGAGAATTTGATTGTGTAACTTAGACCTTTTACCACGCCTTTTTTTTGATAAACGGGTAAAGTCCGAAGACCCCAGCCAAAAAAAATATTATATATATAAAATGAAGAGTACAAATATACAATATGCACAGCTCAGTTACAAGAAGTAAAACCGAAAAAGATATAATACAAGAAAGAAATCGATAGGCATCCCATCTGCCAAGGAAATCGAAGAAGAAACCGGAAATGGCAGCCAATCAACAATCAACTTCAAGCAAAGGGGACACACAGCAGATGAAGAAAACGTCACCACACGAACAAGCATACTCGAGCAAATTAGGACGAAACCAAGCAAAAGAAGGGTTCAGAGAAAACCGAACTGCATCAGCCATCAAGGGGCTCAAAATCTAGTTAGGCGCAGACAAAACCACAATCAGCCAACGAGAAGCAACATCAACCGAACAATGACGCGAGCAAACTAGCACCCGCAACTGGCACTAGCATCCTCAAGCAAAAGGATGTAAATCAAGACGGACAACTGCAATACTGCAAAGAGGGGCAAAAAGAGAAAATAGACTGCAATACAACAAAGGAGTGGAAATAGACGAAGTTGAATATAAATAAGCAGAACTCTGAAAAGCTCATTGAAACCGAAGACGAAAAAATAGGGAGAGAAGAAGGGGAAAAGGAATCAAGAATTGACTCCAGAATCGAGATGAAGACACAACGAGAAGAGGAAATGACCTGAGAGATATTTCCGAGAGAATAGGAGCTAAAAAAACCACGAGAATTCCAGGAAAATCAATCAATATGTGAATAAGACACAGCAGCTCTAGAAATTTCGGAATTCTGAATAGAATATTGGTCTTGACACTTCCGAATAGAATATTGGTCTTGACTAGGCTTTGGTTTTACCACAAAGCCTTGTCCATATCAATTTAATATTGGTCTTGTCACTTCTTGGGAACTACTCAACCACGCGACAAACACTTCTCAATATAGTCTCATTATCTTAATTTTTAGTTTCAGATTCTTCTTTGACCTGTCTCAAACTCTTCTCGATATAGTTTGAACCCTCTCAAACCTCTTCTCAGTATTCTCACTGTCATTGCCTAATATGTCCCAATTTTAATTTTTATCTCAAAATTTACTGAGTGAAATGGTAACAAATTTAGGTATGTTTTAATGTTAGAAGTGAATTCCAATCGGCTACTTCAAGATAGATAATGACCTTCTACTTATTCTATACAGAAGTCAAAAAGATGTCCACAGGCTACTTTTCACTTACGCCAACCTTATATGTTCGACTATATTAGAACACATGATATGTCTTTATATGTGCTTGTATATGCATACAGAAACATAATTATGTACTCTCTGTTTTAGTTATGGACTCGCGCGCGCGCGCGCGTGTGTATATATATATATATATACATCATTCTTCTAGCCGTACCTTTCAAGAAATTGTTGTGCTTTCTTGTCCTTATTTTACCATGTTTATGTCGATGATCCTTATAAACAAAGTACTTAAAATTGGTTGATGAGTTTTATGTGAAAACCTGTTTAGATTTTTAAATATTTGGGTAAAGTTGAATTTAGATATGTTTGAATAAATGTTAGATGAAGTTAGCTTTAACTATCCAGATCAAGTTTTGATCACTTCGAGACCAAATATGAATTACCATAAGTACATGAAAGATTTCTAATAGTGATGGCTGAGATGATAATGATATTCTTGGGGTAATTATTTAATTGATATTCTAATTTGATGGGTTTCTTTCCTCACTATCCAGTTTATTTAAGATTCTACTTTTGTAGTTTCGTTTTAATTTATGGAATGATATCTTCTTCAGTGAATTTTGTAACATTTATTTAGCTAATACGTTGTTTCGAGTCAATTGTCTATCTATAAATTGAATCCTACCTTTTTGGTGCATGTGATTTCCAAAGAAAATTAGACAAATGATGTGAATGAAATTGGTTATATATGATGTTTCTTACATTATGAAAAATGATTTAGATAGGTATTAATAGGTGGCTAGATCAGATAAATTTCAATGGGAACTCCACATTTATCAGATTGTATATTTTCCCCCCCTAATGCCTTACATAAAAATGATGAGGTACAAGACTTTTTTTCTTTTATATAAGGGGGCATTTGGTACGCGGTAATGTATAAGGGAATCTAGGATTACCCTCTTGATTACCTGATTTGGTACGACATAGGTATAGTTTTGTAAATAATTTTAAATTCCCAGGGTTATCAAAATAATTAGTTTGGAAGGATAAACATTCCCCTTGAAAAGGGTGGGATTTGTGGATTCCTCCACATAAAAAATGAGTGAGATTATTGCATACCCAAAACACCCTCCAGATTTATGGCTTATCATATAACCAGCTCTTGTTCCCTCTAACCAAATTCACCCACTACCGCGTTCATCTCTTCATTTAAAAAAAAACTATATTAATTAAGACGTGCATCGCACGTGTAAACTACTAGTATGTCTAAATTAGTCATTCGATTAACTCCAAAAATATCAAATGTGATGAATTTAAGATTGAAGTATAACATTATGAAAATTTTGATGCATTCTACTTGACTTTCAAGAAAAAATATTAACAACAATGATCTAAAACATAATAAGTTCCTAAGCGTATAAAGACTATTTTCGTAAACTGAGGCCACTTTATTTAAGATCTTTTATCTCAAAGTAGGTTCAATTGAACAGAATTTTCATGATGTTAACTCTAATTAATCACCTTTACAATGATCGAATGACTAATTTAAAAATAGCAGGGACTAGTATGGAATATTCGTTCTGTATCTGTTTGGAAGAACCCTCTGCGAAAATGCGGTAGTGAACAAAATGAAATTAGCTTTGAAAAACTCGATGATCAGGAATGCATTCTATATAATCAAATACTTAATTTTAACCCTTCTATATCACACCAATAGTTAGATGAACTTGAATGGCTTGGCACCAATTTGATTCTCCTTAAGAGTGAAGCATGGCACCAATTTCATTTTTCCTTTTTGTTATGTTATTCATCTAACTGGTTGAAATATATTTGAATCATAGTGTAATTTTTTTTAGTAATCTATTTGTTAATTTACTAAAGTTTTATAAGATATATATCAGTATTGCTTTTGCACATGCATGCATATACATCAATTACTAAATTAGATAAATTTTATATTTATTTATTTTTAAATAAATCCAAAAGGGTATTTTCGGTAATGTCTACTATAGAGATGGATTGATGGGAATGAATTGTTCTATACCAAACACGGTAATAAAGTATTCTCATGCATGTAATGTCGTATACCAAACACAGTATTGCAACATTCCCGGGAATCTTCATTTCCACCCTCATATTCCTGGGAATCCACCAATTCCTGGGAATTCTCCAATCCACGTACCAAACGCCCCTTAAGAGTAGAGTTGATACTAGGCTGAGTAGATACGAGACATGAAATGCACGAAACAACATTTTTTTGTGCTATGGATGGCATGAGCATGAGGAAAACATGACCATGAAGATGACTTTAGGATGGGCACGACTACGACCAGTTGAGCATGAGTAAGACTGTGTTGAAAACAAAATCGATGTATTATCGTATTGGCTAAATTTCTAGAAAATTCCCTTGACGATTCCGGCAACAACAATAACTGTACTTTTGATATAAGTTTAATTTCAGAGAACTTCTTGAACCTCATTTATGTTTTTCATCATTCCGCTCCTTTATCATTTTTTGTTTATGTTGCATCCATACTCTGTAATCATCTTAGATTATCACGTTCAACGCAGTGGAGGAACCAAAAATTTTCTTCAAGGTGGACAACAATGTGGTTTGTTTATCTTTCTCGTGCATTAAAAACAATGAAGAAAGCAATCCCAAGAATAGCCTTCGTATTTCAGTTAAATATAACTCAAAGAATTATCCAATAAAACATTAGATTGAAAATATGATTTTTTCTTTCAAAATTTTCTTTTTAGAGAAAAAAACATACCTTAAGAAAACCCATGATCTGTTTTCTTGGGTGTGATGTCATCCTTTGAGAGCAAGGTATAATTGTCTTATGACTCATCTTTAATGAACGTAAGTTTCTATTTATCTATCTAGAGGTGGCAACTGAATAAGGGTTTTTTTATAATTTATACTCTTTTAGGTATTTTAGTATTGTTTCTTTTTTTGAAGTTGTAGCTGGCTAGTAAACCAACATGTTGAACACCATAGCTGCCCCTGGACATGTCATGTGTAAGGCTGACAACGGGTTGGGTTTGGGCCGGGCCCATATAGGCCCCAGAGCCCGAAATTTAAAACAGACCCGAACCCGACCCAAATTTTCTTCGGGCTTAAAAATTTAGGCCCGAGCCCGGGACCGAATTAGGCCCGAAAATAAGTTTGGGCCTAGGCCCGAACTACTTATGCATGTTCTAATTATAACTTTCCCATATAATAAAATTATATCGAGAATAATATACGATAAAAAAATAACAAAAATATGAATACTACAAAATTTTGAGTAATTCACAACAAATTTATCTATTTTCATTTAATTTTATGTAAATACATAATTTCTCTATCTATAAATTTTAACACTTATTTCAACTTACATGAATATTCTCTTAAAAAAAAACTTATACATAAATATACATGATGTATACATAAACATACACATACATATATAAAAATTTGATTCGGGCCCATCAGGCCTAAGCACTTGGGCCCGAGCCCGGCCCGAAATGAGAAATTTTAGCCCAAGTCCGCTAATTATCGGGTCAGACCTAGGCGGGCCTGGGTCGGATTCAGGCCATTTGCCACTCTTAGTTATGTGAGATAATATATATTATCTAGGACTAATCTTCTCTATCTAATATTTAGTGATTAATTACATTAATTTAGATATATTATAGGAGTAAATACTTGAAGAATATTCAATATATGAACAGAAATATGGAGTATAAGTACTTTAAGTATTAGATATGGGGGCCCTATGCATAGGAGGAAATTTCCTCTTACAGCGCACTAAAAACTCTTTCTACGCAACTAAAATTCATGATCCACACCGTTCAAGTTGATCTTCATATCATAAAATACAGAGTGAAGAAAACTAACTAAATTTGAATATGTTTTGCCTATTTATTTTGAGGTTGCAAAATGAACGGTTTTTCAGCAATACAATAATTGCGATCACTTAATGCATTTGAAAAAATATATTACA
The DNA here is from genome assembly GCA_017893485.1 of Hemerocallis citrina. Taxonomy (NCBI): domain Eukaryota; kingdom Viridiplantae; phylum Streptophyta; class Magnoliopsida; order Asparagales; family Asphodelaceae; genus Hemerocallis; species Hemerocallis citrina. Next base: position 287,644,258 of record CM030364.1, on the reverse strand, counting down.
ATTTGATTATATTTCATCCTCTTATGTTTTATGACATTTTGAACACTTTGAATGGTGTGGATCATGCATTTGGGAGGAGGGGTTAGGAATTTTTAGGGTGCCAAAGGAGGAAATTTCCTCCAATGCCACCTTTCCTTCCATTTTCTCTTCATGTGATTGAATAAGTAACCTATTAAAACCAGATAGTGGAAAGTTAGTCCTAAATAGCACCTTGTCCTGTTAAATTCCATCACTTTCACATGATTATCTAATATGACAGTAAGGTACGCCTGTGATACAAACTAAAAAGTGCTGACTGATGACAAAGTACAAACAAAATTGGGAGCGGTTATCTGATATTTAGGGAAAATGTCCGGAGGTTTCTGATAATTGGACTTTCGTATACTAAGTCTCCAGCACTTCATATTGAATAATTTGTATGGTTTATATATATTTGATAATAAATTTTTTCCCCCTTTTTTTCCTTTTACAAATTAACTTTTAAAAAAATTATTCAGTTTAGGATTATAATAAACACATATTTCAATTAAAAAAGATAATTTATATTAAAAAATATTTTTAGATAAAATGTTTAAAAACATTTTCCATGACGAGCACATTGTGCTTGGCCAGGGGCTGTGATGTGCCCAAGGTTTTTATTGTTAGCAGAACAGCACCATACGAAGCCAGTGTCACCTCCATTCAAGAGTATCAGTTCATACACTATAAGTTTCTGTTAGGAAGCATGGTATGTGACCACATACCTGCACCAAATGAATATGAAAATGAGCATATTAATCGTATTTTGCAGCAATTTGGTTTGTGAGAAATTATCTGAATATGCTTTTCGTATATTTTTTATGCTGCCAAGTATCACCTTGAATCGTGGATCTGCTATCTACGAATTTAATTTGAGTAAGCCACTTACAGTCTTTTTATGTATTCAGTATTTTTATTAAAAAAATTATCAACCTATCGCCTCTTATGCTTCCAAAGAGTTCTGATAATCCCTTCATCACTTCGGGAGTGATATTGATGCATGTGTGTTGGCATTTAAATTTTGTACTACTATTATGGTATGAATTTGATAATTGCCTTTTAAAAATTTGAATGGATTATGCTCCTGGTGCAAAATTCAAGATATATCGGGGTATACTTCTAACTTAATTCTCAAGTCTTCTTTGTTTTGTTTTATTTCCCGTAGAACTTAATAACTTTTATTTCCTTTTTTTTTTGCTTGTTACTTGATGAGTTTTTTTTATCTTTATATAACATTAACTGTTAAATTGTTATACAGTTTTCCCCTCATTCCGCATCTTACAAATATAAAGTTGTATTGGTAGCGATATAAAATTGTATCAGTTACTATTTGATTCAGTTATATGCAATACATTGGCATAATAAATTTTGTACACCCTCATAATTTTTTATTTTTTATAAAATGAATTTCAGGATTGCTCTTTTATGCTTTTTTTTTTAAATTGATTGTTTATTTATCATGAAAACAGTGAAACCGCTAAAAAATTGTTATGCAGAGTTGTGCTTACCTCATTATGTAACATTGAGCAAGCATCCCTTTACATGAAATAAAGTGGAGAACTCTGGAGATTTCTCATTACTATTGAAAGTTTTTATTTATCTTTATATCATAACTTACTCATGGGGTTTAGAGACATGCTAAACAAGTATTTTTCTAGCCACACTCTTGGTATAGTTACTAATAATTAACCATTTAAATAATCTAAATGGTGGACAAGCTTTAAATTTCCTCATATGCTGCAGTTAATTAGGATTTATGACGCTTTGTTTTAAATAATTAGCAATGAAAAGGAAATGGTGGAAATATTCTAAGAACTTTGAAAACTACATAACTTTGTTCATAGGTTAAGTTTCTAAAAGTATAGAATTATCCGTAAGGTAGAGATGTAAGTTGATTCAAGTAAAATGAGCCATATCGGATTTTGTATCCTATATACCTTGTTTTGACATCTAGGGAGGAACATATGATACTTGTTCTCTTAAATAATGAATATATGTACTGCTGTAACATTGGATTAGCAAAAATTATAACGAGTATACAAAGTATTTTCCTTTTAAAAGAAAAGGAAAATACTTAATCTTGACTAATCTGGATCCTCTTAAGTGTTGATCCAAACCTCTACTACCTATTCCTCATAGGCTACATGCACAGATTGCTTCAACATTCGTGGAAAGGCTTGTTCACCTTTTCCATGTTATGCATTAAATGCACCAGTAGGTGAAGCTGTATAGTGTATACATATAGTAAAAAATAAAATGATCTACGAGTTAAAAAGTATGAATCTTCATATTAATTAAAATATATTAAAATTGGTTTGGTACTACATTATGTAACATCGTGACCACTATCTATGAATTCCATAATGTTTTCTTGATTCAGTGTAGAATGGGCTAAAATTGAACCTTAGAACTATTGAATTTCTGTAATTACTTAATTTTGGGCTACTATTTGGATTTAAAGCTAATCATATATATATATATATATATAGGGATTAATGGAGGTAGGGTGTCACCCTACCTAAGAGTCGTACACACTCACCCATATTTGGTGAAAGAGAAAAATATGATCCATGCCGTTGAGAATGATCCTCATACCGTTAAACACAGGGTGATGCAAAATTACTAGATTTGGACATGTTACGCCCATCCATCACGTGGTCTCATATGTTCTATTACAGAACAAAGCCTTTCATTTTGCAATCACACGATGGATGAGCAAAACATGTGCAGATTTAGTGATTTTGCATCACCCTGTGTTTAATATGAAGATCATTTTCAACGATCATATTTTTCTCTTTTATTACTCCCAAATATGGGTGTGTGTACGATTCCTAGGTAGGGGGGCACCCTACCTCCATATATATGTGTGTGTGTGTGATCAAACAAATATATTTTGAGTCCTATATTTGACCAATAATGACGAACATGTTTGCCATCAGAAACCTATACAAATATAAACCTATTTCGGACGAATGAAGTTACCTATGCCAAATCATCTCTCTGTTTGTCTAACCCTTAACAGAGCTGATTGGAGTAAATGGATCATGTGGCCAACCCAGAGATTGTGGGGTAATTGCCTAGTTATTTTTGTGTTGGTTGTTTTAATTTCTTTGTTTTTATGGTCTACAGGAATTTGGAGGGTCAGGGTTCCTCGGTTGCATGTGTTTTAGATTGCAAGAAAGGTATGTTTACTTTCTTCCAACTCATTAAGATGAGCTACAATTTGGATCAGTCAAATAAGGGTAGACATTATCCTCAAAGTTGTTTAATGACTTAACCATTAACATGATATTTTATGCCGTATTACTAGTTTCATATATAGTTAATTCATTTTACTACTGGGAGCATGAAATTACGAAACTTGAATATCTCATTAGTGCATGCTGTTTTATGCCCATTGCTGTGATTTAAAAGTGCTACCAGAGTAATTTTAAAGTTTTAAAAGTTTATAACATAAAAATCGAAGAATGGGTAACTTATTAAATACAATTTTTTTTAAATGGCATGAAGTTTTACCGAATAAGTTGGATTTATACAGAATTGATATTGAAGTTATGGACTTCATCCATGTACTAGAAAACCATAGATAGGCTAGTTTGCAAGAAAAAATTCTTTGGAGCTAATTTTTTCCTTTGGAAAAACTTTTGTGCCTCAACAGTTTACCCATGATCAGAATACAAAATGCAAATATGGTAGGATGGTTCGTAGTTTATATACAGAGATAGAGCATTGATGGAGTAACCGTTCTTATCGCAAATGAATATAAATGAGTAGAAGGAAAATCATACACTGTTAGGGGCAGAACTTCAGAAAGACAGGCAGTCTGTCAGTGACGCTATTCATGTAAAGCTCACGATAAATTAAGTAGTTCATTATCTCAATTCCTAGTTCCTCTTCTTCGTTTTTCTTATCTTCTTGAATCTTCTTTCCCTTCTTTCCCTTCTTTCCCTTCTTTCCTTTCTTTCCCTTCTTTCCCTTCTTTGCAGATATCTGTGCTCCTACCGGTTTGCTTTTGGATTTCTTAATCTTCCAGGACGCAATGGTAAGCTTTAAAATTGGCCACAAAGTTAGAGTTTGATGTTAATAAAACCCACTAGAAGGAATGATAAGCTTTTAATAAAAAATAAAAAATTAGGGCTTGTGCATTTTAACAGGTCACGTAGCATTTACATGCTCTGCACGTCTTAGTATGGACTGTACGAAACCTATTTGATTTAAGGCGGCTAAGGGATCAAATTAATGCCGATAATATGTTCATTATGATATCTCCCTACCCTTTTTAAGGGCATGCTGTTGAATATCAATTAGAGAGTGGAGAACTGTTGCCTCTCTCACCTCTTAAAACCCCCAATCCCCATCGAAGGGTTTGAAGGAGTAGCAATATCGTACTTTGTTCAAGACCTCAAGCTAGTTGCTTTGAGTGTTCTAGAATGGATTCAAGTGTAATAGAGAGTCCTATGTTATTTAGGAAATTTAATTGGTACGCTTGTCTTATATTCTTTATGAAACCCATAGTTCTTGATAGTTCTAGAAAAAAAAACATCATGAAAAATTATATCTGAGTTTTATTTCAACTCAACAAAATTTTATACAAAGTCAAAAACATATATATATATATATTTTTTTCGGGAGGGGGGGGGGGGGGGGGGGGGGGGGGATTTAAATAAAGCTATGAAACCAATAAAAAAAAGTCCCCGACATGTACAACTTATTTTAATTGAAAATTGGCTACCTCTAAGATCTTCCTTTTCATCTCCTCAGTAGAGAATCTCTCCTCTAATATTGCCCTCATCATCTTAGTCAGCACATCTTCCTCTTTTTTAACCTTCATCTGGTTATTGTTAGTTTCCATTAAGAAGTTGTCACTGAAACAAGAACAAAGAAGAGAAGGGTGAGCGAGGTTAAACAAATGGAAAGGTGGTCTGAATATGTGAGGAATTACGTGAATATGACAAAGATAAATCACCCTTTGATCCTTTTTACACCACTGGATTTAGTGCACTCTATACCGGAAGGATGAATCTGAGGATAGCTTCAAGAGATCCACTTGATAAAGCAGTGGGATTCACTATTAATTACAATAATAATATGATAATTCTATCAAAAAAAATAATAATATGATAAGGGTTTAGTTACTCATGTGGAGTTATTTGCTACTTTTCTTGCAACAAAAAACTTGGATTTGGTGGAGCATAGTACAAGATTACATGTCGTTGATGTGGGTTGATGAGTTTCCTTAATATACCAAAATGGTTCACAAATTGGCATTAATTATTCAATCTTTTCATAATATTTTTTTTTGATATGCTGTGCATCTTTTGGCTACTTTTGGCAATCATGTTACTATATAGGGCCTCAATTAAAAGTGATAACAAGGTTCCCATCTTGAATATTTATGACTCAAGAATAGTTTTCTACATTCAACCCCCAAAGGTTTACCCCTCACTATAATTTCATTTCTATATATCTCTTATTTCTGAAATTCCCATCTTTTACAACTATAATCATAGTCTTCAGATAGTTATAGTACTGTAGGTTGGAATAATATATAGATATAAAAAAACAGATATGACATGATACGCTTATTTAGACAAGGAAAATCCTAAATAATAGAATATGGATACCTTTAAGATACATCAATATTTAACAGTTAGGAAATTACATAACAGCTAACTTGATATTATCACATAAACCTCAATTTAAACAATCATTGTCCTTTATATCCTTTATTAACAAAAGCTAGACATTATAAAAATGCTTACTGAAACTTGATTGATATTGTCGGTTACATGCATCTTGAAGCTTTAACTAGATACTATTTGAAAGGATGATTCATTCTAGATCCATGCTATACAAAAGTTCAAAATCTGCTAAAGATTTTGCTGACATTCAAGCTTGCAATCACGTAATATCTAACACAAGATTTATAGACGGTCACACAGCGATCTTTCAAAAACTGAAAACCGAACACAAGGAAGCTGATGTACGTTGCATGTGTTCATGGGACATATGTTCTCAGATATGAACATAACCAACTAGTTTACAATTTGATTGATTTGATTCATACTCTTAATTTGCATGTTGCTAGTCAGATGTTTTTCAATTGCAGAGGCCTATAAACTATGATGTCATTTTGATATGATATGTATATAATAAGCCTAATTATGAAATTTTCCATTGTTAAATTGAAGAAATTCTGCCATTTTTGAAGAAATTTGAAGAAAACCATTTGTCCAAGGAGTTTTTTGCCTTCATAGGCCACCTTTTGAAAATATTTGCGTTTAAGGGTTAGTTTCCCAACTATTAGCATTTGTGGGCTACTCTGTGCCACGTCAGCAGCAGCCGCTATTCCCCATAGCGCCCTCTTCATTTTTGAGGTCGCTAATGTGAATAGCGGCCTATGTTTTAAATTTTTTGAATTTTTTGTTTGTTGTCGCTATTCCCACTAGCGACCTTAGTATATATGAGGTCGCTGATGGGATTGGCGACCTCAAATGATGTATTGAGACACTTAGCGATTTCTAGAGAGTTTTTGTTCCCTTTGAAAAAAAAATTAAAATTGTGGTCGCTATTGGGCATAGCGACCGAAGTTTACTAAGGTCTCTATTCCCAGTAGCGACCTCAGTTTTAATTTTTTTTCCCAAAAGAGCAAAAGTTGTCTAGATATCGCTAAGTATCTCAATACATTCATTTGAGGTCGCTAATCCCATCAGTGAGCTCATATATACTAAGGTCGCTAGTGGGAATAACGACAGTAAACAAAAAATTCAAAAAATAAATAAACATAGGCCGCTATTCACATTTTTTTTTTTTGATTAAAAGATGACTGAGTCATCGCTTCATTAATAGTTGGGAATATTGCCGCTATTCACATTAGCGACCTCGAAAATGAAAATGCCGCTATTGGGAATAGCGGGCGCTGCTGACGTGGCACAAAGTAGCCCACAAACGCTAATAGTTGGGAAACTGGCCCTTGAACGCAAATATTTTCATAAAGTGGCCTATGAAGGCAAAAAAATTCTTGTCCAGGAAACTAAAGTTTTGATCCAGAACTATGTGCATGTAGCATAGCCACTAACAATCTCTCAATCTGATCAGTTAATTCTCTTGCAATGCAGTATAAATGGATGTGCATCCTCCGAATCCAGGCTTTGTCAAGCCGCTGTCGTTGTCTTCAGAGAACAGTTCCAGGCCTTTTACAAACATCTCGATCAAAATTGGATGAAAATTATGTAGCCTGTCTATCAATTACGAGTGATTGACTTTTCTTTTCTTTTGCATTCAGAAATTCTTGAGTTTGATTCAAATGAAGAGGATTGTTTTATCCCTTTGCTTCAGGAAGTTCTTGAATTTGATTACAAAATGATGCTCTGCAAACTGATTGACACAGTATTACTTCTCGGAGTTTCATTACCGCCAAGAAAACACATTTGAATGCTATTAAATGCAGTCTCTTCTTTTAGCTGCAGTCTCAGTATTACGTCAGAAGAATGCTATTCAATTCTCTTAATTATATGTTCGCTAATATGAGACTTGTATTTGTTCTCCTTATGTCTCGCCAGCTTCTTTTGCATTTTCTGTTGTCATTTTCCTTTGGCGGTTCTATTTTGTTTTAATTTCTGGTGGAGTCTCGTCTTTTAGCTGGCAGCCATTTGGATTTTTCTTTGTTCAATCTGGTTGTGATGGTCTGTCTAGTTTTACTCCGGACGGGTACCAAGTATATTTTGGTCTGTGGAGTTAGGCCTTTTGTGCCCTGACTTTGTTCGCGGCAGTTTGGCTTTTCCCGTCTTTGGATGTTTTGGCTGGCCTCCTTTTTGTCTCGATGCTTGAGCGACTGTTTGTTCTGGTTCTGGCGGCGCTGTGTGCCTGACCGTGGTCGCATCAGTTGCATGTGCTGGTTAGTGGCGAAAGTTTGCACGGTGGGTCGTGTGTGGCTACTTCGTCTTAGCCCCTCCTTGCTTCTTCTGACGTTGTTGCCTCTTTTGCTGTTGCTCTTGATGTTGTGGATTCGGTCGGATTGTTGCGTTCGGCTATTTTGGGCTGTATAGTTTGTTTTCCCTGGTCTCTGGCTTCCTTTTGTAAATATTCTTGTATTTGTTGTATTCGCAGTTTTACATCTGGTAAAATTGTTCCCTGTTGTACTCTTATTTTATTATCTCTACTATTTTAATGGGAGAGTTTGTCACCAAAAAACTCTGTTTGTAATCAAACAAACACGTGCAATGCACATGCGTAACTAATATAAAAGAGGTCTTAGGTTCGATGTCGGGCAACGTCGATTTTATATATATAAATATACATATATATATATATATATATATATATATATATATATATATTTAAATTTATATTTATAAAGACGTGCATCGCACGTGTAAATTACTAGTATATATTGAGCTGGAGTCTTAGGACTCTATCCGCGTTATAAAAAAAAATGCAGCCCATAAATATGGGCCCAAATAAGGCCCACAGTACATTATTTGCTCTAACTCGTTCGGCCCAAATAAATTGGGCTTGGTTATAAAGCTAAGATGCTACTTTCCGATGTCAAAACCCTAATAACACTTTCTTTCTGTTTCTCTCTCTGCAGCTGCTGCTGGGAAACCCTAATTTTAGCAATGGCGAAGAAGAACAAGAACAAGAAGGACACGTCAGCAATGGATATCATGCCTATCGATATTACTTCAATTCAAGCCCCTCAAGGTCGCTATTTATTTAATTTTATCATTCTTAATTCCTTATTTTATTTATTTCACCTTTCTTAATTTTGGTGGATTATTTGTTTGTTTGTTTCTTTCTTTCTTTGTTGAAGCAATGGACACATCAGAAGTGGTAGCGAAAAATCCATCTGTTCATGATATTAACAGGTTAGAAATTCTGACCATTTTCTTAGATTTTATGTACTGTATTATATTTGCATGTGATTGCTTCGAATACCATACAAAATGGCATTGCATTAGCCCAATAAAAAGGCCAAATTCAAATAATTTCTAACGGTGTAAGTGTGGGCAATTCCAAATTGTTTGTAGTTAGGGGGTGTAAAATGAACAGTACCGTCCGTCCGAGTCGGCCGTCTGAGTCCGGCTCGCGAAATGGTCCGATCGTGGACTGTCCAAACTGTTATACGAACCGATCCTGAACAAATTATTCAGTCCGATTTTTTACCGAGCTCGAGCCGGACATAAGTGTCCGTCCGAATATTATTGCGGTCCGATGCTTTACCAAACCGAGTCCGGACTATAAAAATTTTGTCCGACCTAGACCGAGCCGGACATAAGCCCGTCCGAGAAGAATTTCGGTCCGAGCTTGAACATATGACTGTCCGATCCCGTCCGGTCCGATTTACAGCCTTATTTGTAGTGTCACGATTAGAAAACAATATAGACTAGTGAATTTATTGGAGTGGGCAATATTAGGAAAGATAGGAGCAACAATTGAAATGTGAAGCAAAAATGTCAACTACAACAAAGTTTGATGTTGAGAAATTTAACGGGAGTAAATTCTCGTTGTGGAAAATGAAGATCAAGGCAATCTTGAGGAAGGACAATTGCTTGGCAGCAATTGGAGATAGGCCCGCAGAAATTACCGACGACGGCAAGTAGAACGAGATAGACGGCAGTGCAATTGCCGATTTGTACTTGACACTAGCTGATGGTGTGCTATCCAGTGTGGCTGAAAAAAAGACAACAAAGGAGATTTGGGATACTCTGACAAGATTGTACGAGGCTAAGTCACTTCACAACAAGATTTTCTTAAAAGAAGACTGTACACTTCGAATAGCAGAAGCAACACCGATGACCGACCACATCAACACCATGAACACTCTATTTCAACTTACATCAATGGGTTGCAAAATAGAGTCAACTAAACGTGTGGAGCTTATACTTCAAAGTCTACCTGACCGTATGATTAACTCATCAACTTGACGAACAACATCTTGACGGACTATCTAGTTTTCGACGAAGTTGCAGCTGATGTTCTGGAAGAAGAGACCAGGTGCAAGAACAAGGAAGACAGACAGGAAAGTTCGCAGCAAGTGGAAGCATTGATGGTGATGAGAGGGAGATCAACGGAATGTGGCCCAAGTGGGAGTTAGAATCATGGTAAATCAAAGTCAAGAAGTAAGAAGACTTACAGGTGTCACAATTGTGGCAAGAAAGGGCACTTCAAGAAAGGATTATTGGTTCAAGAAGAAGGGTGGAGGTCCTAAGTCATCAAATGCTCAAGGAAATGTGACGAGTACCCGGTATGATGATGAAGTTCTATACAGGGAGGCAACAACAGTGGTTGAAGGCAGACAGTAGTTCTTTGACGTCTGGTTACTAGACTCAGGAGCAACATGGCACATGACTTCCTGGAGAGAGTGGTATCATACAAACGAACCAATTTCAGGAGGTTCTGTACACATGGGTGATGATCATACTTTGGAAATCGCTGGTATTGGTACTATCAAGTTCAAAATGTTTGATTGTACGGTTCGCACCATCCAAGAGGTATGACACGTGATGGACTTGAGGAAGAATCTATTGTCTTTGGGACAAATATATGGCCTTGGATGTAAGACCCATGTTGAAAATGGGGTCATGAAGACTGTCAGAGGCGTGCTTGTGATCATGAAGGCAGATAAGATTGCAGCAAATCTATTCATGCTTAACAGAGAAACACTGCAGGAAGCTGATGCGTGTGTCGCATCGACTAGTAAGGGAGGAGTCGACAATGATGTGACATCTCAAACTAGGCCATATGTCCGAACGCAGTATGAAGATTCTCTCTGATCAGAAGTTGCTTACAGGGCTTAAATCGGTGAATCTATCGTTTTGTGAGGATTGTGTTACAAGTAAGCAGAATAGATTGCAGTTCAGCAGATCTGAAGCCAGGAGTAAATGCATTCAAGACTTAGTTCATTCTGATGTATAGGAATCAGCGGAAATGTCCCTAGGATGAGCAAAGTAATTTGTATCTTTCATTGATGATTACTCTAGGAGATTGTGGGTATATCCAATCAAGAAGAAGTCAGATGTGTTTCCAGTGTTCAAAGACTTCAAAGCACAGGTGGAACTTGAATCCGGAAAGAAGATCAAATGCTTGAGGACAGATAATGGAAGGGAGTATATCGACGACGAGTTTCTTGAATTGTGTAAGCGAGAAGGTATCAAATGACAGTTCACGGTCACATACACACTTCAACAAAATGGTGTGGCAGAGCGGATAAACAAACTCTTGCAGAAAGGATGAGAGCTATATTGCAGACTGCAGGTCAGCCCAACTCTTTTTGGGCAGAAGCAACCAAAACCGCATGTTATGTCATAAATCGGTCGCCATCAACGACAATTGAGCTGAAGACACCGATGGAGATGTGGACTGGCAAGTCGGCAATTACTCTATTTTACATTGGTTCGGATGTCCTGTGTACGTGATGTACAATGAAAGAACGAAGCTGGATCCGAAATTCAGGAGGTGCATGTTCTTGGGGTATGCTGACAATGTGAAAGGGTATCGCCTGTGGGATCCCACTGCCCACAAGGTTGTTGTCAGCAGGGATGTGATCTTTGTAGAAGATCAACTACAAAAGAAAGATGGAAGCGATAGCATGTCAAAGGAGAATTCAGAGACTACTACAGTTCAGGTGGAAAATAAACCAGATGAAGATCTAGTTTCTTCTGAAGCAGCAACAGAGCACGAGGTACAATAATCAGTCGAGTTCGAGGCTCTAGAAGTTTGCCGATCAACTCGTGCGAGAAGACCGCCATCATGGCACTCAGAGTATGTTACAGAGAGCAATGTTGCATGCTGTATTTTAACAGAGAATGGAGAACCATCATCTTTTCAGGAGGCAATCAAAGGCTCGGATGTATCCTTGTGGATAGTAGCAATGCATGAAGAAATTGAAGCTCTACATAAGAACAAGACGTGGGATCTTGTTATGCTACCACAAGGAAGAAAGGTCATCGGCAACAAATGGGTTACAAGATCAAGCGTGATGGTAATGACCAAGTGGAGCGGTATCGTGCAAGATTGGTGATAAAAGGATATGCTCAGAAAGAAGGTATTGACTTTAATGAGATATTTTCACCTGTGGTTCGATTTACGACAGTCATAATAGTCTTGGCGATGTGTACTACGTTTGACTTACATCTAGAGCAGTTAGATGTGAAGACTGCTTTTCTTCATGAAGATCTTGAAGAAGAAATTTATATGCTCCAATTAGAAGGTTTTGCTGAAACAGGTAAGAAGAACTTGGTTTGTAGGTTGAACAAATCTCTATACGGTCTCAAACAGGCGCCGATGTGTTGGTACAAGAGATTTTATTCCTTCATTATTAGCCTTGGATACAACAAACTCAGTTCAGATCATTATACGTACTACAAAAGGTTTGATGGTGAGAATGATTTCATTATCCTATTGTTGTATGTGGATGACATGTTGGTAGCAGGCCCTAACAAAGATCGAATCCAAGAATTAAAGGTAGGGAGTTTGACATGAAGGACTTGGGACCAGCAAACAAGATTCTAGGGATGCAGATTCACTAAGATAGAAGTAACGTGAAGATTTGGCTTTCCCAGAAGAGCTACTTCAACAAAATCTTGCGCCGTTTCAATATGTAAGATTGTAAGCCAATTTCTACCCCACTTCCTGTTAATTTCAAGTTATCCTCCAAGATGTGTCCTAGCAAATGAAGCAGAAAGGAAGGAGATGTCTCGAGTACCATATGCATCAGCAGTGAGAAGTTTCATGTTTGTTATGATATGTACAAGACCAGACATTGCACAAGCAGTGGGAGCGGTTAGTCGATACATGGTGAATCCTGGTAGAGAGAATTGAAGCACAGTAAAAAGGATTCTGAGATACATCAGAGGAACCTCAGATGCTGCATTATGTTATGGAGGTTCATAATTAACTGTCAGAGGCAATGTGGACTCAGGTTTTGTAGGCGATCTCGACAAAAGCAAATCCACTTCGGGCTATATGTTTACACTTACAGGAAGAGTTGTAAGCTGGGTTTCGAAACTGCAGACTGTTGTGGCTCTATCTACAACAGAAGCAGAATATATGGCAGCTACAGCAGCTTGCAAGGAAGCAGTCTGGATTCAAAGGTTATTGGAGGAGGTCGGACACAAACATGAGAAGATTATTTTATTTTGTGACAATCAGAGTGCCTTGCACATCGTAAGGAATTCAGTCTTTCATTCACGGACAGAGCACCTAAGAGTTCAGTATTACTTCATTCGAGAAGTAGTGGAGGAAAGCAGTGTGGATATGCATAAGATTCACACTGACGAGAACCTAGCAGATATTATGACCAAACAAATTAACACTGACAAGTTTAAATGGTGTGGATCCTCGTGCGGTCTAGCATAAACGTATGCAGCATGAGAATTGCAAGGTAGAAAGGATTGTGTGGAGACATGATTAATCCTTAATCAAATCTCCAAGTGGGAGAATGATGGGGACAAACCACCCACCAACGGGACACATCAGCACTGTGGAAAAATCAAGGGGGTTCACCACCAAACCCTTTTTTGAAAAGAAAAAAAAGATTGTTGTCCAATTTTTAAAGGTCGGCACCGAATTCGGTGCCGCGTTTGACAAAAAGATTTAAAAGTTGAGAAAAAAAATCAAACAACTCATTCCTCCGTAGCTATAAATAGGGGATGGAGGAGGGGATGGAGGAAAGGGTTGAAGAGCAGCAGAGAAAAAGTGAGGAAGAAATAAGAAAGAGAGATTAGTAAAAGGGAGTATTATAAGATTATAAGAGTGTTCTCAAGAGAGATAATATTGTGTCCCCTTATAGATAATTTGTATATTTCTATTTTTCACTCAAAGTTGTGAGCTATGATGCACGGATACTTTCAAATGGCCGACGTACCCGTGTCGGGTGCGTATCGGGTGCTGATACTCTTTGGGTACTCTCGGAGCATCCAAGGAGCATCCAAAATTTTAATGCATTTTTCGCATTTTTTAGACAATTATATTTTGATAAATGCATGAAGTCCTATAATAATTTCAAAAGTTTATTGTTTACAATTATGCTTAAACACAGAACAAGTTTACACAAAGATTTGATAGTTAGATTATCATTTATTTTCTCCAAAATGCTCATAATTATAATGTATTATTTATAGTTCTATGAAATTGTTTAAATGTTTGCATTTTTAACAAGAAAAATATTTTTATACCTATAAATATAGTATGAATTATCTTATAGTGAACGTACCCACCAACGCACCCGTATCCTACTTTTTTGTTAAATCACGTATCCCCGTACCCGTGTCGTGTCGTATCCGCACCCCGTACCCGTATCCGTGCTTCATAGGTTGTGAGAGTGTTTCTCCTATTATGAGAGAGTGAAGCCCGCAACCAAGCTTTGATACCACTGTTAGGAAAGTTATGGGCAGAAGCTACCACACAACTAAAATGAAATTGAGAAAGTGGCAAATAAGGTGGACACAAATATTTTACGTGGAAAAATCCCAGAGGAGACGGGGTAAAAATCACGAGCAAGGTAGTGAGATTTTACTATTGAAAGTAGGGATTACAACATTCTTTCTAAATATAAGGAGATTACAATTTTCACTCTCTTATAATAGGAGAAACACACACTCACAAATTTGAGGAAAAATAGAAATATAAAAATTATCTCTATGGAGATACAATATTATCTATCTTGAGAACACTTTCCTCACTTTTCTCTGCTGCTCCTCGACCCTTTCCTCTAACCCCTATATATAGCTACGGGGGAATGAGTTGTTTGAATTTTTTTTCTTCTCACGGTTAAAATCTTTTTGTCAAAGCAGGCACCGAATTCGGTGTCGACCTTTGACAATTGGGCAACAATCTTTCTTTTTTTTTTTCTTTCAAAAAGTGGGTTTGGTGGTGGGTCCCCTTGATTTTTCCACAGTGATGTGTCCCGTTGGTGGGTGGTCTGTCCCCATCAATGTTGCATTAGGAACATACAAAATGGCAGCGCATTAGGATTTTTTTTTCTTTTTTTTGGGGGGGGGGGGTAACGTTTAAAGCAGACAATAGCTAATTAATGGAAGGGTTCGTAAAGAATATGGGAGTTGTGGTAACGTTTAAAGCAGACAATAGCTAATTAACGGAAGGTTCGTAGAGAATATGGGAGTTGTGGTCGCTTAATTGTGATGTGAGGAAATAAGAATTCTACTTAAATATATAAACAACTTGGGTTGTTGTTTCAGTTACTAATATTGTGAGAAAAGGGAAACTCATATATATATATATATATATATATATATATATATATATATATATATATTTATATGGGGGGGGGGGGGGATTCCCTATTATAAGGTAGTTTTACTCACATAGTAAGATTCTATATGGACGGTTCACACTGTTTATGATGTTTCTTATGTCCTAAGATACCTGTGTTGTGTGGAGGCTTTTTATCAGTGCGTCGCACGGTGCCAATTTGTTGTGTTAGTGAAAATTTGTTTGTTTTGCAATGACGTAAAGTGTGGATATAACATCTCACTTGATATTGACACGATATTCAAAAATGAACAATGTGGATGGTTTATTTGTTGTGCAACAAAGTAATTATAGTCTCGGTAGATGAGGGAATCACCTCCTACAAGTATGATGTTCCCTTTTCTCAAATATTATACAGCCGAAGTACACACTATTGGTTTGGTTTATACACTATACCACACTAGTGAGTCCTTCACTTAATCCATTTATGATCGTTATTAGTCATTTTGGCTATTTGCTTTTCTTTATACTTTAGCAGCCCTTGTTTATATAAACCTACTTTCTGTTGGTATTTGATGTTTCTGGAATTATTAAGTATTTAGCAAGAAAGAGCAGTATTTAAATAAATTTATTAAAGAACCTTCTTTACTATTAACTAAAGATGGATTTCGGAGAGAAGTTGGATTAAAACAAGCAAAAGAATTACAGTAGAAAGTACAAGTTTCATTTATTGGTAGCAGTGTAGTTGAAAGCCCGCCTCAGGCTCAAGGCTCAAGGCTCAGGCTTAACAACAGTTTGAGCCTCAAGTCTCAATTAAGGCTTCCCCTTTGTTTGAAGCTTCACTCAGGATTGCGCTTGGACGCGCATTAGCAAGGACTCGAGGCTTGCGCCTCAAGCAAAAGGCGCGCCTGAACATAACAGACCCGACCGGTTTTTACAATCCGACCCATTTTTAACCCTTCTCAAATCCCGTAACTTCTCCAATTCTCTCGCATTCTCATCCCCAATTCCAAACTCTAACCTCAATATTCACCTCCCTAACTTCTCAATTTGCACTCTTCATTCCCCCTCTCAACAACATCAGCATCGACAATGAAGTAGCTCGGCGGCAACACGACAACATACAACAGATCGGCGGCTACGTCGGAAGCAGATCAGCTGCGCTGGCGACACTCCTACTCCTCAGTCTCCAGACTCTCCACTCCTATTCTGGTTTCTTTTCTTTCTTATTTTACACTTTTTTGGTTTCTTTATTGGGTGTTCGTCTATCTTTGCTTATGATGTTTTTGCAAGTTACTTTCAAACAAAATTGTGAAGCTGGTTCATTCCATAATTTACTATAATCATGAAATCATGCCTTATTCAAATAATTGCATCATATCTCACTGTAGAACATGACCAAATTTTATGGTCGGCGAACTTTATGTTATTGTTGTAATATTTCAAAATACCTTACCATTTACTAAGACTGTAATATTGTAATATTGTATGCTCATTACTGCAATATTTAATTTGATACTATTGTAGTTTTGCTGTATGCTCAAAACTGTAATACTGTAATATTGTATGTTGTATGGTAAGTATCTTTATTATTGTATTACTGAAATCCTATATGCTCATTACTGCATGAAACTATGAATTGAAGGTTAACATGATATTATCGTTGTTTTATAGAGAAACAAATTGTATCACTTCTTCTTTGAAGCAAGAAACATATTGTAGTTATACATTACAGAGGAACACAACGTAGTTTTACAAAAATGATTACTTACACAATTATCTTGGTCATTGTATGATAAATTTTGTTGCTATGATGTGATCTTGTTTATATAATCTTGTTTATAAATTTTAAAAACTCCCAAAACTAATAGTGCGCCTCGGTTAAGTGAGACTTACGCCTCAAATTGCGCCTTGCGCATCAGGCCTTGTACGGGGTAGTAAAATTGCATTGCGCCTTATGCCTTCGACTACACCGATTGGCAGTTTTTGGTAAATGAACATATTTATGAGAATAGATTGTGAGAAAATAAAAGGTGATAACGGAGTATATATGTAAGTATTAAATTTGGATTGTAGTTATCTATATAATAAAACACAAAGAAAGCTATCAAGTGGCTCTCCTTCAATCCCCCAAAAAATCAAAGGCTTAGATCTAACATCACAAAACATATTTCCCCCCCAAAAGTTTCCCCCCCAAAACTCAAATTCAAATCCTCCACCCAAAACAACTCCTATATTTATTTAATTTTTTTTCCCTCTCTCTCTCTCTCCCTCCCTCTTCTATTCAAAAAATTAAGAAAATTAAAAATTAAAAAACTAAAAAAATAAAAATTTAAAAACTTTAAAAATAATTCAAAAAAATTATATAATATGTTTTTTGCTCTATGTTTACTACTTCAATTAATTTGCTGGACTTCCAAAACTATTTTATATGATCAAATAAGGTGCACCGTTCCGAAGACGTGCCGTAGGCACGTGTCAACGGGCAAACCTAGTTTATAAATATTTTGCGAAGAAGTGAATTATATCTACTTTTAAATTGTACATGACTAAAGAATGATTGTTTCTACAGAACTTCAGAACAAAAAACTTTATTTTTAGTAAATTGATAGCGTGACCGACAAGTGTAGTAAACAAAAATCTTTTAAAAAAGTGTTGAAACTCTTTACTCTCAAATAGGCCAACTCTCTCGATATCTTTATTTAAACAGAATCTAAGCATATAGGACATTGCTACAATACTATTAAGTGTTGACACTCTTTACTCTCAAATAGGCCAAGTCTCTCTGTATCTTTATTTAAACAGAATCTAAGCATATAGGACATGCTGCCTTTTGCATAATGAGCTGATCAAATTAATCGAGAAGTTGTTCAATCAAAATAGTGGCATTAACCTATATGACATTTCTTGAGGATCTAGTGATAGCAGAGAATTCACAACCCGACACAAAGAAAGATGATCAATCTAATAGAAAGATAGCGAATCTATACCATTGTGGTATAAAAAGGTTGGCTTCTCGCAAGCTACATATTCAGCCTGTGTTGAGAAGGAATGTGGACAGGATACAGGTCTCTACTATGCAATCTTGATTGCTTGCCATTTTGTCATAGCAAAACTCTGAAATCATCTGCTACTGTAAATTCTGAAATTAAACTATTGGCAAAGTGCATTGGCATTTATTTTCAAAAACTGCTGCATGATGATGTAAGATGCATTAAGAAAATAGCAGTGAAGATAGTCTTTTTGGATCTTGTATTGGTCTTCATATCTCTCCTTGCCCTGTGTTTGTTAATCATTTTCACGATATTGCTTGTCAACCAACCATTTAATGTAAAGATAATTGGAGTTGTCAGTTGAGCTAACTTGATCTATGAAATGACAAAATGAGGTTAGGAGTCAAATTTGCTGAATGTGATTATGTGGTTGAAATGCAAGACTGAAGTATTTATTCCATGCTTTTAGTCATAACAGTGCTCTGTTTAGTCTCATATGTAATCATCTCTCCGTGATTCTTAATTATAAGTATGGATGTAATTACTTGTTGAGCTTTGCAGATTCATTTCACTTTGGTGCCAACCGCTTACTCTTTAAGAAAACTATTGGTTCGAGAAATGAGTTAACAAGTAATTTTATTAAAAGTAATGCTACACCCGCTACCAAATCTACTACCGCTTTACTACCTTAGGTGCACACTACTATTATACTCTACAATAACCTCCACTCATAGTGTGCTACCTAAGGTAGTAAGGAAAATGTAGTAGATTTAGCAGTACATGTAGCAGCATTGCTCTTTTATTAAATATGTATATATGTGAGTTAGAAGCGTGTTCTTTACATTAATTTTTTACAATGCTTATGAGCTCAGAAAGGCCAAGGGAGTGCAGATGAAAAGGTCAAAGAACGTCAGGAAGTTAAAAGCAGTTGCTAAAGCTATTGCTAAAGGTGAGATGGCCGAGGAAAAAGTTTCGAGAAGAAAAGGCAAAACACACAGGATTCTGTCTGCCAAGTCTCTGTATTAAGAGTAGTTTACAATTTGTTCATTCAGGATACCTAACATTATTAATATATTGAAGTCAGTTTATTATTCTATTAAGTGTACGGATATACCTCTCTGATGCTAGTTTGTAAAAGTTTCAATTTTGAGTAAACTGCGGAAGCTATATATCTTCAGTTTTACTTTCTCAGTAGATAATGATTTCTGGTTTGCATACTTAATAGTTGCAGTATGTGCAGCTTGTCTCTGTGAAGTATACACCAACTTTCGTGGTACTTCTAGCTGCTTTACTACAATCAGTTTTGAGATGTGTGGTTACAGTTGGATTTCTGATGTGGGTGTCTATTGGATATGCATGTCGGATTTTTTTTCCAAACTATCCCATTTTTGAAAGTTTTTTCCAAACTGCCTTACTCCACTTTCGAAAAATTGAGTTTAGTTAAAACTCACTCGGTTTTTCGAAACCGAGTGTTAGTCTTAGATTTTTCGAAGAGCAACACTCGGTTTTCGGAAAAAAACCGAGTGAGTTTTAACTAAACTCACTCGGTTTTTCGAAAACCGACTGGATCGTTTTGGTAAATACTTTTGAAAGTGGGTCAGTTTTAACAATGAGGGTGTTCGGGAGGTGGTTCAAATTAGTACCTTTAACAATGAGGGTGTTCGGGAGGTGGTTCAAATTAGTACATTTAACAATAAGGGTGTTTGGGAGGTGGTACATTTAACAAATTAGTACCTTCAACAATATTGAACAAATTAGTACCTAGTTAGATTTACTCATTGTTAAAGGTACTAATTTGTTCCTACTTAAGTAGATCTAACTAGGCTAATTGATTGGAAATTTTTCTCCAATGTTTGAGTGTACAATTGCTATATTATGAGTAGATCTAACTAGGCTAATCGACCATGTCCATCGTATTATCAATCTAAAACAAAAAACCCCCAAAAAAATTAATTACACAAATTCGGTAAATTAAACAATTCAATATCTTTAAATATAACGAACATTAAAAGAAATATGAAGATTATAGTTATCACTGTACGTATAGATGAGGCCTTCAGTTGGAACATGGGTTATAAACTAGAATAGGCGGGTGGTGGTTCAATCTCCCTCTCCTCAATTAATCGTTGAACACCAGCAGGTAGTTCTGTATCGAGAGAGATGTATAAACGTGTAATTGATCTGTACCATTGCATGTACTTCCCTTGCAGCTTGCCATCGTACTCTGGAACATTAACAATTACAAGTTCAAACCGTCGCTTGTTCCATTCTGCAACGTGAACACGATGGAAATCTGCCCAATCATGAGTAGGCATGCGACCGGTACCCCTCACTGCGTGTAACTCAGTGTCGTATAGGTTTGCGCAGCTTGGGAGAGTATCTTGTTGAAGACCGAACTGACGAAGAACTCTCTCCGGCCGTGGATGCTCCACTATACCAAAGTGAATGAATGGAGCCGTCGTCAGCCACAACTGCGACCCGGTCGTGCACATCGGTTATAGTCTTCCCACCCGCTCGGGTGTATACGGCACCCAAATCACGAACTCTTCTCGTAGTTGGTCGAGCTCGTCTCTGTAGTACGTTAGTACACCTTTGGGGTTGTCTTTGTAACTCCGACTACCAGCCCAATATACCCCTAAGGGTGCTAACATATCAGGATTTTCTGGTTGGGCCATCCAACCGTCCACCGATCTCCTAATGCGGGGACGACCCAAGTGCAGTCGCTCCCATGACCAAATCTGTAACAAAACCATCGGACCGGTCATCTCGGTCCCATCTAGCGCTATAGAACACAACGACCTGTATAGCGTTGCCAACGCACAACTTCCCCAGCTGTACCGGCCAGCTAAGCCTAGGTCTGCGAGCAATCGTAGATACATGAGGTGCACCGTATCCCCGGATGAGTTAGGCAAGAGAACCCCTTTGAGCACCATTAGAATGTAACCTTTGGTGTAGGACTGTACATAATGGTCGGGCGATGCTTTGGTCAACGTCCCATCAAAACGTCCCTTCAACCAAGATAGTCGGATTGATTGGCCGACAAAAAATTCCTTATTTTCCACAGCTGCCTCATCAAACTCTGTACCGAGCAGTTCATTGCACAGCTCTATTTTATCAAAGTTTATATTACCCGTCACAGCCAACCCATCTATTGGAAGACTGGATATCATCGTTATATCCTGTAGCGGCACCGTCATCTCTCCGACCGGTAGATGGAACGTGTGCGACTCTGGCCTCCATTGCTCCACGAGTGCTGAGAGAAGTGATCGGTCGAGTTTAACCTGACTCATCGTGCTTATTCCGTAGAAACCGGCCGCTACTAGGTACTCGACAATACGTGGGTGCACCTTCATGGTCTCGTGGGTGCGGAAATTACACCTTCGCGTCGTCCCACCCCACACTGCCGCGGATCTGTGGCGATCTTGCAAGCCCAGTTCACAGGGAAATATTGGTCCTGGACCACGACGTGGTGCCATCGAAGAGGATGTACCAACCTACACGAACCAAAAAACATAATTATTATTAATCTAATAACAATATCACTAAATACAAAATTAGGGACAATACAAATTAATAGTTCTCACATTCTCTGTGGAATGTTCCCCCCGAGCTTCCCGAGATGTCCTTCCGGTTCCCCTCATTCAAGCCATTTCTCTGTAACAAAGTTCACATATATAAAACTAATTATTCACTGAAAAATAGCAAACACAAACCAACGAGATGCAAAAATTTCAAAACTTCGCTTATACGCGTCAAAACAACACAAACGAGATGCAAAAATTCCTAAATTTTGCCGTCACCTCTGGCACACCAAACACAAGCCAACGCAACTTGTAGAAGTGAGTTCCGACCCATGGTTTGAAATATACGATCGTGTATCACTTTCACTCTTTAAAAAAGAGCGGTAAGCGATACATTGACGTATCTCGCAAACCGTGGGTCGGAACTCACAAATACAAGTTGCATTAGGTTGTGAATGGTTAGCCCAACCTACTCGCACCGTTTCGTACTTTTTGGACTTTGTTTAAGCATTTTTGTATTGAGACCATACTAAAAAAGTTTCGAGGTAGATTGAAGTTTTTTCATATACGCGTCAAAATAACACAAACGAGATGCAAAAATTCCAAAATTTTGCCGTTTGGTCGGGCTCCCCGCACACAAGCCAACGCAACTGGTACATGCGAGTTCTGGCCCACGGTTTGAAAGATACGGCCGTGTATCGTTTTCACTCTTGAAAAATGAGCGAAAAGCGATACATTGACGTATCTCACAAACCGTGGGTTGAAACTCGCATGTACAAGTTGGTATGACTTGTGAGTGGCGAGACCAACCTACTCGCACAGTTTCGTATTATTTGGACTTCGTTTAAGCATTTTTCTATTCATAACGTACTAAAAAAATTCCGAGTTGGATTAAAGGTTTTTCATATACGCGTCAAAACAACAAAAACGAATTGGAAAAATTTCTAAATTTGGCCGTCAAGCCTGGCACACCAAACACAAGCCAGCGGAACTTGCAGAGGTGAGTTCCGACTCTTGGTTTGAAAGATACTGCCGTGTATCGCTTTATATCCGTTGTATTGAATAAAACTAATAAACGAACGTATCTCACAAATCGTGAGACGGAAATCGCTTCTACAAGTTCCGTTACCTTCTACGCGGCGAGTCCGACCTACCCGTACAAATTGAATTTTTGGATCTCGTTTATTTCCTTCTCCTATATTTCACCACTACAACTAACACTACATCTACAAAAATGTCAACAAAATATACAACATACATGATCAGAGCTAATTGTATACTCTCTAAATTATAGACTACTACGCATAATACAAAAAAACCAAACTCCAAAATTGAAAAATAATTCAAAAAATCAACATAGTTCATTATAGTTAATTGGGATTAAGTAAATACCTGGTCCAAAGAGAAAGAGAGAGAGTTGGCGAAGATGTGAGAAGCCGCTGCGCGCTGTTGTAGAGAAAGGAATGGAATTTGTGCTAGGGTTCAGATGATTGGGGAGTTTGGGGCCTAACTTAGGGTTTGCTGTATTCGGAAGAGGGAGAGAGAGATAGAGAGCTTTCCACAAGAGGGGGAGATCGAGAAGGCAAAGAAATCGAGGCAAAGGAGTTGGGAGAGAGAACTAGGGTTTGGGGATGGGTTTCGGGAGCTCAAGAGAAAGAGAGAGAGAGTTTGTGATGAAGACAGAGTGAGGGAGATCTGGGTATGTACAAGTGTTTGGAAAAACAGTTGTACATACCTAGGCCGTTGTTGGAAACAACGGCCAATGTATGTTTTTTTAATATAAAAAAACAACCTAGGCCGTTGTTGGAAACAACGGCCTTTGTTGGAAACAACGGCCTAAGTATTTTTTTCGACAAAAAAAAACTCCACGCCAAAAAAACGCTAAGTCTCAAACGTTTTTTGGCGTGAAGTTACGAATTAACCCCTCCGCTTTTTGGACGCGTTAGTGGGAGACTTAGCGGATCTTCATCACAGCCACTGATCATGATCAAGCACGATCGGATGGCTGAGATGGCTGTTTTCCGACCCGTTGAAAACGGACCCGTTTTCAATTGAGCAAATCCCTATATATATATATATATATATATATATACTAGATTTGCCCGTGGGCACGTGCCTACGGCACGTCTTCGGAACGATACAAAACACGAAAAGCCATGTAAATAGTAAAACAATAATTATGTAGCTCAAGTTTGAATAGTATGACAATAATTAGTTATAAATAAAAGTTTATGTTTCCATTAGTATATGTTGAAAATAATTATAAATGGGGTATAAAATCTAACTTCTTAAAATTTTAAGTGTGGAAAATATTGAAATTTAATTGTTGAAGAGATATTTGCTATTAAAAATTGTGAAAATTTACAAAATTGAAATCTTAAAATCTAAATTTCTAAGTAAATAAAGAAAGAATGAGAGGGAGAGATAGAGAGAGAGAGAAAAAGAGAAATATGAAAAAGTAAAGAGAGAAGAGAGAGATAGTAATAAAGTAATGAGTTTTTTAGGGGGGAAATTTGGTTTTGGGGTTTGAAATTTTGGAGAAAAAATGTGTTTTGTGAGGTTTGATATGGGCCTTTAATTTTGGAGGGGGGGGGGGATTGATTGTGAGCCACTTGATAGCTTTCTTTGTAATTTATTATATATATATATATATATATATATATATACGCTCCATTGAAAATGCTACTGTAGCATTGAAAATGTGAAAACCACCTAGGCCGTTGTTGGTTATAATGCATTATAACCTAGGTCGTTGTTCCCAACAACGGCCTAGGTGGTTTTCACGAGTTTTCACAACATTTACGTTTTCAATGGAGCATTTCTTATATAGACTATAGGCCGTTGTTGGGGTTGTAGACCATAGGATTTGTAACCTGAATTAGTGAATTGTATCAAGCACAACTTCAAGAGAAGTGAGTAACAAGTGTTTCAGATGTGTGTGTGTGTGAGAGAGATTGATAGTTTTATCTCTTTGTAATCTTTGTATTTCTTGAGGAATAAGAAGTATTGGTTATCTTTACATATTATTGTGTTCTTGTAATTTGTGAGATCTTGCGATTATCGTGGTGTCTTATTATTGGTGCATCCAGGTCTTGTGTAGCAATGGTATCGGGTCGGGTCAGGTCGGGTTGAGTCACTACCAAGATCCGGACCTGATCCTCTACGGGTCCAAAAATTTGACCTGAACTTAGACCTGTGAGGACCAGGTCCGGGTCCGAGTTCGGGTCTTGTTAAAAGATTCCTACCCGTTCGGGTAGGAGCGAGAGCGTTAGCGGCAAGTGGAGGCGACAAACAGAGGATTTAGAATAGATGAAAGAAGAAGAAAACATGAGTTTTAGGTTTGGAAGATGAAGATTTAGAATTGATGAGGAATGAGGGGAGGGAGGAGAGTATGATATTTATTTTTATGTTTATTTTTTGGGTTTTCTTAATGGTTCCGGGTTCAGGGCGGGTCTATTTTTGAGGGCCAGGACCCAAACCCGAAAGTAAAATGGGTCCTATTTTAGGACCCGAACCTGGACCCGTATAGGCCGGGTCGGTTCCGGTCCAATGCTAGATTCGGGTATCGAGTATTTATACCAGTGCTAGTATTGTGTGTGCATTAAACTTCCGCTGTGGGCACTACAATATATATATATATATATATAGGGGTCGGTTCGGGTGAGAACCTAAGGGCCTCTCCCAACCACTCATCAAATCATTTTGTATGGCTGAGATTATGCAAGTACATAATAAGGTAATAGATCATACTGTACAGAAATTTTTTTGGGTGTGACGGTTAAGGCAATTTTGGTCAGATTGGAGAGAGAAATAATTCAATTCCGTAAAATATGGGAGAACATTTTGTATCCCAAATTAATAGCAACTGCAGAATCATTCACCAATTCGTTCCTTCACCAATTTGTTCACTATATAGCAACTGACTGTATTGTAAGTAGATACAACTAGTGCATATTTTAGCAGGAATATATATATATATATTGTTTGTTTATCAATTTGCAAACTTTCATGCTGTCAGTATAGCAACTGACTGTATAGCAACTGACTGTATCAATATAGCAACTGAATGTTTTTTGAATAGCAACTAACTGCATTGTACGTAGCAACAAAAATTTCATATTTAGCAACAATGTACGTAGCAACAAATGTTGTTCATCCTGATGAAGATTGTGGTTCGGCTGAAAATAAAATAAAAAAGGCAATTGATATGGCTAAAATTGGGGTTAAATCGAGACCGTCCAGATCGATCACGAATCCTGAAGCGCGGGGGTAAAAAGGTAATTTCACATACAGATGAATCCAAAACGGGTATTGGGCCTCCTTCTCACGGAACCAACCACCCGCGAATAGATCCACTTCAATTGGGTACGGGTCCCGACCCGATACAAACCCAATCCACCAAGAAGAGAATCAGGCCACTGATTTGGTCAAATCAATAAGTCTGATTAGCTCTCACCAGGGAATCAAGGCCTAACTTCCCAAAACAGAATAGGAGGATTTTTCTCCTATTTGTTAGGCAGGAAATTAGGCCCCAAATCATTCCAAAGGCGACTATAAATACAACCCCTCTACCACCGAGACCAGGTTAATCACTTTTTCACCACTTAAGCTCTTTCTTGATCTTTTCCTGATTACTGACAAGAGCGTCGGAGGGTGCGTCGCCGGAATCAACCCCGGTGTTTCGCACTTCCTTGCAGGTTGTGCCAGGAGCAAGGAGATCGAGTCAATCGTTCAGGTGTTTCCCGGACTCACAAATTCTATCTGTTTACCCCCACACCGAAATCAGCGGTAACAGATTGGCGCCGTCTGTGGGAAACCACCACACGAACGACCTCAGCTTCTCCTTCATCGCCTCCCATCGCCATGCCTCCGAAGAAGAACAGATCCAAAGGATCCACCCGGGTGGCCAACCCCGCCGACCCTACGGAGGATACCCCCGTCAACCAAATTCCCCAATCTGGGCTTCCTCCTCCGACCCAACCGGTCCAGCCTCCTCATCCTCAGCAGCAACCGAACCATGGTCCCGCCGGTCTCAACGGCCAGAAGCTGAAGCAGCCCATCCAGGACCATGTCTCGGTCCATAACGGGTCCTCGGACTCGATGGCCTCCCATAACCCCGACCGGAACCGCCAGAAGGAGAACGACCTCCGCACGCACCTTGACGAGAGGCGGGCCCGAGCGGAGGCCTCCCGACAGCGTCAGGGCGAGCGGTCACCTCGTCGCCGAGACAGACAGAGGTCTCCGTACCGGAGAGGCCGAGCGGCATCTCCCGAACACCGAAGGAGGAGGCCGCGTTCCCCCGAGGATCGGCATCGTACGAGGGACCGTGAGGTACCTATCAGCCGTGCCGAGTTCCTCCAGTTTCAGGAGACTGTACTGCAGGCCCTGAACGCCCGTGCCAACAACCAAAACCCCCCGAGGGTCCCAACACCCCCTCGGATTCCCAGTCCTCACCGCCGGTCACGAAGTCCTCTCCAGGCTCCCAGTCGTCAGCAACATTACAGTCCCCGCCGATCCGAGGGATACCGGCGCCGAAGTCCACGCTCTCCCTCTTATGATGAAGAGTCCGAAGGCTCATACGGTTACCGGCGAGGGGACGATGCCTTTGACCGCCGCCTCCATGAGGTGGAGAGGCGCATTGTCCGTATGGACCGAGAAGAGGAGTCCCGAGCAGGGACTGTTCGCCCAAACCGACCTCCCTTCTCTCGGACAATCATGGAAGCTCGCATACCGAGGGGTTTCAAACCTCCACAGTTTGAAACGTACTCAGGCGAGTCCGACCCAGTAGATCACGTCGAGAGTTTTAAGACTCTGATGCTGATCCACCAAGTCTCCGATGCCATACTCTGCAGGACCTTCCCGGCCACCCTTCGGGGTTCGGCTCGGGAATGGTATTCCAGGCTTGCCCCCGCCTCCATCTTTTCATTTGAGCAGTTTGAGACGCTGTTCATAACTCACTTTGTGAGCAGCCGACGGGCCGAGAAAACGAGTCTCTCCCTTCTGAACCTCCGACAGGAAAGGGGAGAGAAGCTGCGTGACTATGTGAAGAGGTTCACTGCAGAAGTCAGGTCGATCGCCTCCTTAGACCAATCCGTGGCAACAGTGGCGTTCCAGTCGAACGTCCTCAACTCCAACCTCCGCTCGTCCCTAGCAAAGAAGCCGCCTACCAACTTCGCCGACCTCCTACTGAGGTGCGAGAAATACATCCGAGCCGAGGAGGCCGAGTCCCTCCCGAACTTCGGAGGACCCTCCTCCGGCTCGAAGAGGAAGGCAACGGAGGAAGAGGGGGCCAAGAAGACTATGAAGGACGGAGGCGGCCAGCGTCGTCCTCCCCCCAGGTTCGAGAAATTCACGCCCCTCACAACTAATGTCTCCACCATCCTCATGGAGGTAGAGAAGGAGGGGGTCCTCCCTCCAGCCCCGAGGATGCACAAACCGGCGAAGAGGAGGGACAGAGACAAGTGGTGTCGGTATCACCGGGACCACGGGCACGAGACGAATGACTGTCGGGCTTTGAGAGATGAGATCGAAGCCCTCATCCGAAGGGGGCAGTTGGCGAAGTTCGTGAAGGCTAACGATCGGGCAGATCGGAACTCTCCTCCCCCTCGGGGGGCTAACAAGCGGCGCGAAGTAACGCCTGAGTTCGAAGAAGAAAGGGTTCTGCACATGATCCACGGGGGCCCCATGGGCGGTCCCTCTAATACGACCCGGAAAGCCTTCGTCCGAGAGGTGAACTCGGTCCACAGTGCTCCTCCTCCCAAGGGCTTCGGTGTGCCCGTGTCTTTCTCCGACGCTGATCTCGAAGGAGTCCGAACCCCTCACTGTGATGCCCTCGTCATCGACCTCCGCATGGCCAACTACAAGGTGCAGAGGATTTTGGTTGACAACGGGAGTTCGGTCAACATTCTATTCCTCTCGGCCTTCCAGGGCCTCCAGCTGTCCCGAGATCGTCTCAAACCGGCCGGATACACTCTACACGGGTTCACGGGGGTCCCGGTAACCATCGAAGGGGTAATAACCCTCGACGTTACTGCGGGGAGCACCCCTACTACCCGGACCGAGCCCATGGACTTCATGGTCGTTGACGTCCCGGCAGCATACAATGTCATCCTCGGTCGCCCCGGCCTGGCCGCCCTTGAGGCCGTCCCATCAGCATACCATTTGAAGATGAAGTTCCCCACTCGGTCGGGAGTAGGGGAAGTCAGGGGGAGCCAGGAAACAGCTCGGAAGTGTTACATGACTTCCACCGGGGGACCAGTGCTTTCGCTCGAGACCCTCGAGATCCCCGAGCCGAGGGCTCACCCAACGTCCGAACCAGCGGACGAGTTAGAAGAAGTACTCTTCTCCGACGAGGATCCGAGCCGGAAATTCCTCGTCAGCAAGTCCTTACCGACCGTGCTATTCTCCGACCTTGTGAGATGCATCCGGGGTAACCGCGACCTATTTGCTTGGTCGGCCGCGGATATGCCCGGTATCTCCGAAGACTTGCTCGTCCACCGCCTAAGTGTCGAGCCGGGGTGCAGACCGGTTCAGCAGAAGAGGCGAAAGTTCGCTCCCGAACGACAGCAGGCAATCAAGGAGGAAGTAAATAAGCTGTTGAAGGCCAAGTTCATCCAGGAGGTGAATTATCCCGAATGGTTGTCGAATGTTGTGATGGTCAAGAAGTCCAACGGCTCGTGGAGAATATGCATCGACTTCACCGACCTCAACAAAGCGTGTCCGAAGGATCCCTTCCCTCTCCCGAACATCGACACCCTAATCGACGCCACCTCGGGCCATGAGCTCCTCAGCTTCATGGATGCCTTCTCGGGCTACAACCAAATCCGGATGTTCCCTCCGGACATCCCGAAGACCTCCTTCGTCACCGACCAAGGCCTCTACTGCTACCGAGTAATGCCGTTCGGTTTGAAGAATGCGGGAGCCACCTACCAGCGCCTTGTCAACAAGGTCTTTCAGCATCAGATCGGCCGAAATATGGAGGTGTACGTCGATGACATGCTCGTCAAGAGCATCCACGGCACCGACCATGTGGCCGACCTCCAAGAGGCGTTCGACGTGTTGAGGAAGTACAACATGCGGCTGAACCCGAACAAGTGTGCGTTCGGAGTCTCCTCTGGTAAGTTCCTCGGCTTCATGGTGAGCCAGCGAGGGATTGAAGCTAACCCCGAAAAGATCAAAGCCATATTAGATATGGCCCCGCCTCGGAACGTAAGAGAAGTGCAGAAGCTCACCGGTCGGCTCGCTGCCATCGGTCGGTTCCTCTCCAAGTCAGGGGAAAAGTGCCTTCCCTTCTTCAAGGCACTCCGAGGCGCTAAGGGATTTGAATGGGGCGAGGCACAGCAAGCGTCGTTCGACCAGCTGAAAGCCTATCTGGTGAACCCCCCTCTGCTCAGTAAGCCGGTCCCAGGCGAGCCTCTCTTTCTCTACTTGGCAGCCTCCGAGCAGTCCCTGAGCGCTGTCCTGGTCAGAGAAGAGGACCGGACCCAGAGGCCGATTTACTACGTGAGCAAGGTGCTTCGGGATGCCGAGCTCCGTTATCCGGGGATAGAAAAGATAGCCTACGCCCTCGTCATGGCAGCAAGAAAGCTTCGGCCCTACTTCCAATCCCATTCAGTCATCGTCCTCACCGACCAACCGCTCAAGCAAGTCCTCCATAGACCCGAAACCTCGGGCCGGCTGATGAAGTGGTCGATAGAGCTGAGTCAGCACGACATCTCCTATCAACCTCGGACGGCAATTAAGGCGCAGGCCCTCGCCGACTTCATTGTAGAATCCACCATCCCCGAGGTCGGCCACGTCCCGAGCGGACCCCCCATTTGGACAGTCTTTGTGGACGGATCCTCTTGCAGTGAGGGAAGCGGCGCCGGCATCATCCTGAACGGCCCCGATGGCTTTGTCCTACAGTACGCGATCCGCATGAGCTTCAAGGCCTCGAACAACGAGGCGGAGTACGAGGCACTCATAGCCGGTCTCGGACTCGCGCGAAGCGCTGGGGCGCATCGTCTCCGGATTCACAGTGATTCCCAGCTAGTCGTGAACCAGGTCTTGGGCGAGTATGAAGCCCGGGACGAGCGGATGGCGAAGTACCTCGCCAAGGTCCGGGATCTCATGGGTCGGTTCGAAGAAGCCATCATCCAGCGGGTCCCTCGGGAAGAAAACACACAGGCCGATGCACTTTCCAAGTTGGCCTCGTCCTCGTTACAAGGACTCGAGCAGACCGTACTAATTGAAGTCCTCACTAAGCCGAGCATCGAAGACGAGGCACTAGGCTCGGCGGAGTCATTGCCAGTCATGCTGCAAGACAACTGGATGAAGCCACTGGTAGAATTTCTAAGGGATGGAGTTCTGCCCTCAGATCCCAAAGAAGCTCGCCGAGTTAGAACCCGAGCCGAGCGCTATGTCTTGATCGAGGGCATCCTATACAAGCGCTCCTTCTCCCAAATTGACGGCCGACCATATCTACGATGCCTCTCTCCGGAACAGGCAGAATATGCCCTACAGGAGCTTCATGAAGGGATCGGCGGGGCACACTCGGGATTTAGATCCCTGGCCCGAAAAGCTCTGAATTATGGGTACTTCTGGCCGACACTTCTCCAAGACGCCGAGCGACACGTTCGGCAGTGCGGCCCCTGCCAGAGACATTCCAGCATCCGACGCCTCCCTCAAGCCAACCTCACCTCCCTGTCGAGCCCTATCCCCTTCGCGATGTGGGGAATGGACTTGGTAGGGCCTTTCCCTCCAGCTCCGGGTCAGCTCAAGTTTTTAGTCGTCGCAATCGACTACTTCTCGAAGTGGGTCGAGGCCGAGCCCCTCGCCACGATAACCGAGAACAAAGTGGTGCAGTTCTTTTGGAAGAACATTATATGCAGATTCGGCGTCCCGCGCGTCCTCGTGACAGATAATGGGACCCAGTTCACTGGCTCAGCGTTCCGAACCCTGTGCGACGACCTCGTCATTCAACAGCGTTTCTCGTCCGTCTCGCACCCCCAGTCGAACGGACAAGCCGAGAACGCCAACAAGCAGATCCTTGCGGGGATCAAGAAGAGGTTGGACAAGTGCTCCAAAGGGCAGTGGGTCGACCAACTCCCTAATGTGTTGTGGAACTACCGCACAAGCAAGCGAACGCCCACCGGAGAGTCCCCTTTCAGCCTTACTTATGGGGCCGAAGCCGTAATACCCCTCGAGGTCGGAATTCCTTCCCCTCGGCTCATCGCCTATGACGAAGCACAGAATGCCAGGGAACTCAGAGGAAACTTGGACCTGATAGATGAACTAAGGGAAAGGGCATCGATTCGGCAGCAGAATTACAGAAGGCGAGTCGAACTAGCCTACAACAAGAAAGTCCGACCCGCCAACCTTGAACAAGGGGACCTGGTGTTGAGAAAGCTAGCCATATCCCTCCCCAGTCAGAAGGGCAAGCTAGCTCCGAATTGGGAAGGGCCGTACCGGGTCGCAAAAGTTGTCCGGCCTGGAGCATATCGACTTGAGGACATGGATGGTAGAGAGCTCCCGAGGACCTGGAATGCCGACCACCTCCTCAAATACCAAGAGAGCGCCCCGGCGCCTCTCTAAGTAATCCGAGGTGTCGCGCCATTCCTCTCCTTTAACTTGTAACCTGTTCTATGAATCCTACTATGTAAAACGGTTCGCCGTCAAATATAAAATAAAGAAAGTTCCATTTTGTTTTTGAATTTGCCTGTTTTTTCCTCCCCTCTTAACTACACCGATGGTTCGGAGTCCAACACTCGGCTCGACTTTACCTCCTCGGCTCGTCTCCGGACGAACCAGGGGTAGATCGCCGTTCGGAATTGCTCCCACAGCCGTTGAACTACACCGATGGTTCGGAGTCCAACACTCGGCTCGACTTTACCTCCTCGGCTCGTCTCCGGACGAACCAGGGGTAGATCGCCGTTCGGAATTGCTCCAACAGCCGTTGAACTACACCGATGGTTCGGAGTCCAACACTCGGCTCGACTTTACCTCCTCGGCTCGTCTCCGGACGAACCAGGGGTAGATCGCCGTTCGGAATTGCTCCAACAGCCGTTGAACTACACCGATGGTTCGGAGTCCAACACTCGGCTCGACTTTACCTCCTCGGCTCGTCTCCGGACGAACCAGGGGTAGATCGCCGTTCGGAATTGCTCCAACAGCCGTTGAACTACACCGATGGTTCGGAGTCCAACACTCGGCTCGACTTTACCTCCTCGGCTCGTCTCCGGACGAACCAGGGGTAGATCGCCGTTCGGAATTGCTCCCACAGCCGTTGAACTACACCGATGGCTCGGAGTCCAACACTCGGCTCGACTTTACCTCCTCGGCTCGTCTCCGGACGAACCAGGGGTAGATCGCCGTTCGGAATTGCTCCAACAGCCGTTGAACTACACCGATGGTTCGGAGTCCAACACTCGGCTCGACTTTACCTCCTCGGCTCGTCTCCGGACGAACCAGGGGTAGATCGCCGTTCGGAATTGCTCCCACAGCCGTTGAACTATGCCTAAGGTCCGGAACACGCATCCAGACCACTCCTGACCGACAGCCGAAGGTCGAAGGCGAACATATCCGGCCGGTATCCGAGCAAGTGCCTTCCCGAGCTGGTAAACGGGGAAAACACACTTCCTCCT
The DNA here is from genome assembly GCA_017893485.1 of Hemerocallis citrina. NCBI lineage: Eukaryota > Viridiplantae > Streptophyta > Magnoliopsida > Asparagales > Asphodelaceae > Hemerocallis > Hemerocallis citrina. The sequence goes on along the minus strand of CM030364.1, from coordinate 287,610,892 downwards.
CAACTTTCGTGCCTGATCTTCATCAGACGGCTCAGATCGTGCCACTCGCGCAAAACGACAAGATAACGTTTTCTTGGAAAACGAGCCACCTCGAGATCCGCGCCTACATTCAACGGCTCAGATCTCGCCACGGGGAAATAGCACCCTCGAGAACATCGCCGTGTCAGACCCACTAAGTGACAAATCGCCGTACCCCTGGGGATCCATTCGGCTAATTAGACACACTCAGTTCAGATAGTTCGGCACGGCCAACACAGTTATAAACAAAGACAGACGTTCAAAAGAACACCGAAAGGAGATTTTATTAAATATCGGCGTACAGTACAAAATAGACCATTACAAAAGTGTCGGCAAGCAAAACATACATCCCCCGACCCACTACACTTGTCTTTCATAAAAATGCATCCTCTCCATCTTGTTCGCTCTCCTCGGCAGACGGTTCCTCCGCCTCACCTCGAAGCTTCGCCATTTCCGCCCGCAGCTGCCCCATCTCCGAGAGCAAGTCGTCCCGTTCGGCGATGAGCTTCGACTGAATGTGCCGAATACTTTTGACCCGAAGAGCATTGCTGAAAGCGGTTTGCGAGTCCTCGTCCTCGCCTACGGGGCTCAACTCGACGAGCTTGCTCTCCAAGCGTTGTGTTTCGGCCTCCCGGAGACTGAGAACCAACGAAAGATGATTCCACTCGCCCTCGGATCGGCGGAGCTTCAGACCGACACTCCTGGGGCTCAGAACCACCGTCCCAGAAGTCGCCTCGGATGCGGTGTCATCATTTGGACGCCCAGAGTCCGATCCATGGATCGCCGCAACAAGCTGAAAAATAAAAAAAAAAAACGAACAAAGCGTTTTTCAATACAGTGGCGAAGACAAACACTTAAAAAGTTTTTCAGAATTTCTTGCATTCAAACATAATAATGTTACAGACGGTCGACCGACCCTACAACTAAGTTATTACAAGGGCAAACAGAAATGAAAAGTGACGTAATCAAGTCCTCTTCGGAAGGGGAATGCTTCGGTTTAGGGAGACGCGAGGACGACGAGGCCGACCCTCCGAGCTCGACCCTAAACCAACGAAGCGCGACCCCCCTTCACTGCTAGTCCTGACAGCTGCGCCGACCGATGCCCCGCTCGACGAGACAGCCGCGCTGCTCTGAGCGTCAGTCGGACTCCGCCTGGTCGGTGGCGGGCGCGTCGCGAGTTCATAAAACGTGATCCCCCTCTCACTTTCCTCGCGAGTGCACGACGTGCTACGAACATTAGCCCTCTCCGGCGCAGGTTTAAGCGACGCGATCTCCTCCTCCAGTTCGATAATCCGATCCCTCAGGACGACGTCCTTCTCCAATTTCTTTGATCGAGGGGCCTTCAACGACCCGGAGGCATTGGGGCTATCAGTTGCAAGCCGCCGATAGTGGGTGACCTCGATCCCCCTATCTACTGTGATCCTCCTGAGCATGTCGACTTCGGCCAATAGTCTCTTACGCTCAGCCAAAGCCCCCTCCAGCTCGGAGGCCATCTTCTCCCTTTCCGCAGAGCGCTCTCTCTCCGATAGCTCCAAGTGTTGTACCTCGCCCAAAAGGTCGTCATTCTTCTGCTCGGCGGCTTTAAGCTCCCCGCGAAGCCGCTCAACTTCCCCTTCGGAACCAGGACCCAAGGAGCGCTTCCGGAGTTGATGCAGCTCGCGACAGTTTCTCCTCAGGACTGCCCTGACCTCCTCCGCCTGGCCGAGCAGGAGAAACCGCCTCTGCCGGCTGTCCGAGAGTTCACGCTTCAAGTTGGCCAATTCCTTCCGAAGGAAGACCAGCTCCGTGACCGGACCAAACACCACCTGAAAAGCGGAAATAAATCCGAGGCCTAACAGTTGGAGAAATTTACGCCCAAAACGCCCAAAACGCACACTAAGTCCGAGGCTCAACACTTGGAAAATTTTTAGCCAAACAAAATACTTTTTCATTCAAAACAAGGGCGGTGGCCAGTCCGCGATAAGGCTTACAAAAAGAAAACAAAACCAAAAAAGACTGAAAGTAGGAAGACAACCGGGTCAGGGGTCGACCTTTTTGCCGCTCGGATTCGTCGACCCCTCGGCCTTGCCGTCGCCATCACCCTCGTCCCCGCCTTCGCTCCAGCTCTCCTCCTCGGAGAGTTCCTCCTCCTCGCCCTCGGCTTCGGTCTCACCATCGCCTTCGGCGGGTTCTGGCTCACCATCGGGTCCGAGCAAACCCTCGGTGATCCCTTCTTCCCCCTCCACGGGCTCGTAAAAGTCATAGGAGGACGAGTCGAAGCCGGGGTTCTTTGCGGCTACATGGGTCAGGGCACGGCCGTAGGCGTCCAGCATATTCTGGATCATGTGCTGCGCGGCCTCCTCTTGCACGGCCTTCTTCACCTCCTTCACCTTCCTCAGGTGGTTGGCCTTGATCCTCTCGGCTCTCTTCCGAGCAGCCTCCCCTTCCGACCGAGCCTTGGCCAGCTCGTCCTTCAGCCCGGTGACCTCCTTCTCGGCTCCCGACCGAGCGCTGGTCAGTTCCTCCTTCAGCTCGGCCACCTCCTTCTCAAACTTGGCCGCCGTATCCTTCGACGATTGGATAGCGTCAGCCAGCTTCTTCTCCAGGTCCTCCGCTTCGGCGACTCTCTTCGTCGAAAGAAGCAGCTCGGACTCAAGCCGCTTCGCCATCCGAACGCGCTCCGTCCTCTCCTTCTCCTTCTCCTGATCCTTCTTCGCCATCTCCTCCACCAGCCAACTGAAATGGCAGAGGGTCTGGAAGAAAACACCGCATTAAAATCCGAGCCCAAGAACTTGGAAAATCTCCATGAAAAATATGAATGAAGAAGGGTTCGACACACTCACCGACATAGTGCTCCGGGCCATCTGCATCACGTTGTCCCCTGCCATCCCGGCCCTCAGGGTCGCCCGGTCCTTCGGGGTCGGCAGGTGCCTCACTGCCTCCATGCAGATGTTCCCGTCGCCCAAAAAGCCGTCGACGTTCATCACCTGCCAATCCGGGACGAAGATCTGTTTATGACGCTCGGTCAAGATCTTCTCCGCACCGGGGGTGAGTGGCGGAACCTGGAGGGACAGCGCATCGGCCACTCCGAACTCATTGCTCGACGGACCAGGAGCGTCCGCCTCCGGAGTAGGAGCAGGAGCGGCCGTTACCGAAGGATCGAGGTCCACGATCCCTCCCTGCTCGGGGACCGCGACCTGGGCCGAAGAGACGAGGACCTCAACCTCTCCCTCCTTCAGGACCGCAACCTTCGGTTGATCGGCTGCCTTCACTACCGAGGCCTTCTTCGAGGCTCGGCTGTCCTGAGGCGCTGCCGACGGCCTCTTCTTCTTCTCCTGCTCGGACCTGCCCTTCGCCACCAGGGCCTTGTAATCGAGCTTCATGGTCTCTGCAAGAGTCGAACGAAAAAACTTAGAAAAACTGAATGCAAACTTTACGGAGAGAAGTATAAATACCAGAAGCATACGAGGGTCGATCGGACTGAGACCCCCACGGAACAGATGCTCTTCGGTGATATCCTTCCAGCTAAGCGTCGGCAGAGCAAGGATCTTCTTCTGGACCTCGGTCTCTGCCGCGTTCAGCGGAACGTCCTTCTTCGTGCGCTTGGGTAGTCCGTCCGCCCAAACTGTCGGTATCACCCATGGCGTCAGTTTCCGAACGAGGAAGTATTTGTCCTTCCAGTGTTTGATCGAGTCTGGATTCTCGATCAGCTTCACGCCCGGCCGGGGCGAAAGATAAAACCTCTTCTCGTCTTTCCTCGGCTGGACGGGTCGGAAGAGACTCCGAAAGAGGTACATGGTCGGCTTGGCGCCGATCTCTTGGCATCGGAGGAGGAACGCCACAACTTGCCTCCATGTGTTCGGCATCAGTTGAGCGGGACTCAGACCATACCAAACCAGGACCTCAACCACGAACGGGTGGAGGGGAAAGCGAAGACCGGCAATGAGGGAGTCGACCGGAAAGACGCACATGTCCGGAGAGGACCCAGTGTTCGCTCGGAACCCCGGCCCGGGGAGGAGCAACGTGTACTCGAGAGAGATCTGGAAGCCCTCTCGGATCAGACGAAGGTCCCCTTCGGTAAGAGTCGAGATCTTGCGATCGACCTCGGATAGCTCCCTAGGCTCGTTCTCCTCCACCAGTTTAGCCGTACCTTGGGTGACCTTCTCCAAGATATCCTCAGTATAATCCCGGACTCCCCCCACGCTCGACACGGCGATGGGCTGCCGACCGAACTCCCCCGCTCTCTTCGGCGTCTCCACTATAGTAATTACAGCTTTGCCCTTTCGGGACTCCGCCGTGACTTCTTGGGGCACCTCGGCCACTCCGCCCTCCGCGTCTGGACGAACAACGTCCTGCTCGCTCGGCTCCACTACTCCTTTCTCTTTCTCCCCTCGGCCAACGGCTTGTTCCGAGGCGGGGGTCTCAACCGAAATCTTAACCATATTTTCCTAAAGAGAGAAGGGAAGGAGACTGACCTTGAATTGACAGCTACGGTCGGAAACTTCGTCGGAACTAGGAACGCTACCGCGACAGCTAGCGACACCACCAGGGAGCTAAAGACCTCGAAGCAAAGTAAATACGAAAGAGAGAGAGTAAAAGTGAAAAGTGAAGACTTGGTCAAAGGGGGGGTAAAGATTTATAGTGAAAATGAGGCACCTCTTGGACTTCCAGAGCGACTTTTGGGCTACTCTCGAAGCATCTCGAAGGCCCACCACAAAGTCAACCAGCTCAGCAAGATGGGACGAGAATCCGAGCTGCGAGCAAAACCGAACGTGGCTGCAATAGGGTCCGCTCGGTATCCGTGCAAGTGCCTTCCCGAGCTGGTAAATGGGGGAAACTCCTTTCCCCCTCAACTTCCGCGCCTGATCTTCATCAGACGGTCCAGATCTCGCCGAGAGCACTAAACGACAAGATAGTGTTTTTTTGGAGAACGCGCCCCATCTCGAGATGCGTGTCAGCATCTGGCGGCTCAGATAGCGCCACGTCGCTCGAACGATCGGGACCTCGGACGCCTCGCCTATGCATGAAAGAACCTGGAAAATTTTTTGATTATGTTTTAAGGCGCCGCCCTCGGCAGGCGCCCCCCGGGTCCCGTGCCTCGGTTGGTATAACCCCGACAACAGGCCCCGGTCAGAAGCAGATCAGAAGCAGATCGGCACTCTCCCATCTCTAACTCCCCGGGCTGACCTCCGTCAAAAGCCATCAGCCCGAGAAGGGAGACAGAGATGGGAGGGAACCCACCAACACTCAGAAGTCGGAAGAGACGCACCATCCCGAGCTAGTTGGTTGCAACTGGAAGGCTCGGCTTGTCGAAAGACTCTAACAGCGGCGCCTTCACAGTTGCAACAAACGGACTCAGATGGCCCGGAGATCGACATCGGACAGGGGTCGTCACTCTCCCACCAAGATCTCTGCCTACTTCAACTCTCACTTCGGAGCAACAGAAGAAGGCCGAAGATCTTGGTGAGAGAACGGCGACCCGTCCTTCGAAAGAGGTCCGCACCCCGGGTCCGGACCATGGCCGTCGACGCCACTGTCTTGTTGCCCCCACCCCTCACACCCCTTCGGAGCAGGGAGGGATGGGGAAACAACAAGACAGCGGGGCGATCGCCCGTCCTTCCGGGAAGGCCCATCCCTCGGATCCGGACTACGGTCGTCACCACTCTTGCCTTATTCTCCTCCGCTCCCGACACCCACTTAGAGACCGTCCGGAACGGGAGAAGAATAAGGTAAGAGAGCGACCACCCGTCCTTCGGAGATAACTCATCCCCCGAGCGCGGACTACGGTCGTCACCACTACTGCCTCGTTCCCCCTCGCTCCTGACATCCACTTTGGGGCCGTCAGGAACAAAGGGAAAACCAGGCAGAAGAGCAACCACCACTCCGAACTTCAAGAGAGAAGCTACCCAAGGCGGATGCCTCCGAGGTCTGGAACCCAATTTGGTTGTGACGAAAATGACAAAAGGGATGGGGTACTTATAGCCTGCCCCCAATAACCAGCCATTACTACCCTCGGAAATTGAAGCGCCGTGTTTTAATTGAGGGAATTATTGATCTCCGGAAGTCGAAACGCCACGCATTAATCAAAGGAGTTATTCTTAATGGCCTGGGGAAGAGGAGTGCAGCGCAAACCCCGAGCGCCATTAATACCCTCGGAAGCGAGATCGCCTCCGAACAGATAGCGCCACGAGATCGCCTTCGGTCGGCTGCCGAGCAGAGGCCTTCCCGAACTGGTAAATGGAGAAAAAAAGGCACCGAGCTACCTCAGCCGCCGGATCTCTCAGAAATTCGCGCTCCCAATGGCGAACGGCTCAGATTGCGCCACGCGCACTAGAAGACAAGATAGCGTTTTCTTGGGAACCGTTCCCGTCTCGAGATGCGCGCCCACATCCAACGGCCCAGATTACGCCACGTCGCTCAAGCCCTCGGTCGGTTGCCTAACCCCCATCCCTTCGGTCGGCTGCCGAGCAGAGGCCTTCCCGAACTGGTAAACGGAGAAAAACGCTGCCGAGCAGCAGCAACCGTCGGATCTTTCCGAAATTCGCGCCCTTCCGCGATCAACGGCCCAGATCGAGCCACGTCATAAATCGGTATTTAAATCATTTTTTATCTATTTAATTTGTTTTATTTGTTTAAAAATTGCGAGAAAATTGTTAAAAATTCGGGAAAATTAGCCAAAAATTCTGGAGAGTAATTGAGATTTAGGGGGCACATTTTCAAACCCTTGAACGAACAATTATTCGCCCAGAATGTACGGCTAAGGCCCCCGTATGATTAGCAAACGCGTCGCAAAGTTAAACAAATAGTCCGAAAAAAGTAGATAAAAACTCTTGAATACCCGATGTCACCAGAGAGCCGCCAGCGGCGTCAAAAGTTGCCTCACTACCCCCCTTCCAGATTCAAAATCCCACGTCTGGACTCCGATACAACTCCATCAGCCACTAAAAACAGCTAAACTACTCCTCAAAGTCTGATCACACTCAGTCTTTAGGAGTGGGGGGCTCGTGATATGGCTAAAATTGGGGTTAAATCGAGACCGTCCAGATCGATCACGAATCCTGAAGCGCGGGGGTAAAAAGGTAATTTCACATACAGATGAATCCAAAACGGGTATTGGGCCTCCTTCTCACGGAACCAACCACCCGCGAATAGATCCACTTCAATTGGGTACGGGTCCCGACCCGATACAAGCCCAATCCACCAAGAAGAGAATCAGGCCACTGATTTGGTCAAATCAATAAGTCTGATTAGCTCTCACCAGGGAATCAAGGCCTAACTTCCCAAAACAGAATAGGAGGATTTTTCTCCTATTTGTTAGGCAGGAAATTAGGCCCCAAATCATTCCAAAGGCGACTATAAATACAACCCCTCTACCACCGAGACCAGGTTAATCACTTTTTCACCACTTAAGCTCTTTCTTGATCTTTTCCTGATTACTGACAAGAGCGTCGGAGGGTGCGTCGCCGGAATCAACCCCGGTGTTTCGCACTTCCTTGCAGGTTGTGCCAGGAGCAAGGAGATCGAGTCAATCGTTCAGGTGTTTCCCGGACTCACAAATTCTATCTGTTTACCCCCACACCGAAATCAGCGGTAACAGCAATATATGTTGCCTAATAATCTGTGATCTTCATTCCTTTTAAATAAAATAAAAAAGGCAATATATGTTGCCTAATAATCTGTGATCTTTCATTCCTTTTATTACGCGGTCCCCAGCGCTTAATTAAAGGGATTGACATCTTAATGCAAATATTAATTAATCTTAATGTTTAATTGAAAAAAATCTTGACCGTTAAGATTAAGCAGATGAGTGGCTGGGAGAGGCCCTTAGGTTCTCACCCCAGGACATGGTTCTCACCCGAACCTAATCCTATATATATATATATATATATATATATATATAGTAATGTTCCGCTGTGCACTAGGCCTCCGTGTGCACTCTTGTGCTCATGGCCTTCCCACCTTCATATCGACGATCTGAACCGTTCACATTGATCTACACATCTAAATTAGTCTAAATTTGTAAAATCAAATCATTTGAAATTTATTTGCTCCATTCATTGAAGTGTTACAAAATTGTATGGCTGAAAATCATTGTTTTTTATAGTCACGTGATGGATGGGCAAATGATATTCAAATCATTTGATTTTACATATTTAGACTAATTTAGATATGTAGATCAATGTGAACGGTTCAGATCGTCGATACGAAGATATCCGAGTGCACACAGAGACCTAGTGCACAACATAACATCTGATATCTCTCTCTCTCTCTCTCTCTCTCTCTCTCTCTCGAGAGAGAGAGAGAGAGAGAGAGAGAGAGAGAGAGAGAGAGAGAGAGAGAGAGAGACTCTAGTTTCTAATCTTTGATATAATAACGGTTCGATGTTCCTGAAAAGATAACCATACGATAAGAGTCGTACGATCTAACCTTAGAGAAGAAGTTGGGCTTCAATCAAATCACTCATACTCGATATCCATATGTTGTCGTTGCACAGGTGAGGTCAAATGCTCTAAAGCGCAATCGATTTCAATGATCCCGACCCAAGTCAGGGAGCAACATGACTTGTTGCAGACGACTGCAATATGTCCTTTCTTTTCCTGTAGCTGCTGGTGCTCCTCCTTTCGTCTCCCTATTTGCTTCAGATTCTGTTCTCATCGAACCTAGTATGCAAGACATAATCCCAATATGCACGACACATCCTTACAAGTTACAAGTTACAACTCACATATTTCGATCTCATATATATGATTTGACTTGTTATAAACCGATGACAACTAATATGCATTGCATGCATCTAGAAAAATAAATTCATCACCTCTTTCAAGATAACAGAAGCACATGTCACATCTCTAATCTCTAATCTCTAATATTACAATGGGAGAATGCCTTATTGTCATTTGTAAATTTGTAAATCTATCAACGCGTACAACACATGTGCATAACTATTATAAAGGATGTCCTAGGTTCAAATCCAGACTACGTCTAAATAGTTATTTTAAAAAATTATATTTATTAAAACATGCATCGCACGTGTAAACTACTAGTGTAAAATAGTCCTTGACCTTGAGCATGGTTTTCTTGGAATGTCACCCGTAAACAGGACAATCTGTCGATTGTAACTTAATTTACAAGCTATTGGCCAATTACTCTTTTTTTTTTTTTTGATAAAAGATGACCTCGTCATCGTTTCATTAATACGATGTTAAAGAAACAGAGTAGTACAACTTACAAAGATCCCTTTAAGCGAGGACTCTCAAAATGACCAAACAACACAACTAGAACACTGAAACAACAGACTCCTACTAATAAACGACGACAACGTCAAGCACACTGACTGAAAAACGAAAGATACAAACGGACACACTGCCCATAGGCACACTACTGAGGCCTATGAAGACGGCACCAGACTGAAGCTTCATGCAACCCGGAGCAATGGGTCTGGAAAGCCTGAGTGATCCGTGACAAGCTATGCCCCCTACTCCTCTTCTTCCATCCTCAGACGTTTCATAACGCCCCTGTTTCCTGGCCAATTACTCTTTAATCGGGTATATCAACACATTTATAAAAAGTTGGCAAAAGTAAGGCCTGCTAGTGCCAAGCTATGGGACCGCTACGTACCTTTGTTAGGGACAAGTTATGCTCCCTCCCAAGTTCCATGTGACTCTCTCTACTTAGAAATTGCAAATTACATCTTTGAGGTTTGAAATGGACCAAGTTAAGATCGCTCCAACTCTCCAACAACCTTAATTAACTAGTTAACATTATTTTCCTCAAAAAAAAAAACTAGTTAACATTATTAGTTAGTATTACTACAAGAAATTTGAATTCTGTGACTATATTTATTACGGCACAAAATCTTGCATTATGATTGCCTCGTATTATACATGTCTAAATGCAAATACGAGTTACGATCCCAATCCTACCTGATGGTGGATCATCGCAACTTTCATAGTTGCCGGCAGTGACAACCATGATTCGATTAAAAGAAGAACAAAAATAGAAAAAAAAGATAGACCAAGAACTTAATATCAATTTCATTCATATTAATTCAATTACAAGACTTGGGTTTATAAAGGGATGAAGACACGTGCATTAGCTGTGCTTCCAAAAGTCCCACTACCCTGACACAAGCAGCAACTACCAACTGTCTACACAGTGACAGCGGGCCCCACTCGCTTTATCCCTTCTGCTCATAGGCGGCCAGCTAAGCACATGCTTCGCTCGTGAAGAGAAAAGGCAGGTCTTTATTACAAAACAACCTCGAAAGAAAGACATTCTACCAAGGACTAATACGAAATCATTGGAACTGAAATATGAAGGTTTTCTTTCATTGCATTTCAGATACAGTCAACTAGGGACTATATCAGAGAGGGATGTTATTTGTGACCGGTATATATCGTAAGAGCATCTGTAGTCGTTCAATCTCAAATTTTGGGTATTTGACATATAAAATTAGAAATTTTGGATTTGAGATGTAGTTGTTTTAACACAAAATTTGGGTTTTTGATTTTAGAAATAGGTTGGACGATAAATGATGTCTTGTCCCACAAAAAAAATCGTTTTAAAAATGTGTCGAACGAGGAACGATTTCCCGTCCATTGTTTTATTTTAATAAAAAACCAACAGACGGGAAATCTTAAATACTCATTTCCCGTATGTGGATATATATTTTTAATTAAATCTTAATTAACTCTTAATTAAATATTAATTAACTCTTAATTTAATCTTAATTAAATCTTAAATAAATATTAAATCTTAATTAAGTTTCAATTAAAACCTAATATATACCCATAATAATTATTATAGGCCTATTTCCACCAAATTTTTTCTTCACTTTAAGGAAAAATTGTCATCAGATGGGGGATCTTGTCCCAGATTTTTAAAAAAAATTAAAATTTCGATTGGACGGGAAATCATTTCTCGTCCGATATTTTAAAAAACATAAAATTGAAGGGATCTTTTGTCTGATTCTTCTTTTTTTTTTTAATATGAACGGACAAAAGATCATCGTTCGTCGGTTATAATTTTCATATTTCTATATCCCCTGCCAAATATAGCCAACTGTTGTTTCCCTAAAACCCAAAATTGGGTATATAGCTAACGACTACAACACTTTTTTGTGTGGCGCAGATGCTAACAGGTCATATAACTGTCACAAGTGATAGCATATAACTGTCACAAGTGATAGCGCAGTATCACCGATGTAATTACAATCGAAAATATCGATATAATGCAACTTTAATAAAAAACCCAACACTGAGGATATGCCAGAGAGAGGAAGAGATGCTGAGAGGGTGGAGGCTTCCAACAAACGCCGCTACCAAGGGGGAGGAGCATGGAAGAGCAAGGGTCGAGAGCCATCCAAATACACTCGTCTGCGATCCAATCATAGAGATCGATCTAGAGAGACAGAGCGAGACTCTGATGAAAAGATGCACTCCCGACAACAACTAGAGCATAAGGGAAGATCGTATGCTGATGTTGCCAGAGGTGACTACCGTAGGGAGGTTGAGCAGAGAGCTCAATGGCAACACATGCCATCGGAGACGGCAGCCATCACAAAGAAAGAGGATGAGGAGGGGGAATGGATTCTTGTCAAGGCCAAGAAGCGCAGTTCGCGAGACAAACCAGAGGGGAGTAGGAGAAGCAACGACTCAGCGGAAGGCAATGGGGATGGAGGGAAGCAATTATGCCATAAGTGTGCACAAAGGGGACACTCCATTAGCCAATGCTTGAATGATTGGTTCTGTTTTAGATGCAAGCGATCGGGACACATCTCCATGGCATGCCCAAACGCTAAGAGCAACAGCCCGCGACCTCGGAAAGAGACCATTACCCCGGTGAAGGTAGTCATCTCCGGTAGTAGCAAAACAGAGGAAAGTGAGGCCGGACGTAGGAAGGTCATTTTAGCTAAGATCTTTCCGACTCCAATTATGGCTGAGTATGAAAAACGATATAAAAATTGTGTTGTGGTTAGAGCTCACACTGGTAATCCGAAGAGCATCGATATCGAAGAATTACTTCAGGCAGTAACAGAGATCAAACCCAACTGGAAATGGGAAGCAATGCCTAAGGCTGATAGTTATTTCCTTGTTCATTGTGAAAACGAGGAATGAGTTTTTGAATTGGTGCTCATGAAAGGAATAGAAAGGAGAGCAAGAGATGGTATGGAATTCTATGTCACCTTCAAGCAATGGTCGCGCAACTTGGGTGCTTTGAAGGCTGAATCGCTCTTCTCCGTGTGGCTTCGCCTTTATAACCTACCATACCAATGCTGGGTTCGCACGGGGTTTCAAGACGTGGTAAGGAGCTTTGGAAGGGTTATCGACATAGATAGAGGTACTCTCGTCCATTCGAATATGAAGTTTGCTCGAATTCGCATCGGAGTCGAAAGCAAGCAGGATATTCCATTGATGATTAGTGTCGACTTCAAAGAGGAAAGATTCGAAGTTAAAGTCATTACTAAAGATAGGAAATCTGTCTCATTTCTTGGGGATGCGAGGAGAGAGGAAGATGAGAATTATCTGGAGGTTTAAGACG